>JAUMJK010000839.1:0-600000 GCA_033558105.1 Coccyzus lansbergi
GGTGCATTCTGGGTGTCGTAGTCCCCGGGGCGGCGGCGGCTCTGCCAGGACTGCAGCTCCCGGCGCATGCGCAGTGTCCGGAGAGCGGCCGGAGGGGGCCTCGGGGCTCCGGTAGGGAGAGGGGGCAGAGGGGAAAGGCCTAGGGGGGAAGGTGATCCGTGAGGGTGGATCTGAGGGGCCGGAGGGATTGGGGAGGGGCTCTGAGGGTTTGGATCGGGGCATGAGGAGCACGGGGCGGGGGCAAATGGTCCGTGAGGGGCAGGGGGCTCAGAGGAGGCCTTAAAGGACTCAGAGGGGTCAGGGAGGGAAGGGCTTGGAGGGTCCCTGAGGGGCTCTTGGAGGGTCCCTGAGGGGCTCTTGGAGGGTCCCTAAGGGGCTGGAGGGGATCTGAGGGGCACAGGGGAGCTCTGAGGGACTGGGTTGGGATCCCTGAGGCGCAGGGGAGGGTCTCTGAGGGGTCCCTAAGGGGGTGTGGGGAGCTCTGAGGAGCTGAGGGTGGGTCCTGAGGGGCTGAGGGTGGGTTCTGAGGGGATGTGGGGGTGCGTGAGGGGTACAGTGAGGCTCTTGGAGGGGTCCTGAGGGGCTGGAGGGGTCCCTAAGGGAGTGAGGGGAGCTCTGAGGGGTCCTTGGGTGGCAGGGGGGAGGCTACGAGGGGCACTCGGGGGTCCCTGAGTGGCAGGGGAGGCTCTGAGGGGCAGAGGGGAAGAGCTGTAAGATCTCTGGAGGGTCCCCAAGGGGCTGGGGGCACACGAGGGGTTGGGGGAGGTCCCCGAGGAGTCCTTGAAGGGCAGGTGAGGCTCCCAGGTGCCCCTGAGGAGGAAGGGGGAGAGTGCTGGGAGGTGTCCCTGAGGGGCAGAAGGGCTGGGAGAGCCCTGAATGGTCCCTGAGGGGCTGGGGAGGGTCCCGGCTCAGCCACCTTAAGGCTCTTGCTCTGCCTTCTTCCACCTTCTTCCCCACAGGGCATGAGTGGAGGCACCGCCGAGGGCTTGGAGCAGCACCAGGAGCAGCACGAGGAGCAGCAGCAATTGCCCCGAACCGGCAAGTCGCTCCCTGTGCGTGTCAGGCCTGATCCCTGCCCCTGGGAACAGTGTCAGGTGCTCCAATCCTTTCAGGGAGTTGCAGAGAGCAGTGAGGTCTCCCCTCAGCCTCTTCTTCTCCAGGATAAACACCCCCAGCTCTCTCAGACACTCCTCTTCCTCTCCAGCCCCTTCACCAGCTTTGTTGCTCTTCTCTGGACTCGCTCCAGAGCCTCAACATCCTTCTTGTGCTGAGGGGCCCACAACTGACCCCAGGATTTGAGGTGCAGTCTCACCAGGGCTGAGTCCAGAGGGAGAAGAACCTCCCTGGCCCTGCTGGCCACACCGTGTCTGATCCAAGCCAAGATGCCCTTGGCCTTCTTGGCCCCCTGGGCCCCTGCTGGCTCCTCTTCAACCAACACCCCCAGGGCCTTCTCCTCCAGGCAGGTTCCAGCCAGACTTCTCCTAGTCTGGAGCTGCTCAGGGTTGTTGTGCCCCAAGTGCAGGATCTGCCATTTGGCCTTGTTAACCCTCATCCCGTTGGTCTCAGCCCATGGATCCAACCTGTTGAGATCCCTTTGGAGCCTCCCGACCCTCCAGCAGATGCAGCTTCCACCCGGCTCATTGTCATCTGCAAACTCGCTCAGGGAGCACTCGATGCCTTCATCCAGGTCATTGATGAAGACACTGAACAGGGCTGGACCCAGGGCTGTGTCTTTCTCTCTCTGCTCAGATCTTGACGTTGAGACAAAATGGCCTCCTGCAGGCGCTTGTGCAGAGTGTGGAGCAGCCTGAGGGTGCTGGTAAGCTTCTTCTCTGCCTCTTCCCATTGAATTCATTGCTTCACAGTGGGAAAAACATCTCTCCGGGTCTCCGAGCTTATCCTGACCTTTCCTTTCAGAGCTCAGCGAGGAGCTACAGCGAGTCCGAGAGGAATGGGAGGCGGTGGAAGAGATCCAGACAGGTAGAACTGGTGCCAGGGGGAAGAGGAGTGGGGATAGGAGACGTTGGAGCCAGGGAAGGGGCCGGGAATGGCTGTGGAAAGTCTCTGGGATGAGGCAGGAGCTCATTCCAGCCCCTGGGAAGCTGAAACAGTCGTTCTGGGATGAGGCAGGAGCTCGTTCCAGCTCTGAGAAGCTGGAACAGTTGCTCTGGGATGCGGCAGGAGCTCATTCCAGCTCTGGGAAGCTGGAACAGTTGCTCTGGGATGAGGCAGGAGCTCATTCCAGCTCTGGGAAGCTGAAACAGTCGTTCTGGGATGAGGCAGGAGCTCATTCCAGCTCTGGGAAGCTGGAACAGTTGCTCTGGGATGAGGCAGGAGCTCATTCCAGCTCTGGGAAGCTGAAACAGTTGTTCTGGGACGAGGCAGGAGCTCATTCCAGCTCTGGGAAGCTGGAACAGTTGCTCTGGGATGAGGCAGGAGCTCATTCCAGCTCTGGGAAGCTGAAACAGTTGTTCTGGGACGAGGCAGGAGCTCATTCCAGCTCTGGGAAGCTGGAACAGTTGCTCTGGGATGAGGCAGGAGCTCATTCCAGCTCTGGGAAGCTGAAACAGTCGTTCTGGGATGAGGCAGGAGCTCATTCCAGCTCTGGGAAGCCGAAACAGTCATTCTGGGATGCGGCAGGAGCTCATTCCAGCTCTGGGAAGCTGGGATGGATTAAAATGGAAGTTGAACCCTTTCTCTTCTTCCTCACAGGCCTGGGGGCGACACCGGCTGGTTCTGCTGCCCTGATCTCCTTCCATGAAGCCCTGAGGCACTTCCAGGCCTCCGACCTCTCCGAGTGGCGGGTACGGGCCGGGCCCTGTGCTCTCGCCCTCTCCCGGGGGTAGGTTTAGTAAGTAGGAGCAGGGAAACGTGTCTGGAGAAGCTCCTCTCTTCCCTCCTGGCTTCTTCCTCCTGCCCGATGCCTCCAGGCCTCAACCCGCAGCGCTTCTCCGTGTTTTTTTTTTCTCCTCCGCAGAAGAAGGTTCCGGCGATGAGACCCAGGCGAGGCTTGGCTGCTCTGCTCCGATGCTGCCTCGGGCCTCCCCGGCTCCAGGCGCAGCTGCAGGGAGAGTGGGACCTGGCGCTGGCTCTGGCACAAGGTGAGTTTCTCCTCGGAAAACACCACGAGGTGTGTTGGAAAAGCCATTTTGAGGAGCCGAGAGGCCATTTTTGGGAGCCGAGAGGCCGTTTTGAGGTGCTGAGTTTCCATTTTTAGGTGCTGAGGGGCTGGTTTCTAGGCCCCAAGAGGCATTCGGGAGCCATTTTGAGGTGCTGAGGGGTGTTTCTAGGTGCCTGGGGATGGTTTTTCAGGTGCTGAGAGGCCTTTTCTCTCCTGCAGGTGCTTTGGATGATGAGGATGAGGTTCACATGAGGATCCTGCAGACGATTTACATGAAGCTGACGCGCACGCGGCTGGGCTGCCCACGGTACGGAGAGCACTGGGAGGAGCTCGGCTTCCAAGGTAAAATCCCAGAATCCTCCCAGAATGGCTCCTTAGCACCTAAAAATGGCCTCTTGGCTCCCCAAAATGGCCTCTTGGCTCTTGTGCCGCTCCAGGTGAGGATCCAGGCACCGACCTGCGAGGGATGGGGCTGCTGGGACTGATGCAGCTTCTCTACTTCCTGACGGACACACGGATGTTGCCGCTGGCCCTGGAAATATTCAAGTTATCCCAGCATGAAGCCCAGGCAAGTGGCCACAGGGGCTGGAGAGGTGGCCAGAAGGGCTGGAGAGGTGGCCAGAGGGGCTGGAACTATCCTCCAGGTCACCAGGTGTCTCTCGCTCTCTCGCAGGGTTTCCCCTTCTCCCTCATGTCCCTGAACATCTCTCGCCTCGTCCTGCAGGCCCTGCGGGAGGATCGTCTCTCCAGGTGAGCTCCGCAGCAGGTTCGAGGGCCTCAAATCCTGCTTCACGTTGAGCTGAGGCCTGAAATGGTGTCAGCTCCTGGTTGGCATTGAGCTGAGGCCCTTCCCGGCGTCTCCCTCGCCTCAGCTCCTCTCTGCCTCCGTCCCAGGGAGTGTAACCGCCGGCAGGAGGTTTTGGCCGTGCTCAACGACCTCTACGTTTCCGCCTTCCTGCGGCTCTCTCGCCTCTGGAAGCGGCAGCACAAAACCCTCCTGGACTCCGACTCCGTCCTCCGGGGTGCGTTTCCCCCTCCTCTCCCTCTCCGGGGCCAGCGAGAGGGGATCCTGCTCCTCTGCTCCCAGAGACCAAACCTGGAGCCCTCAGGCCAGTTCTCAGCTCAGGGAGGACATGGAGCTGGTGGAGCGAGTCCCGAGGAGGCCACGGGGATGATCCGAGGGCTGGAGAACCTCCTGTACCAGGACTGAGAGAGTTGGGGTTGTTGAGCCTGGAGAAGGCTCCAAGGAGACCTTAGAGCAGCTTCCAGGAGCTCCAGGAAAGCTGGAAAAGGCCTGTGGGTCAGAAAAACAGCCCCAACCCCCTCTGAATCTCACTCTGGCCTCAATTTTTTCCCATTCCCCCTTCCCAGAGCTGGAGTTCTGCGTCAAGAAGAAGCCGAAGCAGCTCCTGAGATCCCTGGAGGCCTACGTGAAGCTGAGCCCTGTGGCCTCCGGTGAGGAAATGGACTTCACAGGCGTCTGTGACCCCCGACTGGAGCTGGAAGGAGAAGCTCAGCTGCTCTGAACCACCAGGAGCTCGAGGCACTGAGGTGCCTGGATGCCGCCTCGGGATCCAAACGGTGGATGGGGAGCGGCTGAGGCAGCTCCGAAGGAGCCATGTCCACGCTGAGGCCTGTCGGGAGCGTGAAACGTGACCCAGGGTGGATTTTTAGCCCGTTTCAGGTGAATTCAGCCCCTGAATTTCCCCAAAAGGGCAGCTGGTTCCTTCTCCCTCTTGCTCTGGGAGTGTCCCAGGGCGGCGCTGATGTCGCTCGCAGCTCCAGTACCGGAGAAATCTCCTGGGATGAGGTGGGGAAGGTGGCAGAGCCCAACCTGTGGCTGGGCTTAACCCACCGTGTGTGTCTCGGCTCCATCTCTAACCCCTTGGGAGGGTTTGGTGCTGCTCCGAGGGGAGATGGAGCACGGGGGCAAGGCTTCCACACACCCTCGTGGTCTCAGGGAGCAGCCAGGAGGGTTCGGAACGTCCAGATTGGAGTTTGGGTCGATGGTTGGATCCGACAGCAGAGCGGGATCTGCCTGTGAACCCCAATCTGGGGCCTCAGCAGCAGAAAAGCTGCGACAAGGAAGAGGAAGAGGCTTAGCTCCTGCCTGGAAGCTGGAAGAAGCCCCAAGAAAACGGGGAGGAAAATCCCTCCCGGAGTCTGTGCGATGGGAGGGAGGAAAAACCTGGTTCCAGGGGCAGGTGGGAGGACGGATTCTGGGTTCCCGGAGGCCGAGGGGCTGTTCCCCCACCTCAGTCTCTCCAAGTGATACTCCTGCCAGACACCAGAAGGGGTTTGGGATGCTCCATCCCGTGAGAAAAGGAAGAAGAATTGCCAGAGATCAAAGGGGTCTGAGCGGGAGAAGCTGGAAAAATGTGAGTGCCGAGTAGTTGCCGAGGGCCCCGGAGGCTGCTTGGGGTCTCCTCTCCCAAGAGGCGATTGCCGAGCTGGAACAAACAAACAATAAATGAGCAAAAAGGCTCCTGGAGCCAGTTTATTGTCCTGGTGCTGAATTCTGGCGTAAAACCTTCGGAAGGGGTGGGAGAAGGAGAGTGGGAGGGGCTGGGGAGTCATTTATAGTGCTGGAGGAGTCACTTGTGGGTCGCTATGGGGCACTCGGGGACACCATGGGGTCCCCCTTCCCAGAGCTGGAGTTCTGTGCCAAGAAGAAGCTGAAGCAGCTCCTGAGATCCCTGGAGGCCTACATGGCCCTGTGGCCACCAGCGAGGAAATGGCCTTCACAGGCGTCTGCGACCCCCGAGCGGAGCTGGGAGGAGAAGCTTGGCTGCTTTGAACCCCCAGGAGCTCGAGGCACTGAGGTGCCTGGATGCCGCCTCGGGATCCAAATGGTGGATGGGGAGCGGCTGAGGCGGCTCCAAAGGATCCAGGTCCAGGCTGAGGCCTGTCGGGAGCCCAAAACGCGACCCAGGGTAGATTTTTAGCCCGTTTCAGGTGAATTCAGCCCCTGAATTTCCCCAAAAGGGCAGCTGGTTCCTTCTCCCTCTTGCTCTGGGAGTGTCCCAGGGCGGCGCTGATGTCGCTCGCAGCTCCAGGACCAGAGAAATCTGGGATGAGGTGGGGAAGGTGGCAGAGCCCAACTTGTGGCTGGGCTAACCCCTCATGTCTGTCTTGTATCCATCTTTAACCCCTCAGGGTTAGGGTCCAAAACATTTTGCTAAGATGACGAGGCAGTTTCCAGCAACATGAATGTTTATTAGAAATTAAATGTGCATCAGAAATAATAAAAAAAAAAAAAACCAAACTGGTGGAGCAGGGCTCTTGCTAACAAAGGGCAGGAGTGGAGGGCTAAAGCATTGGGGAATATTTATAGCCCCACAGATATGCGCAACAAGCTAGATAGTACAAGCCTTCAAGGCTGCGGCTCCCCAGCCCCGTAAGTGACTCTCCAGCATTGTAAGTGATTCTCCAGCCCCATAAGTGAATCCTCCTGCCCCATAAGTGACTCTCCAGCCCCACAAGTGACTCTCCAGCCCTGTAAGTGATTCTCCAGCCTCATAAGTGACTCTTCCTGCCCCATAAGTGACTCTCCAGCCCCGTAAGTGACTCCTCCTGCCTGTAAGTGACTCCCGTTATGGGTGGTTACAGACCAGAGGCCATTTAGTGAGTATCTCCAAGCACTGAACAACTTATGCTAAATGCAATAATAGTTTCACACACACACCACGAATACAAAGGCTCATACAGGCTCAAAGTTTCCTTTACAAAATTAAGCGACTGTTCTGCTGTAACGCTTCTCTTTTTTCTCACTGGCAACTTTTCCTTGGTAGGACCTTGAGTTCATAGAATCATAGAATCACCAGGTTGGAAGAGACCCACTGGATCGTCAAGTCCAATCATTCCTATCAAACACTAACCCATGTCCCTCAGCACCTCGGCCACCCACACCTTAAACCCCTCCAGGGAAGGGGAATCAAACCCCTCCCTGGGCAACCTCTGACAGAGCCCAGTGACCTTTTCCATGAAAAATGTCTCTCTAATGTCTAGTTGGAGCTCCTGGTGGAGGTTGAGGCCATTCCCTCTTGTCCTGTCCCCTGTCCCTTGGCAGAAGAGCCCAGCTCCCTCCTCTCCACAACCTCCTCTCCGGGAGTTGCAGAGAACAATGAGCTCTCCCCTCAGCCTCCTCTTCGCCAGGATAAACACCCCCCAGCTCTCTCATGCTCCTCACAATCCTTCTTCTCCAGCCCCTTCACCAGCTTCGTGGCTCTTCTCTGGACTCACTCCAGAGACTCAACATCCTTCTTGTGCTGAGGGGCCAGAACTGACACCAGGATTTGAGGTTCGGTCTCCCCAGGGCTGAGTCCAGAGGAAGAAGCACGTCCCTGGCCCTGCTGGCCACACTGTGTCTGATCCAAGCCAAGATGCCCTTGGCCTTCTTGGCCCCCTGGGCCCCTGCTGGCTCCTGTACAACCAACACCCCCAGGGCCTTCTCCTCCAGGTACTTTCCAGCCAGACTTCTCCTAGTCTGGAGCTGCTCAGGGTTGTTGGTCTCCAGCCTCAGCTTTCTCTCTATACCCTTTTCTGAGGTGAACTGGAGCACAGGCAGCACCAACAGTTGGTGTTTGACCTCCCAGATCCTCCTCAGGTCCCCTCTGAGCTGTCACTGGGCACAGACAAGGGTTGGGATTCGAGGTGGGGAAGAGGTGCAGGGAAGACTTTTCTCTTGCTCTAACTAAACACAAATGGAATTGACTTATTTTCTGCTCCTTCTCTTGATTTTTTTCCCCCCTCCAACAAGTTTTGAGTTTTCCTTTGAGCCACCAGCTGTCAATTCTCCATTTCTCTTCTTGCTGTAGCCACAGTTATTATGGAAGTTGACCAGATCCTGCCAACCACAAGCAGGAATTTCTTCACCATTAGGATGAGGAGGCCCTGGAACAGGCTTTGAGATCCCTTCCAACCCAACTCAGGACATGGTTCTACGATTCTTATGGTGCTCCCAACATGGCACCAGTACAGACCAGCAAGACACAAGGATGAGACCAGTGTGGGACCAGTATGGGACCAGTACGCCCTGTATGGACACTATGGACACCAATATGGACTCCCAATGTAGCACCAGTGGTCCCAGCACAGACCATGTACAGGCACCGACATGGACACTGATGTTCCCAGTAAAGACACCAAAGACACCAGTGTGGACAATAGGGCTCTTAGTACAGGCTGGTGAGGCACCAGAGTGGGACTAATGTGAGACCAGTGCTCCCAGTATTGACATCAGGGCTCCCAGTGCTCCCAGTACAGACCAGCAGGGCACTGGAATGGACACTGATGTTCCCAGTAAAGACGCCAGAGACACCAGTGTGGACAATAGAGCTCTTAGTGCAGGCTGGTGAGGCACCAGAGTGGGACTGTGAACAGTGAACAGGTCCAGTCCTGTTCAATGTCTTCATCAATGACCTAGATAAGGGCATTGAGGGTACCCTTAGCAGGTTTGCAGATGACACAAAGCTGTGTGCAAGTGTGGATCTGCTGGAGGGTAGGGAGGCTCTGCAAAGGGACCTAAACAGGCTGGAGCACTGGGCAGTGTCCAACGGCATGAGGTTTAACACGGCCAAATGCCAGGTCCTGCACTTGGGGCACAACAACCCTATGCAGAACTACTACTAGACTGGGAGAAGCCTGGCTGGAAAACTGCCAGGAGGAGAGGGACCTGGGGGTGTTGGTCGACAGCCGACTGACCATGAGGCAGCAGTGTGCCCAGGTGGCCAAGAAGGCCAATGGCATCCTGGCTTGGATCAGAAATGGTGTGACCAGCAGGGCCAGGGAGGTGATTCTCCCTCTGGACTCAGCACTGGGGAGGCCGCTCCTTGAATACTGTGTGCAGTTGTGGGCCCCTCAGCACAAGAAGGATGTTGAGGCTCTGGAGCAAGTCCAGAGAAGAGCAACGAGGCTGGTGAAGGGGCTGGAGAACAGGTCCTATGAGGAGCGTCTGAGAGAGCTGGGGTTGTTTATCCTGGAGAAGAGGAGGCTGAGGGGAGACCTCATTACTCTCTACAACTCCCTGAGAGGAGGTTGTAGAGAGGAGGGAGCTGGGCTCTTCTCCCAAGTGACAGGGGACAGGACAAGAGGGAATAGCCTCAAGCTCCAGCAGGGGAGGTTTAGGCTGGAGATTAGGAGGAGGTTTTTGACAGAAAGGGTCATTGGGCATTGGAATAGGCTGCCCAGGGAGGTGGTTGGTTCACCTTCCCTGGAGGTGTTTAAGGCACAGGTGGATGAGGTCTTGAGGGCTTTGGTTTAGTGTTTGATAGGAATGGTTGGACTAGAAGATGCGATGGGTCCCTTCCAACCTGGTTGTTCTATGATTCTATGATTCTATGGTTCTATGACTAATATGAGACCAGTGCTCCCAGCATTGACATCAGGGCTCCCAGTGCTCCCAGTACACCCGAGTAAGACTCAAGTGTGAGACCACTATGGGACCAGTACTCCCAGTACAGACACAAGAGACACCAGGATGGACCACAGGGCTCCCAGTATGGAGCAGTAAGTCACCAGTGTGGGACCAGTATGTGAACAGTAAGAGAACAGTGCTCCCAGTATGGACACCAGTTTGAACACCAGGGACACCAGTGTTCTAGGGACAGCACCAGTATAGACCAGTAAGGCAGCAGTGTGCCACCAGTATGGTGCAAAGCAGGGACACCATAGTTCCTACTGCTCCCAGTACAGATCAGTAAGACTCAAGTGTGGGAGCAGTATGGGACCAGTGCTCCCAGTATGGCACAAATATGGACCACTAAGGCACCACTGTGCTAACAGTATGGGACCAGTACTCCCCGTATAGGCACCAGGGACGCCAGTATGGACACCAGTGCTCCCATTATGGTAGCAGTATGGACAAGTAAGGCACAATTGTGGGGTCAGTATGGGATCAGTGCTCCCAGTATGAACACAAGGGACACCAGTATAGACAAGAGAACTCCCTGTAAGGACCAATAAGGCACAAAAGTTGGCCCTGTGCTCCCAGTATGGACACCAGGGCTTCCAGTACAGTACCAGTACTCCCATTGAAGGCTTTTGTGTGGGGTTCTAGTCCCAAAGCCTTCTGGTGGAGGAGTGTCCAGATACACTGGATCCTCATGGTGTGAAACATGTTTCCTGACACACTTAAAATCATAGAATCATAGAATCACCAGGCTGGAAGAGACCCACTGGATCATCGAGTCCAACCATTCCTATCAAACACTAACCCATGTCCCCTTGATACCCTTGAGGGCAGGGATGCCACCCAGAGGGACCTTGGCACACAGGAGTAGTTCCCCAAGGGCAGGGGAAGGGTCCTGCCTCTGGGTCAGGGCAATCCTGGGGTTGTCCAGACTCGAGAAGAGAAGGCCCCCGGGAGACCCTATTTCAGCTTTGAATATCTGAAAGGGCTTTTTATGATAAAGATGCTGAGACACTGAATCAGGTTTCCCAGAGAAGCTTTCAAGGTCAGGTTGGTTGGGGCTTTGAGAACCTGATTGAGTGGGAGCTGCTACTGCCCATGGCAGGGAGGGGTCAGACTAGATGGATGTTTGAGGCCCCTTCCTCCTTCAACCATGGTTCTGGCCATGGCCTCTGTGATGTCACCCCCTGTGATGCTGCCTGTGTCCTAGGAGACCTCTCTCTGCTGTCCAGGACAAGCACCCTCTGCACTCACTCTCCAGGAGAGTCTGGAGGAGGCAGGTAGTCTCTCCGCTCTCTGGGAGCTGCCTGCACCGTGCGCTGTGAGTGAGGAAGGAGGCAGCTGCAGTTCAGCCATCGCAGAGCTCGGTGCTGGATCTACTAGAGAGGAAACTCTGTCATACCACTAGGGTAAGTGAGGTCTGTCCGTACCTGCTTCTGTGCAGTCGTTGCTCAGAGTTTAACCTCCATGGCAGGACCTCCAGTTCTTGAGGGTTCTGTCAGCTCCTGCTCTGGTGACTCCTAGGAGCTAGAGCTTGTGTTCCTGTTTTTAACCACATGGGAGATGTTCCGAAACGAGGGTCCTGTTTTGGTTTAACTGTGTCAGCCTTGCCCGCTGCTCCTTCACACCAATTGGATTTGTTTCCCGAGTGCTGTATCGCTGACTCCAGGCTGTGCAGGGAGACATCCTGGCCTGGCTGCTGAATCATAGAATCACAGAATCACCAGGTTGGAAGAGACCCACCAGATCATGGAGTCCAACCATTCCTATCAAACACTAACCCATGTCCTTCAGCACCTCGTCCACCCGTCCCTTAAACACCTCCAGGGAAGGGGAATCAACCCCCTCCCTGGGCAGCCTCTGCCAATGCCCAATGACACTTTCTGGGAAAAACTTCCTCCTGCTGTCCAGCCTGACCCTCCCCTGGTGGAGCTTGAGGCCATTCTCTCTCGTCCTGTCCCCTGTCCTTTGGCAGAAGAGCCCAGCTCCCTCCTCTCCACAACCTCCTCTCAGGGAGTTGCAGAGAGCAATGAGGTCTCCCCTCAGCCTCCTCTTCTCCAGGAGAAACACCCCCAGCTCTCTCAGAGGCTCCTCTTGTTCTCCAGCCCCTTCCCCAGCTTCGTTGCTCTTCTCTGGACTCGCTCCAGAGCCTCAACATCCTTCTTGAAGTTCTGTTCCAATCTAGCTGCATGCTTGTTTGCTCTGTGATCTTTCAGCATGGTCCTTAATTCCAAGCTGGATTTCCACTGCTTTTTGGGTTTGGCAGTGTAAACTTTCCTGTCAGGAGGCGGAGGAGACAGGAACCGGCAGTACACTTGGGTCTGTCCCTGCAGAGCAGGAGGTTTCAGACACTTGGGAGTTGTCCTGGTCTCTCTTCTGGTGGAGCCTTGAAGCAGCTGGTGCCCAGAAAGGACCTTCCTGGGTGTAGGGAGCCCCGAACATGTGCAGTGGGTGCTTGCCAGACTCTGGTCTCATGTGTTGAGAGGGAGTTCTCTGGTTTTTCTGAGAAACTTGTGCTGTGAACACGCTTGATCACAGAGGGACATGTCCACTGAGGGTTGTTTGTCCTGTGCAGAGAAACAGGGCAGCTTCAGGCTTCACTGGGAACCTGATGAATGAAGAGATTAATCGCACTTTACTTGGGGTTTTGTTCATGTCTTTTGAAGAGATGCAAGTGTGTGCATTCCTTCTTGTCCTCATCTCCTTGGGCCTTGCCAGGAGTTTCCCGTCAATGCAGTCAGGATACAGATTGAGAGAGCTGACCGACCCCTGCTCTCCCCTTGATGTCTTAATCCTACCCGGACCCACTGTGGGGACATGTCAGCAAGCTGGCAAAGTCTCCAGTCCCAGCTGCAGCTCTCCAGTTGTGCCTTGATCTCCAGTGGAACCCTTAGAGCAGATTCCAGCCATGCCAGAAGGCAGAGGCAGTGCCTGGTGGCACAGTGTAAGCACCTACAGGGTGTGAGCTCTGCCCTGGCTCACTTCTGGGTTTGGTGTGGGGCTGCACGGGGCCCTGCGTGCTGGGAAACGGCCCTGGGGCACCCAGAGCTCCACACTGGGCGTGGATCTGATTCTATGATTCTATTGGATTGTCCCAGCTGATCATCTCTGGTTCAGAAATGTTCCGTCTGCTGGTGTCCAGGACAGGCCTGTCCATCCTTGGGTGTCCTGCTGCTGCCTTCCTGCACCTCAGGATGGTGCAGGAGAACTGTTTGTGCAGCTGCTGCAGCTGAACAGGGCAGCGGAGAAGAACAGGGCTCTACTCCATAAGGAACTGCTGGGAGGGGAGTGACGGGAGCTCCATAAACACCAGTTTGTGGTTGGGCTCTGAGACAGCTGGTAGGGGGGGTCCCGCAGGAATTCCGACCCCGGGAGCAGGCAGCAGGGAGCACTCAGAGAAATGAGGGGAATTGTCTTAAGCATCAGGGTGAGGTGAGAGTGATGAGTGCCCTGGTGAGCAATGTCCAGGTACCCCGGGACTCAGGTGAGGCTCCTGCTGCGTGTCCTGCTGGTGAAGCAGAGATGGGGACGTACAGAGTGGCTGGAAAAGACGCCTGTTTGTGCTCACAGAAATACCTGAAGGCATTGATGGAACTTTCTTTCAACTTCTGTGCGGCCATTTGACCACAGTTTCTGTTTCTCCTTCTAGGGATCAGCTGAGGAGCTGCAAAATGCCTTTATCTTTCCGTGCTGTTATGGCCTGTGCTGTGCCTGCGGCGCTGGGACTTCCGGGTTGCTGGTGGATCTACTCCCGCAGAAAGAACCATCCAAGTGGTTCTGACCAGAGAGCAGCAGAGGAGAGAGCCAGTGTGGAGAGAAGCTCTGCTGCCAGGGACGGCGGCGGCGGCGGCATCCAGCAGCCTCAGGCAGGGCTGGCGGAGGCAGCAGAAGCCTCCCAGTGCCCCATCTGCCTGCAAGATGTCACAAACACCACCTACAGGGCCAACTGCCTGCACGGCTTCTACTTTGCATGCATCCTGCACTGGGCCAGGATGAGGAGGATCTGCCCCGTCTGCCGGCAGCTGTTGGTGTCTCTGCTAGCAGGTGACAACCGTGAGGAGCCGGTGCTTACCTCTCCCACTCACACGTGCAGGTGGACGGCCATGGGCAGGGCCTGCAGACACAGTGCTCCTCAGGAGTCAACCCTGCAGGGGTCACCTTGGGAGCCAACATGGCCGAGTGCTCCCTGGGTTCCAACACCACCCTGCACAAGCCAGCACCCAGATGACCGTGACACTGCTACAGATACACTCAATCAGTGTGTCTCGGAGCTGCTGCAGTTCCTTCGCATCAACCTCTGTCACCCAGTGAGCTCCTGGATGCTTTCCAGGCTGTGAGGATACAGGAACAGCTCCCATTGTGTGGGTTGTGATGGATTATGTTAAAAATACAGTATGTTTTGTAGCATCCGATCAAGCATGGCGTGAATTGTGGGGTTGAGGTTTTGTATTTATTGGAGGAACCAAATTGTTTTGGACATGACGCATAGAATCATGGAATGGTTTGGGCTGGAAGGGACTGCAAAGCCTGTTCATTTCCACCTCAGTGCCATGGGCAAGAACACGTCCCACTCGATCAGGATGTTCATAGTCCAATATGGCCTGGAACACCTCCAGGGATGGGGCAGCCATCACTTCCTTGGGCAACCTGGCCAAGGGCCTCCCCACCCACACAAACATTTCTTCCTCAGATCTCACCTCAATCTCCTCTCTTTCAGCTGAAAATCATCCCCCCTTGTCCTATCCCTGCACACCCTCATCAAGGGCCCCTTCCAGCTTTCTTGTAGGCACTTTCAGTACTAGAAGCTGCTCTAAGGTCTCCCCAGAGTCTTCTCTTCTGCACGCTGAACAACCCCAACTCTCTAAACGTGTCCTCAGATGGGAGATACCTCAGCCCATCTCCATGGCCTCCTCTGGATTCTCTCCAATGGTTCCTTGTCTGTCCTGTGCTGAGGCTCCAGAACTGGGCACGCGGATCCAGATGAGGTCTCACTGGAGTGGAACAGAGGGGCAGAATCCCCTCCCTCACCCTTTCTGGCCATGCTGCTTTTGGGCACGTTCGGTTTCTGGTCTGTGAGTGCCCATTGCTGGCTCATGTGGAGCTTCTCCTCCCCCAACACCCCAGGTCCTTCTTTGTGGGGCTGCTCCCAATCCATTCTCCAACAACATTCTGAGGGGCAGATCTTGGCAGCACTGGTTGCCTTGATCCTGCCTAATGCAAACATCCCCCCGTGCCCTATCGCTCCAGCCCTTGGTAAGCCCCTTCCCAGCTTTCCTGGAGCCCAACTCAGGGAAACACACGCTCAACCCTCTGCTTTGTCACACCAGGACTTGTGCTCCCAACAACATTAAGGGTTTTGGCCCTTAAATTGAGTCTTTAGGCCGTGCTCTTTGCTACTAACTCATAATAATCAAATGGTTTGGGTTGGAAGGGACCTCAGAGCCCATCCAGTCCCACCCCTGCCATGGGCAGGGACACCTCCCACTGGACCAGGGGCTCCAAGCCCCATCCAGCCTGGCCTTGAACATCTCCAGGGACAGGGTGGCAACCACTGCTCTGGGCAACCTGGGCCAGGCTCTCACCAGCCTTACATCTCCTCCCCAGGACCAGGGGAGAAGATTTGGGAAGCTGAAACTTCTTCAGCCCGAAAGAAGAAGTGAAACTTGAAGCCCACATCAAGGTCTCTTCCTCTGCAAAGGTGGCAAGACGGTAGGTGGGGGCTGCTGGGATGCTCCCTCTGCTCTGGGGACGCGGAGCTAGGCAGCACCCAGCACCCCTGCTCACTCCGTTAGCAAACTTCTTGTGGAAATAAGGCATGTGACTCTGGAAAGAAAAGGAAAAATACTTTAAACATCGAGTTGAGGCAGAAAATAGGCACAAATAACTAACAGGGGAAACCCACTTCTCCAGAAGACATCAGGGCCAGGTACCCCAAACCCACCAGCTGCTGCATCTCGTGTAGTGAAGTAGGAAGCAGACACCAGATGGAAGGATGGAGAACACAGCTCTGCCCTTACGAGGACACCGGCAAGCTCCAACCCCACCAGCTCCGCACCAACCCCAGAGCCAGGGATACAACCTGCTCCAGGCACAATCAGCAGCTGCTGCGGAACTCAGGACCCAGTGGAATAGCTGGAAGATGCCAGGGGAGCGTGAGGTTGAACACGAGGAGAAGGTTCTTCCCCCAGAGGGTGGTGGAGCCCTGCAACAGCTCCCAGGGAAGCAGCCACAGCCTGACAACGTTCCACAATTCCTGACAAGCTTTGGCCAATGCCCTCAGCCCCACGGTAGGAATGTTGGGGTGTCCCGTGCAGGGACAGGACTTGGACTCAATAAGCCTTGTGGGTCCCTTCCAGCTCCGGACAGTCTAGGATTCTGTAACTTTCCCCTGGCTCTTGTATCTGAGCAAAGACGTCTGGAGCCAGTTTTAACTCCCACTCACCTGTGTAAATGTTAACGGTTTGTCTCTGGCGATGCCGTCTGTGTACTTGCAGACAGAAACCCTGCAGTTGCTTCCATTCTGTTGCTGAGGGATTTCCTAAGGAATGCAAAGAAGCAGAATTTTCCAATACCGTAAGAGAGAGGCAGTTTGGAAGCAGCACACGTTACCCATCCTAATGGACACTCGGGACAATCCATTCACCATCACACAACTGAAGGAGCAGACCTGATTGACCACACATCATCTCTTCACTTGGGTGTCACAATCCAAGTTCTCAGCAGGCTGAGAGGGGAGAGTAGCCTCCTAAGAGAGACGCCCTCCCTGCGAGGGTTACTTGGGGTTGTGGCTCTTAAATTGAGTCTTCAGGCTGTGCTCTTTGCTACTAACTCGTAAGCATTGAGTGGTTTGGGTTGGAAGGGGCCTGAAAGCCACCACTGCTGAGGGTGACCTGGGCCAGGGCCTCACTGCCCTCATCATGAGGAATTTGGATTGGACATTAGGACAAAAATCTCCTTCCTTCCAATTTAAAGCCATCCCCCCGTGCCCTATCGCTCCAGCCCTTGGGAAGCCCCTTCCCAGCTTTCCTGGAGCCCAACTCAGGGAAACACACGCTCAACCCTCTGCTTTGTCACACCAGGACTTGTGCTCCCAACAACATTAATTATCCCAAATTCCAAACCCTTTTCCAAAGCCTGTGCTCTCCAACAAGAGCCAAACAGATTAAGTTTGTCTTGGGAAGTGGGGGAAAAGTCAGATTCACCTGAACATGGCAGACTAATTCAAACAAATGAAGCAGGCAGCCAACAAGGAGAGGTCACGCTGAAAGATTTCATCCCAGCATGGTTGAGACCAGGTTGGATGGTGCTTTGAGGGAGCTGGTGTGGAAGGTGCCCTGCCCATGGCAGGGGCTGGAACTGGACGGGATTTAAGGTCCCTCCTGACCCAAACCACTCTGCCATTCCACGGTTTCCTGGGTCAGCTGCAGCCTAAGGTGGCACCGTAAGAACATGAGATGCTTACGGCTCTTTTCTAAAAGCTTGGACTTGGAGAGCGTCGAGACCTCTAAAGAGAAGGAGTTGAGAGTTCACACTTCACATCCCAGTAGAGCTCATGTACAAGTGTCCTCATGCTGTGAAGGGTCCACTCTGATCAAGCCAGCTCCAGTTGCCTGTTTTCTCAGCTTCCTTCTTGCAGGTATTTGCTGTTGAAAACAAACCAAAATCACTCTTTGCCTCTAGAATGTAGGTCAACAAAACCAGAGCTGCTGTAGGATCACGGGGAGTTGAGCCCTGACTGCAAGGGACTGTGTCATACGAGGTCGGTAGCCAGTGTCCCACGACTCACAGCAAGGCAAAGACTCCTGCTTCGTTACCTAAAAGAAACGTGGAAACTTGCAGTTGTGTCCCAGGGACAAGTTCAGACAAGCTCCAAAAGCCTTCTCATAATTCACAATGTGAGAGCAGCCCCCAAGCCATTACTTACAATGGAGTTTCACAGATCTTGTTCCCACTCCTAACTGCCACGGAATAGAAGAATTTGATGGTCTCTTTCTCATATCCATCACCTGCGATTACAAGGGGACTGTCAGACAAAGCACAAACTTCGGCTGCACACACATCAAAACCAACACCTTTTTTCTCACCGGTTTTCTCTCCCCTTCCAATTCCAAAACAAAAAGCCAGTTTGACTCACCACCAGAGTCCAACGGTTTGTCAGGGGACAGGGACAAAGATACATCCTGCTTGAAGAGATCCAACCCTGTGGTCCAACTCTTCACTGCTGCGTAACCCCAAGGAGTTAGTATTTGATAGAAGAAAGCAGGAAAAGCAGGAACTGCTGGAGATCCTTCCTTCTTACTTCTTTCCATCACAAGATTCACGTAGAAATTAATGATCTGTACCATAAAGAGTGAGCTTGAGATGTAAAAGAAGACACGAGCTTCCCGAAAGAATGAAAGAGCAACAAGGGCCACGAGGCTTCTCGCCGAACGAGGATCTCGTCCTGCTGTGGCCAGTTTTACCTCAGAATTGAGCCAGTGACCTTCCTGCAGCGTGCAGATGTCCCCACGAGTGATGTTCCTTTGGAAGGCACTGCTAATGATGCCGTTTAGCTCCCTGATCTCTGTCTCCATGGCCTAAACCAAATAATTAAAAGGGGAAGGACTCATGAAATGGAGTAATGAGCACACTAACAAGCTTTCAGCTGCAAGAACCTTCTAGAAACTCCATGGACATCATGGGTTCCTCCTAGAACCTTGGATCCTTCGACAACCTTGGGATGCTCCTAGATCCACTTCTGGCAACAGAGCCTGCTCCCTTCCAAGACTTGGTGCACATGAGGGCAAATAAAGCTCTAGACACTGATTTTCCAGCAGCAGCTGCAGCTTCTCTAACTACGTCCACTGGGTTGTTCCCAGCGGCCACCTGGGTGTTTACACACAGCTTGCTGTTGTCTCATTTCCAAAGGCACCTTTACCTCTCCAGCAGCACAGAAGAACCTCCCCATCCTCCTGGCTTGCGAAGCTGCAGGCGCTGGCTCAGCAGCTCCTTCATGAGCAGCCTCGGAGTCAAGATGCCGGAGCAGGCTGGACGTGGGTCGTGCCGTTCCCCTTTGCACTGAAAACAGCGACAGCAAAAGACACATCAGAGAGACCTCAAACACACACCTTTGTCTCAGCTCCAGCAACAACTGTTCTGAAAAACACACAGTTCAACAGTTCCTCCTACCGCACACCTTTAATGTTTATTTAACCTCTTGCATCTATGAAGTGTCTGGATTTAAAGGAAAAGTTGGACACTGGCTGGGGGGGAAGGAGCTGCAGATCTCCCCTAGTGCAGCAGCCGAGAGGAGTTCCAGAAGAGCCTGGAAAAATACCAGCACATGGACACAAACACAAATGTGGGAAACACAGAGGGAGCTGGAGAAGAGAGTGAAACTTACACATTTCAGACAAGTCAAAGCAAACAGAAGGGTTTGTACCTCAGACGGGCAACTGGCTCGTGGTAAAGGGTCCGCGTTTCCTGATTCAAGCAAGTGCTGGTTCCATGAGGCATTTTACCTACAAGAGAAGTGGATGAGGCCATGGAGACCACGCCCCCAGTGCTCCCTGGCCACGCCCCCTCTATCACCATATATGGCCACGCCCCTCCCCGGTGGTCACACCTCCTGCATTGGTCTTACCCCGATTTGTCACGCCCCCTCTACCACCATATACAGCCACACCCACTCACACACATTAGCCATGCTCCCTCCTAAGAGGCCTTGCCCCAATCCCCATATTGGACCACTCACTCTCACAGCCCTTAGCCACGCCCCCTCTATCAACGTATATGGTCAAACCACTTCCGGTCCTTAGCTGCGCCCCCTTGTCAGAGGCCATGCCCTCCATTACCATATATGGTCACGTCATAGAGACCACGCCTCCCGCATAGGTGTGCGCTCCATCTGCTGCGCTCCATGCCCCTTAGCCACGCCCCTTCTGCAGAGACCAAGCCCTCCCTCCACCCCACCCGCTGCCCCGGCCATGCCCCTCCTTCCACCATGTACGGCCACACGTTCTCACGCCTCTTAGCCATGCCCCCTCCTTAGAATCCCTAATGCTCCCCAGCCACCTTATCACCACATATGGCCACACCCCCTCACACCTTAGCCACGCCCCTCTATCACCATATATGACCACACCCCTCATGACTCATAGCAACGCCCCCTTCCAGGGGCCACGGCTCCTGCATTGGTCTCACCCTCAGCACCCCTTGGCCGTGCCCTCTCCCAAGAGGCCACACCCCCACTGCCACCATATACAGTCACCCCCCCCTCATATCCCTTAGCTGCCCCTTCTGTGGAGACCACGTCCCTGCTGCTGTCCGGCCACATCCACTACACCATATATGGCCATGCCCACTCATGTACCTTGGCCACAGCCCCTCCTCACAGGTCATGACCCTTCTATAACCATATGTGACCACGCCCCCTCACGCCCATTAGCCACGGCCCCTACTCAGAGGACGTGCCTCCTGCTTTTATCTCACCCCATTGCCCCTAGGCCACGCCCTCTCCCAGGAGGCCACTCCCCCACCAGTCCCCGGCAACCACCTCTACCACCATATAGTTCCATGCCCCACACGGCCCTTAGCCACACCCTATCTGGCCACGCCCCTTATGCTCTTTAGCCACATCCCTTCCATGGAAACCACACCTCCTACATTGGTCTTGCCCCGATCGACCACATGCCCTCTATCACCATATATGACAATGCCACTAACGACCCTTAGCCACGCCCCCTCCTAAGAAGCCATGCCTCCTCTATCCCCATATATGGCCACACCTAGCAATGCCTCTTAGCCACACCCCTCCCCCCAGAGGCTGCACCCGCAATGCTCCCTGGCCACTCTGCCGTAAAACCATATGTGGCCATGTCCCTCACACTGCTTAGCCGCTCCCCCTCATGAAAGACTACACCCCCAACCACTCCCCAGCCACCCCCACTATCACCATATATGGCCATGACCCTCCCACAGCCCTTAGCCACGCCCCTTCTGAGGAGACCACGCCCGCCTACACCCATATATGGTCACATCCTCTCATGTACCTTAGCCACGCCCCCTCCTCATAAGCTATGACTCTCTATAACCATATATGAACACGCCCCTCAAGCCCATTAGCCATGTCCCCTCCCCAGAGCTCACGCCTCCTGCATTGGTCTCTCCCCATCACTCCTCGGCCACGCCCCCCTCTAGCCCCATATGTGGCCGCACCCCTCACGTCTCCCCCTCCTGTGGTGGCATCACTGGCCCCTCGCACCGCCCACTCCACTCCACTCCCTCCTCCTCCCCGCCCCGGGAGCCCCAGGATGCAGAGGAGCCGGGCGGGTCTGAGTTCTCCCAGCGGCCACCGCTCCCAGCCCCGACCCCACCGCTTCCCAGCACTGCCGGGGGGAACTCCCCCCGCTCGCGGCTCTTACCTAGCGCTCCCCGGCGCCGCCGCTCCCACAACTCGACGAGCGCTGGACCAGTCGCCGCCGCCACTGGAACCGCTAGAGCTGCCCAACGGCCGCGGCTCCAACTGCCCCCAAGCTGCGCGCGGGGAAAGGGGCCAGAGAAGGGGCGGAGCCAAAATCCGCGAGATGCCCCAGGGGGCGTGGTCCAAAGGGGGCGTGGCCACCGGTGCGCAGAGCCTGTGAGCGACAGGAGAGGGCATGGTCAGTCAGGAGGGAGACGGGACCTAATGAGGGGAGAGGCGGGACTGTGGCATGAGGGGGCGTGGTCAGCGGTGAAGTGGGCGGGGCCTGATGGGGCCTCAGGGTAGCTGTGGGGTAGCTGCAGGTCTCTGTGGGTCTCTGGAGATCCCTATGGGGCAGCTGTGGGTCACTATGCAACTCTGTGGGTCACTGTGGGGCAGCAGTGGGTCTCTATAGGTCTCCATGGGCCTCTGTGGGGCAGCTGTGGCTCACTGTGGGGCAACCATGGGCTGATGTGGGTCTCCCTGGGTCACTGTGGGGAAGCTGTGGGTCTCTGTGGATCACTATGGGGCAGCTGTGGATCACTATGGGTCACAGTGGGGCAGCTGTGGGTCACTATGGGGCAAACACAGCTTGCTATGGGGCAGCTATGGGATGATGTGGGTCTCTATGATTATATGATTCTACATCCCTGCTACAGAGTATAGGAGAAAGGGAGTATAAAATAAATACATTAAAGGTAACATTAAATAGGGAGAAATGATGATTGGTTGGAGGAAAATTCTAATTTCAAATTTCTGCATTTCTATTCATTGCTATTTAATCTTACTCTTCCATAAAATCACCAGGTTGGAAGAGACCCACTGGATCATCAAGTCCAACCATTCCTACCAATCTCTAACCCATGTCCCTCAGGACCTTGTCCGCCCACACCTTAAACACCTCCAGGGAAGGCAAGTCAACCACCTCCCTGGGCAGCCTCTGCCCGTGCCTAACAACCCATTCTGTGAAGAATTTTTCCCTAATGTCCAGCCTGACCCTCCTCTGGTGGAGCTTGAGGCCATTCCCTCTCATCCTGTCCCCTGTCCCTTGGCAGAAGAGCCCAGCTCCCTCCTCTCCACAACCTCCCTTCAGGTAATTGTAGAGAGCAATGAGGTCTTCTCTCAGCTTTTTCTTCTCAAGGCTTAACAGCCTCAGCTACCTCACCTGCCCCTCATAATTCGTCAATTTTCTCTGGACTCGCTCCAGAGCCTCAACATCCTTCTTGTGATGAGGGGCCCAGAACTGAACACAGGATTCAAGGTGTAGTCTCACCAGTGCCGAGTCCAGAGGGAGAAGAACCTCCCTGGACCTGCTGGCTACATCATTTCTGGTACTAGCCAAGATGCTAGTGACCTTATTGGCCCCTGGGCACACTGCTGGCTCATGTTCAGTACCCTGTCAATCAACACCCATAGGCTGCCTGCGTGAGCAGGACTGCAGTGATTCAGCCTGGCCATGGCATTGCTTCATTACTCAGCAAGGACCAAGCGCCAGCCTGGAGAGTGAGAATTCCCACTTTTCAAAGGTGAATAAAGGTGGAAGTCAGGCAGGACCACCCTAGCCCCACAGAGACCAGATCAAGCCATTTTCAAAATGGTTTGATTGATTATGCTAACATGCCACATACATTCTTACAAAGTTAATGTTACACACAGAGGGAGACACAGCAGGACCCAGAACTGCATTATGACATTTAATTTATTACCTATAATGTTACAATTGTAACTGTAGAGGCTAAGCTCAAGTCTAGACCAATATTAGCATCCTATAAGGCCTTGTGAGGGACTATACCACCTGTCTGCATTTCAGTCATAAAGTCTTTAGGTAGGTCCATGATGTTGCTGCAGGTGAAGATTTTGCAGACACTCTGATGAATTGGATCCAGGATGTTACGTTGACTTTGATGGTGCCTCTGACCAGCTGAGAAGAACCTCAAATTATGACCAGCCCTTCTCACTTTCTTACAGTCCCTTCTGGAGTGATGATATTTGTTGGCCCAGCTCATCGACTTCACTTTTGGTCAGTGGCAGTGCTGGTAAGGGATGTGGCGGTTGTTCAGGCACCCCCATCAGTGCCACCTCCACCAACATGTAGGGAATTGAAAAACTGCAGGGTCATGCACCAAACCATTTCCAACACACAAAACTCAGTTTCCACATTCAGAAGTCATCTGCATGCAACACATTGGTTTCTACTCATAAAACTTATTAATACTTGCGTTGTCAGGATCACCTCCGATTCTTTGTTTGGTGGCTGTAGTGTAACTGCATAACCTGCATTGACATGCGGGAGGGGGTGACCAGGGGCCAGTTTGATCATCCTGACAGGCAAACAACTAGAGAAGACATAATGACTAGCTAATACTTCCCCAGTCATCCTTGCTGCACATGTGGGTTTTAACAGAGCTGCTGATGTGGAGTGACCACATCTAGCCCCCCT
Organism: Coccyzus lansbergi; assembly: GCA_033558105.1. Classification (NCBI taxonomy): domain Eukaryota; kingdom Metazoa; phylum Chordata; class Aves; order Cuculiformes; family Coccyzidae; genus Coccyzus; species Coccyzus lansbergi. The sequence goes on from JAUMJK010000839.1 coordinate 23,411, forward strand.
CCACCCCATCACTGAGCAAAGCAGCCACCCTCTTCAGCAGCTTCAAGGAGAGTGATATGTCAATTAACTGTAACCCTTTGCTTAGGTTATACATCACATTTTTTTTTTTTTCAATCATGCAAAGCAAACTGCATGAAAAGGACTGATTTCAAGATCAAAAATTAGATGAAGCAGTAGACAGAACACCTCACTTGCACATTACCTGAAGGGACTTTGAAAGGGTCTCGAGACACAAAGTTGTTACCAGGATTCCATTTGCAGTACCAGGAAACCAGAGCAAGAGGCTGAAGGAGCAAGTTTCTCACTTGGTCAAAAGGAGAACCAGAGAAGGGCCTTGTTCAGTGTTTTGTTTATAGTGGCACATAAATATACAAAGATCTTTAAATGAGCAATTACTTAACGCTCACTATGTTGACACACAGAAATAAAGAATTTCAGGATACAAGAGAACTCCTGGTCAGCTACCTGTACCTGAATGTTGTACCTGGAAAGAGTATATACGTATAAAGGTAACAGATCTTACCCCAAGGCTTCTTTTAGTAACTTGCCAGTAGGAAACAAGGGTTATACTTCCAGTTCTCACACTGATGCTTTTATCTTTAGGCTGTCATTTAAAGTAACTGTTCAGCATTACACCCTGTATCAGACTTCTTCTCTACCTTATGCCTAATTATATACTATAATAATTCAAATGGTTTCAGGTTTTCTGAAGAATTGAACTGAGCTTCTACAGATCTAAGCCTAACATAGACTCTTATTTAGCATTAGTTCAGAAAACAAACCCTTAAGCTCTTGGAGTGTTTTAGCTTTTTAGCTTAACAGCACCTTTGTCTTCTTCACTGTCTCTCAATTTGCTCAGAGTCAAAATTCTAATCTTGCTTTCTTAATGTTCAGAAAGACTACAGTTCACAGTTCTGCTACAATTTCGCACTAAATTTGCTTCTCTTAGCCAGTCCTGGTTCTAGTTGGTGTTTTTTTTTTCTTTATAGTTTCTCTCATTAACAATTAAGAACAAATTTAATAAAAACCCAAACATATATCTCTTTTTTTTATCATAAGTACTGTTAAAAAAAAAATTCCATACTTATGGTCTTGTAATACCCAAAAATATCACAAATCACCTGTCCTCTCCTTTTTATTAGAATTAGCCAGCCAATTGTACCAGTTCCTTAATAAAGCAATTAACACAATTGTAATGTTGTGAACAGCTCTCAGCTGTAGACAGTGTGAATGGTAAAGTCATAAGTTGAGAGCACGGGTTTGGACTGATAAATCACATGAATGATTGAAAATAGAATTGTATGAGTGGTTATTCCTTTGCTGAAAAGGATATTGAATGTCATTAACACTTAATATCTGGATGGAGCTTTTTAGAATTTGGGAAAAAATTAATTGCTTAAATATACAGAATTTAGTTTAGGTTTCATTTTCTTCAACATGTCAATATTCAGTTTTGGAGATTGTTTTTGTGGAGTGTTAAATTTTATTTTTTTCACCCTGAAATTCTTCTGCTGTTTCAAACAATCACAATTTCAATAGGTTTTATACATTTTATGAGATCTTTGTTTTCTCAACACCACTATCTCACAATATAATTGTGTTGCCTTGATTCGTCATAGCATACAGATGATTCTTCAAAGAAATCATAGAATCATGGAATCACCAGGTTGGAAGAGACCCACTGGATCATCCAGTCAAACCATTCCCATCAATCCCTAACCCATGTCCCTCAACACCTCGTCCACCCGTCCCTTAAACCCCTCCAGGGAAGGGGACTCAACTCCTTCGCTCGGCAGCCTCTGACAGCGACCAATTGCCCTTTCTGGGAAATATTTTTTTCTAATGTTCAGCCTGACCCTCCCCTGGTGGAGCTTGAGGCCATTCCCTCTCATCCTGTCCCCTGTCCCTTGGCAGAAGAGCCCAGCTCCCTCCTCTCCACAACCTCCTCTCAGGGAGTTGCAGAGAGCAATGAGGTCTCCCCTCAGACTCCTCTTCTCCAGGAGAAACCCCCCCAGCTCTCTCAGATGCTCCTCACAATCCTTGTTCTCCAGCCCCTTCATAGACTCATAGAATCATAGAACAACCAGGTTGGAAGGGACCCATCGGATCTTCTAGTCCAACCATTCCTATCAAACACTAAATCAAGTCCCTCAAGACCTCATCCACCCGTCCCTTAAACCCCTCCAGGGAAAGTGAATCAACCACCTCCCTGGGCCCAATCACCCTTTCTGTGAAAAACTTCCTCCTAATCTCTAGCCTTAATCTCCCCTGGCGGAGCTTGAGGCCATTCCCTCTTGTCCTGTCCCCTGTCCCTTGGGAGAAGAGTCCAGCTCCCTCCTCTCTACAACCTCTTCTCTGGGACTTACAGAGAGCAATGAAGTCTCCCCTCAGCCTCCTCTTCTCCAGGAGAAACACCCACAGCTCTCTCAGATACTCCTCACAATCCTTGTTCTCCAGCCCCTTCACCAGCCTCGTTGCTCTTCTCTGGACTCACTCCAGAGCCTCAACATCCTCCTTGTGCTGAGGGGCCCACAACTGAACACAGGATTCGAGGTTCGGTCTCCCCAGGGCTGAGTACAGGGGAAGAAGAACCTCCCTGGCCCTGCTTCTGATCCAAGCCAAGATGCCCTTGGCCTTCTTGGCCCCCTGGGCCCCTGCTGGCTCCTGTACAACCAACACCCCCAGGGCCTTCTCCTCCAGGCACTTTCCAGCCAGACTTCTCCTAGCCTGGAGCTGCTCAGGGTTGTTGTGCCCCAAGTGCAGGAGTAGTAGGGGAGTGGCTAAGGGTCGTTAGTGGCATTGTCATATATGGTGATAGAGGGCGTGTGGTCGATTGGGGCAAGACCAATGTAGGAGGTGTGGTTTCCATGGAAGGGGCGTGGCTAAGGGCACGTGGCTGTGGGGCATGGCCATATATGGTGGTAAAAGTGGTGGCTGGGGAGTGGTGGGGGTGTGGCCTCTGGGGAGGAGGCGTGGCTAAGGGCATGAGATGTGTGGCCATATAAAGTGATAGAGGGGCGTGGCCTAAGGGCATTGGGGTGAGACCAATGCAGGAGGAGTCGCCTTTGAGAAGGGGGCGTGGCTAAGGGGCCATGCTCTATATGGTGATAGAGGGGCTTGGCTAAGAGGCATGAGTGAGTGCAACCATATATAGTGGTAGGGGCCCTGGCCCTATATGGTGATACAGGGGGGGTGGCTAAGAGGCATGAGTAGTGTGATCATATATGGGATAGAGGGGGCACGGCCAGGGAGTGGAAGAAACGTGGCTAAGGGGCATGAGGGGTGTGGTCATATATGGTTATAGAGGGGCATGGCTAAGGGGCATTAGTGGGCGTGGCCATTTATGGGGATAGAGGGTGTGTGGCCGAGAAGCAATGTAGGCTGTGGTCTTCACAGAAGGGGTGTGGCTAAGGGGCATATATGGTGATAGTGGGGAATGGCTGGGGAGTGATTGGGGGTGTGGCCTTTGATGAGAGGGCATGGCTACGAATGTGAAGGGCATGGCCATATGTGGTTGTAAAGGGGAGTGGCCGGGGAGCATTGCGGGTGCAGCCTCTGGGTGAGGGAGAGTGGCTAAGAGGCATGGGCAGGTGTGTCCATATATAGGGATAGAGGCGGCGTGGCTAAGGGTTGTGTGGAGTGTGTCCATATATGGGGATATGGGTGGCATGGCCGATCAGGGCGAGGCCAATGTAGCAGGCATGGTCTCAATGGAAGGGATGTGGCTAAAGAGCATAAGGGGCGTGGCCAGATAGGGTGTGGCTAAGGGCCGTGTGGGGCATGGAACTATATGGTGGTAGAGGTGGTTGCCGGGGACTGGTGGGGGAGTGGCCTCCTGGGAGAGGGCGTGGCCTAGGGGCAATGGGGTGAGATAAAAGCAGGAGGCACGTCCTCTGAGTAGGGGCCGTGGCTAATGGGCGTGAGGGGGCGTGGTCACATATGGTTATAGAAGGGTCATGACCTGTGAGGAGGGGCTGTGGCCAAGGTACATGAGTGGGCATGGCCATATATGGTGTAGTGGATGTGGCCGGACAGCAGCAGGGACGTGGTCTCCACAGAAGGGGCAGCTAAGGGATATGAGGGGGGGGTGACTGTATATGGTGGCAGTGGGGGTGTGGCCTCTTGGGAGAGGGCACGGCCAAGGGGTGCTGAGGGTGAGACCAATGCAGGAGCCGTGGCCCCTGGAAGGGGGCGTTGCTATGAGTCATGAGGGGTGTGGTCATATATGGTGATAGAGGGGCGTGGCTAAGGTGTGAGGGGGTGTGGCCATATGTGGTGATAAGGTGGCTGGGGAGCATTAGGGATTCTAAGGAGGGGGCATGGCTAAGAGGCGTGAGAACGTGTGGCCGTACATGGTGGAAGGAGGGGCATGGCCGGGGCAGCGGGTGGGGTGGAGGGAGGGCTTGGTCTCTGCAGAAGGGGCGTGGCTAAGGGGCATGGAGCGCAGCAGATCAGGGCACACCTATGCGGGAGGCGTGGTCTCTATGACGTGACCATATATGGTAATGGAGGGCATGGCCTCTGACAAGGGGGCGCAGCTAAGGACCGGAAGTGGTTTGACCATATACGTTGATAGAGGGGGCGTGGCTAAGGGCTGTGAGAGTGAGTGGTCCAATATGGGGATTGGGGCAAGGCCTCTTAGGAGGGAGCATGGCTAATGTGTGTGAGTGGGTGTGGCTGTATATGGTGGTAGAGGGGGCGTGACAAATCGGGGTAAGACCAATGCAGGAGGTGTGACCACCGGGGAGGGGCGTGGCCATATATGGTGATAGAGGGGGCGTGGCCAGGGAGCACTGGGGGCGTGGTCTCCATGGCCTCATCCACTTCGCTTGTAGGTAAAATGCCTCATGGAACCAGCACTTGCTTGAATCAGGAAACGCGGACCCTTTATCACGAGCCAGTTGCCCGTCTGAGGTACAAACCCTTCTGTTTGCTTTGACTTGTCTGAAATGTGTAAGTTTCACTCTCTTCTCCAGCTCCCTCTGTGTTTCCCACATTTGTGTTTGTGTCCATGTGCTGGTATTTTTCCAGGCTCTTCTGGAACTCCTCTCGGCTGCTGCACTAGGGGAGATCTGCAGCTGCTTCCCCCCAGCCAGTGTCCAACTTTTCCTTTAAATCCAGACACTTCATAGATGCAAGAGGTTAAATAAACATTAAAGGTGTGCGGTAGGAGGAACTGTTGAACTGTGTGTTTTTCAGAACAGTTGTTGCTGGAGCTGAGACAAAGGTGTGTGTTTGAGGTCTCTCTGATGTGTCTTTTGCTGTCGCTGTTTTCAGTGCAAAGGGGAACGGCACGACCCACGTCCAGCCTGCTCCGGCATCTTGACTCCGAGGCTGCTCATGAAGGAGCTGCTGAGCCAGCGCCTGCAGCTTCGCAAGCCAGGAGGATGGGGAGGTTCTTCTGTGCTGCTGGAGAGGTAAAGGTGCCTTTGGAAATGAGACAACAGCAAGCTGTGTGTAAACACCCAGGTGGCCGCTGGGAACAACCCAGTGGACGTAGTTAGAGAAGCTGCAGCTGCTGCTGGAAAATCAGTGTCTAGAGCTTTATTTGCCCTCATGTGCACCAAGTCTTGGAAGGGAGCAGGCTCTGTTGCCAGAAGTGGATCTAGGAGCATCCCAAGGTTGTCGAAGGATCCAAGGTTCTAGGAGGAACCCATGATGTCCATGGAGTTTCTAGAAGGTTCTTGCAGCTGAAAGCTTGTTAGTGTGCTCATTACTCCATTTCATGAGTCCTTCCCCATTTAATTATTTGGTTTAGGCCATGGAGACAGAGATCAGGGAGCTAAACGGCATCATTAGCAGTGCCTTCCAAAGGAACATCACTCGTGGGGACATCTGCATGCTGCAGGAATAATTGAGCACGCTGCTCAATTCTGAGGTAAAACTGGCCACAGCAGGACGAGATCCTCGTTCGGCGAGAAGCCTCGTGGCCCTTGTTGCTCTTTCATTCTTTCGGGAAGCTCGTGTCTTCTTTTACATCTCAAGCTCACTCTTTATGGTACAGATCATTAATTTCTACGTGAATCTTGTGATGGAAAGAAGTAAGAAGGAAGGATCTCCAGCAGTTCCTGCTTTTCCTGCTTTCTTCTATCAAATACTAACTCCTTGGGGTTACGCAGCAGTGAAGAGTTGGACCACAGGGTTGGATCTCTTCAAGCAGGATGTATCTTTGTCCCTGTCCCCTGACAAACCGTTGGACTCTGGTGGTGAGTCAAACTGGCTTTTTGTTTTGGAATTGGAAGGGGAGAGAAAACCGGTGAGAAAAAAGGTGTTGGTTTTGATGTGTGTGCAGCCGAAGTTTGTGCTTTGTCTGACAGTCCCCTTGTAATCGCAGGTGATGGATATGAGAAAGAGACCATCAAATTCTTCTATTCCGTGGCAGTTAGGAGTGGGAACAAGATCTGTGAAACTCCATTGTAAGTAATGGCTTGGGGGCTGCTCTCACATTGTGAATTATGAGAAGGCTTTTGGAGCTTGTCTGAACTTGTCCCTGGGACACAACTGCAAGTTTCCACGTTTCTTTTAGGTAACGAAGCAGGAGTCTTTGCCTAGCTGTGAGTCGTGGGACACTGGCTACCGACCTCGTATGACACAGTCCCCTGCAGTCAGGGCTCAACTCCCCGTGATCCTACAGCAGCTCTGGTTTTGTTGACCTACATTCTAGAGGCAAAGAGTGATTTTGGTTTGTTTTCAACAGCAAATACCTGCAAGAAGGAAGCTGAGAAAACAGGCAACTGGAGCTGGCTTGATCAGAGTGGACCCTTCACAGCATGAGGACACTTGTACATGAGCTCTACTGGGATGTGAAGTGTGAACTCTCAACTCCTTCTCTTTAGAGGTCTCGACGCTCTCCAAGTCCAAGCTTTTAGAAAAGAGCCGTAAGCATCTCATGTTCTTACGGTGCCACCTTAGGCTGCAGCTGACCCAGGAAACCGTGGAATGGCAGAGTGGTTTGGGTCAGGAGGGACCTTAAATCCCGTCCAGTTCCAGCCCCTGCCATGGGCAGGGCACCTTCCACACCAGCTCCCTCAAAGCACCATCCAACCTGGTCTCAACCATGCTGGGATGAAATCTTTCAGCGTGACCTCTCCTTGTTGGCTGCCTGCTTCATTTGTTTGAATTAGTCTGCCATGTTCAGGTGAATCTGACTTTTCCCCCACTTCCCAAGACAAACTTAATCTGTTTGGCTCTTGTTGGAGAGCACAGGCTTTGGAAAAGGGTTTGGAATTTGGGATAATTAATGTTGTTTGGAGCACAAGTCCTGGTGTGACAAAGCAGAGGGTTGAGCGTGTGTTTCCCTGAGTTGGGCTCCAGGAAAGCTGTGAAGGGGCTTACCAAGGGCTGGAGCGATAGGGCACGGGGGGATGGCTTTAAATTGGAAGGAAGGAGATTTTTGTCCTAATGTCCAATCCAAATTCCTCATGATGAGGGCAGTGAGGCCCTGGCCCAGGTCACCCTCAGCAGTGGTGGCTTTCAGGCCCCTTCCAACCCAAACCACTCAATGCTTACGAGTTAGTAGCAAAGAGCACAGCCTGAAGACTCAATTTAAGAGCCACAACCCCAAGTAACCCTCGCAGGGAGGGCGTCTCTCTTAGGAGGCTACTCTCCCCTCTCAGCCTGCTGAGAACTTGGATTGTGACACCCAAGTGAAGAGATGATGTGTGGTCAATCAGGTCTGCTCCTTCAGTTGTGTGATGGTGAATGGATTGTCCCGAGTGTCCATTAGGATGGGTAACGTGTGCTGCTTCCAAACTGCCTCTCTCTTACGGTATTGGAAAATTCTGCTTCTTTGCATTCCTTAGGAAATCCCTCAGCAACAGAATGGAAGCAACTGCAGGGTTTCTGTCTGCAAGTACACAGACGGCATCGCCAGAGACAAACCGTTAACATTTACACAGGTGAGTGGGAGTTAAAACTGGCTCCAGACGTCTTTGCTCAGATACAAGAGCCAGGGGAAAGTTACAGAATCCTAGACTGTCCGGAGCTGGAAGGGACCCACAAGGCTTATTGAGTCCAAGTCCTGTCCCTGCACGGGACACCCCAACATTCCTACCGTGGGGCTGAGGGCATTGGCCAAAGCTTGTCAGGAATTGTGGAACGTTGTCAGGCTGTGGCTGCTTCCCTGGGAGCTGTTGCAGGGCTCCACCACCCTCTGGGGGAAGAACCTTCTCCTCGTGTTCAACCTCACGCTCCCCTGGCATCTTCCAGCTATTCCACTGGGTCCTGAGTTCCGCAGCAGCTGCTGATTGTGCCTGGAGCAGGTTGTATCCCTGGCTCTGGGGTTGGTGTGGAGCTGGTGGGGTTGGAGCTTGCCGGTGTCCTCGTAAGGGCAGAGCTGTGTTCTCCATCCTTCCATCTGGTGTCTGCTTCCTACTTCACTACACGAGATGCAGCAGCTGGTGGGTTTGGGGTACCTGGCCCTGATGTCTTCTGGAGAAGTGGGTTTCCCCTGTTAGTTATTTGTGCCTATTTTCTGCCTCAACTCGATGTTTAAAGTATTTTTCCTTTTCTTTCCAGAGTCACATGCCTTATTTCCACAAGAAGTTTGCTAACGGAGTGAGCAGGGGTGCTGGGTGCTGCCTAGCTCCGCGTCCCCAGAGCAGAGGGAGCATCCCAGCAGCCCCCACCTACCGTCTTGCCACCTTTGCAGAGGAAGAGACCTTGATGTGGGCTTCAAGTTTCACTTCTTCTTTCGGGCTGAAGAAGTTTCAGCTTCCCAAATCTTCTCCCCTGGTCCTGGGGAGGAGATGTAAGGCTGGTGAGAGCCTGGCCCAGGTTGCCCAGAGCAGTGGTTGCCACCCTGTCCCTGGAGATGTTCAAGGCCAGGCTGGATGGGGCTTGGAGCCCCTGGTCCAGTGGGAGGTGTCCCTGCCCATGGCAGGGGTGGGACTGGATGGGCTCTGAGGTCCCTTCCAACCCAAACCATTTGATTATTATGAGTTAGTAGCAAAGAGCACGGCCTAAAGACTCAATTTAAGGGCCAAAACCCTTAATGTTGTTGGGAGCACAAGTCCTGGTGTGACAAAGCAGAGGGTTGAGCGTGTGTTTCCCTGAGTTGGGCTCCAGGAAAGCTGGGAAGGGGCTTACCAAGGGCTGGAGCGATAGGGCACGGGGGGATGTTTGCATTAGGCAGGATCAAGGCAACCAGTGCTGCCAAGATCTGCCCCTCAGAATGTTGTTGGAGAATGGATTGGGAGCAGCCCCACAAAGAAGGACCTGGGGTGTTGGGGGAGGAGAAGCTCCACATGAGCCAGCAATGGGCACTCACAGACCAGAAACCGAACGTGCCCAAAAGCAGCATGGCCAGAAAGGGTGAGGGAGGGGATTCTGCCCCTCTGTTCCACTCCAGTGAGACCTCATCTGGATCCGCGTGCCCAGTTCTGGAGCCTCAGCACAGGACAGACAAGGAACCATTGGAGAGAATCCAGAGGAGGCCATGGAGATGGGCTGAGGTATCTCCCATCTGAGGACACGTTTAGAGAGTTGGGGTTGTTCAGCGTGCAGAAGAGAAGGCTCTGGGGAGACCTTAGAGCAGCTTCTAGTACTGAAAGTGTCTCCAAGAAAGCTGGAAGGGGCCCTTGATGAGGGTGTGCAGGGATAGGACAAGGGGGGATGATTTTCAGCTGAAAGAGAGGAGATTGAGGTGAGATCTGAGGAAGAAATGTTTGTGTGGGTGGGGAGGCCCTTGGCCAGGTTGCCCAAGGAAGTGATGGCTGCCCCATCCCTGGAGGTGTTCCAGGCCATATTGGACTATGAACATCCTGATCGAGTGGGACGTGTTCTTGCCCATGGCACTGAGGTGGAAATGAACAGGCTTTGCAGTCCCTTCCAGCCCAAACCATTCCATGATTCTATGCGTCATGTCCAAAACAATTTGGTTCCTCCAATAAATACAAAACCTCAACCCCACAATTCACGCCATGCTTGATCGGATGCTACAAAACATACTGTATTTTTAACATAATCCATCACAACCCACACAATGGGAGCTGTTCCTGTATCCTCACAGCCTGGAAAGCATCCAGGAGCTCACTGGGTGACAGAGGTTGATGCGAAGGAACTGCAGCAGCTCCGAGACACACTGATTGAGTGTATCTGTAGCAGTGTCACGGTCATCTGGGTGCTGGCTTGTGCAGGGTGGTGTTGGAACCCAGGGAGCACTCGGCCATGTTGGCTCCCAAGGTGACCCCTGCAGGGTTGACTCCTGAGGAGCACTGTGTCTGCAGGCCCTGCCCATGGCCGTCCACCTGCACGTGTGAGTGGGAGAGGTAAGCACCGGCTCCTCACGGTTGTCACCTGCTAGCAGAGACACCAACAGCTGCCGGCAGACGGGGCAGATCCTCCTCATCCTGGCCCAGTGCAGGATGCATGCAAAGTAGAAGCCGTGCAGGCAGTTGGCCCTGTAGGTGGTGTTTGTGACATCTTGCAGGCAGATGGGGCACTGGGAGGCTTCTGCTGCCTCCGCCAGCCCTGCCTGAGGCTGCTGGATGCCGCCGCCGCCGCCGTCCCTGGCAGCAGAGCTTCTCTCCACACTGGCTCTCTCCTCTGCTGCTCTCTGGTCAGAACCACTTGGATGGTTCTTTCTGCGGGAGTAGATCCACCAGCAACCCGGAAGTCCCAGCGCCGCAGGCACAGCACAGGCCATAACAGCACGGAAAGATAAAGGCATTTTGCAGCTCCTCAGCTGATCCCTAGAAGGAGAAACAGAAACTGTGGTCAAATGGCCGCACAGAAGTTGAAAGAAAGTTCCATCAATGCCTTCAGGTATTTCTGTGAGCACAAACAGGCGTCTTTTCCAGCCACTCTGTACGTCCCCATCTCTGCTTCACCAGCAGGACACGCAGCAGGAGCCTCACCTGAGTCCCGGGGTACCTGGACATTGCTCACCAGGGCACTCATCACTCTCACCTCACCCTGATGCTTAAGACAATTCCCCTCATTTCTCTGAGTGCTCCCTGCTGCCTGCTCCCGGGGTCGGAATTCCTGCGGGACCCCCCCTACCAGCTGTCTCAGAGCCCAACCACAAACTGGTGTTTATGGAGCTCCCGTCACTCCCCTCCCAGCAGTTCCTTATGGAGTAGAGCCCTGTTCTTCTCCGCTGCCCTGTTCAGCTGCAGCAGCTGCACAAACAGTTCTCCTGCACCATCCTGAGGTGCAGGAAGGCAGCAGCAGGACACCCAAGGATGGACAGGCCTGTCCTGGACACCAGCAGACGGAACATTTCTGAACCAGAGATGATCAGCTGGGACAATCCAATAGAATCATAGAATCAGATCCACGCCCAGTGTGGAGCTCTGGGTGCCCCAGGGCCGTTTCCCAGCACGCAGGGCCCCGTGCAGCCCCACACCAAACCCAGAAGTGAGCCAGGGCAGAGCTCACACCCTGTAGGTGCTTACACTGTGCCACCAGGCACTGCCTCTGCCTTCTGGCATGGCTGGAATCTGCTCTAAGGGTTCCACTGGAGATCAAGGCACAACTGGAGAGCTGCAGCTGGGACTGGAGACTTTGCCAGCTTGCTGACATGTCCCCACAGTGGGTCCGGGTAGGATTAAGACATCAAGGGGAGAGCAGGGGTCGGTCAGCTCTCTCAATCTGTATCCTGACTGCATTGACGGGAAACTCCTGGCAAGGCCCAAGGAGATGAGGACAAGAAGGAATGCACACACTTGCATCTCTTCAAAAGACATGAACAAAACCCCAAGTAAAGTGCGATTAATCTCTTCATTCATCAGGTTCCCAGTGAAGCCTGAAGCTGCCCTGTTTCTCTGCACAGGACAAACAACCCTCAGTGGACATGTCCCTCTGTGATCAAGCGTGTTCACAGCACAAGTTTCTCAGAAAAACCAGAGAACTCCCTCTCAACACATGAGACCAGAGTCTGGCAAGCACCCACTGCACATGTTCGGGGCTCCCTACACCCAGGAAGGTCCTTTCTGGGCACCAGCTGCTTCAAGGCTCCACCAGAAGAGAGACCAGGACAACTCCCAAGTGTCTGAAACCTCCTGCTCTGCAGGGACAGACCCAAGTGTACTGCCGGTTCCTGTCTCCTCCGCCTCCTGACAGGAAAGTTTACACTGCCAAACCCAAAAAGCAGTGGAAATCCAGCTTGGAATTAAGGACCATGCTGAAAGATCACAGAGCAAACAAGCATGCAGCTAGATTGGAACAGAACTTCAAGAAGGATGTTGAGGCTCTGGAGCGAGTCCAGAGAAGAGCAACGAAGCTGGGGAAGGGGCTGGAGAACAAGAGGAGCCTCTGAGAGAGCTGGGGGTGTTTCTCCTGGAGAAGAGGAGGCTGAGGGGAGACCTCATTGCTCTCTGCAACTCCCTGAGAGGAGGTTGTGGAGAGGAGGGAGCTGGGCTCTTCTGCCAAAGGACAGGGGACAGGACGAGAGAGAATGGCCTCAAGCTCCACCAGGGGAGGGTCAGGCTGGACAGCAGGAGGAAGTTTTTCCCAGAAAGTGTCATTGGGCATTGGCAGAGGCTGCCCAGGGAGGGGGTTGATTCCCCTTCCCTGGAGGTGTTTAAGGGACGGGTGGACGAGGTGCTGAGGGACATGGGTTAGTGTTTGATAGGAATGGTTGGACTCCATGATCTGGTGGGTCTCTTCCAACCTGGTGATTCTATGATTCAGCAGCCAGGCCAGGATGTCTCCCTGCACAGCCTGGAGTCAGCGATACAGCACTCGGGAAACAAATCCAATTGGTGTGAAGGAGCAGCGGGCAAGGCTGACACAGTTAAACCAAAACAGGACCCTCGTTTCGGAACATCTCCCATGTGGTTAAAAACAGGAACACAAGCTCTAGCTCCTAGGAGTCACCAGAGCAGGAGCTGACAGAACCCTCAAGAACTGGAGGTCCTGCCATGGAGGTTAAACTCTGAGCAACGACTGCACAGAAGCAGGTACGGACAGACCTCACTTACCCTAGTGGTATGACAGAGTTTCCTCTCTAGTAGATCCAGCACCGAGCTCTGCGATGGCTGAACTGCAGCTGCCTCCTTCCTCACTCACAGCGCACGGTGCAGGCAGCTCCCAGAGAGCGGAGAGACTACCTGCCTCCTCCAGACTCTCCTGGAGAGTGAGTGCAGAGGGTGCTTGTCCTGGACAGCAGAGAGGTCTCCTAGGACACAGGCAGCATCACAGGGGGTGACATCACAGAGGCCATGGCCAGAACCATGGTTGAAGGAGGAAGGGGCCTCAAACATCCATCTAGTCTGACCCCTCCCTGCCATGGGCAGTAGCAGCTCCCACTCAATCAGGTTCTCAAAGCCCCAACCAACCTGACCTTGAAAGCTTCTCTGGGAAACCTGATTCAGTGTCTCAGCATCTTTATCATAAAAAGCCCTTTCAGATATTCAAAGCTGAAATAGGGTCTCCCGGGGGCCTTCTCTTCTCGAGTCTGGACAACCCCAGGATTGCCCTGACCCAGAGGCAGGACCCTTCCCCTGCCCTTGGGGAACTACTCCTGTGTGCCAAGGTCCCTCTGGGTGGCATCCCTGCCCTCAAGGGTATCAAGGGGACATGGGTTAGTGTTTGATAGGAATGGTTGGACTCGATGATCCAGTGGGTCTCTTCCAGCCTGGTGATTCTATGATTCTATGATTTTAAGTGTGTCAGGAAACATGTTTCACACCATGAGGATCCAGTGTATCTGGACACTCCTCCACCAGAAGGCTTTGGGACTAGAACCCCACACAAAAGCCTTCAATGGGAGTACTGGTACTGTACTGGAAGCCCTGGTGTCCATACTGGGAGCACAGGGCCAACTTTTGTGCCTTATTGGTCCTTACAGGGAGTTCTCTTGTCTATACTGGTGTCCCTTGTGTTCATACTGGGAGCACTGATCCCATACTGACCCCACAATTGTGCCTTACTTGTCCATACTGCTACCATAATGGGAGCACTGGTGTCCATACTGGCGTCCCTGGTGCCTATACGGGGAGTACTGGTCCCATACTGTTAGCACAGTGGTGCCTTAGTGGTCCATATTTGTGCCATACTGGGAGCACTGGTCCCATACTGCTCCCACACTTGAGTCTTACTGATCTGTACTGGGAGCAGTAGGAACTATGGTGTCCCTGCTTTGCACCATACTGGTGGCACACTGCTGCCTTACTGGTCTATACTGGTGCTGTCCCTAGAACACTGGTGTCCCTGGTGTTCAAACTGGTGTCCATACTGGGAGCACTGTTCTCTTACTGTTCACATACTGGTCCCACACTGGTGACTTACTGCTCCATACTGGGAGCCCTGTGGTCCATCCTGGTGTCTCTTGTGTCTGTACTGGGAGTACTGGTCCCATAGTGGTCTCACACTTGAGTCTTACTCGGGTGTACTGGGAGCACTGGGAGCCCTGATGTCAATACTGGGAGCACTGGTCTCATATTAGTCATAGAACCATAGAATCATAGAATCATAGAACAACCAGGTTGGAAGGGACCCATCGGATCTTCTAGTCCAACCATTCCTATCAAACACTAAACCAAGTCCCTCAAGACCTCATCCACCCGTCCCTTAAACACCTCCAGGGAAGGTGACTCAACCACCTCCCTGGGCAGTCTATTCCAATGCCCAATGACCCTTTCTGTCAAAAACCTCCTCCTAATCTCCAGCCTAAAACTCCTCTGGTGGAGCTTGAGGCTATTCCCTCTTGTCCTGTCCCCTGTCCCTTGGGAGAAGAACCCAGCTCCCTCCTCTCTACAACCTCCTCTCAGGGAGTTGTAGAGAGTAATGAGGTCTCCCCTCAGCCTCCTCTTCTCCAGGATAAACACCCCCAGCTCTCTCAGACGCTCCTCATAGGGTCTGTTCTCCAGCCCCTTCACCAGCCTCGTCGCTCTTCTCTGGACTTGCTCCAGAGCCTCAACATCCTTCTTGTGCTGAGGGGCCCACAACTGCACACAGTATTCAAGGAGCGGCCTCCCCAGTGCTGAGTCCAGAGGGAGAATCACCTCCCTGGACCTGCTGGTCACACCATTTCTGATACAAGCCAGGATGCCATTGGCCTTTTTGGCCACCTGGGCACACTGCTGCCTCATGTTCAGTCGGCTGTCGACCAACACCCCCAGGTCCCTCTCCTCCAGGCAGTTTTCCAGCCAGGCTTCTCCCAGTCTAGTAGTAGTTCTGCATAGGGTTGTTGTGCCCCAAGTGCAGGACCCGGCATTTGGCCGTGTTAAACCTCATGCCGTTGGACACTGCCCAGTGCTCCAGCCTGTTTAGGTCCCTTTGCAGAGCCTCCCTACCCTCCAGCAGATCCACACTTGCACACAGCTTTGTGTCATCTGCAAACTTGCTAAGGGTACCCTCAATGCCCTTATCTAGGTCATTGATGAAGACATTGAACAGGACTGGACCTGTTCACTGTTCACAGTCCCACTCTGGTGCCTCACCAGCCTGCACTAAGAGCTCTATTGTCCACACTGGTGTCTCTGGCGTCTTTACTGGGAACATCAGTGTCCATTCCAGTGCCCTGCTGGTCTGTACTGGGAGCACTGGGAGCCCTGATGTCAATACTGGGAGCACTGGTCTCACATTAGTCCCACTCTGGTGCCTCACCAGCCTGTACTAAGAGCCCTATTGTCCACACTGGTGTCTTTGGTGTCTTTACTGGGAACATCAGTGTCCATGTCGGTGCCTGTACATGGTCTGTGCTGGGACCACTGGTGCTACATTGGGAGTCCATATTGGTGTCCATAGTGTCCATACAGGGCGTACTGGTCCCACACTGGTCTCATCCTTGTGTCTTGCTGGTCAGTACTGGTGCCATGTTGGGAGCACCATAAGAATCGTAGAACCATGTCCTGAGTTGGGTTGGAAGGGATCTCAAAGCCTGTTCCAGGGCCTCCTCATCCTAATGGTGAAGAAATTCCTGCTTGTGGTTGGCAGGATCTGGTCAACTTCCATAATAACTGTGGCTACAGCAAGAAGAGAAATGGAGAATTGACAGCTGGTGGCTCAAAGGAAAACTCAAAACTTGTTGGAGGGGGGGAAAAAAATCAAGAGAAGGAGCAGAAAATAAGTCAATTCCATTTGTGTTTAGTTAGAGCAAGAGAAAAGTCTTCCCTGCACCTCTTCCCCACCTCGAATCCCAACCCTTGTCTGTGCCCAGTGACAGCTCAGAGGGGACCTGAGGAGGATCTGGGAGGTCAAACACCAACTGTTGGTGCTGCCTGTGCTCCAGTTCACCTCAGAAAAGGGTATAGAGAGAAAGCTGAGGCTGGAGACCAACAACCCTGAGCAGCTCCAGACTAGGAGAAGTCTGGCTGGAAAGTACCTGGAGGAGAAGGCCCTGGGGGTGTTGGTTGTACAGGAGCCAGCAGGGGCCCAGGGGGCCAAGAAGGCCAAGGGCATCTTGGCTTGGATCAGACACAGTGTGGCCAGCAAGGCCAGGGACGTGCTTCTTCCTCTGGACTCAGCCCTGGGGAGACCGAACCTCAAATCCTGGTGTCAGTTCTGGCCCCTCAGCACAAGAAGGATGTTGAGTCTCTGGAGTGAGTCCAGAGAAGAGCCACGAAGCTGGTGAAGGGGCTGGAGAAGAAGGATTGTGAGGAGCATGAGAGAGCTGGGGGGTGTTTATCCTGGCGAAGAGGAGGCTGAGGGGAGAGCTCATTGTTCTCTGCAACTCCCGGAGAGGAGGTTGTGGAGAGGAGGGAGCTGGGCTCTTCTCCCAAGGGACAGGGGACAGGACAAGAGGGAATGGCCTCAACCTCCACCAGGAGCTCCAACTAGACACCAGAGAGACATTTTTCATGGAAAAGGTCACTGGGCTCTGTCAGAGGTTGCCCAGGGAGGGGTTTGATTCCCCTTCCCTGGAGGGGTTTAAGGTGTGGGTGGCCGAGGTGCTGAGGGACATGGGTTAGTGTTTGATAGGAATGGTTGGACTCGATGATCCGGTGGGTCTCTTCCAACCTGGTGATTCTATGATTCTATGAACTCAAGGTCCTACCAAGGAAAAGTTGCCAGTGAGAAAAAAGAGAAGCGTTACAGCAGAACAGTCGCTTAATTTTGTAAAGGAAACTTTGAGCCTGTATGAGCCTTTGTATTCGTGGTGTGTGTGTGAAACTATTATTGCATTTAGCATAAGTTGTTCGGTGCTTGGAGATACTCACTAAATGGCCTCTGGTCTGTAACCACCCATAACGGGAGTCACTTACAGGCAGGAGGAGTCACTTACGGGGCTGGAGAGTCACTTATGGGGCAGGAAGAGTCACTTATGAGGCTGGAGAATCACTTACAGGGCTGGAGAGTCACTTGTGGGGCTGGAGAGTCACTTATGGGGCTGGAGAGTCACTTACATGGCTGGAGAGTCACTTACGGGGCTGGGGAGCCGCAGCCTTGAAGGCTTGTACTATCTGGCTTGTTGCGCATATCTGTGGGGCTATAAATATTCCCCAATGCTTTAGCCCTCCACTCCTGCCCTTTGTTAGCAAGAGTCCTGCTCCACCAGTTTGGTTTTTTTTTTTTTTTATTTCTGATGCACATTTAATTTCTAATAAACATTCATGTTGCTGGAAACTGCCTCGTCATCTTAGCAAAATGTTTTGGACCCTAACCCTGAGGGGTTAAAGATGGATACAAGACAGACATGAGGGGTTAGCCCAGCCACAAGTTGGGCTCTGCCACCTTCCCCACCTCATTCCAGATTTCTCTGGTCCTGGAGCTGCAAGCGACATCAGCGCCGCCCTGGGACACTCCCAGAGCAAGAGGGAGAAGGAACCAGCTGCCCTTTTGGGGAAATTCAGGGGCTGAATTCACCTGAAACGGGCTAAAAATCTACCCTGGGTCGCGTTTTGGGCTCCCGACAGGCCTCAGCCTGGACCTGGATCCTTTGGAGCCGCCTCAGCCGCTCCCCATCCACCATTTGGATCCCGAGGCGGCATCCAGGCACCACAGTGCCTCGAGCTCCTGGGGGTTCAAAGCAGCCAAGCTTCTCCTCCCAGCTCCGCTCGGGGGTCGCAGACGCCTGTGAAGGCCATTTCCTCGCTGGTGGCCACAGGGCCATGTAGGCCTCCATCGGGATCTCAGGAGCTGCTTCAGCTTCTTCTTGGCACAGAACTCCAGCTCTGGGAAGGGGGACCCCATGGTGTCCCCGAGTGCCCCATAGCGACCCACAAGTGACTCCTCCAGCACAATAAATGACTCCCCAGCCCCTCCCACTCTCCTTCTCCCACCCCTTCCGAAGGTTTTACGCCAGAATTCAGCACCAGGACAATAAACTGGCTCCAGGAGCCTTTTTGCTCATTTATTGTTTGTTTGTTCCAGCTCAGCAATCGCCTCTTGGGAGAGGAGACCCCAAGCAGCCTCCGGGGCCCTTGGCAACTACTCGGCACTCACATTTTTCCAGCTTCTCCCGCTCAGACCCCTTTGATCTCTGGCAATTCTTCTTCCTTTTCTCATGGGATGGAGCATCCCAAACCCCTTCTGGTGTCTGGCAGGAGTATCACTTGGAGAGACTGAGGTGGGGGAACAGCCCCTCGGCCTCCGGGAACCCAGAATCCGTCCTCCCACCTGCCCCTGGAACCAGGTTTTTCCTCCCTCCCATCGCACAGACTCCCCGTTTTCTTGGGGCTTCTTCCAGCTTCCAGGCAGGAGCTAAGCCTCTTCCTCTTCCTTGTCGCAGCTTTTCTGCTGCTGAGGCCCCAGATTGGGGTTCACAGGCAGATCCCGCTCTGCTGTCGGATCCAACCATCAACCCAAACTCCAATCTGGATGTTCCGAACCCTCCTGGCTGCTCCCTGAGACCACGAGGGTGTGTGGAAGCCTTGCCCCCGTGCTCCATCTCCCCTCGGAGCAGCACCAAACCCTCCCAAGGGGTTAGAGATGGAGCCGAGACACACACGGGGGGTTAAGCCCAGCCACAGGTTGGGCTCTGCCACCTTCCCCACCTCATCCCAGGAGATTTCTCCGGTCCTGGAGCTGTGAGCGACATCAGCGCCGCCCTGGGACACTCCCAGAGCAAGAGGGAGAAGGAACCAGCTGCCCTTTTGGGGAAATTCAGGGGCTGAATTCACCTGAAACGGGCTAAAAATCCACCCTGGGTCACGTTTCACGCTCCCGACAGGCCTCAGCGTGGACATGGATCCTTCGGAGCCGCCTCAGCCGCTCCCCATCCACCGTTTGGATCCCGAGGCCGCATCCAGGCACCTCAGTGCCTCGAGCTCCTGGTGGTTCAGAGCAGCTGAGCTTCTCCTTCCAGCTCCAGTCGGGGGTCACAGACGCCTGTGAAGTCCATTTCCTCACCGGAGGCCACAGGGCTCAGCTTCACGTAGGCCTCCAGGGATCTCAGGAGCTGCTTCGGCTTCTTCTTGACGCAGAACTCCAGCTCTGGGAAGGGGGAATGGGAAAAAATTGAGGCCAGAGTGAGATTCAGAGGGGGTTGGGGCTGATTTTCTGACCCACAGGCCTTTTCCAGCTTTCCTGGAGCTCCTGGAAGCTGCTCTAAGGTCTCCTTGGAGCCTTCTCCAGGCTCAACAACCCCAACTCTCTCAGTCCTGGTACAGGAGGTTCTCCAGCCCTCGGATCATCCCCGTGGCCTCCTCGGGACTCGCTCCACCAGCTCCATGTCCTCCCTGAGCTGAGAACTGGCCTGAGGGCTCCAGGTTTGGTCTCTGGGAGCAGAGGAGCAGGATCCCCTCTCGCTGGCCCCGGAGAGGGAGAGGAGGGGGAAATGCACCCCGGAGGACGGAGTCGGAGTCCAGGAGGGTTTTGTGCTGCCGCTTCCAGAGGCGAGAGAGCCGCAGGAAGGCGGAAACGTAGAGGTCGTTGAGCACGGCCAAAACCTCCTGCCGGCGGTTACACTCCCTGGGACGGAGGCAGAGAGGAGCTGAGGCGAGGGAGACGCCGGGAAGGGCCTCAGCTCAATGCCAACCAGGAGCTGACACCATTTCAGGCCTCAGCTCAACGTGAAGCAGGATTTGAGGCCCTCGAACCTGCTGCGGAGCTCACCTGGAGAGACGATCCTCCCGCAGGGCCTGCAGGACGAGGCGAGAGATGTTCAGGGACATGAGGGAGAAGGGGAAACCCTGCGAGAGAGTGAGAGACACCTGGTGACCTGGAGGATAGTTCCAGCCCCTCTGGCCACCTCTCCAGCCCTTCTGGCCACCTCTCCAGCCCTTCTGGCCACTTGCCTGGGCTTCATGCTGGGATAACTTGAATATTTCCAGGGCCAGCGGCAACATCCGTGTGTCCGTCAGGAAGTAGAGAAGCTGCATCAGTCCCAGCAGCCCCATCCCTCGCAGGTCGGTGCCTGGATCCTCACCTGGAGCGGCACAAGAGCCAAGAGGCCATTTTGGGGAGCCAAGAGGCCATTTTTAGGTGCTAAGGAGCCATTCTGGGAGGTAATTAACATATCTGTTAATATGGTGTGGAAACAGTCACTGTGCGTGGTCAAATAAATCCGACTGAAAACAGCAGCCAGCTCAGAACTGTTTTCAGGTGGCTTTGAAGTGACTTGCCAACAACTGGATTAATGTGTTCTCGGCATTTGGCGTCTCATGCTGTACTGGGGCATTAACGAGATGGGTCAGTTAATGAGGACCAGAGCTCCCATTTAGTGGGGGGTGTCTTTCAGTTCAATGGATTTGGGAGCCCATTGGCTTCAGTAGCTCTGCCAGAGCAACTGCAGTTCCCACAAATTCCCTTGAAGTCATGTTGCTGAGGTCCAATCAATTACATTAGGTGCTGCCACATTTTTGGTGTGGGAGAAGAGAAGGGAGATGTCTTGGCCATCTTCAAGCCTTTGACACAGTTTCTCCCAGCATTCTGCTACGGAAACTGTCACCTCTGGCCTGGACAGACGCACACTCTCCTGGGTAGAAAACTGGCTGGATGGCCTGGCCCAGAGAGTGGTGGGAAATGGTGTTAAATCCAGCTGGAGGCCAGTGACAAGTGGGGTTCCCCAGGGCTCAGTGCAAGGTCCAGTCCTGTTCAATGTCTTCATCAATGACCTGGATGAAGGCATTGAGGGTACCCTTAGCAAGTTTGCAGATGACACTAAGATGTGTGGAAAAGTGTGGATCTGCTGGAGGGTCGGGAGGCTCTGCAAAGGGACCTAAACAGGCTGAACCTCTGGGCAGTGTCCAACGGCATGAGGTTTAACACGGCCAAATGCCGGGTCCTGCACTTGGGGCACAACAACCCTATGCAGAGCTACAGACTGGGAGAAGCCTGGCTGGAAAACTGCCTGGAGGAGAGGGACCTGGGGGTGTTGGTCGACAGCCGACTGACCATGAGGCAGCAGTGTGCCCAGGTGGCCAAGAAGGCCAATGGCATCCTGGCTTGGATCAGAAATGGTGTGACCGGCAGGGCCAGGGAGGTGGTTCTCCCTCTGGACTCAGCACTGAGGAGACCGCTTCTCAAATCCTGTGTCCAGTTCTAGGCCCCTCAGCACAAGAAGGATGTTGAGGCTCTGGAGCGAGTCCAGAGAAGAGCAACGAGGCTGGTGAAGGGGCTGGAGAAGAGGCCCTATGAGGAGTGGCTGAGAGAGCTGGGGGTGTTTATCCTGGAGAAGAGGAGGCTGAGAGGAGATCTCATTGCTCTCTACAACTACCTGAAAAGAGGTTGTGGAGAGGAGGGAGCTGGGCTCTTCTCCCAAGGGACAGGGGACAGGACGAGAGGGAATGGCCTCAAGCTCCACCAGGGGAGATTTAGGCTGGAGATTAGGAGGAAGTTTTTCACAGAAAGGGTCACTGGGCATTGGAATAGGCTGCCCAGGGAGGTGGTTGGTTCACCTTCCCTGGAGGTGTTTAAGGCACAGGTGGATGAGGTCTTGAGGGACTTGGTTTAGTGTTAGATGGGAATGGTTGGACTAGAAGATGCGATGGGTCCCTTCCAACCTGGTTGTTCTATGATTCTATGATTCTATATTAAGAGTTGCTGAAGTGGGCCGGGCGAGCTGGGCTGCTTGCGGTTGGGCTGGAAGCATTGCCAGAGTTCAGAAAGATTTTCTGTACGAATCGGTGTGTGAATCGCATCTGTGAAGAGATGGAGAGCTGTGTGAGCCATGAAATACTCCCATCCCTTCCTTGCTGTTCTCTCATCTCATCTTAACCAATGTTTCTTTATCAGGAAAAAAAGAAGTCCCTCATGGGGAAAACGGAGCATAGAAGCCTCCAAGCCCCTGCTTCCACCAGTTTTGACTTGCAAATGCACAGGGCTTGCATTTTCCTAGGGCTGCTCATGAAATCTCATGCGGCATGTGGGGTGTCCCGGAGGAGAATTGCCAACCGAGAAAATGAGTTGCATATGTTGGGGACTTGCAAGACAGTCCAGAGGCCTTGATGCGGGTGGATTTTCCAGTTTTCTCATAGTTTCCTAGGCTCCTGGCTTCGTTTTTCCTGTGGGTGTTTTTCTTGCAGTAAAACAAACACATTTTGTACAGAAGTTGTTGGAATAGGAAACAATGAAGGGCTTCCGAGGAGCTGGGCTTGTGGTGCAGGGAGTTTTGGGGCTGTAGGCAGGAATTTCCCAATTCCCATTTTTGGAGCCTTTGGCATCCCTTATCTGCTGCCCTTGTCCCACCCATGGAAAGGGTAGAGGGGATCTCCTGATAGGGCTTCTCTGGACCCTGATAGGGCTTCTCTGGACTCTCCCTGCGGGATTAATCAGCTGGAATTCCACAGGAAGGTCCCGTTTTGCAGACAGGCTCCGAGTTTCTTTATCTCAGCCTGGGCAATGGGTTGTGTTTGAGCTGACGGAGACTGGAACTGGTATTTCTGTCAAGGGTAATTTAAATATTGTTGAAAACCAATTGAAGAGAGAAAATACCACCTAAAAGGTGTGAAACCATTCAGGTTAAGTTCAAATTATTTTCCGATTCCAGGTTCGTATGTGGGAGAAACACTCCTTCACTGCTAAAATATGAAAAAGGACAAAGTCTTCGAAGCAAAGATAATAGTATTTTTTATTTGACAATTCGTCCACACGTCCCTTAAACCCCTCCAGGGAAGGAGACTCAACCCCCTTCCAGGGCAGTTCAAGGGCCCAATCACCCTTTCTGTGAAAAATTTTTTCCTAATGTCCATCCTGAGCCTCCCCTGGTGGAGCTTGAGGCCATTCCCTCTCTGCAACTCCCTGAAAGGAGGTTGTGGAGAGGAGGGAGCTGGGCTCTTCTCCCAAGGGACAGCATGAGAGGGAATGGCCTCAAGCTCCACCAGGGGAGGGGTTCAGGTTGGACACGATGAAAAAATTTTTCATGGAAAGGGTCATTGGTCACTGGCAGAGGCTGCCCAGGGACGGGGTCGAGTCACCAGATCTTCCTCCTAATCTCCAGCCTAAATCTCCCCTGGCAGAGCTTGAGGTCATTCCCTCTCGTCCTGTCCCCTGTCACTTGGGAGAAGAGCCCAGCTCGCTCCTCTCCACAACTTCCCTTTAGGTAGCTGTAGAGAGTAATGAGGTCTCCTCTCAGCCTCCTCTTCTCCAGGATAAACACCCCCAGCTCTCTCAGACGCTCCTCATAGGTTCTGTTCTCCAGTCCCTTCACCAGCTTCACTGCTCTTCTCTGGACTCGCTCCAGAGCCTCAACATCCTTCTTGTGCTGAGGGGCCCACAACTCAACACAGGATTCAAGGAGCGGCCTCACCAGTGCTGAGTACCTCCCTGGACCTGCTGGTCACACCATTTCTGATCCAAGCCAGGATGCCATTGCCTTCTTGGCCACCTGGGCACACTGCTGCCTCATGTTCAGTCGGCTGTCGACCAACACCCCCAGGTCCCTCTCCTCCAGGCAGTTTTCCAGCCAGGTTTCTCCCAGTCTGTAGCTCTGCATAGGGTTGTTGTGCCCCAGAAATTCAGGTACTGTGAAGCCTTGTAAAACCCTACAGGCCTCGATGGAATTACGCCAGTTAAGAAATCATTTCATGTCACCCTCATCTTCTGTAAGATTCTTTCAGGAACCTTTCCAAATTTGAACAAGCTGCTTTGCAACACATGGATTCTTGCTGAATCCAAGTTCTTTGGAATAAAGGAAGCCAGTCTGCCCTGCCCAGAACACCTATTGCATAATTACAGATCTACAGGAAAAAACCTAGGACAACCACTGTCATTTGTATAAAATCATTTATCTTCTTAGACTTCCATGAATATTAATCACGAAGCTTAATAAACTCTGAAAACACTATCCGAGTCGGTAGGTCCCAGCTCCAGCGGATCCGTGAGCATGTGATCCAGGGAATCCATCCCTCACCCTTTCCTGCACAAAAGCAGCAAAGCCCTCAACAACCCTGAACGCCAAACTCAGCTACATTCCCAGGTGAGCAATGACCGAGACACTGTGTTCAATGATGTGGTGGTTCATTTGCAGGCTACCACGAGATATACAGGATCACAGAATCATGGAATGGTTTGGGTTGGAAGGGATCTCAAAGCCCATCCAGTCCCACCCCTGCCATGGGCAGGGACACCTCCCACTGGATCAGGATGCTCAAGCCCCATCCAACCTGGCCTGGAACCCCTTCAGGGATGGGGCTGCCACATCCCTGTTCCAGGGCCTCCCCACTCTCCTAGTGAAGAAATTCCTCCTTATGTCCAGTCTAAACCTACCCCTCTCCACTTTATCCCCATTGCTCCTTGTCCTATCACTCCAGGCCTTTGTGAGGCGTCCCTCCCCAGCTTTCCTGTAGCTCCTCCAGGTATTGGAAGGTCGCTAGAAGATCTCCTAGAAGCTCTCCCTTCTCCAGGCTGAACAAGCCCAACTCTCTCAGCCTGTCCTTGTAAAGGAGGTTCTCCAGCCCCTCACATCATCCTCGTAGCCTCTTCTGGACCCGTGCCAACAGCTCCATCTCGTTCTTATGTTGAGGATTCTAGAACTGGACGCAACACTCCAAACAAAGTCTCACAAGAGAGGAGCAGAGGGGCGAAATCCCCTCCCTTGCCCTGCTGGCCACGCTTCTTTGGATGCAGCAAACGTCATGGTTGGCTTCTGGGCTATGAGCACACATTGCTGGCTCATGTGGAGCTTCTCGCCCCCAGCACCCCAAGCCCTTCTCTGCAGGGCAGCTCTCAATCACACCATCCCCCAGCCTGTACTGACACCGCCGAGTGCCCCGACCCAGCTGTAGGGCTTTGCCCTTAGCCTTGCTGAAGCCCACGACGTCCCCACAGCCCCTTCTGCAGCCTGTCCGGGTCCCTCTGGATGACATCCCGTCCTTGTGGTGTGGCGACTGCCCCTCTCCGCTCGGTGTCACCTGCTAACTCTCTGCGGGTGCCCTCGATCTCGCTGCCTCTAGCACCGAGGGAGGTATTAACCGGCAGATCATTGAGACCCACTGGATCATTGAGTCCAACCATTCCCATCAATCACTAACCCATGTCCCTCAGCACCTTACAGAATCACAGAATCACAGAACAACCAGGTTGGAAGGGACCCATCGCATCTTCTAGTCCAACCATTCCTATCTAACACTAAACCAAGTCCCTCAATACCTCCTCCACCCATCCCTTAAACCCCTCTCCAGGGAAGGGGACTCAACCCCCTCCCTGGGCAGCCTCTCCCCCTCGCTCTGACCCCGCCCCACTCCCCCCACCTCGTCCCTCCCCTGCACTCTGACAACGCCCCTGCTCTGCTCCACTCCCTCTCAGTCCCGCCCTTGACTCTGGCCACGCCCCCTCGCTCGGACCCCGCCTCTCGCTCTGACCCACATAATGGCCCCGCCCCCAGTCTCCCACAATGGCTTCTAGTTATTGGTTTTTTCCCTAGAAAAGAGGAAAATGTTTATTGTTTGTGGTTTTACACGACGAGCACGGGCACGGCACGGACACAGGGGCACAGAGCACGGGGCGAGGGTGGTGGCCGCCCCATCCCTGGAGGGGTTCAAGGCCAGGTTGGATGGGGCTTAGAGCCCCTGATGCAGTGGGAGGTGTCCCTGCCCATGGCAGGGGTGGCACTGGATGGGCTTTGAGGTCCCTTCTCACCCAAACTATTCTAGAAGCCTATGATTCCATTTTAAAACCCAACATCTGAAATATCATTGAAGGGCAAAATGTTTGATGTTCATCTATACAGGTTGCAGTCCTTTTAAGAATTAAAACTGTAGGGTAGCATCCACCTGCAATATCCCATTTCCAAGTCTCCTATTTCCTATTGCTCATACAATTTTTGACTCCATATCAAACCCTCTAGCAGCCTGAATCATAGAATCTTAAAACAACCAGGTTGGAAGGGACCCATCGGATCCTCTAGTCCAACCATTCCTATCAAACACTAAACCAAGTTGCAGAGAGCAATGAGGTCTCTCCTCAGCCTCCTCTTCTCCAGGATAAACCCCCCCAGCTTTCTCAGACGCTCCTCTTCTTCTCCAGCCCCTTCCCCAGCTCCATTCCCCTCTCCAGATGTTCTCCAGCCACTCAACATCCTTCCTGTGGGGAGGGGCCCACAACTGACCCCAGGATTTGAGGTTGGGTCTCCCCAGAAGGAGAAGAACCTCCCTGGCCCTGCTGGCCACGCCGGCTCTGATCCGAGCCAAGATACCCTTGGCCTTCTTGGCCCCCTGGGCCCCTGCTGGCTCCTCGTCAAGCATCCCCCCCAGGTCCTTCTCCTCCAGGCACTATTCCAATGCCCAATGACCCTCTGTGTGAAAAACCTCCTCCACCCGTCCCTTAAACCCCTCTCCAGGGAAGGGGACTCAACCCCCTCCCTGGGCAGCCTCTCCCCCTCCCCATAGGTTCCCGCCCCCTCGCTCTGACCACGCCCCCTCGCTCTGCTCAATGGCTCTAGCCCCCGCCCCTCGCTCTAGATCTGCCCCTGCTCTGAGCCCTGCCCCAGCCTAACCACGCCCTCTCGTGGTGCTCAACTACAGACTGGGAGAAGCCTGGCTGGAAAACTGCCAGGAGGAGAGAGACCTGGGGGTGTTGGTCGACAGCCGACTGACCATGAGCCGGCAGTGTGCCCAGGTGGCCAAGAAGGCCAATGGCATCCTGGCTTGGATCAGAAACGGTGTTACCAGCAGGGCCAGGGAGGTGATTCTCAGAATCACAGAATCACAGAATCACAGAACAACCAAGCTGGAAGGGACCCATTGGATCTTCTAGTCCAACCATTCCTATCAAACACTAAACCAAGTCCCTCAAGACCTCATCCACCCGTGTCTTAAACACCTCCAGGGAAGGTGAATCAACCACCTCCCTGGGCAGCCTGTTCCAATGCCCAATCACCCTCTGCATCAAAAACCTCCTCCTAATCTCCAGCCTAAAGCTACCCTGGCGGAACTTGAGGTCATTCCCTCTCGTCCTGTCCCCTGGCACTTGGGAGAATAGGCCAGCTCCCTCCTCTCTACAACCACCTTTCAGGTACTTGTAGAGAGTAATGAGGTCTCCTCTTAGCCTCCTCTTCTCCAGGCTGAACAACCCCAGCTCTCTCAGACGCTCCTCATAGGGTCTGTTCTCCAGCCCCTTCACCAGCCTCGTCGCTCTTCTCTGGACTTGCTCCAGAGCCTCAACATCCTTCTTGTGCTGAGGGGCCCAGAACTGAACACAATATTCAAGGAGCGGCCTCACCAGTGCTGAATACAGAGGGAGAATTACCTCCCTGGACCTGCTGGTCACACCGTTTCTGATACAAGCCAGGATGCCATTGGCCTTCTTGGCCACCTGGGCACACTGCTGCCTCATGGTCAGTCGGCTGTCGACCAACACCTCCAGGTCTCTCTCCTCCTGGCAGCTTTCTAGACAGGCTTCTCCCAGTCTGTAGCTTTGCTTAGGGTTGTTGTGCCCCAAGTGCAGGATGCGGTATTTGGCCGTGTTAAACCTCATGCCGTTGGACACTGCCCAGTGGTCCAGCCTGTCCAGGTCCCTTTGCAAAGCCTCCCTACCCTCCAGCAGATCGACACTTGCACACAGCTTTGTGTCATCTGCAAACTTGCTAAGGGTACCCTCAATGCCCTCATTCAGGTCATTGATGAAGACATTGAACAGGACTGGACCTAGCACTGAGCCCTGGGGGACACCACTCGTCACTGGCCTCCAGCTGGACTTAACACCATTTCCCACCACTCTCTGGGCCCGGCCATCCAGCCAGTTTTCTACCCAGGAGGGTGTGTGTCTGTCCAGGCCAGAGGCTGACCGTTTCCGCAGCAGAATGCTGGGAGAAACTGTGTCAAAGGCTTTACTGAAGTCCAGAAAGACCACATCCACAGCCTTTCCTTCATCCAGCAGCCGAGTGACTTTGTCATAGAAGGCGATCAGGTTGGTTTGGCAGGACCTGCCTCTGGTAAACCCATGTTGACTGGGCCTGATCACCCAGTTCTCTTGCATGTGCTTCATGATAGCTCTCAAGATCACCTGTTCCATGACTTTCCCTGGCACTGAGGTCAGACTGACTGGCCTGGAGTTCCCCGGATCCTCCCTGCTACCCTTCTTGTAAATGGGAACTACATCAGCCAGTCTCCAGTCCAGAGGTACCTCCCCAGTCTTCCAGGATTGCTGGAAGATGATGGAAAGGGGTTTGGCCAATACATCCGCCAGCTCCCTCAAAACCCTACGATGTATCCCATCTGGCCCCATGGACTTGTGGGTGTCCAGCTGGCCAAGCAGGGCTCTGACCACCTCCTCTTGGACTATGGGAGCCTCATATTTCTCCTCTGTTTCCCGGGTATCTACACAGAGGGAACAGCTTTCTTTACAATTAAAGACTGAGGCAAAGAAGGCATTAAGCACCTGAGCCTTCTCCTCGTCCCCTGTCACTGCTGTTCCCTCTGAGTCCAAAAGGGACTGTATGGTCTCCCTAGTCCTCCTTTTACTGTTAATATATTTATAAAAAGATTTTTTATTGTCTTTTGCTGACTTAGCTAATCTGACCTCTAGCTCAGCCTTAGCCCCTCTGATTTTTTCCCTACATAGCCTCGCTTCCCTCCTGTAGTCCCCCCAAGAGGCCTGTCCCCCCCTTCCAGAGCCTATAAATCTTCCTTTTTTTTCTAATTTGACTCAAGATTTCCCTACTTAACCAAGCTGTTTTTTTCCCCTGACGGCCTTTTTTTCCAGAAAACGGGGATGGCTTTCTCCTGAGCTGCCAGGATCTCCTTTTTGAGGAACTCCCAGCCCTCATGGGCTCCCTTGCCCTCAAGTGCTGTCTCCCAGGAGACTTTGCCAACCAGCCTTCTGAACAGTTCAAAGTCTGCCCTCTGAAAATTTAGTGCAACCGTCCTGCTTAGCACCCTCTTCGCTTCACCTAGGACAGAAAACCCTATCATCTCATGATCACTAAGACCTAGGCGACCCCCTACTCTCACATCCCCCACAAGCCCCTCTCTGTTGACAAACAGCAAGTCCAGGAGGGCACCTTCTCTCGTAGGTTCGTTGACCAGCTGTGCAAGGAAGTTATCTTCCACGCACTCCAGGAACCTCCTAGACTGCTTTCTTTCTGCTGTGTTGTACTTCCAGCAGATATCAGGGAGATTGAAGTCTCCCACAAGGACAAGAGGCACTGACTTGGAGATTGACCCCAGCTGTTTGTAGAAGAGCTCATCAGCTGCTTCTCCTTGGCTGGGTGGTCTGTAACAGACTCCCATCACAAAGTCTCCCTTGTTATGGGCTCCCTTGATCTTAACCCACAGGCACTCAATCTTCTCATCGCCACAATCCATCTCAATGGTGTCCAAGTCCTCCCTTACAAAAAGGGCTACTCTACCCCCTCTCCTACCCTTTCTATCCCTCCTGAAGAGTTTATACTCCCTCTGTACTCAGCACTGGGGAGGCTGCTCCTTGAATCCTGTGTTGAGTTGTGGACCCCTCAGCACAAGAAGGATGTTGAGGCTCTGGAGCGAGTCCAGAGAAGAGCGACAAGGCTAGTGAAGGGGCTGGAGAACAGAACCTATGAGGAGCGTCTGAGAGAGCTGGGGGTGTTTATCCTGGAGAAGAGGAGGCTGAGAGGAGACCTCATTACTCTCTACAAGTACCTGAAAGGAGGTTGTAGAAAGGAGGGAGCTGGGCTCTTCTCCCAAGTGACAGGGGACAGGACGAGAGGGAATGGCCTCAAGCTCCACCAGGGGAGATTTAGGCTAGAGATTAGGAGGAAGTTTTTCACAGAAAGGGTCATTGGGCATTGGAATAGGCTGCCCAGGGAGGTGGTTGATTCACCTTTCCTGGAGGCGTTTAACGCACAGGTAGATGAGGTCTTGAGGGGCATGGTTTAGTGTTTGATAAGAATGGTTGGACTTGATGATCTGGTGGGTCCCTTCCAACCTGGTTGTTCTATGGTTCAACGCCCTAAGGCCCCGCCCCTCTGTCTGGCCACGCCTTCTCTCTTCCCCAAGCCCCTAGCTGCGAGCGCACTCCCCCTTCTCGCCCCGCCCCTCGCTCTGCAAAGCCTCTCTCAAGCCCTGCCCATCGCCATGACCATGGCCCCTCGCTCTCACCCCGCCCCACTCCCCCCACCTCGTCCCTCCCCTGCACTCTGACAGCGCCCCCGCTCTGCTCCACTCCCTCTCAGTCCCGCCCTTGACTCTGGCCACGCCCCCTCCCTCGGACCCCGCCTCTCCTCTGACAATAGAATCTATCGTCTATGATTCTATTCTGTTGAATAGAATCATAGAATCATAGAACAACCAGGTTGGAAGGGACCCATCGGATCTTCTAGTTCAACCATTCCTGTCTAACACTAAACCAAGTCCCTCAAGACCTCATCTACCTGTGCCTTAAGCACCTCCAGGGAAAGTGACTCAACCACCTCCCTGGGCAGCCTATTCCAATGCCCAATGACCCTCAGTGTGAAAAACTTCCTCCTAATCTCCAGCCTAAATCTCCCCTGACAGAGCTTGAGGTCATTCCCTCTCGTCCTGTCCCCTGTCACTTGGGAGAAGAGCCCAGCTCGCTCCTCTCCACAACCTCCCTTTAGGTAGCTGTAGAGAGTAATGAGGTCTCCTCTCAGCCTCCTCTTCTCCAGGATAAACACCCCCAGCTCTCTCAGACGCTCCTCATAGGTTCTGTTCTCCAGTCCCTTCACCAGCTTCACTGCTCTTCTCTGGACTCACTCCAGAGCCTCAACATCCTTCTTGTGCTGAGGGGCCCACAAATCAACACAGGATTCAAGGAGCGGCCTCACCAGCGCTGAGTACCTCCCTGGACCTGCTGGTCACACCATTTCTGATCCAAGCCAGGATGCCATTGCCTTCTTGGCCACCTGGGCACACTGCTGCCTCATGTTCAGTCGGCTGTCGACCAACACCCCCAGGTCCCTCTCCTCCAGGCAGTTTTCCAGCCAGGTTTCTCCCAGTCTGTAGCTCTGCATAGGGTTGTTGTGCCCCAGAAATTCAGGTACTGTGAAGCCTTGTAAAACCCTACAGGCCTCGATGGAATTACGCCAGTTAAGAAATCATTTCATGTCACCCTCATCTTCTGTAAGATTCTTTCAGGAACCTTTCCAAATTTGAACAAGCTGCTTTGCAACACATGGATTCTTGCTGAATCCAAGTTCTTTGGAATAAAGGAAGCCAGTCTGCCCTGCCCAGAACACCTATTGCATAATTACAGATCTACAGGAAAAAACCTAGGACAACCACTGTCATTTGTATAAAATCATTTATCTTCTTAGACTTCCATGAATATTAATCACGAAGCTTAATAAACTCTGAAAACACTATCCGAGTCGGTAGGTCCCAGCTCCAGCGGATCCGTGAGCATGTGATCCAGGGAATCCATCCCTCACCCTTTCCTGCACAAAAGCAGCAAAGCCCTCAACAACCCTGAACGCCAAACTCAGCTACATTCCCAGGTGAGCAATGACCGAGACACTGTGTTCAATGATGTGGTGGTTCATTTGCAGGCTACCACGAGATATACAGGATCACAGAATCATGGAATGGTTTGGGTTGGAAGGGATCTCAAAGCCCATCCAGTCCCACCCCTGCCATGGGCAGGGACACCTCCCACTGGATCAGGATGCTCAAGCCCCATCCAACCTGGCCTGGAACCCCTTCAGGGATGGGGCTGCCACATCCCTGTTCCAGGGCCTCCCCACTCTCCTAGTGAAGAAATTCCTCCTTATGTCCAGTCTAAACCTACCCCTCTCCACTTTATCCCCATTGCTCCTTGTCCTATCACTCCAGGCCTTTGTGAGGCGTCCCTCCCCAGCTTTCCTGTAGCTCCTCCAGGTATTGGAAGGTCGCTAGAAGATCTCCTAGAAGCTCTCCCTTCTCCAGGCTGAACAAGCCCAACTCTCTCAGCCTGTCCTTGTAAAGGAGGTTCTCCAGCCCCTCACATCATCCTCGTAGCCTCTTCTGGACCCGTGCCAACAGCTCCATCTCGTTCTTATGTTGAGGATTCTAGAACTGGACGCAACACTCCAAACAAAGTCTCACAAGAGAGGAGCAGAGGGGCGGAATCCCCTCCCTTGCCCTGCTGGCCACGCTTCTTTGGATGCAGCCCACGTCATGGTTGGCTTCTGGGCTATGAGCACACATTGCTGGCTCATGTGGAGCTTCTCGCCCCCAGCACCCCAAGCCCTTCTCTGCAGGGCAGCTCTCAATCACACCATCCCCCAGCCTGTACTGACACCGCCGAGTGCCCCGACCCAGCTGTAGGGCTTTGCCCTTAGCCTTGCTGAAGCCCACGACGTCCCCACAGCCCCTTCTGCAGCCTGTCCGGGTCCCTCTGGATGACATCCCGTCCTTGTGGTGTGGCGACTGCCCCTCTCCGCTCGGTGTCACCTGCTAACTCTCTGCGGGTGCCCTCGATCTCGCTGCCTCTAGCACCGAGGGAGGTATTAACCGGCAGATCATTGAGACCCACTGGATCATTGAGTCCAACCATTCCCATCAATCACTAACCCATGTCCCTCAGCACCTTACAGAATCACAGAATCACAGAACAACCAGGTTGGAAGGGACCCATCGCATCTTCTAGTCCAACCATTCCTATCTAACACTAAACCAAGTCCCTCAATACCTCCTCCACCCATCCCTTAAACCCCTCTCCAGGGAAGGGGACTCAACCCCCTCCCTGGGCAGCCTCTCCCCCTCGCTCTGACCCCGCCCCACTCCCCCCACCTCGTCCCTCCCCTGCACTCTGACAACGCCCCTGCTCTGCTCCACTCCCTCTCAGTCCCGCCCTTGACTCTGGCCACGCCCCCTCGCTCGGACCCCGCCTCTCGCTCTGACCCACATAATGGCCCCGCCCCCAGTCTCCCACAATGGCTTCTAGTTATTGGTTTTTTCCCTAGAAAAGAGGAAAATGTTTATTGTTTGTGGTTTTACACGACGAGCACGGGCACGGCACGGACACAGGGGCACAGAGCACGGGGCGAGGGTGGTGGCCGCCCCATCCCTGGAGGGGTTCAAGGCCAGGTTGGATGGGGCTTAGAGCCCCTGATGCAGTGGGAGGTGTCCCTGCCCATGGCAGGGGTGGCACTGGATGGGCTTTGAGGTCCCTTCTCACCCAAACTATTCTAGAAGCCTATGATTCCATTTTAAAACCCAACATCTGAAATATCATTGAAGGGCAAAATGTTTGATGTTCATCTATACAGGTTGCAGTCCTTTTAAGAATTAAAACTGTAGGGTAGCATCCACCTGCAATATCCCATTTCCAAGTCTCCTATTTCCTATTGCTCATACAATTTTTGACTCCATATCAAACCCTCTAGCAGCCTGAATCATAGAATCTTAAAACAACCAGGTTGGAAGGGACCCATCGGATCCTCTAGTCCAACCATTCCTATCAAACACTAAACCAAGTTGCAGAGAGCAATGAGGTCTCTCCTCAGCCTCCTCTTCTCCAGGATAAACCCCCCCAGCTTTCTCAGACGCTCCTCTTCTTCTCCAGCCCCTTCCCCAGCTCCATTC
The DNA here is from genome assembly GCA_033558105.1 of Coccyzus lansbergi. Classification (NCBI taxonomy): domain Eukaryota; kingdom Metazoa; phylum Chordata; class Aves; order Cuculiformes; family Coccyzidae; genus Coccyzus; species Coccyzus lansbergi. The sequence goes on from JAUMJK010000839.1 coordinate 57,175, forward strand.
CCCTCTCCAGATGTTCTCCAGCCACTCAACATCCTTCCTGTGGGGAGGGGCCCACAACTGACCCCAGGATTTGAGGTTGGGTCTCCCCAGAAGGAGAAGAACCTCCCTGGCCCTGCTGGCCACGCCGGCTCTGATCCGAGCCAAGATACCCTTGGCCTTCTTGGCCCCCTGGGCCCCTGCTGGCTCCTCGTCAAGCATCCCCCCCAGGTCCTTCTCCTCCAGGCACTTTCCAGCCAGACTTCTCCTAGTCTGGAGCTGCTCAGCGTTGCTGTTCCCCAAGGGCAGGACCTGCTCTTTGGCCTTATTGGCTGGAGCCAGCACTGAGCCCTGGGGACACCACTTGGCGCTGGTGTCAAAGGCAAGAACGTCCCTGATCCAGCAAGGTGGCTCCTGCATCTTTCTGAGCTCCTGGTGCCCTCTGCTCCTCAAAGTGGGAGAAAAAAAGAAATCGGCATCAAGCCAAATCCGCCAAAGAAACCCCTGGCAGGGAGATGATTAAGAAAAGGTTTATTAAGAGTCTGCGAACATCTTGAGAGTCTGAATGAGCAGCTTGAGAGTCAACAAAGTCAAGTGATACGTCCTCCAGCTGCATCGGGTCAATCAGAGGCTGAATGAGCAGCTTGAGAGTCAACAAAGTCAAGTGATACGTCCTCCAGCTGCGTCGGGTCATTCAGAGGCTGAATGAGCAGCTTGAGAGTCAACAAAGTCAAGTCAAAAGTCCTCCAGTTGTGTTGGGTCAATCAGAGGCTGAATGCGGAGAGTCCATAGAACGTCCTGAGCTTGAAGGGACCCACAGAGATGATTGAATCCAAGTCCTCCCTGAGAGCTTTGGCTGAACGCTAGACACAGAGACACGAGTTGCTACCTGTGGAGCTCCTGAGCTGGTGACGATCTCTCATCTATTTACATTTACATTTCCCATCAGGAAGAAGTTCTTCACCATCAGGTGAGCAGCCTGGGCTTGTAGGAGATGGCCCTGCCCATCGCAGGTTTGGAACTGGGTGACCTTAAATGATCTTAAATGGTCTTACATGATCTTAAATCCAAACCAAATCATTCTAGGATGGCCTGATTCTCTAAGAAGAAAAGGGAAGCGAGGACAGAAGGAACTGCTGGCTGTGTTCTTTCTACTGCCGAGAGCGATGATCCTGCTGAGCTCTACAACGTCCTTTCAGCTCAGCCTCCGCTTGCTCCTGAGCTCTCTGACATCTCTCCAGCTCAGCCTCCACTTGCTTCAGAGCTATACAACGTCTCTCCAGCTCAGCCTCCGCTTGCTTCAGAGCTCTCCAATGTCTCTCCAGCTCAGCCTCCGCTTGCTCCTGAGCTCTCTGACGTCCCTTCAGCTCAGCCTCCGCTTCCTCTTGAGCTCTTTGATGTCCTTTCAGCTCAGCCTCTGCTTCCTCCTGAGCTCTCTGACATCTCTCCAGATCAGCCTTCATTTTCTCCTGAGCTACCTGACATCCCTTCAGCTCAGCCTCCACTTGCTTCAGAGCTATACAACGTCTCTCCAGCTCAGCCTCCATTTGCTTCAGAGCTCTCCAATGTCTCTCCAGCTCAGCCTCCGCTTGCTCCTGAGCTCTCTGACGTCCCTTCAGCTCAGTCTCCGCTTCCTCTTGAGCTCTCTGACGTCTCTCCAGATCAGCCTTCATTTTCTCCTGAGCTCTCTGAAATCTCTCTAGCTGAGTCTTCACTCGCTCCTGAGCTCTCCGACGTCTCTCCAGCTCAGCCTCTGCTACCTCTTGAGCTTTCAGACGTCCCTCTAACTCAGCCTCCACTTTCTCCTGAGTTCTCCGACGACCCTCCAGATTAGCCTCCGCTTCCTCCTGAGCTCTCTGACGTGCCTCCAACTCAGCCCTCAATTTCTCCTGAGCTCTCTGACGTCCCTTCAGCTCAGCCTCCGCTTGCTCCTGAGCTCTCCGACATCTCTCCAGATCATCCTTCACTTTCTCCTGAGCTCTCTGATGACCGTTCAGCTCAGCCTCCACTTGCTCTTGAGCTATCCCACGACCCACCAGATCAGACTCTACTTGCTCTTGAGCTCTCCCATGTCTATCCACATCAACCTCCGCTCCCTCACTCTCTCTCCGTTGTCTCTCCTGACGAGCTTGGTAGTAGCTCCAGCAGTAGCGGACGAGCTCCGCGGATACAGTGATGGCAGTGAACATCTCGTCACGGAAGTTGGAATTCTTTCTGTAGACACTCTCAGATGTTCCCCTTCCAGCAGAACTGGTTGCGGGCTCTGCGAAAGCCAAATCGCAGCCAAAAGGCCTTGATCAGGCACTGAGAAAAGCATAGGTAGCTCCCAGCGGAGAGACCACCTGCCTCGTCCAGGTCCTCCTGGAGAGTGACTCCAGAGGGGGCTTTGCCCTGTATTTATAGGAGGTCTCGTAGTGACATCACAAAGGCCATGGCCAGCATCACTCCAGAGGGGGCCTTGCCCTGGACACCTTAGAGCTCTCCTAGGTGACAGGGCAGCATCACAAAGGGTGACATCACAAAGGCCATGGCCAGCATCACTCCAGAGGGGGCCTTGCCCTGGACACCTTAGAGCTCTCCTAGGTGACAGGGCAGCATCACAAAGGGTGACATCACAAAGGCCACGGCCAGCATCACTCCAGAGGGGGCCTTGCCCTGGACACCTTAGAGCTCTCCTAGGTGACAGGGCAGCATCACAGAGGGTGACATCACAGAGGCCACGAGGCCAGGCAGCCCTCCCCTCAGATCAGAATTTGCTGCAGAGATGGCACCAGAGCCCCACAGCTCCCAGGCTGATGGGTTAGAGGCACAGAACAGGCACCACCTGGCCCTGACCATGCTCTGCAATCACTACAATTCTTCTCCAAGTCCAACCATTCCTAGCTGCCAATAAACCATGTCCCTCAGCACCTCGTCTACCTGTCTTTTAAACCCCTCCAGGGAAGGGGACTCAACACCCTCCCGGGGCAGCCTCTGACGCTGCCCAATGACCCTTTCTGGGAAATATTTCTTATGGAAGTTTCTGTTAAATGAGGCATTTCTCCAGGCTTTGCTTAGTCTCCGTCTTCTCTGGGCTGAGTGCTGGACTGCTAGCGACAAGATGTCCTGTTCAAAAAGAACATGAGGAAAGCGCAACTTTCAGGAACATCAGTAAACCATCTCCAGAAAGATTAATTTTCTCTCTTTGCACGGCAAAGGAGAAGGAACGCACTCTCGCTCCAGACTCCCAGCTGCTTACTCTGTGGAAGGAAAAGGCACAAATTTGTCAGTGTTGGCAAGTTGCTGGCACGGGGAGGGGTGTTGGGACCTGGCGGCTGTGCTGAGCTCAGGGCTGCAAGCTGGCCCCCCGCAAGCAGAGCTCGGCGTGCTTGATATGTTTGTGATTTTAGGGGGATGCTGGCAAAATGCAAAACCTTCCCCTCGCCCCAGTGTTAGGGCTGCCCTGCCTCTGAGCAGTGTGGGAGTGCTCACAGCTGCCAGTTGCTCAAATATTTAAGAGCTGGCAACTGTATTAATACAAAACCCTGATAAAGATCCCTTGAGTTTAAAGCAGGAAGCATCAACTCAGCTCATACTTTCCGGCTCTCTCCCTTAGTGGACTCCCTGACTTCAATGAAATCAGAAATATCAGCCCACAAATCTCCTCTGTCACTGAACACAGTTCCCGGTGACAAGAGGTCATTCATGAAAAGCCAGATGAAGGCAATAGAGAACAGAATCACAGAACAACCAGGTTGGAAGGGACCCATCGGATCTTCTAGTCCAACCATTCCTATCTAACACTAAACCAAGTCCCTCAAGACCTCATCCACCCGTGCCTTAAACACCTCCAGGGAAGGTGACTCAACCACCTCCCTGGGCAGCCTAGTCCAATGCCCAATGACCCTTTCTGTGAAAAACTTCCTCCTAATGTCCAGTCTAAATCTCCCCTGGTGGAGCTTGAGGCCATTCCCTCTTGTCCTGTCCCCTGTCCCTTGGGAGAAGAGCCCAGCTCCCTCCTCTCCACAACCTCCTTTCAGGTAGTTGTAGAGAGTAATGAGAGACTCCCATTGTTTTTTAACAAGTGCAGGATGAGGCCATGGGTTCTCCGCTGACGTTACACCCTGTTTCACTGCGAGGAGCAGGGAGGATCGACCGCGTATCGCGGCAAACAGGTTTGGCCGATCCCATCCAAGTGCTCGTTACCCTGACGCCAATCACCGCTGGAGGAATTAGTCTGGATTCACACAGAAAGGAGATCACAGATGAACCCGGTTCATTGTTCGGACCAACAGCACAATCGCAGCTCTTGTTGTACCCTCCTCACAGACTGCGCTGGTGATGTGCTGAACAATATTTCGTCCAGACAAGCGATGGTTGAGGCCTCACAGCTCCTGTTCCCACCCAACGGCACGGACGTGATGCCATCTGCCGGCCTGCGGCTCAGGCCATGAGCCAGAAATTGGAAATGAATGCCCCGAAATGTCCAGCTTCCTCCTGCTAAACCCAGGCTGCCCTCCCTGCTCAGCCCGATGAGTATTTTCCTCACGCTACTAATTCATTCCTTTGTGAACTGGTGCTGTATTAACACATCAAAGGGTAATTAATGCACCTAAGATAATTTTTTGTCTCCCCCCTCAGAGAAATGTCGCTGTCTTCAAGTTTCCAGGTCTGCTTTCTTCCCCCGCCCCCCCCTCTTTTTTTATTTTTTTCTGAATGACTGTTCATGAAGACCAGCATGCTCTAACTGGTTTTGGATTAAAAGGAACTTAATAAAGGTTTCCCCTGAGCGCAAAGCTGCACAAAGGCTTTACGGGAAATCAGTAAAGCCTTTGACACAGTTTCTCACAGCATTCTGCTGCGGAAACTGTCAGCCTCTGGCCTGGACAGACGCACACCCTCCGGGGTAGAAAACTGGCTGGATGGCCGGGCCCAGAGAGTGGTGGTTTGCAGATGACACAAAGCTGTGTGCAAGTGTGGATCTGCTGGAGGGTAGGGAGGCTCTGCAAAGGGACCTAAACAGGCTGGAGCGCTGGGCAGTGTCCAACGGCATGAGGTTTAACACGGCCAAATACCGGGTCCTGCACTTGGGGCACAACAACCCTATGCAGAGCTACAGACTGGGAGAAGCCTGGCTGGAAAACTGCCTGGAGGAGAGGGACCTGGGGGTGTTGGTCGACAGCCGACTGACCATGAGGCAGCAGTGTGCCCAGGTGTCCAAGAAGGCCAGTGGCATCCTGGCTTGGATCAGAAATGGTGTGACCAGCAGGTCCAGGGAGGTGATTCTCCCTCTGGACTCAGCACTGGTGAGGCCGCTCCTTGAATCCTGTGTTGAGTTGTGGGCCCCTCAGCACAAGAAGGATGTTGAGGTTCTGGAGTGATTCCAGAGAAGAGTGAGGAGGCTGGTGAAGGGGCTGGAGAACAGGCCTGATGAGGAGCGTCTGAGAGAGCTGGGGTTGTTTATCCTGGAGAAGAGGAGGCTGAGAGGAGACCTCATTACTCTCTACAAGTACCTGAAGAGAGGTTGTAGAGAGGAGGGAGCTGGGCTCTTCTCCCAAGGGACAGGGGACAGGACAAGAGGGAATGGCCTCAAGCTCCACCAGGGGAGATTTTGGCTGGTGATTAGGAGGAAGTTTTTCACACAGAGGGTCATTGGGCGTTGGAACAGGCTGCCCAGGGAGGTGGTTGATTCACTTTCCCTGGAGGTGTTTAAGGCTACGGTGGATGAGGTCTTGAGGGACTTGGTTTAGTGTTTGATAGGAATGGTTGGACTAGAAGATCCGATGGGTCCCTTCCAACCTGGTTGTTTTAAGATTCTATGATTCAGGCTGCTAGAGGGTTTGATATGGAGTCAAAAATTGTATGAGCAATAGGAAATAGGAGACTTGGAAATGGGATATTGCAGGTGGATGCTACCCTACAGTTTTAATTCTTAAAAGGACTGCAACCTGTATAGATGAACATCAAACATTTTGCCCTTCAATGATATTTCAGATGTTGGGTTTTAAAATAGAATCATAGGCTCCTAGAATAGTTTGGGTGAGAAGGGATCTCAAAGCCCATCCAGTGCCACCCCAATTGTTGTGAGTTCCACACTGGGCAGAATCAGTAGGCAAAGCAGATAAGAAATGATTTGATGTGTTGTGGCATAAGCAAAGGAGAAAAGTGCTACTGTTCAAACATAGGAAGGTTGTAAAATTCAGGTTACAAAAGGCAAAAAATAATCTCATGAGCTTCCAGGAAAAGATCTGGTGACTCGACCCCGTCCCTGGGCAGCCTCTGCCAGTGACCAATGACCCTTTCCGTGAAAAATTTTTTCATCGTGTCCAGCCTGAACCCCTCCCCTGGTGGAGCTTGAGGCCATTCCCTCTCATGCTGTCCCTTGGGAGAAGAGCCCAGCTCCCTCCTCTCCACAACCTCCTTTCAGGGAGTTGCAGAGAGCAATGAGGTCTCCCCTCAGCCTCCTCTTCTCCAGGCTAAACACCCCCAGCTCTCTCAGCCGTTCCTCATCAGGCCTATCCTCCAGCCCCTTCACCGGCTTTGTCGCTCTTATCTGGACTCGTTCTCAAATTCATTTAAATGAAATACAAATGAATTTCAAAACACTTTGTTCCTACAGAAATGCCTTCCAGCACAGCCACAGAAAAGTTATAGACTGTTGAAACAGAGACGTTACAGAGGATGCAACAATTATTCCTTATGTTTTATATTCCCCATGCAGACTCACTACGTGATATCTGAAGGTCAACCTGATCTGGACGTCAAACAAAACTCTTCTCTCTCCGGCGCGGTACCGGTCGGCGTTTCCCAGCCACCAACCCACACGGATACCTTGGAATCACAAACGAGCAATCAGCAGCAAACCACCCAGTATATAATCACTACAACCACCAACGGGAACGGTGGCAGTGAAGTGCACATCTCTAAACCAAGAACTTTCTCCGCAGAACATGAATGAAGAAGCCTCATGGCGTCACTCGCTCGTACTTGTTACCTCTCCCCAAGAGCCCAGATGTGTGGCTACCCCTGAGCTCAGTTTGTTTTAAAGTAAAGGCACGCTTAAGTTCAAGTAAAATCTCGGAGCTCTTGTTAATGCTTTAAGTGGGTTTAAGTCCCCAGTGATCATGAAGTACCCTCAAAATCCTTCTTGGGGTGCCATTTTATGCAGCTTTGAACGAAAAGAATGAGAGGAGAAGTGAAACCTCTGCTTGCTCTGGAATTCATTTTTGGCATGTCTGCTGACCCTTATTTTCCCTTTTTGGAAGCATCTCCAGTAAACAACTTATTTCAATTGTCTGGGGGCAAGCTTGCCTGCCTGAAGGTGAACTGGCAGCTTAGCTTGTGTGTATATTTTTAAGAGATGTTAAACAGGGAAAACGTCGTGTAAATTGTGAGAACGTGCTTCAGGGGTCTTGATTTCAGCAGCCGAGGTGGAAGGGAATAAACCAGCTCGATGCAAGCAGACTGCCTGGAGAAACAGAGCAGGAGCAAAGCAGTGGCTCCTGCCCACCTGCGCAGGGATGGACATAACAATGAAGCTGTGAAGATGTGCTGAAGGAGTCCATTAAATTATTATTTTTCCAACCCATAGGAAGTGTTTACATACTGTCTGCCCTGCCCTATTTTAACAAGCAGTTGCAGAAAGAAGGGATAGTGCAGTCTTAAACTCATGTTGTTTGGAATATACTAATCAAAATCATGGTAGCACGTGACAGTAGAATGGAGATACTGTTATCCCTTTTCCCCCTCCAGTGGTTGCAGGGAAAATGACCTCTGCCGCCTCCAAGCGGAAGTGCGTCCCCCTTGAAGACTGGATGGAAAGTTGTTACTCTGATTTCCAAATACCTTGTGAACAATGCACTGTAATTCTTTCGGATAGTTCCTTGTGGGACAGACAAGGAACATGCTTGTGGACTTTTAGGGACCAGGAGAAGGGGTAAGAGAAGGTTTATCTTTTCACACAGTGGTTTCTTTTTTTTTTTTTTTTTTTTCTTTTCTTACATCATTCTCCTTCACAGGTCTGGTTGGTTATTTAATATATTCCGGTACTTGCAAAAATAAGACCACAACTCTATTGCCTCTCAACGGGATATACTGTCTATGTCTAATCCTCCTTTCTCTCTGCTTGAAAACTCATCCCAGAATGTCTGTGCATTCCAGGACACACTTATTTATAAAACAAAAGCAAAGAAGGATGTATTCTCGTAATGACCCCTGAGAGTGAAGAACTGGAAGAGGTTTTTAGGATTCATTCTGTCTTGTGCTGCTTGTTTAAATGCAGGACTATTTGCACAAGTCCTCTCACAGGCTTAGATGAGGGTTACCTGTGTGAGTAAGCGCTACAGATTTTATAGGCTGTGGTATCAGGCCTCGTGGAGCTCCTAGATGTGAGAGAATTTCACACTCGGACTGGACAAGAGAAAGTCCGGTTCCTCGCAGGCAAAGCCTTGTGTTGCTTTGGTAATTAACAGATCTGTTAATATGGTGTGGAAACAGTCACTGTGCGTGGTCAAATAAATCCGACTGAAAACAGCAGCCAGCTCAGAACTGTTTTCAGGTGGCTTTGAAGTGACTTGCCAACAACTGGATTAATGTGTTCTCGGCATTTGGCGTCTCATGCTGTACTGGGGCATTAACGAGATGGGTCAGTTAATGAGGACCAGAGCTCCCATTTAGTGGGGGGTGTCTTTCAGTTCAATGGATTTGGGAGCCCATTGACTTCAGCAGCTCTGCCAGAGCAACTGCAGTTCCCACAAATTCCCTTGAAGTCATGTTGCTGAGGTCCAATCAATTACATTAGGTGCTGCCACATTTTTGGTGTGGGAGAAGAGAAGGGAGATGTCTTGGCCATCTTCAAGCCTTTGACACAGTTTCTCCCAGCATTCTGCTACGGAAACTGTCACCTCTGGCCTGGACAGACGCACACTCTCCTGGGTAGAAAACTGGCTGGATGACCTGGCCCAGAGAGTGGTGGGAAATGGTGTTAAATCCAGCTGGAGGCCAGTGACAAGTGGGGTTCCCCAGGGCTCAGTGCAAGGTCCAGTCCTGTTCAATGTCTTCATCAATGACCTGGATGAAGGCATTGTGGGTACCCTTAGCAAGTTTGCAGATGACACTAAGATGTGTGGAAAAGTGTGGATCTGCTGGAGGGTAAGGAGGCTCTGCAAAGGGACCTAAACAGGCTGGACCGCTGGGCAGTGTCCAATGGCATGAGGTTTAACACGGCCAAATGCCGGGTCCTGCACTTGGGGCACAACAACCCTATGCAGAGCTACAGACTGGGAGAAGCCTGGCTGGAAAACTGCCTGGAGGAGAGGGACCTGGGGGTGTTGGTCGACAGCCGACTGAACATGAGGCAGCAGTGTGCCCAGGTGGCCAAGAAGGCCAATGGCATCCTGGCTTGGATCAGAAATGGTGTGACCAGCAGGGCCAGGGAGGTGGTTCTCCCTCTGGACTCAGCACTGGGGAGACCGCTTCTCAAATCCTGTGTCCAGTTCTAGGCCCCTCAGCACAAGAAGGATGTTGAGGCTCTGGAGCGAGTCCAGAGAAGAGCAACGAGGCTGGTGAAGGGGCTGGAGAAGAGGCCCTATGAGGAGTGGCTGAGAGAGCTGGGGGTGTTTATCCTGGAGAAGAGGAGGCTGAGAGGAGGCTTCATTGCTCTCTACAACTACCTGAAAAGAGGTTGTGGAGAGGAGGGAGCTGGGCTCTTCTCCCAAGGGACAGGGGACAGGACGAGAGGGAATAGCCTCAAGCTCCACCAGGGGAGATTTAGGCTGGAGATTAGGAGGAAGTTTTTCACGGAAAGGGTCACTGGGCATTGGAATAGGCTGCCCAGGGAGGTGGTTGAGTCACCTTCCCTGGAGGTGTTTAAAGCTACGGTGGATGAGGTCTTGAGGGACTTGGTTTAGTGTTAGATGGGAATGGTTGGACTAGAAGATGCGATGGGTCCCTTCCAACCTGGTTGTTCTATGATTCTATGATTCTATATTAAGAGTTGCTGAAGTGGGCCGGGCGAGCTGGGCTGCTTGCGGTTGGGCTGGAAGCATTGCCAGAGTTCAGAAAGGTTTTCTGTACGAATCGGTGTGTGAATCGCATCTGTGAAGAGATGGAGAGCTGTGTGAGCCATGAAATACTCCCATCCCTTCCTTGCTGTTCTCTCATCTCATCTTAACCAATGTTTCTTTATCAGGAAAAAAAGAAATCCCTCATGGGGAAAACGGAGCATAGAAGCCTCCAAGCCCCTGCTTCCACCAGTTTTGACTTGCAAATGCACAGGGCTTGCATTTTCCTAGGGCTGCTCATGAAATCTCATGCGGCATGTGGGGTGTCCCGGAGGAGAATTGCCAACCGAGAAAATGAGTTGCATATGTTGGGGACTTGCAAGACAGTCCAGAGGCCTTGATGCGGGTGGATTTTCCAGTTTTCTCATAGTTTCCTAGGCTCCTGGCTTCGTTTTTCCTGTGGGTGTTTTTCTTGCAGTAAAACAAACACATTTTGTACAGAAGTTGTTGGAATAGGAAACAATGAAGGGCTTCCGAGGAGCTGGGCTTGTGGTGCAGGGAGTTTTGGGGCTGTAGGCAGGAATTTCCCAATTCCCATTTTTGGAGCCTTTGGCATCCCTTATCTGCTGCCCTTGTCCCACCCATGGAAAGGGTAGAGGGGATCTCCTGATAGGGCTTCTCTGGACCCTGATAGGGCTTCTCTGGACTCTCCCTGCGGGATTAATCAGCTGGAATTCCACAGGAAGGTCCCGTTTTGCAGACAGGCTCCGAGTTTCTTTATCTCAGCCTGGGCAATGGGTTGTGTTTGAGCTGACGGAGACTGGAACTGGTATTTCTGTCAAGGGTAATTTAAATATTGTTGAAAACCAATTGAAGAGAGAAAATACCACCTAAAAGGTGTGAAACCATTCAGGTTAAGTTCAAATTATTTTCCGATTCCAGGTTCGTATGTGGGAGAAACACTCCTTCACTGCTAAAATATGAAAAAGGACAAAGTCTTCGAAGCAAAGATAATAGTATTTTTTATTTGACAATTCGTCCACACGTCCCTTAAACCCCTCCAGGGAAGGAGACTCAACCCCCTTCCAGGGCAGTTCAAGGGCCCAATCACCCTTTCTGTGAAAAATTTTTTCCTAATGTCCATCCTGAGCCTCCCCTGGTGGAGCTTGAGGCCATTCCCTCTCTGCAACTCCCTGAAAGGAGGTTGTGGAGAGGAGGGAGCTGGGCTCTTCTCCCAAGGGACAGCATGAGAGGGAATGGCCTCAAGCTCCACCAGGGGAGGGGTTCAGGTTGGACACGATGAAAAAATTTTTCATGGAAAGGGTCATTGGTCACTGGCAGAGGCTGCCCAGGGACGGGGTCGAGTCACCAGATCTTCCTCCTAATCTCCAGCCTAAATCTCCCCTGGCAGAGCTTGAGGTCATTCCCTCTCGTCCTGTCCCCTGTCACTTGGGAGAAGAGCCCAGCTCGCTCCTCTCCACAACTTCCCTTTAGGTAGCTGTAGAGAGTAATGAGGTCTCCTCTCAGCCTCCTCTTCTCCAGGAAAAACACCCCCAGCTCTCTCAGACGCTCCTCATAGGTTCTGTTCTCCAGTCCCTTCACCAGCTTCACTGCTCTTCTCTGGACTCGCTCCAGAGCCTCAACATCCTTCTTGTGCTGAGGGGCCCACAAATCAACACAGGATTCAAGGAGCGGCCTCACCAGCGCTGAGTACCTCCCTGGACCTGCTGGTCACACCATTTCTGATCCAAGCCAGGATGCCATTGCCTTCTTGGCCACCTGGGCACACTGCTGCCTCATGTTCAGTCGGCTGTCGACCAACACCCCCAGGTCCCTCTCCTCCAGGCAGTTTTCCAGCCAGGTTTCTCCCAGTCTGTAGCTCTGCATAGGGTTGTTGTGCCCCAGAAATTCAGGTACTGTGAAGCCTTGTAAAACCCTACAGGCCTCGATGGAATTACGCCAGTTAAGAAATCATTTCATGTCACCCTCATCTTCTGTAAGATTCTTTCAGGAACCTTTCCAAATTTGAACAAGCTGCTTTGCAACACATGGATTCTTGCTGAATCCAAGTTCTTTGGAATAAAGGAAGCCAGTCTGCCCTGCCCAGAACACCTATTGCATAATTACAGATCTACAGGAAAAAACCTAGGACAACCACTGTCATTTGTATAAAATCATTTATCTTCTTAGACTTCCATGAATATTAATCACGAAGCTTAATAAACTCTGAAAACACTATCCGAGTCGGTAGGTCCCAGCTCCAGCGGATCCGTGAGCATGTGATCCAGGGAATCCATCCCTCACCCTTTCCTGCACAAAAGCAGCAAAGCCCTCAACAACCCTGAACGCCAAACTCAGCTACATTCCCAGGTGAGCAATGACCGAGACACTGTGTTCAATGATGTGGTGGTTCATTTGCAGGCTACCACGAGATATACAGGATCACAGAATCATGGAATGGTTTGGGTTGGAAGGGATCTCAAAGCCCATCCAGTCCCACCCCTGCCATGGGCAGGGACACCTCCCACTGGATCAGGATGCTCAAGCCCCATCCAACCTGGCCTGGAACCCCTTCAGGGATGGGGCTGCCACATCCCTGTTCCAGGGCCTCCCCACTCTCCTAGTGAAGAAATTCCTCCTTATGTCCAGTCTAAACCTACCCCTCTCCACTTTATCCCCATTGCTCCTTGTCCTATCACTCCAGGCCTTTGTGAGCAGTCCCTCCCCAGCTTTCCTGTAGCTCCTCCAGGTATTGGAAGGTCGCTAGAAGATCTCCTAGAAGCTCTCCCTTCTCCAGGCTGAACAAGCCCAACTCTCTCAGCCTGTCCTTGTAAAGGAGGTTCTCCAGCCCCTCACATCATCCTCGTAGCCTCTTCTGGACCCGTGCCAACAGCTCCATCTCGTTCTTATGTTGAGGATTCTAGAACTGGACGCAACACTCCAAACAAAGTCTCACAAGAGAGGAGCAGAGGGGCGGAATCCCCTCCCTTGCCCTGCTGGCCACGCTTCTTTGGATGCAGCCCACGTCATGGTTGGCTTCTGGGCTTTGAGCACACATTGCTGGCTCATGTGGAGCTTCTCGCCCCCAGCACCCCAAGCCCTTCTCTGAAGGGCAGCTCTCAATCACACCATCCCCCAGCCTGTACTGACACCGCCGAGTGCCCCGACCCAGCTGTAGGGCTTTGCCCTTAGCCTTGCTGAAGCCCACGACGTCCCCACAGCCCCTTCTGCAGCCTGTCCGGGTCCCTCTGGATGACATCCCGTCCTTGTGGTGTGGCGACTGCCCCTCTCCGCTCGGTGTCACCTGCTAACTCTCTGCGGGTGCCCTCGATCTCGCTGCCTCTAGCACCGAGGGAGGTATTAACCGGCAGATCATTGAGACCCACTGGATCATTGAGTCCAACCATTCCCATCAATCACTAACCCATGTCCCTCAGCACCTTACAGAATCACAGAATCACAGAACAACCAGGTTGGAAGGGACCCATCGCATCTTCTAGTCCAACCATTCCTATCTAACACTAAACCAAGTCCCTCAAGACCTCCTCCACCCGTCCCTTAAACCCCTCTCCAGGGAAGGGGACTCAACCCCCTCCCTGGGCAGCCTCTCCCCCTCGCTCTGACCCCGCCCCACTCCCCCCACCTCGTCCCTCCCCTGCACTCTGACAACGCCCCCGCTCTGCTCCACTCCCTCTCAGTCCCGCCCTTGACTCTGGCCACGCCCCCTCGCTCGGACCCCGCCTCTAGCTCTGACCCACATAATGGCCCCGCCCCCAGTCTCCCACAATGGCTTCTAGTTATTGGTTTTTTCCCTAGAAAAGAGGAAAATGTTTATTGTTTGTGGTTTTACACGACGAGCACGGGCACGGCACGGACACAGGGGCACAGAGCACGGGGCGAGGGTGGTGGCCACCCCATCCCTGGAGGGGTTCAAGGCCAGGTTGGATGGGGCTTAGAGCCCCTGATGCAGTGGGAGGTGTCCCTGCCCATGGCAGGGGTGGCACTGGATGGGCTTTGAGATCCCTTCTCACCCAAACTATTCTAGGAGCCTATGATTCTATTTTAAAACCCAAGGAGAATGTGAAGGAGAATGATGTAAGAAAAGAAAAAAAAAAAAAAAAAGAAACCACTGTGTGAAAAGATAAACCTTCTCTTACCCCTTCTCCTGGTCCCTAAAAGTCCACAAGCATGTTCCTTGTCTGTCCCACAAGGAACTATCCGAAAGAATTACAGTGCATTGTTCACAAGGTATTTGGAAATCAGAGTAACAACTTTCCATCCAGTCTTCAAGGGGGACGCACTTCCGCTTGGAGGCGGCAGAGGTCATTTTCCCTGCAACCACTGGAGGGGGAAAAGGGATAACAGTATCTCCATTCTACTGTCACGTGCTACCATGATTTTGATTAGTATATTCCAAACAACATGAGTTTAAGACTGCACTATCCCTTCTTTCTGCAACTGCTTGTTAAAATAGGGCAGGGCAGACAGTATGTAAACACTTCCTATGGGTTGGAAAAATAATAATTTAATGGACTCCTTCAGCACATCTTCACAGCTTCATTGTTATGTCCATCCCTGCGCAGGTGGGCAGGAGCCACTGCTTTGCTCCTGCTCTGTTTCTCCAGGCAGTCTGCTTGCATCGAGCTGGTTTATTCCCTTCCACCTCGGCTGCTGAAATCAAGACCCCTGAAGCACGTTCTCACAATTTACACGACGTTTTCCCTGTTTAACATCTCTTAAAAATATACACACAAGCTAAGCTGCCAGTTCACCTTCAGGCAGGCAAGCTTGCCCCCAGACAATTGAAATAAGTTGTTTACTGGAGATGCTTCCAAAAAGGGAAAATAAGGGTCAGCAGACATGCCAAAAATGAATTCCAGAGCAAGCAGAGGTTTCACTTCTCCTCTCATTCTTTTCGTTCAAAGCTGCATAAAATGGCACCCCAAGAAGGATTTTGAGGGTACTTCATGATCACTGGGGACTTAAACCCACTTAAAGCATTAACAAGAGCTCCGAGATTTTACTTGAACTTAAGCGTGCCTTTACTTTAAAACAAACTGAGCTCAGGGGTAGCCACACATCTGGGCTCTTGGGGAGAGGTAACAAGTACGAGCGAGTGACGCCATGAGGCTTCTTCATTCATGTTCTGCGGAGAAAGTTCTTGGTTTAGAGATGTGCACTTCACTGCCACCGTTCCCGTTGGTGGTTGTAGTGATTATATACTGGGTGGTTTGCTGCTGATTGCTCGTTTGTGATTCCAAGGTATCCGTGTGGGTTGGTGGCTGGGAAACGCCGACCGGTACCGCGCCGGAGAGAGAAGAGTTTTGTTTGACGTCCAGATCAGGTTGACCTTCAGATATCACGTAGTGAGTCTGCATGGGGAATATAAAACATAAGGAATAATTGTTGCATCCTCTGTAACGTCTCTGTTTCAACAGTCTATAACTTTTCTGTGGCTGTGCTGGAAGGCATTTCTGTAGGAACAAAGTGTTTTGAAATTCATTTGTATTTCATTTAAATGAATTTGAGAACGAGTCCAGATAAGAGCGACAAAGCCGGTGAAGGGGCTGGAGGATAGGCCTGATGAGGAACGGCTGAGAGAGCTGGGGGTGTTTAGCCTGGAGAAGAGGAGGCTGAGGGGAGACCTCATTGCTCTCTGCAACTCCCTGAAAGGAGGTTGTGGAGAGGAGGGAGCTGGGCTCTTCTCCCAAGGGACAGCATGAGAGGGAATGGCCTCAAGCTCCACCAGGGGAGGGGTTCAGGCTGGACACGATGAAAAAATTTTTCACGGAAAGGGTCATTGGTCACTGGCAGAGGCTGCCCAGGGACGGGGTCGAGTCACCAGATCTTTTCCTGGAAGCTCATGAGATTATTTTTTGCCTTTTGTAACCTGAATTTTACAACCTTCCTATGTTTGAACAGTAGCACTTTTCTCCTTTGCTTATGCCACAACACATCAAATCATTTCTTATCTGCTTTGCCTACTGATTCTGCCCAGTGTGGAACTCACAACAATTGGGGTGGCACTGGATGGGCTTTGAGATCCCTTCTCACCCAAACTATTCTAGGAGCCTATGATTCTATTTTAAAACCCAACATCTGAAATATCATTGAAGGGCAAAATGTTTGATGTTCATCTATACAGGTTGCAGTCCTTTTAAGAATTAAAACTGTAGGGTAGCATCCACCTGCAATATCCCATTTCCAAGTCTCCTATTTCCTATTGCTCATACAATTTTTGACTCCATATCAAACCCTCTAGCAGCCTGAATCATAGAATCTTAAAACAACCAGGTTGGAAGGGACCCATCGGATCTTCTAGTCCAACCATTCCTATCAAACACTAAACCAAGTCCCTCAAGACCTCATCCACCGTAGCCTTAAACACCTCCAGGGAAAGTGAATCAACCACCTCCCTGGGCAGCCTGTTCCAACGCCCAATGACCCTCTGTGTGAAAAACTTCCTCCTAATCACCAGCCAAAATCTCCCCTGGTGGAGCTTGAGGCCATTCCCTCTTGTCCTGTCCCCTGTCCCTTGGGAGAAGAGCCCAGCTCCCTCCTCTCTACAACCTCTCTTCAGGTACTTGTAGAGAGTAATGAGGTCTCCTCTCAGCCTCCTCTTCTCCAGGATAAACAACCCCAGCTCTCTCAGACGCTCCTCATCAGGCCTGTTCTCCAGCCCCTTCACCAGCCTCCTCACTCTTCTCTGGAATCACTCCAGAACCTCAACATCCTTCTTGTGCTGAGGGGCCCACAACTCAACACAGGATTCAAGGAGCGGCCTCACCAGTGCTGAGTCCAGAGGGAGAATCACCTCCCTGGACCTGCTGGTCACACCATTTCTGATCCAAGCCAGGATGCCACTGGCCTTCTTGGACACCTGGGCACACTGCTGCCTCATGGTCAGTCGGCTGTCGACCAACACCCCCAGGTCCCTCTCCTCCAGGCAGTTTTCCAGCCAGGCTTCTCCCAGTCTGTAGCTCTGCATAGGGTTGTTGTGCCCCAAGTGCAGGACCCGGTATTTGGCCGTGTTAAACCTCATGCCGTTGGACACTGCCCAGCGCTCCAGCCTGTTTAGGTCCCTTTGCAGAGCCTCCCTACCCTCCAGCAGATCCACACTTGCACACAGTTTTGTGTCATCTGCAAACCACCACTCTCTGGGCCCGGCCATCCAGCCAGTTTTCTACCCCGGAGGGTGTGCGTCTGTCCAGGCCAGAGGCTGACAGTTTCCGCAGCAGAATGCTGTGAGAAACTGTGTCAAAGGCTTTACTGATTTCCCGTAAAGCCTTTGTGCAGCTTTGCGCTCAGGGGAAACCTTTATTAAGTTCCTTTTAATCCAAAACCAGTTAGAGCATGCTGGTCTTCATGAACAGTCATTCAGAAAAAAATAAAAAAAGAGGGGGGGGCGGGGGAAGAAAGCAGACCTGGAAACTTGAAGACAGCGACATTTCTCTGAGGGGGGAGACAAAAAATTATCTTAGGTGCATTAATTACCCTTTGATGTGTTAATACAGCACCAGTTCACAAAGGAATGAATTAGTAGCGTGAGGAAAATACTCATCGGGCTGAGCAGGGAGGGCAGCCTGGGTTTAGCAGGAGGAAGCTGGACATTTCGGGGCATTCATTTCCAATTTCTGGCTCATGGCCTGAGCCGCAGGCCGGCAGATGGCATCACGTCCGTGCCGTTGGGTGGGAACAGGAGCTGTGAGGCCTCAACCATCGCTTGTCTGGACGAAATATTGTTCAGCACATCACCAGCGCAGTCTGTGAGGAGGGTACAACAAGAGCTGCGATTGTGCTGTTGGTCCGAACAATGAACCGGGTTCATCTGTGATCTCCTTTCTGTGTGAATCCAGACTAATTCCTCCAGCGGTGATTGGCGTCAGGGTAACGAGCACTTGGATGGGATCGGCCAAACCTGTTTGCCGCGATACGCGGTCGATCCTCCCTGCTCCTCGCAGTGAAACAGGGTGTAACGTCAGCGGAGAACCCATGGCCTCATCCTGCACTTGTTAAAAAACAATGGGAGTCTCTCATTACTCTCTACAACTACCTGAAAGGAGGTTGTGGAGAGGAGGGAGCTGGGCTCTTCTCCCAAGGGACAGGGGACAGGACAAGAGGGAATGGCCTCAAGCTCCACCAGGGGAGATTTAGACTGGACATTAGGAGGAAGTTTTTCACAGAAAGGGTCATTGGGCATTGGACTAGGCTGCCCAGGGAGGTGGTTGAGTCACCTTCCCTGGAGGTGTTTAAGGCACGGGTGGATGAGGTCTTGAGGGACTTGGTTTAGTGTTAGATAGGAATGGTTGGACTAGAAGATCCGATGGGTCCCTTCCAACCTGGTTGTTCTGTGATTCTGTTCTCTATTGCCTTCATCTGGCTTTTCATGAATGACCTCTTGTCACCGGGAACTGTGTTCAGTGACAGAGGAGATTTGTGGGCTGATATTTCTGATTTCATTGAAGTCAGGGAGTCCACTAAGGGAGAGAGCCGGAAAGTATGAGCTGAGTTGATGCTTCCTGCTTTAAACTCAAGGGATCTTTATCAGGGTTTTGTATTAATACAGTTGCCAGCTCTTAAATATTTGAGCAACTGGCAGCTGTGAGCACTCCCACACTGCTCAGAGGCAGGGCAGCCCTAACACTGGGGCGAGGGGAAGGTTTTGCATTTTGCCAGCATCCCCCTAAAATCACAAACATATCAAGCACGCCGAGCTCTGCTTGCGGGGGGCCAGCTTGCAGCCCTGAGCTCAGCACAGCCGCCAGGTCCCAACACCCCTCCCCGTGCCAGCAACTTGCCAACACTGACAAATTTGTGCCTTTTCCTTCCGCAGAGTAAGCAGCTGGGAGTCTGGAGCGAGAGTGCGTTCCTTCTCCTTTGCCGTGCAAAGAGAGAAAATTAATCTTTCTGGAGATGGTTTACTGATGTTCCTGAAAGTTGCGCTTTCCTCATGTTCTTTTTGAACAGGACATCTTGTCGCTAGCAGTCCAGCACTCAGCCCAGAGAAGACGGAGACTAAGCAAAGCCTGGAGAAATGCCTCATTTAACAGAAACTTCCATAAGAAATATTTCCCAGAAAGGGTCATTGGGCAGCGTCAGAGGCTGCCCCGGGAGGGTGTTGAGTCCCCTTCCCTGGAGGGGTTTAAAAGACAGGTAGACGAGGTGCTGAGGGACATGGTTTATTGGCAGCTAGGAATGGTTGGACTTGGAGAAGAATTGTAGTGATTGCAGAGCATGGTCAGGGCCAGGTGGTGCCTGTTCTGTGCCTCTAACCCATCAGCCTGGGAGCTGTGGGGCTCTGGTGCCATCTCTGCAGCAAATTCTGATCTGAGGGGAGGGCTGCCTGGCCTCGTGGCCTCTGTGATGTCACCCTCTGTGATGCTGCCCTGTCACCTAGGAGAGCTCTAAGGTGTCCAGGGCAAGGCCCCCTCTGGAGTGATGCTGGCCATGGCCTTTGTGATGTCACCCTTTGTGATGCTGCCCTGTCACCTAGGAGAGCTCTAATGTGTCCAGGGCAAGGCCCCCTCTGGAGTGATGCTGGCCATGGCCTTTGTGATGTCACTACGAGACCTCCTATAAATACAGGGCAAAGCCCCCTCTGGAGTCACTCTCTAGGAGGACCTGGACGAGGCAGGTGGTCTCTCCGCTGGGAGCTGCCTGTGCCTTTCTCGGTGCCTGATCAAGGCCTTTTGGCTGCGATTTGGCTTTTGCAGAGCCCGCAACCAGTTCTGCTGGAAGGGGAACATCTGAGAGTGTCTACAGAAAGAATTCCAACTTCCGTGACGAGATGTTCACTGCCATCACTGTATCCGCGGCGCTCGTCCGCTACTGCTGGGGCTACTACCAAGCTCGTCAGGAGAGACAACGGAGAGAGAGTGAGGGAGCAGAGGCTGATGTGGATAGACATGGGAGAGCTCAAGAGGCAGCGGAGGCTGAGCTTAAGGGTCATGGGAGAGCTCAAGAGGAAGTGGAGGCTGAGCTTGATAGACATAGGAGAGTTCAGGAGATAGTGGAGAGACGTCGGAGAGCTCAGGAGCAAGTGAAGACTCAGCTAGAGAGATTTCAGAGAGCTCAGGAGAAAGCGAAGGATGAGCTGGAGAGATGTCGGAGAGCTCAGGAGCAAGCGGAGGCTGAGCTGAAGGGACGTCGGAGAGCTCAGGAGAAATTGAGGGCTGAGTTGGAGGTACGTCAGCTCAGGAGGAAGCAGAGGCTAATCTGGAGGGTCGTCGGAGAACTCAGGAGAAAGTGGAGGCTGAGTTAGAGGGACATCTGAGAGCTCAGGAGCAAGCGGAGGCTGAGCTGGAGAGACATTGGAGAGCTCTGAAGCAAATGGAGGCTGAGCTGGAGAGACGTTGTATAGCTCTGAAGCAAGTGGAGGCTGAGCTGAAGGGATGTCAGGTAGCTCAGGAGAAAATGAAGGCTGATCTGGAGAGACGTCAGAGAGCTCAGGAGGAAGCAGAGGCTGAGCTGAAAGGACATCAAAGAGCTCAAGAGGAAGCGGAGGCTGAGCTGAAGGGACGTCAGAGAGCTCAGGAGCAAGCGGAGGCTGAGCTGGAGAGACATTGGAGAGCTCTGAAGCAAGCGGAGGCTGAGCTGGAGAGACGTTGTATAGCTCTGAAGCAAGTGGAGGCTGAGCTGGAGAGATGTCAGAGAGCTCAGGAGCAAGCGGAGGCTGAGCTGAAAGGACGTTGTAGAGCTCAGCAGGATCATCGCTCTCGGCAGTAGAAAGAACACAGCCAGCAGTTCCTTCTGTCCTCGCTTCCCTTTTCTTCTTAGAGAATCAGGCCATCCTAGAATGATTTGGTTTGGATTTAAGATCATGTAAGACCATTTAAGATCATTTAAGGTCACCCAGTTCCAAACCTGCGATGGGCAGGGCCATCTCCTACAAGCCCAGGCTGCTCACCTGATGGTGAAGAACTTCTTCCTGATGGGAAATGTAAATGTAAATAGATGAGAGATCGTCACCAGCTCAGGAGCTCCACAGGTAGCAACTCGTGTCTCTGTGTCTAGCGTTCAGCCAAAGCTCTCAGGGAGGACTTGGATTCAATCATCTCTGTGGGTCCCTTCAAGCTCAGGACGTTCTATGGACTCTCCGCATTCAACCACTGACTGACCCAACACAACTGGAGGACTTTTGACTTGACTTTGTTGACTCTCAAGCTGCTCATTCAGCCTCTGATTGACCCGACGCAGCTGGAGGACGTATCACTTGACTTTGTTGACTCTCAAGCTGCTCATTCAGCCTCTGATTGACCCAACACAACTGGAGGACTTTTGACTTGACTTTGTTGACTCTCAAGCTGCTCATTCAGCCTCTGAATGACCCGACGCAGCTGGAGGACGTATCACTTGACTTTGTTGACTCTCAAGCTGCTCATTCAGCCTCTGATTGACCCGATGCAGCTGGAGGACGTATCACTTGACTTTGTTGACTCTCAAGCTGCTCATTCAGACTCTCAAGATGTTCGCAGACTCTTAATAAACCTTTTCTTAATCATCTCCCTGCCAGGGGTTTCTTTGGCGGATTTGGCTTGATGCCGATTTCTTTTTTTCTCCCACTTTGAGGAGCAGAGGGCACCAGGAGCTCAGAAAGATGCAGGAGCCACCTTGCTGGATCAGGGACGTTCTTGCCTTTGACACCAGCGCCAAGTGGTGTCCCCAGGGCTCAGTGCTGGCTCCAGCCAATAAGGCCAAAGAGCAGGTCCTGCCCTTGGGGAACAGCAACGCTGAGCAGCTCCAGACTAGGAGAAGTCTGGCTGGAAAGTGCCTGGAGGAGAAGGACCTGGGGGGGATGCTTGACGAGGAGCCAGCAGGGGCCCAGGGGGCCAAGAAGGCCAAGGGTATCTTGGCTCGGATCAGAGCCGGCGTGGCCAGCAGGGCCAGGGAGGTTCTTCTCCTTCTGGGGAGACCCAACCTCAAATCCTGGGGTCAGTTGTGGGCCCCTCCCCACAGGAAGGATGTTGAGTGGCTGGAGAACATCTGGAGAGGGGAATGGAGCTGGGGAAGGGGCTGGAGAAGAAGAGGAGCGTCTGAGAAAGCTGGGGGGGTTTATCCTGGAGAAGAGGAGGCTGAGGAGAGACCTCATTGCTCTCTGCAACTTGGTTTAGTGTTTGATAGGAATGGTTGGACTAGAGGATCCGATGGGTCCCTTCCAACCTGGTTGTTTTAAGATTCTATGATTCAGGCTGCTAGAGGGTTTGATATGGAGTCAAAAATTGTATGAGCAATAGGAAATAGGAGACTTGGAAATGGGATATTGCAGGTGGATGCTACCCTACAGTTTTAATTCTTAAAAGGACTGCAACCTGTATAGATGAACATCAAACATTTTGCCCTTCAATGATATTTCAGATGTTGGGTTTTAAAATGGAATCATAGGCTTCTAGAATAGTTTGGGTGAGAAGGGACCTCAAAGCCCATCCAGTGCCACCCCTGCCATGGGCAGGGACACCTCCCACTGCATCAGGGGCTCTAAGCCCCATCCAACCTGGCCTTGAACCCCTCCAGGGATGGGGTGGCCACCACCCTCGCCCCGTGCTCTGTGCCCCTGTGTCCGTGCCGTGCCCGTGCTCGTCGTGTAAAACCACAAACAATAAACATTTTCCTCTTTTCTAGGGAAAAAACCAATAACTAGAAGCCATTGTGGGCGACTGGGGGCGGGGCCATTATGTGGGTCAGAGCTAGAGGCGGGGTCCGAGCGAGGGGGCGTGGCCAGAGTCAAGGACGGGACTGAGAGGGAGTGGAGCAGAGCGGGGGCGTTGTCAGAGTGCAGGGGAGGGACGAGGTGGGGGGAGTGGGGCGGGGTCAGAGCGAGGGGGAGAGGCTGCCCAGGGAGGGGGTTGAGTCCCCTTCCCTGGAGAGGGGTTTAAGGGACGGGTGGAGGAGGTCTTGAGGGACTTGGTTTAGTGTTAGATAGGAATGGTTGGACTAGAAGATGCGATGGGTCCCTTCCAACCTGGTTGTTCTGTGATTCTGTGATTCTGTAAGGTGCTGAGGGACATGGGTTAGTGATTGATGGGAATGGTTGGACTCAATGATCCAGTGGGTCTCAATGATCTGCCGGTTAATACCTCCCTCGGTGCTAGAGGCAGCGAGATCGAGGGCACCCGCAGAGAGTTAGCAGGTGACACCGAGCGGAGAGGGGCAGTCGCCACACCACAAGGACGGGATGTCATCCAGAGGGACCCGGACAGGCTGCAGAAGGGGCTGTGGGGACGTCGTGGGCTTCAGCAAGGCTAAGGGCAAAGCCCTACAGCTGGGTCGGGGCACTCGGCGGTGTCAGTACAGGCTGGGGGATGGTGTGATTGAGAGCTGCCCTGCAGAGAAGGGCTTGGGGTGCTGGGGGCGAGAAGCTCCACATGAGCCAGCAATGTGTGCTCATAGCCCAGAAGCCAACCATGACGTTTGCTGCATCCAAAGAAGCGTGGCCAGCAGGGCAAGGGAGGGGATTTCGCCCCTCTGCTCCTCTCTTGTGAGACTTTGTTTGGAGTGTTGCGTCCAGTTCTAGAATCCTCAACATAAGAACGAGATGGAGCTTTTGGCACGGGTCCAGAAGAGGCTACGAGGATGATGTGAGGGGCTGGAGAACCTCCTTTACAAGGACAGGCTGAGAGAGTTGGGCTTGTTCAGCCTGGAGAAGGGAGAGCTTCTAGGAGATCTTCTAGCGACCTTCCAATACCTGGAGGAGCTACAGGAAAGCTGGGGAGGGACTGCTCACAAAGGCCTGGAGTGATAGGACAAGGAGCAATGGGGATAAAGTGGAGAGGGGTAGGTTTAGACTGGACATAAGGAGGAATTTCTTCACTAGGAGAGTGGGGAGGCCCTGGAACAGGGATGTGGCAGCCCCATCCCTGAAGGGGTTCCAGGCCAGGTTGGATGGGGCTTGAGCATCCTGATCCAGTGGGAGGTGTCCCTGCCCATGGCAGGGGTGGGACTGGATGGGCTTTGAGATCCCTTCCAACCCAAACCATTCCATGATTCTGTGATCCTGTATATCTCGTGGTAGCCTGCAAATGAACCACCACATCATTGAACACAGTGTCTCGGTCATTGCTCACCTGGGAATGTAGCTGAGTTTGGCGTTCAGGGTTGTTGAGGGCTTTGCTGCTTTTGTGCAGGAAAGGGTGAGGGATGGATTTCCTGGATCACATGCTCACGGATCCGCTGGAGCTGGGACCTACCGACTCGGATAATGTTTTCAGAGTTTATTAAGCTTCGTGATTAATATTCATGGAAGTCTAAGAAGATAAATGATTTTATACAAATGACAGTGGTTGTCCTAGGTTTTTTCCTGTAGATCTGTAATTATGCAATAGGTGTTCTGGGCAGGGCAGACTGGCTTCCTTTATTCCAAAGAACTTGGATTCAGCAAGAATCCATGTGTTGCAAAGCAGCTTGTTCAAATTTGGAAAGGTTCCTGAAAGAATCTTACAGAAGATGAGGGTGACATGAAATGATTTCTTAACTGGCGTAATACCATCGAGGCCTGTAGGGTTTTACAAGGCTTCACAGTACCTGAATTTCTGGGGCACAACAACCCTATGCAGAGCTACAGACTGGGAGAAACCTGGCTGGAAAACTGCCTGGAGGAGAGGGACCTGGGGGTGTTGGTCGACAGCCGACTGAACATGAGGCAGCAGTGTGCCCAGGTGGCCAAGAGGGCCAGTGGCATCCTGGCTTGGATCAGAAATGGTGTGACCAGCAGGTCCAGGGAGGTACTCAGCACTGGTGAGGCCGCTCCTTGAATCCTGTGTTGAGTTGTGGGCCCCTCAGCACAAGAAGGATGTTGAGGCTCTGGAGCGAGTCCAGAGAAGAGCAGTGAAGCTGGTGAAGGGACTGGAGAACAGAACCTATGAGGAGCGTCTGAGAGAGCTGGGGGTGTTTATCCTGGAGAAGAGGAGGCTGAGAGGAGACCTCATTACTCTCTACAGCTACCTAAAGGGAGGTTGTGGAGAGGAGGGAGCTGGGCTCTTCTCCCAAGTGACAGGGGACAGGACGAGAGGGAATGGCCTCAAGCTCTGCCAGGGGAGATTTAGGCTGAAGATTAGGAGGAAGTTTTTCACACAGAGGGTCATTGGGCATTGGACTAGGCTGCCCAGGGAGGTGGTTGAGTCACCTTCCCTGGAGGTGTTTAAGGCACAGGTAGATGAGGTCTTGAGGGACTTGGTTTAGTGTTAGATAGGAATGGTTGAACTAGAAGATCCGATGGGTCCCTTCCAACCTGGTTGTTCTATGATTCTATGATTCTATTCAACAGAATAGAATCATAGACGATAGATTCTATTGTCAGAGGAGAGGCGGGGTCCGAGCGAGAGGGCGTGGCCAGAGTCAAGGGCGGGACTGAGAGGGAGTGGAGCAGAGCGGGGGCGCTGTCAGAGTGCAGGGGAGGGACGAGGTGGGGGGAGTGGGGCGGGGTGAGAGCGAGGGGCCATGGTCATGGCGATGGGCAGGGCTTGAGAGAGGCTTTGCAGAGCGAGGGGTGGGGCGAGAAGGAGGAGTGGGCTCACAGCTAGGGGCTTGGGGAAGAGAGAGGGCGTGGCCAGACAGAGGGGCGGGGCCTTAGGGTGTTGAACCATAGAACAACCAGGTTGGAAGGGACCCACCAGATCATCAAGTCCAACCATTCTTATCAAACACTAAACCATGCCCCTCAAGACCTCATCTACCTGTGCGTTAAACGCCTCCAGGAAAGGTGAATCAACCACCTCCCTGGGCAGCCTATTCCAATGCCCAATGACCCTTTCTGTGAAAAACTTCCTCCTAATCTCTAGCCTAAATCTCCCCTGGTGGAGCTTGAGGCCATTCCCTCTTGTCCTGTCCCCTGGCACTTGGGAGAAGAGCCCAGCTCCCTCCTCTCTACAACCTCCTTTCAGGTACTTGTAGAGAGTAATGAGGTCTCCTCTCAGCCTCCTCTTCTCCAGGATAAACACCCCCAGCTGCTTCAAACGCTCCTCATAAGTTCTGTTCTCCAGTCCCTTCACAAGCCTTGTCGCTCTTCTCTGGACTCGCTCCAGAGCCTCAACATCCTTCTTGTGCTGAGGGGCCCACAACTCAACACAGGATTCAAGGAGCGGCCTCCACAGTGCTGAGTCCAGAGGGAGAATCACCTCCCTCGCCCTGCTGGTCACACCAGTTCTGATCCAAGCCAGGATGCCATTGGCCTTCTTGGCCCCCTGGGCACACTGCTGGCTCATGGTCAGCCGGCTGTCGACCAACAACCCCCAGGTCCCTCTCCTCCAGGCAGTTTTCCAGCCAGGCTTCTCCCAGTCTGTAGTTGAGCACCACGAGAGGGCGTGGTTAGGCTGGGGCAGGGGCGGGGTCAGAGTGAGGGGCGGGGCTCATAGCGGGGGAGGATCTAGAGCGAGGGACGGGGGCTAGAGCGATTGAGCAGAGCGAGGGGGCGTGGTCAGAGCGAGGTGGGCGGGAACCTATGGGGAGGGGGAGAGGCTGCCCAGGAACAGCCCAACGGGCAGAAGGGAACTCCCAGGTTTTCTTAGCGAGATGAGGAAGACAAAGAGAGTTTAAAGGTGGTATGGAGGATGACTGAGAGCTGAAGGGGGGGAGAAATCTCTGCGGTCCAGGATGTGGCATGTCTGGGTGCAGGGCAATGCAGGTGTAGATCCTGTTAGCATCTCCTAAGCTGGCACAGCCCCCAGCTCTTGGGATCTCGGAGGAGGGGACTCTTGTGAGGATGTTTGGAACGGCTATGAAGCCAGGGGTACAGCCAGGGGTGCCCCAGGCTGTCGTTCAGAGTAGGATCCCTGCACCATCAGGGTCTGTGTGCTGGAAGACAGAGTCTGTCGTTGTCTGGAGTCAGTACTCAGCCTGTCCAGGGAGATCCCTGCTGTGCTGCAGGGAGAAGCTGTGGGTTTAAGAAGCACCTCCTGGAAGGAGAGGGTCTTTTTGCTGTCCCAAGGTTGCTGCATGGATTAGGACTGCTCAGAGCTCCAAACCACCCCAGGACAATTCTGAGGGGACTTTTCAAGTGGAAGGACAAGGAAGGGATTACATTGACGATAAGGAGCATTCATGAGTCAGTCTTCTCAGTTTTCTCTACTCTTGGGGAATTTGGGGAGAGAAAAGGAAGAAGAGATGTGCATGCTTGAACAAATCACTGAGCCCCCTGAGCTGTAACTCTGAGTCACCAATGGGTCTGATAAGAGCCTCCTGAAGAACCTTCAACCACACCTCTGCCTATGGACAGCATCAGCTCTGCTGGATGCACCAGGTTGTTCTGCCCTTTGGAATCTCCAAAACAGGAGCATACGCCCAGGCAGAGCTCTGCAAACAGCAGGTTTGTGTAGGGGAGTGCCCAGAGTCTGGAATGGGGGCTGTGAGCAGGGAAAAATGCACAGGACAGGGAAACTGTTCCATGAGAACCATAGAGAAAATGCTGTTTGGACTGTGAAATGAGCCGTATGTATCCTAGGCTGAAGGTCGGTGCTGAGTCCTTAGGAAAGGGTGAGACATTGAGTGGTGAGAGGTGGATCCCTCTGCTCTCAGCAGGGCCTGGCGCCTTTCCAGGGTACCATGGGAATGTGATCCCCTCCATCTCAGAAAGGTGCAAGCCCAGGGCAGCTGGGAACAAGAGTGAGGGAGAGAGCAGCTCCCCTCCCTCTACACTGAGCCACAGGCATTGATCTTGCCTCTCAGGTCTCCATCTATGCTTCATCAGTGCAGCAGAAATGCTGAGGGATTCAGACATCCAGGAACACTGCCTAGGGTGGGAAAAGATGCTGTAAAAAACCCAGCCTCTCAGTTTGACTTCTGCACTTTCAGTTCCTTGTCCCTGTCACTGCAGATGCTGACAAGGCCCTTCTGCAGCAGGAGCAGTTCCCCAGGACAAAGCTGAACCCCAGAAATATCCCATGTCCCCACCATCCCCCTGACCCCCTGCTGCAGAGCAGGGTTGACTCCTCATGGCCAGCAGGCAGAGGCCCTGCTCCTCCCGGCACATTCAGCTGGCACCAAGCAGGGCTCCAGGCACAGAGCTGGAGGAAGGACTGGGAGAGAAGGGACAGGATGTGTGCAGCAGGGGAGGGGAAAGAGAAATGGCTCTGATTTTGCTCTGGGAAGTCTCCCCTAACTTGTCACTGTTCTTATTCTTCTGGCAGTGTCCCACACTCAAAAAGAACAGATGTCCAACAGCAGCTCCATCACCCACTTCCTCCTCCTGCCATTCACAGACACACGGGAGCGGCAGCTCTTGCACCTCTACCTCTTCCTGGGCATCTACCTGACTGCCCTCCTGGGCAATGGCCTCCTCCTCCTCACCATTGCCTGTGATCACCACCTACACACCCCCATGTACTTCTTCCTCCTCAACCTCTCCCTCCTCGACCTGGGCTGCATCTCCACCACTGTCCCCAAAGCCATGGTCAATGCTCTCTGGGACACCAGGGCCATCTCTTCCTCAGGGTGTGTTCTCCAGGTCTTTATGTTTCTCTTTTTCATTTCAGAAGAATTATTTCTTCTCACCATTATGTCCTATGACCGCTACGTTGCCATCTGCAAACCTCTGCACTATGGGACCCTCCTGGGCACCAGAGCTTGTGTCCACATGGCAGCAGTTGCCTGGGGCGCTGGGTTTCTCCAAGCTCTCCTGCACACAGCCAATACATTTTCCCTGCCCCTGTGCCAGGGCAATGCTGTGGAACAGTTCTTCTGTGAAATCCCCCACATCCTCAAGGTCTCCTGCTCAGATTTCTACCTCAGCGAGGCTGGATTTCTTGTGTTCAGTTCCTGTTTATTTTTTGGCAGTTTTCTATTCATTGTGGTGTCTTATGCGCAGATCTTCAGGGCTGTGCTGAGGATCCCCTCTGAGCAGGGACGTCACGATGCATTTTCCACGTGCCTCCCTCACCTGTCTGTGCTCTCCTTGATTATCAGTACCAGCTTTTTTGCATACCTGAAGCCCACCTCCTCGTCCTCCCCATCCCTGGATCTGGTGCTGGCAGTTCTGTACTCAGTGGTTTCTCCATCACTAAACCCTCTCATCTACAGCTTGAGGAACCAGCAGTTCAAGGATGCAGTATGGAAATTTATGTCTGACTCTTTTCAAGCACCAATAATCTGTCCATCTTCATCTCTGTTTCACTTGCAATGTAATGCACTGCAGAACCAGCCTTTCTTTGGTAGCTTATTTAGAATAGTTTAGGATTAATTTTTCTTGGTTTTAATAAAGCTGTCCACAGAGAAATCCTCTTTTTGCTGTGTCAGTCTCGTCTTGTGTGACTCAGAGACAGCTTAAACAGGGAGTGGTGCTCTGTTCTTGTTTAAAGAAAATAAAGGTCCCTGCAGCCACTCGTTCATCCATAATTCTTCCTCCAGGGCTTTTTGTGGAGCTGCTGGGTCACCTCCAGAAGTGCTGGGGAAAAGAAACTGAGCACAGCAGCACTGCCAAGGAGAACCAGCACCTGGTCTTTCTAGCGTAGAGCTACTTTCTTGGCACCTCCTTGATCTCTTTCCCATCCCTTGTGCTAGTGGAAGATGTGTGTGCTCTGAGCTTGGTCCCACTCCTACCGTGTGGCTGTTCTGTGATCACAGGCAGGGGCAGGCAATGGGCACCTCTGTCACAGGGATGGTGTCCATGGGGTTGCTGTGAAGGCCTGTGAGAGAGAGAGGGTTCATAAAGGTCACTTCACTTTGAGAATAATGTCCCCTGGAAACTGCCTGAGTGCAGCACTGGGATGTGCTTCCTTGGACTGAGGCCTCTGTGTCCATTCCTTATAGCATGAGGTTTCTCAGATGATTGCAGAGCAGGGTGACCAAACCCAGCTCTGGGAGTGGCAGCAGGAGAATAAAGACACTGTGACTGCTGCTGTGCAGCTGCTGCTTGAGCACGGGGAGGGTCTGTCTCTGAGCACCCTGTGTGTGAGGTTGGGGCACAAGGTGTCCCAGTTCAGCACTTCGATCTGGCAGCAATCAATGGGAAGCTCTTGGTTACTCTTGTCTCCCTTTTAGTCACAAAGAGGAAACTGGTAAGGAAAAACATCCTGAAGGTTGAGAGAAAAAGCATGGATTTAATAAAAGCAATAAAACCTCACATTATTCCAATCAATAACGATTATATTAATGTTCAAGCTGGTTTTAGTACCACTGCTATTGGTAGAATCATAGAATCACATTATGGAACTGTGGAAATGTTTGAGGTAGAAGGGAGCTTAGAGATCATCCAGTTCTAGACCCTTTTCCATGGGCAGAGACACCTTTGTCTGGATCAAGGTCCTTAAAGCCTCATTCAGCCTGACCTCGAACATCACAATACTAAAACTAAATTTAATATTAATTAATCTATACAGATGTCAAGGCATTTGGCCCAACTATAGATCTCAAATGACCAGCAATTGTCCTGTGGACATTCTGGGGAAGCTGAACCAGGGACATCATCCCTGATGAGCCCCACGGACTGATCATTTCCATGTCTGGCTGCACCTCCCATCCCCAAGAAGGAACTTTTACTGAATGGTCACCTCTGTCCTCCTCCTTTGCTAATTGATGCCCAGTTCCACAACCATTATTAACGAAAAGGGAACCTGCTTTCTATTGACATTTCCTGCACACCAGTCCTACAGCTCTTCCCACTGCTGGCCTCTCAGACAAGCCCTTTCTCACACAGCTCCAAACACATCAAGGGTTCATGGCTTTGGATCATCAAACACCAAGAAAGTCCATGGATTGGGATCCCACATCTGCCCTGGGTCCTTGCTCAGTGTTTCACCTCCAAAAGGTTTCTCAGACCCCATCTCTCCCAGCCTCTCCTTGTCCATGATGTGCTCCAGCCCCAACCATCCTTCTGGCCTCGGCAGGACTCTCTCCAGGCTGGACAGGGTCTTCCTTGTGCAGGGGGCCCCGTACTGGACATGGCAGTCCTGTTGTGTGCTGAGGTGGATAAACCTTGTCCAGCAGCTGCACACTCCCCCACCCCATAGCTCCCACGCCCCACCTCCCCACCCACAGCTGCTCCCTCCCTGCTTGGAACAAACAGGAGAGAATGAACAAGAAAAGTTGATGTGTCAAGAGAAAGCAAAGGTGGTTCAGAGACCATTGACTGTCACTGGCAAAGACATGTGGACTTGATGAAAGTCAGTTTAATTTATGTCCAGTTAAGAAAGGTTGGTGTCTCGACCCGGTCAAGGGAGGAGGAAAAATATGGGTTCGTTTTGTCTGTGTGGCGATACGGAGAACAAACAGTTACTCCCAGGGTGAATATCAAACAGTAGTTATTTCCAAAAGGCACAACGAGCCCAGGTACCCAGCCCCAGTGCAAGCAGTCACGCATGCCGTGAGGTCAGGGGAAGAGGTAGGGAGAATTAGAGAAAAAGATAGAAAGAGAGCAATATAGGTTGTATCACCACGTGGTCCAGGCTGCTCCGGGTCCAAGTCTGCGTTTCAGTCCCAGCTCGGCAGGCGCCTCAGTCTTGGCACGGCAGTGGGCCTGGGCAGAAGACCTCGTGGTTCCTGGGCACGGCGCCCCTGGGGTCCACACTGGCTCAGGCCGTGTGGCGACCACCCTGGCCAGACACGTGGTGACCCCTGGGCTCCTCTGGCCGTGTGGCTATCTGGTCACCTGGCCTCCTGGTGACTCCCAGTCCCCCTGCTTCCATTCCCTGCCCCCTGGCCACCTGAGCAGCTGGGGAGGGCGAGGGGAATGAGTTAGTGGGAGGGGGCAGGCTTCAGAGAAAAGCAGTGTCGCTGGAGAAACGAATGTTTAAGGCAAATAAACAAGGAGTCTGTCGTGACAGTTGGATTGTGAGAAACAAGGATGAAATATTATAACCCATCCCCTCCCACTTTCCCCCAGGCTCAAATGACTTTGTAACTCCTAATTCACCTGCCAGCCCTAAACCCGGGAGGAGCACGGAGGGACAACATGGGGTTTAACAGTCAGTAAAGAACATCTCTGCTCTTCCTTCCTCCTCACACTTCAACCTGGCTCCAGCATGGCTCCTCCCCATGGGATCCCACCGCATCTGCAGTCATGGCTCAGTGTAGTTCATTTCTTTCTCTCTACCCATGGGGCAGTTTCATGATCCTGAGAGCGTCCGTGGGCCTTCATGGCCCTGACAAGCATCTCCTGTGGCCCACACTCATCCCTCTGTCCATGGGCAGGAGACAATTAAACCAGGATTGAGTTTCAGCCCCAGGCTGATCTGAACTGTAAGTGTTCAGACACAGACACAGCCTGTCCTGACCATGGACCTTGGGGATTCAAACTGGTAGAGTCACTTCCCAGCTTGGTTCTTTATGGGGTGAACAGCGACATCATAACATCCAAGTGCCAGACCCCAGGAGATTCACAGAGGCCTAGGACCATTCTCCTTCCTTTCTTTCCATCAGGTTTTAGAGATGAGGCAGAAAAATCACATGTGGTTTCAGGATGCAGATGATGGAAAGAGGGGAGCAGAGACATCACATGACATGATCTAAAGTCAATGTTTGTTCAAAACTCTTCTCTTCCTTTCATAGAGCTCTTAACCTGGAAGCTCTGAGATTCCTCTGCCTCCACCTCTTTGAGAAATGAAGGTGACAGTATCCACGCCATTGTGTCTAAATTCTGTTCCCAGACTCAAGAACCTCATGGGCTGGAGATGGGCCAGGAGATTAGCAGAGAGATACAACTCCTCTGGATAAGAAGGTGGATGTTCCCAGGTGTCACAGAAGCCAGGGCCAACCAATAGCTGTGTCCATGAAGCTGAAAATATGCTAAAATCCTTCCTTCTGATCGTGGTCTCGGTGCCTTGTTGATGTCTAAACTCCCTTTGTGGATGCTGACACGGACTGAGCTGCCTATTCTGACATCAGAGCTGGCCCTGCTTGCAGCTGGACATTGGACTGGAGATCATCTGAGGTCTCTTGGGTTTTACCATGAGCATAAGATGTAGAGAACCACTTAGCATGTTCCCCAAGCCTCCCCAGCAGGTCAAAGTCTGCCCTAACCCCTTGTGCTGGGATCCCTAACTCCATCCTGCCAATCCTGCTTCAGGTCCTCTCCAGTTTCTCCACTTTCCTTTTGAAATGTGAGACTCACTGGGTCCTGTGGCATTGTCCTGGTGCCAGAAGAGTGAGGGCAGCGATTGTCTCCTTTGCCCAGCGTCAAGAGTTGCTCCCTCTGCTCCAACCAGGTAGGGGCTGGAGGTGGAAAGAAGATGACAGGAGAGCAGACCCTGGGTGACCAGAGGGAGATTCCATAACATAGATACCACACTCAGTGATAGAAAATGTGGCAGAAGACTGAAGAAGTGGAGATTTTTATTGTTCATGGTGATCAGTGGTGATAGACTGGTGGGGTGTGAGTCTGCTTGAGGGAGGTTGTAAGTGATGGGATTTGCATTGGTTTGGGCTTGGAATATGGTCGTTATTTTCTTTTTTCTTTCACCTATTAAAGTATTTTCAGCTCAACCCACAAGTCAGAAAACATTTCTGTGGAGCATCATGGGCAGAGATCTGGCCAGCTGAGGAGTGCCCTGAGCAGAAGGACACAGGCACAAGGACACATGGTTGTCCTCACTCACAAGAGGTCTCCACCAAGGCCATGTCCTTTCAAAAGAGATTTGTTTTTTTTTTTAAAGAAATATTACACTTCTTCTGAAAATTCCTCTGTGAGGAGAAGAGAAGGCATCATGGAGAACTTAGAGTGGCCTTCCTGAGAGTGGTGGTAAGTGGTTCTAAACCCAGTTGGAGGCCAGTTACGAGTCGGGTTCTCCAGGGCTTAGTGTTGGGTCCAGCCCTGTTCAGTGTCTTCATCAATGACCTGGATGAAGGCATCGAGTGCTCCCTGAGCAAGTTTGCAGATAACACTAAGCTAGGTGGAAGTGTTGATCTGCTGGAGGGTAGGGAGGCTCTGCAAAGGGATCTGAACAGGCTGGATCCATGGGCTGAGACCAACGCCATGAGGTTTAACGCGGCCAAATGCCAGGTCCTGCACTTGGGGCACAACAACCCAATGCAGAATTACAGACTGGGAGAAGTCTGTCTAGAAAGCTGCCAGGTGCTGACGAGGTGCTGAGGGACATGGTTTAGTGTTTGATAGGAATGGTTGTGCTTGATGATCTGACGGGTCTCTTCCAGCCTGGTGATTCTATGATTCTATGATTCCAGTACGTGAAGGGGGTCACCAAGAAAGAAAGGTATAGAAATATAAACTTTAAAATAAAACAATTTTTTCTAGGTGGACTTTGAAATCTCCCTCTTTAACCACACTGGGAAATGACTCCAAGGAGCTGTGCAAGGCTTGAAGACCTGAAGAAATCACAGAATCATAGAACAATCAGGTTGGAAGAGACCCATCCGATCATCGAGTCAACCATTACTATCATTCCAGCCAGACCCTGTGAAGGGAGAGGCTGCTCGTTTCCAGCTCAGCCCACACCAAGCACCCGTTTCTATTCCCCAAGGAGTAAGACTACAAATGCCACCACATCCTGCACAATTCCTACCAGCATGGCTTCAGGTTTCAAGTTCGCATTTTTCAGGAGAACGAGAGTACAGTGCAACATGAATTCTCTTCTGGAATCTTGAGATACAGGAGAAGTGCTTGTTAAGTCTTCCTTTGTTTTAATGAGACCTCAGCTTCTGAGAGGAAATGGAGTAAAGCTCTCAAGAAGACAAAAGCAGAACACAGAGTAACTTGAAGTATTAATTGGTTTCACTGAGTATTGTTAGAGACAAAGTGTCCCCAGGGACTCGTTAGAGATGATAACTGGAGGCCATGATTGCAGGAAGACAAAGGCGCTGTGCAGGGAGCTGAGATGCTAAGAAAAGCCTGGGTTTGCTTGGTGAAGCAGAAAGGTCAAACCCTGGCCTTCAGGCCCTTGTCAAGCAGTTCTGGCTTTGAGTCCAGGGACAATGGTGACATGAACATTCTCACACTGACAAATCAAACTGGGAGCAGTTATTCCATGTAATTCCATATACAGGCCTGAGGTGTTATAGGAGATGCCAAGGCTCACAGAGCTCCATGCAGTGGCAGAAGAGTTGGGTCATAGAAAGGTAGGGTCATAAAAGGGTTGGGTGATAGTTGAGCGTTAGAACACTTCAGTGTGAGAATTGTCAGGTCATAGAAGGGTTGGATCATGGAGGAGTAACCAAAGAGGTTGGTTGGAGATGGTTCATAGACATATATATGTATATATGTCACAGAAACCTCATAGCTAGGTTGAGTCTTAGAAGTTTCACAGCAGATCTTGGTCACAGAAGTCTTGGGTCATAAAGGATTGAGGTGTTAAATGGGTCATAGAATGTTTTCATCATTTCATCATTTCATCAGTTAAGTCATTGAAGTGTGAAAGTTTATTAGGGGTTTCCAGGGGTTTGTTCATAGAAGGGTCATAGATTGTTCAATTTAGATGAGAGTTGGTTCAGAGAAGGGTCAGGACCTACGTCAGGTAGGTGATACAACCCTGTACTCATAGAAGAGTCATAGAATATTCAGGTCATGAAGAGTGGGTTGACAGAAGAGGCAGCTCATAGAAGAGTTTGTTTTGGAAGGTACATGGTAGTGTTGGGTCATAGAAAGTTTATATCATAGAAGTACTGGGTCATAGTAAATGCAGCTCATATAAGATTCGGGTCATATTGGAGTTTGGAGGATTCACATCATAGCAGGTCAGTTTGAAGGAGTATCAATTAAACCTAGGGTCCTAGAAGAGTTGGGTCATAGAAGAGCCTGATGATAGCTGTGTCTGATCAGAGAGGTGTTGCAACATAGACGTTTCATGCCACAGAAGAGTTTTGTCCTAGAAATTCATGTCATAGAAAAACCAGAGAATAATCAGGTGATAGAAGGGTTGGGTGAAGGAAGCTTTGAGTCATGGAACAGCCCAGTCATGTAAGTGATAGGTCACAGAAGAGCTGGGTCATACATTATTTGGGTCATAGTGGAGTCAGACCATAGAAAGTCATAGAAGAGTAAGAGAAGTGTGGGGTCATAGAAGGCCTGGGTCATAGAAGGCTCAGTTTTCAGAAGTATTGGTCATAGAATTGATAGAGAAGTATCATTTATGGTAGAGTCTGGTCATAAAAGTTTCATAGAAAATGTGGGACATATAAGGGTCATAGAAGAGTCAGAAAATAAAAGGCTCGAGTCATAAAAGAGTCATAGAAGGGCCATATAAGCATTGGGTCATTAAAGAGTCATTAGAGATGTGAGGTTGTAGAAGGTTGAGGCCACAGGAGAACAGGGTCATAGAAGAGGCGTCTCATATAAGTGTCAGGCCATGGAGGAGTCAGGTCATAAAGAAGTCTTAGAAGTTTTGGGTTATAAAAGGGCCAGGTCATAGAAGTGTTTTGCAATAGGAGGTTGGTGAGACAAAATCTGCCCAACGGAAATCCAGTTCCCTTCTATTACAGACATCCAGAAATGGAATCTGAGTGGACAAGGTCTGGGGCACAGCCTTTCTCTCTCCAGTTCATCTTTTGGCCATTTGGGCCAATGCAGGAGTGATGCCACTGGTCAGGGAGTTCCCCCAGTCTCCATGAGCTTTGGAAGATGATGGAGAGTGGCCTCACTCTGCTATAGACAGGGAAGGATTGTGGTTGCTTAAGTGATTCCTGACTTGATCCTCATCCACCACTCACAGATCTCCTCCAGAGTCCTGATGCTCTGAGTCACAGATACCTGGGAGACCTTGCTGGGAAAGCAGGAGGACAGGAGGAGACTGGGAAATCTCAGATCTGTCCCTTATTAAATGCAGCAGTGGCCACCCAGTATATGTTTCTCCTTTAATGGCTCCTGAAGCAGCAACAGCTCTGTCACCAGCACTGAAAGCTCTAACTCCTCCTGCCTGTGCCCCTGGTTGAGGGCATTGCTGCCCATTGGGGCTGGGAGCCCTGCAGCTGTGGCACCAGACAAGCTCATCCCTGCCATGAGGAAACCTGGGAACAAGTGTCCATGACCCGGTGCGTGCAAAGGCTTTATTTAGGGCAGAGACATGGCTGGGACAGAAGAGATCTGAGTGTCTTCCCAGCCACAGGTGTAAAGACCCAAGATGAAATGCCTCAATGGACCAGATCCTCCCAGCTTGGAGAAATGTGATCATTCCCTTTCGCCTTCCTGGGGTCCTGTCAAATGATGGGACAAGAAAAGTGATTCTCATTCCCCATTACTTTTCTAACTGGAGCAATGACAGTGCAAGAAAGAAGTTTCTCTTCCCAGCTGATGGAGGGAACATGAGGGATGGCTTCAGCCTGTGTCTCAGCAGGTTCCCCTGGAGCCCCAGGGACACCTCGAGGGAGCCCAGAAGGAGCAGAGAAAGCTCTGCCTTGGGCAGCTCCTGTGCTGCTGAGCTGGGCTGGGCTCCTGGCAGGAAGGGAGCTGGTGGCAAGTGGGCAGCACTACAAAGAGTCAGGTCTATCCAGGAGCAGCTCCTCTGCCAAGCCCAGCAGGGCTGAGGGCACTGCCTGCAGGCAGCGAGGGGAGAGGAGGGAGCAGAGAGAGGGGAAAGGCATGGTCAAGTGGGAAGAGAGAGGAGGCTTCATTTGGACAAAAAAATTTGCAGCCCTTCTCAAGGTGAGTCTCTGGCTGTACGACAGTGCAGGTGCTATTCCTGGAGGGGTCTCCTAAAACCTGCACTGTCACAGCCTGTGGGATCTGTCAGGAGGGCTCTTGCCATTTCTGCAGCAGACAGAAAAAAAACAGGGTCAGCGCTCAGCCTGCTCCCCATGGTGGGAGAGGGAGAAGCTGTCGGCACGGAAGAAGCAGCTCATGGCAGGAGAGGTTCTTTCTGCCTTCAAATGAGTCTTGTGTGAGTCAGGGCTGCACACAATTAGAAATCACTTTTAGATATTTCTAAGTGGACATTTCAAAGGGGAAGATCAGGGCAAGATAAGGAACTTCTCTGAGTCTGTGGTTTCAGTTACCTGCACTTGGGGAATTTCAGGGGAGCAAAGGATTGAGAACCTCTCATGCTTAAACAAATCACTGAGACTCTTGAGCTGTGTCCTTGAGTTGTCAGTAGGAGCCTCTTGAAGATTTTCTAGCTCCTCCTATGCCCATGGACAGCATTAGCATCACCTCAGTGTGACTCACCAGGCTCAGTCTGACCTGTCCTTTGCTGCTTATAAACAGGAACCTGTGTGCAGCTTTACCTGGCAAACAGGCAGGTTTGTGTAGGGACAGGGGATATAGAGAGGGTCAGATGGGGTCTGTGAGCACAGGGAAAAGACACAGGATAGGGAAACACCCCCCAGGAGTAAAATTTCCAGGCTGAAGAGATAGGATCATGGAATGAGAGGAGACTTAATAGAGATGCTGTGGGAGGGAGAATTCTGAAAGCTCTGTGTTGTCACCTCCAGTGCAGCCCCTTCCTCCAAGCAAGCCCCCTTGCCTCCTCTCCCACCCAGCAAAGCCTCTGCCCTCAGGGCTCTGGGCTCCAAGGCTGAGCCCACTCCTCTGCAGCAACAGCTCCAGTGTCCTCTCCAGAACCCAGGGCCTGAGAGAAACTGCCCGGCAAGGTTGGTGTCTGTGAGGGGGCGAGCACAGCTGGGCAAGGGGAATGC
This sequence comes from Coccyzus lansbergi, assembly GCA_033558105.1. Classification (NCBI taxonomy): domain Eukaryota; kingdom Metazoa; phylum Chordata; class Aves; order Cuculiformes; family Coccyzidae; genus Coccyzus; species Coccyzus lansbergi. Next base: position 95,631 of record JAUMJK010000839.1, read on the forward strand.
TGTCTGCGTGCCCGGCTGCCTCTGCTCTGGCTTCTCACAGCCAGACCCTCACTGTGTTTCTCCCCCTTTTCTCCCCTGATCTCTTACTGTTGTTCTCTGGTTCTCTCTGCCAGGTTCTCTGGGGATGCGAGTTTCAGCTGCAGTCACCCTCTGAACTGGTGGCTCCTTTCCTGCCATTGTGTCCATGGGAACCCGTGTCCTAGCTTTCCTCTGAACTGTGAGGCTGCAGGCAGAGCAGTCAATGGGGCTGGGGAAGGATCTGTTGCAGCACGCTTTGCAACATCAACCCGTCCGGGAGAGAACAGCACGGAGACCACCCCCGCCTCCGGGCCAAGTAACACAGACACAAATATGGGGATGCTACAAGGGCGTTTATTCAATAACAACACAGTCTTACATAGTCTCTTAAAGCTAACCACGCCTCCTGGTACCTTCCTACAAACCGGGGTCTTGCCACTGCTACACCTCCTTAAAGCCACATTGGCAGCCTACGTTCCCTATTCATTCCGTACATCACGTGATCTTCCGATCGCCAATCCCTACATTTCCCCCTCCCCCATGACAAATTAACCTACATTGCTATTGCGAATTTCAAAAGGCCTTGCGTTACTACTTGATTAGTATTTAAGTCTGATATGACTATAATAACTCTGTAGGTCTCTGAAGTCGTCACACTCTTGATGCAGCTGCTGCAAGGGCATCATCACAAGCCTGTTGCCAGTCCTCTTTCTCATTTGCTAACAGACTCATTGTTTCTTCAAAATTCTTTGTCTGTTGTGCAGTCATGGCCTGTGCAGTAACGTGGTTCATGCTCTCGTGACTTACGAATCTACCACAGTTCCCGGCAATATGGACACGCATATAAGATCTAGGGGTCACAAGGGCCACAGGTGGTACAGATAAGTTGGTTACGATGGATTCCTCAATCCTCCGCCTGAAAAAGATCTTAAATTAAAACGTTAAAACCCCCTTTTGAGATTCGGTTTTACCCATCTTGCAGGTACCCACTGAATTTTGTCGGCTTTTTTGACGGCTGCATATCCACATCCCTGTGTTACTAATTGCCACTCCTCTTCTCAATCTCCTGTGTCAGGAAATTTGACCATTATTTCGGGTCCTTCTTCCACCTTTTCTTTGCCCAATGTTTCCTTACTGCTGTTTTAGTTTCATCTCCCCTTATATGGTGGTTCAATGAGTGCAAGGCTTGCATTAAAATTTCTGTTTGGAGACGGTTTGGTATGGCCTGTCTTTCACCATACCCTTCCCCGTCCCCAAGAATCCGAATCTTGTCTTTTAAGGTTTTATTTGCGCGCTCAACTATTGCTTGACCCTGGCTATTATAGGGGATAACGTTCCGTCTTGGATCAGAGATGTTGCAGGATGGTACACCTTTAGGAGAGGGCCAATTATCAATCGGTACGCCTACCAGGCAGGTAAAAAAGGGTTGCCTGGGGAGGAAAGGGACAAACGTATAGCGTCTTGGTTTGTTAGATTGACTAGGGTTACCCATACATTCATCTTTTGGCTGTGCAGGAATCCAGGCACTAACACTAGAAAAACACACAGTTATAAAAATCAATAACATATTTCTACGAATAACAACCTTCTACTCGATTATGGCAATAATGCAAATAACTATGGCTAACTGTTAACTGCGTCTATACTAGTATCTTAAAATATCATTGCTAAATAAGGTAACTTGCATAACTTAAGTGCTATAAAAATTATAAAGGCTAATTAACTTACTTATCTATTTTGATTATGGAACAAACTGTTTAAGCATGCAAAAGCAATATTGGGCCACAACCACAGTCAGGTGTAAATATAAGGCACTTGTGTTTTCTCCAGAGATGTCATGACTTTTCTATTATATGATCAGTATTAGGATCAGACCAATCTAGGGGTATATTCAAGAAATGACTTAACAATTCGCAAAGAGACTCAAGATGGCATCGTCGTCTGTGGAGTCCTCGCTGTTCGGCTGTTTTCGTGGTTGGGGCTTAGCAGTTGTCATACAGCAACGTGAGCTTGATCCACCTTGCAGGTGCCTAAAGTGGTCCTGCATCTGTTAAAACACAAGCATAACCTTGCCCCCATGTTAGTAACTTATACACACTTGCCCATTGCCCATAGTAACTGTTTTCAACAGCATTTTCACATTGTCTTGTACTTGCTCTAATTTGATGACACGGTTTGCGTATGCTTCAATATCGGCACAATTTGATCATCTCCTGCTAATTGCAGAAAATTCATTACATATTGCACCTTCATCAATCTGTTTTGCAGTGTTTCCCCTGATTTTCCTTTTTGTTTTGCTAAAAGTGCTTTTCGAGGGGTACATACTAAAGTTAGCTATGTTGACAGTTCATGTCCATTGTTTTCCTTTCAGATGGTACTCGTTCCCACCAAACTAGCTGCTGGGTTCCTTCCAGCTGGCCTGTGTTTATCTTTCGGCTCTCTGCTTCAAGGTCTTGTTAAAGTTGCTCAGTATCAAGCATTCTCACAGTATCCAGGCCTTGTTCTCTGTAAAATCTTCCCACAATTCCCCCTTTTTGTTTTTTTGATGACAAAAGCATTCAGGTGAAACGTATGATCGACTTGGTAAATGGATATCAATACTTCCTGAATAAGCCGTTAGATCTACCTGTAAATTCAAAATATTTGCCATGCACCACTTAGCATTTTGTTAATAAATCATTTGGATTTTCTTTAAAGACGGTCTACACTAGGACCCAGCAGTTCCTGATGAGTGACTCTGGAATGCAGAGTGTTCTCACAAATTGGCATTCCCCTAGAGAGATAACAAGGTTAACTCCTCTGGACTTCTGCAAAGGTTGAAAGAAAAAAAACTCAGAAAGGAAGAGGGCGGGGGGGTGGGGGAGGGGGGTGGGAGAGACACACACGCACACACGCACACATTCTCACACATATACAGTGCTAGATGTTTTAAAATTTTTCCTTCTGAAGCCTTTCATTCCAAAGATCCCCAGGTAAATCTACCTGTTTGCCGGCTTAGTGGACATTTGAGATTGAAAGGTCCCAGAGATATATTTTCAAGATTAATCAAAACCAATTTGTAAGTCTTACGAATGTTTGAAGTGCTTCAAACACACACACACACACACACACACACACACACACACACGAACACTCATTTCAAGGCTAGCCAAATACATTCATACAATATCAGCTATCCCTACTGGGTCCACACAGAATCACAGAATCACAGAACAACCAGGTTGGAAGGGACCCATCGGACCCTCCAGTCCAACCATTCCCATCCAAATGGGATACATCACTTAAAATATGTACATGCATTATCTAATAAGGCTTATATCAATATATTTCAGTTATGGTAATACATCAATCATAGAATCACAGACTGGTCAGTTGAACCAAAACCTCTATCTCCCCGTATATAATTTTCCTTGCTTGAATTATCCTAGTAAGGTGACAATAATTTTAATTACAAACCAGTAAAACCAACCCCCCAATAGTCCTTTTACATTTCATGGTATTGTGTGAAGTGCGGATAATTGCAGCATTATTGCGATGGTGATGATCATATTTATCTCGGTGCTGTCTCTGAATTGCTCTGAGGTGAGAGCTGCTGCTTGCTGTTGAGGCATTTGTGCTGGTACGTGCCTGTGAACTGTGCTTTGCTCCTGGTTTTCTGACAATACTGTCCCGTTCTTATCCCATTTTGAATCTATATCAGCTGGCAAAATGCATTTCTGTCTCAGGTTACAGTCAGGGCAGCAGCTATGCTTGATAGGTAAATGATCCCAGCTGTTATTGTAGGAGTTTTCAGATCGCACCATATCTTTCTATATTCGTCTTTAGGATTTTTTTTTTGTCACTGATTGCAAGATTAAGGCTTCTGAAACTGCTTAGTTGTCTACCTGCTTGTTGAGCACATCCTTTGATCTTATAAACACCATATACGGGTCATGTCTGTTTCAACTTTCCAACGTCTGGTATCTTTAAAAGTGTTTGATAAACCAAAAGTTGCTTCTGTTGTAAAACTGCATTATTTAAACTGCCTTGATTTTTGACCTGTTAGTAACGTTGATTAATTGAGTCATTTCTTATTGTATCTGTTAACAGTCCCCTCTGTAATGCTGAAACTGTCCGGGTTTCATGGCAGCAGCAGCCCAAGTGGCCCAAGCGCACCCCCCGCCTCCTCGCAGGGCAGCACCCCCCCGCAATCCCCCACGTTGCCAGCAGAGCAGTCAACACCTCCCTTGCAGGGCCCTGAGTCTCTGTCCTCCCATGAACAAATCCCAGGAAAAGTCTGCAGCTGTTCAAGGTCCCCGCACCTCCGCTGATGAAAATAAGGCAGAGTTCTCTCAGAGACTGCTGTAAGCCACTCCATTCGGGACCGCGGGAATGGGGGAGAGGGGGGGTTGCCAAATTACTGTTACGCACACAGAACAAAGCTTGTAATATCCCAACTTTTCCCTGTGGCTCACGCCTCTTCTCCGTGTCTCTTGGACCCGGATCAAAGGGGTTATCGGCAGTTGCTGATGGCTCTGCACCTAAGGTGTGTATTCTCGGTTTATTATTACTATCTAAGGTTGCTGTGGCCGCAGTGGCCCTATCGTTCTCCTTAGACAAATTAACAACTACCACACGACTCGCTATGCCTTCGCCACCCTCGACCTCTTCTCCCTCATCTTTCCCCTCTGACTGTAAACTATTCACCCTGTTAAAAAACAACGCCTCCCGGGCTACCTCGCAAGTATCCCACTCCTCCCGGGCATTTTTAATAAGTCGGATAATATCCCCCCACGTCTTCAAATCCTCAGACTCCCCTGCATGCATAGCGTAGTCCGCCAAAGCAGGCTTGCATTTGTCCCAGCTCTCGGGGAATAATACATCCCCTGGGCAGCTGATTGCTCCATCTTTCAGGAACCGCTCGACGCAGCTTCCAATGGCTGCCGGTTTCACAGAAACCCATTCCCATTCCCGAGTACACATCTGTACAACCTTAATCACAATGTCCATGATCCGGATCCTTCCCTGTCGAGCGGTACACTGCCTCTCTGAATCACGTCGGGGTCACCAATATGTTGCAGCACGCTTTGCAACATCAACCCGTCCGGGAGAGAACTGCACGGAGACCACCCCCGCCTCCGGGCCAAGTAACACAGACACAAATATGGGGATGCTACAAGGGCATTTATTCAATAACAACACAGTCTTACATAGTCTCTTAAAGGTAACCACGCCTCCTGGTACCTTCCTACAAACCGGGGTCTTGCCACAGCTACACCTCCTTAAAGCCACATTGGCAGCCTACGTTCCCTATTCATTCCGTACATCACGTGATCTTCCGATCGCCAATCCCTACAGGATCTGAGTGTCCCTTCAACAAAAGGCATTATGAAGACACTTGGCTGTCCTTGAGGTGTCCTTCCAAGCTGTGAACTTGCCTCCAAGATGCAAACCTGCCTTATCACATCTTTGTGATATGTGAAGGGCCTTTGAGATGTGCAGAGATGTAATGAGAGAGAAAATGCTGTTTTGTTTCTGAAATGATCTCTGTGTGTCCTGGATTTAATGTGGGTGCTGAGATGTTAGGAAAGGGTGAGATATTAGGTGATGAGAGGTGGATCCCTCTGCAGGGCTGACTCCTCACAGTCGGTGGGCATAGGACCTGCTCCTCTGGCAGATTCATCTGGCACATCGAAGGGTTCAGCTGGCACACAAGGAAGGGCTGAGAGAAATGAAAAAGTAGCGGCAAGTTTGCAGTGTCAGAAATGGCTTTGATTTTACTCAAAAAAACTTCCTGTAACTTATGACTGTAATTTTCTTCTTGTTCAGTGCCCCATTCCCACAGGCAGCAGATGTCCAACCACAGCTCCATCACCCACTTCCTCTTCCTGACATTTGCAGACACAAGGGAGCTGCAGCTCTTGCATTTCTGCCTCTTCCTGGGCATCTACCTGGCTGCCCTCCTGGGCAACGGCCTCATCATCATCACCATTGCCTCTGACCACCACCTACACACCCCCATGTACTTCTTCCTCCTCAAACTCTCCCTCCTCAACCTGGGCTGCATCTCTACCACTGTCCCCAAATCCATGGCCAGTTCCCTCTGGGACACCAGAGCCATCTCCTTCTCAGGATGTGCTTCTCAAGTCTTTCTGTTTGCCTTTTTCTTTTCAGCAGAATATTCTCTCCTCACTATCATGTCCTATGACCGCTACGTTGCCATCTGCAACCCCCTGCACTATGGGACCCTCCTGGGCACCAGAACTTGTGTCCACATGGCAGCAGCTGCCTGGGGCGCTGGGTTTCTCCAAGCTCTGCTGCACACAGCCAATACATTTTCTCTGCCCCTGTGCCAGGGCAATGCTGTGGAACAGTTCTTCTGTGAAATCCCACAGATTCTCAAGCTCTCCTGTTCACACTCCTACCTCAAGGAAGTTGGGCTCTTTGTGGTCAGTGTCTTAGTAGTATTGGGCTGTTTTGTTTTCATTGTGGTGTCCTATGTGCAGATCTTCAGGTCAGTGCTGTGGATCCCCTCTGAGCAGGGACGTCACAAAGCATTTTCCACATGCCTCCCTCACCTGGCCGTGGTCTCCCTATTGATTAGCACAGGGGCATTTGCCTACACGAAACCCTCCTCCATCTCCTGTCCATCCCTGGACATTGTTGTGTCAGTTCTGTATTCAGTGGTGCCTCCAGCACTGAACCCCCTCATCTACAGCTTGAGGAACCAGCAGCTCAAGGATGCAGTGAGGAGACAGACAGCTGGACGGTTTCCTGAAGTAATGAATTACTCATGATCTTCTGCATAGCAATTATCAACTCATGGCAGGCCCAGACTGACTTTTGTATTTGTTGTTTGTGTTACTGGTTTTTCAGTTGCAATAATGTTCTCATCCTATTTTTAATTCACTGTTTTCTCTTTTCTTGCCGATTTTCTGTGTAAATGAGAAGCTGTGCTCTCTGTGTTTTTAAAGAAAATAAAGGGATATTCAATGACTTTTTTTTCCTGATATCGTGCCTCCAAAACATTTTTGGAGCTGCAGGGAGAATTCATATGGGGATGGGTGGAGGGGCAAGGAGTCCCAGCACTGCAGCACTGCCAGGGAACAGCAATATTTTACTTGGATGTCCTTCCATGAGCCAAGGTTATCATGCCCATTCCTCATGATGTGGGGCACGCATACTTTTATCTGTTCACGTCCTGGACCGCGATGAGGTGATAGATGAGTAGGGGGTAAGTATGTCAATTGTGTCTCAGAATGTCAGAATCCAGTAGGAAACATCTGACAGTGAAGGGGACGGTGAGGTCAGTTCTGTCTCTGGAGGGGCAGCAGCAGGAACACAGCTGGGAAAGGACCTCTGCCTAAGTTCGCATAGGACCTGTCCAGGGAGAGGGCTTAGGTAGGGGTGGAAAACTCAGGGGAGCCTCCTCAGGCCAGGACCTTGCTGGTACAGGTGCACCACGGGTCTGTCACACTTTAGCACCTGCCAGGATCTGCTGGCAGCGTCTCTGGGAAAAATCCCTTGTGCTCCTTCTATTGCCCCTGTAGTGTCATAGACACAAATCCCTTAAAGTCAGGGGGACTCTCGGGCCAGTTACCATTTCTCCTGCCTGCTGAGACTGCGTGAAGTTATTAAAAGTTCTGGAAATTTCTATATGTTCAAAGAAACTGATTTTATTATAAAAAATGTATGTCTGGATAAGGGTTCAGTGGTGGCTGGGGATGATGTGCTGTTTGCAGAAATAGGTCTTAAAAAGCCTGCAATCAAGAACCAAGTGCAGACAGAAGCAGACACAGATAGGGAATATACTAGTAGAATCCAAATGCAGAGAAATATGGAGAGCTAGTGTGATATTGGGGAACAGGAACAAGAGTGACAAAGTGGAACTTGGAAGGTGGAGACTGACTGTTAGGAAGAAGAATTTTCATGGGAAGGGTAGTGGATGGACAGATTGCTTTTGAGATAGAGGATCACAGTCTCCTAGAATATCCTGAGTTGGAAGGGGCTCATGAGGATCACTGAGTCGAACTCCCTGATCCTCACACAACTGTGTAAAACAAAATCGTACAACTACAACCATTATCAAAATGCTCCTTGAACTCTGACACTCTCTCAGTGGCACTTAGTCTTCTCCACACCACTCTTTTAGCATTTAAGCTGACAGTACCTGAGTCAGTGTGTGGCTCAAAGACCAGATGGAGATCCATGACAAGTGGTGTCCCTCAGGGGTCCGTACTGGGACCAGTACTGTTTAATATCTTCATTAATGATATTGACAGTGAGGCTGACTGTGCCCTCAGCAAGTTTGCAGATGACACCAAGCTGAATGGTGTAGTTGCTACACTAGAAGGATATGGGATGTCATCCAGAGCGACCTGGAAAAGCTGGACAAGTGGGGCTGTGGGAACCCCATGAGGTTAAACAAGGTAACGTACATGGTCCTGTACCTGGGTCAGGGCAATCTCTGATTTCAATACACGATTGGGGATGATATGATTGAGAGCTGCCCTGCAGAGAAGGACTTGTGGTGCTGATTGAGGAGAAGCTCAAAATGAGCTGGCAATGTGTGTTTACAGCCCAGCAGGCCAAATGTGTCCAGGGCTGCATCAAAAGAACCGTAGCCTGCAGGTCAAGGGAGGTGGTTCTGCCCCTCTAACCCTCTCTTGCGAGATTGCATGTGAAGTATTGTGTCCAGTTCTGGAATCCTACACATATGAAGGATATGGAGCTTTTGGAATGGGTCCAGAGGAGGCTACTAGGATGATCAGAGGGCTGGAGCAGTTTTCCTATGAGGACAGTCTGAGAGAGTTGAGGCTTATTCAGCCTGGAGAAGACAAGGCTCCAACGAGATCTTATAGCAACCTTCCCGTAACTGAAAGGGGCCTACAGGACACCTGGGGAGGGCCTATTCATAAAGTGATAGGAGTAGGGACCATGGGTATAAACTGGAGATTTGGACTAGACATTAGGAAGATTTTTTTTTTCATCATGAGAGTGGTGAGACATTGGAATGGGTTACTAAGCGAAGCTGTGGATGCCTCATCCCTGGAGGTGTTCAAGGCCATGGTGGATGGGGCCTTGGTCAGCCTGATCTAGTGGGAGGTGGAACTAAGGGAAGTGGAACTAGATGATCTCTAAGGTCCCTTCCAACCCTTACTATTCTATGAATCTATGATTCTATGATTTCTCTTATATGACTCCTCTCTTCTATGACTCCTCTCTGACCCAAATCCTTTATGATCTGTATCATCTATGACCCAACTCTCCTAAACCTTGAGCCTTCTGTGAACCAAGCCTTCTAGGACTCAACTCTTCTCTGTTCCTTCTATGGCTTTCTGTGACCTGACTTCTGTGCCTTCACTCCTCTATGACCCAAATAAACTATGACCCAACTCCTATATGATCTTTCTGCTACTGAACTCCTCTATTACTGCTCTGTGAATCGACTTTTCTATCTCTTATATGACCAGGTCCTTCTATAACTCCAGTCTTCTATGATCCAACTGGTCTCTGAACCAATCCCTGCTATTAACTGACTCCTCTATGACCAGATCCTCTGTGATCTGACTCCTCTGTGAGTCCCTTATGAGATGACTCTTATATGAGACACCATTTCTATGGCCCAACTCTTCTATGATTCAACCCTTCTATGACTCGACACTTCTGTGATGTGGCATTTTTATGATTCAACTCTTCTATGAATATTCTAAAACCTAACTCTCCTAAAACCCAAGCCTTCTGTAAGCTTTATATGGATTTCTATGACCCAACTCCTCTCTGATCCAGATAATCTATGACCAAATCCTTCTATGACTAACCCGTATATGACCAGTACACATGTATAACCTGACTTTCCATAGCTGACCCTTTTATAACACTATGGCCCAATAATTCTATGATCCTTCAGGACCTGATTGTTCCATGACTCTTCTTTGACTCCTCTATGATGTGACTATTCTCTGATCTGACCCTTCTATGACTATTCTCTGACCAGACCCTTCTAAAATTCAACAAAGTTCTGACATTTCTGTGACCTGACTCCTCCTAGGACCCTTGTGCAACCCAAACCCTCCAAGACCTGAGACTTCTATGACTCACTATGAGAATCCTATGAGCAAACGCTTCAATCAGCCTCCTAAAACAGAACTCCTCTATCACTCTTCTATGACGAGACTCTTCTCTGACCGGACTTCTCACACTAAAGATTTCTGTCACTCTTCTGTGACCTAGCACTTTTATGACCCACCCCTTCTACAACTCCATGGAGCTATGTGAGAGCCTTCATGCCTCCCATAACTCTACAGTCTCTTTTTGGAATTACATGGAGTAACTGTTCTAAATGTGATTCACCAATGTGGAAATGTTCATGACACCAGTGCCACTGCAGCCAAAGACAGATCTGCCTGCCCAGGGCCTGGGGGTCAGGGCTTGGCCTTTCTGCTTCAGCAAGCAACCCCAGGCTCTTCTCAGCATCACAGCAGCCTGCACAGCGCCTTTGCCTACCTGCAATCATGGCCTCCAATTATCAGCACTAACGAGTCCCTGGGGAAACTGTGTTAGTAATAATCCTCATTGAGACCAATTAATACTTCAAGTTACTCTGAGTTATGTTCTTGACTTCTTGAGAGCTCTCCTCTATCTCCTCTCAGCAGCTGAGGTTCAGGACTCAGTAGTAAATGCACCTTGGGTCTCATTAAAATACAGAAAGCCTTAACAAGCTCTTTGTCTTCCTTTTGTTTTCTTCAGGTCTTCAGGCCTTGTACATCTCCCTGGAGTCATTTCCCAGTGTGGTTAAAGAGGAAGATTTCAAAGTGCACATAAAACAAACCCACCAAAATGTTCAGTTTAAAGGGAACAAATGACAAAAGCATCCTCCGATGGGCGTTGATGCCGAGTGTTACCTCAAGTGGTGCAGCATGGACAACCTTGCTCCTCATCTCCCCAACCCCACCCTTTCTGGCGGCGACCACATGGGACTTGCATCCCTTTTCCTTACGTCCCTTTCCCTTTCCATTCTGACAGCTTGGGGAAATGAGACTATTCCCTGTCACTTTCCTAGTGGCACAACTCCCCTCCTCTCCCTCCCCAGTGAATCACTGCACAATTAATGAAATGACATTGTAGGAAACAAGTGTCTCTGCCCGATGAGGGAGGGAACATCAGGGATGGCTTCAGCCTGTGTCTCAGCAGGTTCCCCTGGAGCCTCGAGGGAGCCCAGAAGGAGCAGAGAAAGCTCTGCCTTGGGCTGCTCCCGTGCTACTGAGCTGGGCTAGGCTCCTTGCAGGGAGGAAGCTGGTAGCAAGTGGGCAGCACTACAAAGAGGCAGGTCTGTCCAGAAGCAGCTCCTCTACCAAGCCCAGCAGGGCTGAGGGCACTGCCTGCAGGCAGCGAGGGGAGAGGAGGGAGCAGAGAGAGGGGAAAGTCAGGGTGGGGTGGGAGGATGCCGAGAGCTCCTTGCCAGAGGAACCCTCACAGACCTTCTCAAGGTGAGTCTCTGGCTGTAGGACAATGCAGGTGCAGTTCCTGCAGGGATCTCCTGAAGGGAGCATATCCCACAGCTCATGGTATTTATAAGTACAAATCTCTTACTTTCTCTAGAGCAGAGAAGGAGAATATGTGGCAGATCAAGGACTCTGCACTGAACCATCAGAGGGACAGAATGCAACCAGCTGCCTTCTGCTGGTGGCTGTGGGGGTGTAAAGGTGGATGTGCACTGGTGCCTTCCTCAAGGCTGTTCTTCCAAACAGGGTCTCTGTGTCCCAGTGTGCCGGGGCAGACCCTGCACCTTTCAGGATCAGCACTCGGCCTCTCAGTGAAGTTGATCATGATGAGGCGGGGAGAATCTGTGGGTGGAATGAGAATTCACAGCAAGGTAGAGTCATTCTGCTTCCAAGATTTCTGGTTCAATCCTAGGATATTTCCAAAGGGATGTCTCAAGGAGAAGGTGAAGGTAAGGATTGCTATAAAGGTAAGGAGCCTGCCTGAGAGTGTATTTTATGTTTCCTTTTCAAGGGGAGCAGAGAGAGGGAGAGAAAAGAAGTAGAAATGGTGCACTCAGTTTTTTAAAAACTTATCGACATTCCTGAACTGCAGCTCTGAGTGAGCAGTAGGTAAGTCAAGACCATGTTCTTTATTTTCTTCTTCTCTTCTCACTGCCAGGCTCTCTGGGGATCTAGTTACAGATGCAGAGTCACCCACTGACCTGATATCTCCTTTCCTGCAGTTGTGTCCATGGGAACCTGTGTCTGAGCTTTGCTGTGAGCTGTGAGGCTGTGGGCAATGCAGGCAGTGGGTCTGGGTAAGGAGATGATTCTCCCTTCATCAAATGCCATCCTGAGGACACTTGGCTTTCCCCTAATGTGTCCTTCCAAGCTGTGAGTTTCCCTTCAGGATATCAACATGACCTGTCACATCTTGGCATGACCCGAAAACCTCATGGAGAAACAAGGAGGTGCTCCAGCCATGGAAATTCTCTTGCATTTGTTAAATGAGCTGTGTGTATCCTGGGGTGAAAATGGGTTCTGAGACCTTAGGAAAGGGGAAGACATTGAGTGGTGGGAAGCTGATCCTTTTGCTTTCAGCAGGGCCTCACAGCTTTTCAGGGTAAAGTGCGACTGTGGTCCCCCTCCATCTCATAAAGATACAAGCCCAGAGCAACTGAAAACAAGAGCGAGGGACTTGCATCTCCACTTCTTCTGCACTGAGATACAGGCAATGCTCTTACCTTGCAGGAATTGCTTTTTGAGTCTGAGCATTTCTGATACCAGCTTCTCAAGCATGTTAAAGAATGATTTCTTAGCACTGGGAGTGCAGATGCTTAGAAACCCTGAGGAGAGGTTTTAACTGTAAAATTGGAACACTAGGTCTGCTCACACCATCCCTGTGACTCCCCTGCAGAGCCAGGCTGATTTCTTGCAGCCAGCGGGTCAAGGTCCTGCTCCTCTGGCACATTGAGCCAACACCAAGCAGGACTCTGGGCACAGAGATGAAAGATGATCTCCTGGGAAAGGAGAAACAGTGGAGACTAGGCATGATGAGAAATGACTTTAATGTTCCTCAGAGACATCTCACATCATTTTCACTGACTTTTTTTTCATTTTCTGTGTTTCTAATCCAGACGCAGCAGATGTCCAACAGCAGCTCCATCACCCACTTCCTCCTCCTGGCATTCGCAGACACACGGGAGCTGCAGCTCTTGCATTTCTGCCTCTTCCTGGGCATCTACCTGGCTGCCCTCCTGGGCAATGTCCTCATCATCATCACCATCGTCTGTGACCACCACCTACACATCCCCATGTACTTCTTCCTCCTCAATCTTGCCCTGCTCGATTTGGGATCCATTTCTACCACTGTCCCAAAAGCCATGACCAATAGCTTCTGGGATAACAGGACCATTTCCTACTCAGGATGTGTTGCCCAGGTCTTTCTCTATGTCTTTTTCTTTTCAGCAGAATTATTTCTTCTCACCATCATGTCCTACGACCGTTACGTTGCCATCTGCAAACCTCTGCACTATGGGACCCTCCTGGGCACCAGAGCTTGTGTCCACATGGCAGTAGCTGCCTGGGGGGCTGGGTTTCTCAATTCTCTGTTGAACACGACCAATACATTTTCCCTGCCCCTGTGCCAGGGCAATGCTGTGGAACAGTTCTTCTGTGAAATCCCACAGATACTCAAACTCTCGAGCTCACACTCTTACCTCAGGGAGGTTCGGCTTCTTGTGGTCAGTATCTCACTAGGACTTGGCTGTTTTGTATTCATTGTGTTGTCCTATGTGCAGATCTTCAGGGCTGTGTTGAGGATCCCCTCAGAGCAGGGACAGCACAAAGCCTTTTCCACATGCCTCCCTCATCTGGCTGTGGTCTCTCTCTTAGTCAGTACTGCAGCATTTTCCTACCTGAGCCCCCGCTCCATCTCTTCTCCATCTTTGGAACTTGTGGTGTCAGTTATGTACACAGTGGTGCCTCCAACATTTAACCCCTTCATCTACAGCTTGAGGAACCAACAGCTCAAGGGTGTGGTGTGGAGACTGATATCTGGATGGTTCTCTGAAGCAATGAACTGCTCATAATCTTCTGCATAGCACTTAACATGAAATTGACAGCAAGTTGTGACTGGCTTCCAAGCTGGACCACTGGGCTGAGACTAATGGCATGAGGTTAACAAGACCAAACTTCAGGTCATGCACTTGGGGCACAACAAACCTATGCAGTGCTACAGACTAGGAGAAGTCTGGCTGGAAAGCTGCCCGGAGGAGAAGGAACTGGGAGTGTTGGTCAACAGCAACTGAACATGAGCCAGCAGTGGCCCAGGTGGCCAAGTAGGCCAATGGCATCTTGGCTTGGATCAAAACCAGTGTGCCCAGCAGGTCCAGGGAGGTTCTTCTCCCCCTGTACTTGGCAGTAGTGAGACAGTTCCTTGAATCCTGTGTTCAGTTCTGGGCCCCTCAGCGTAAGAAGGATGTTGAGGCTCTGGAGCAAGTCCAGAGAAGAGCAACAAAGCTGGTGAAGGGGCTGGAGAATGAGTCTTATGTGGAGTGACTGAGAGAGCTGTGGTTGTTTAGCCTGGAGAAGAGGAGGCTGAGCGTTGACCTTAGTGCTCTCTCCAACTACCTGAAAGGAAGTTGTGGAGAGGAGCATGCTGGGCTCTTCTCCCAAGTTACAGGGGACAGGACAAGAGGGAATGGCCTCAAGCTCCACCAGGGGAGTTCATTGTTCAATGTAACAGGCTGCCCAGGGAGGGGGTCGAGTCACCTTCCCTTGAGGTTTTTAAAAGACAGGTGGACAAGGTGCTGAGTGACACGGTTTAGTGATTGATTGGAATGGTTGGACTTGATGATTCAGTGGGTCTTTTCCAACCTAGTCATTCTGTCATTCTCTGTTTGTTGTTGGTGTTACTGGTTTTTCAACTGTGATAATCTTGTAATCCTGGTTTTAATATAGTCAGTTCTTCCCCTTTCTTACTGATTAGCTTTGTAAATGATGAGCTGTGTTCTCTGTGTGTTTAAACAAAATAAAAGAATATTCAATGACTTATATGTTATGATATTTTTCCTCCAAGGCCTTTCTGGAGCTGCAGGGACAGTGTCTGTGTGCACTGGTGGAAGGGAAGAGTCCTGGCATGGCACCAGCACTTGATCTCCCACAGCTGTTCTCTCTCCACTCCCACACTCTCCTCTTCACCCCTTGCCTTGCTGTAAGGCCCGAGGGCTCTGAACTTGGTCCCAGCTGTGCTGTGTGGCAGTGCTGTGTCTGCAGGCAGGGACAACCACTGGGCACTTGTGGGACAGAGCAACCTTTCTATGAAGAGAGGGGATCCCTCAGAGCAGCACCTGGAGGCTTAGGCCTTTTTCCCAGAAATTCTCTTTGTAGAATTGTCAAGAAATTGCCCCTGGATGGAAGCCCCATTTGTCAGATAAACAGTGCGGCTGTGCAGGGTTGGGACAGGCTACTACAACCTGGCTTCCCATGAGAGACCTGAAGGAGCAGCCGGGCAGGGTCTGGTCTGTGCCCATATGTGTTGGACACCCTGGGGAATCTGCCTCAGGGCAATTGTCCTGGAGTCACCTCTCACAACCATCACTACCAGCACTGGTCTCTCACTCCAGCTTGTGTGAGGTGAGATGAACCCAAGGGAGACCAGACTTGAGACCAAGTGTTCTTGGTGTTCCAGGAGGGCCCGTAGAAATCATATTTCCTTGAGGTCACTTCACATTGAGACTCAAATCTCATGGGAGTCACCTGAACATAACACAGGGACCTCCTTGCATGAACTGAGCTCCCTGTGTTCATTCCTAATGGCTTGGGGCATCTCAGAGAAATGCAGATCAGGGTGACACACTGCAGGACTGAGGTGCCTCCCATCCTCTGGGTGTGACAACCAGAAGCCAGAGAGACGCTGTGACTCCTGAAGTGCCTCTATGTGTGAAAGGGAAAGACCTTGTCAGTGAAGATCCCTGGGTGCATTAGGGGTACACGAGGCCTGCTGAGATGTGGACTCTTGACAGAACCCTGGGATTTCTGTGTGTGACTCCAGTGAGGTCACTGGCCCAGGGAGATCCATCTCAGCTGCCTTAGACAGGCCCAGTGCAAGTGTTCCTGTCTGCTGCGTCACCTTGGTCCATGACTCTGGATTGTGCTCTCAAAGGTGCCAGAGCAATCAGAGCAGTTCTGGAGTCCTTGGAAAAAGCAGGTGTGAAATCCATCTTCAGGAATAGCAGGAATGAAAACTGGGAGAAATACAGGTAGATTAGGCAACCCCTGACCCTGGGAAGATAGTGGCACACATCCAGCAGCCATTTCCAGACCCTTGAACGACAAATAAGTGGTTTCTAAACTAAATTGTGAAGGGAAAGAAGGGCATGTTGTGTACGTGGAATTCTGCAAGGCCTAAGACATGGTCTCCTGTGAGGTCCTCAGAGCCAGAATGGGCTGTCTTGGCTGAAGAGGAGCCCCTTGGTGTGAATTTTGCTGAAGGACCGAGCCCAAATGTCATCAGTGGTACAACATCCTCCATGCAGCCAGTGACTTGTGGCATCCCCAGTGACCAGCACTCGAGTCAGCACTGTCAAATGTCTTTACTACCACCATGTATGATGTGATGGAGCACACTTGCAGCTGCTTTGTGGATGATGTAAAGCTGAGTGGAGACCTTGACCACCTTCATCTGGTTCAGCCTGCCTTGAGCAGGAGTGAGACAAGAGGATGCTCAGAGCTCTCTTCAAACCTGAATTCTTTGATTAAATGCAACGTCATTGCCCCTCTTAGAAAACTATCTGGGCATGAGAGCCACTTATTTTTGCCCCATTATTTAAAAGGACCCTAGGCAGGTGACTGGGAATGATCTTGTTTCTCCAAGCGGAAGGATATGTTCCATTGAGTGAATTCAGACATTTCATCCTGGGTCTTTAGGCCTGGGGTTCGAAAGACATTCAGCTCTCTCCTGTCCTTATCCAGCTGCAGGGCTTCAGCCCCAATGGGCATTGATGTCCTCAGCCAGGGACACAGACAGGAGGGGCTGGAGCTGTTCCTGTGGGAGACAAAGCTGCAAGCAAGTCACAGAACTTAAGACAGATGATCTTCAAGGACAGAATACTCCAAGATCAGCAAGGGTCCAGAAAAAATCAGTATCAACTTGAAAAGCCATTCATGGGTCCATGATGAGTGTTTGCTGCTTCTGGAACAGTTAAAAAAGAAAGAAAGACACTGTGGGCAGTGCTGGATTTAGGTAGAGTAGATGTAGACAAATCTGATATTCCATGTGTCTTCTCTGTCCCTGTCTTTGCCAGCAAGGTCTCCCAGCCCTCTATGACTCAGGGCAGGACTCTGAAAGAGATCAACCAACCAGTGGTGGGCGGGGATCAAGTAAGGGATCACCTGAGCAACTGGGATCCTTCCTAGCCTGTGGGACAGGTTGGGCAGCATCACAAGGAACTTTGTGAGCTGGACTATGTCCTAGTGAGGCCTCTCTCCAAAACCTTCTAAAGGTCATGGAGACTAAGGAAACTCCCTGACCAATGACACCATTCCCACTTGGCAGGTTCTTTTCAGAAATGGATAATGGAGGAAGAGGGGACTTAAAGGCTGTGCTTGTCCACTCAAATCCCATTTCTGAATGTCTGAAAGATAGGGAGACTGGACTTGCTGAGATTGTATCTCAATATCCTTGTATCACCCACTACTTCCACGACTCAGCTCTTCCATGACTCAGCTCTTCTATGACCCAGTCCTTGTCATAGATGACCTGGCTCATCTGTGACTCCTCTATGACCCGACTCTTAAATGAGCTACCTTTTCTGTGATCTTGCCTATGACCCGATTCTTGTAGGATCTTATGCTTATATGACCCGTCCAGAGCTCTTTGGACCCAAATCTTATATGTCCTGACTTCTGTGAGCCTTATACAACCCGAATCTTCTACAAAAGTTCTATGAGCAGTCTTTAAACAACTCTGCTGTGACTTGATTCCTCTGTGACCCAACTCTTCTATGACCCAAAACGTCTATAAACCTTCTGTGACTGAACTTTTCTATGACCTGACTCTTCTATCCACTCTTCTGTCACTCCTTTATGACCAGGATACTCTATGATCTCTCTTCTATGACTCAACTCTTCTCCAAGCCTTCTATCACTTTCTGATGACCTTATGACTCCAGGACTCTCCTATAACCCAGTTCTTCTGTGACCTGAATTCTCAAAGACTCAACCCTTATATCAACTGGGACTTCTGTGATTTGACTCTTCAGTGACCCCTGTATTTCCCAAATAAACCCTCACACTTCCATGACTCAACTCTTCCACAACCCCAGTATTCTATGACCCTGCTATTACTCAACACTTCTATGACCTTCTAAGACCCAACTCTTCTCTGGTTCCTCTGTGATGTGACATTCTATGACCCAAGTCTTCTCTGATTCTTCTATGACCTGACTCTTCTATGCAATCAATCACCTGTGCCCCATGACTTCTACAACCAGACACATCTATGATCAGACTCTTCTATGACACAACTCTTCTGGGACCCAACCCTTCTATGAACCAAGCCTACCATTAACTGTTCCTCATATGACCTGACAGCTCTGTGACTCCTCTATGTCCCGATGCTTGTATAAGACATCACTTCTATGACCCAACACTTCTTTAATCTGAGTATTACATGACCTATGAGCCTTCTGCAATCCAAGACTTCCGTGCAACTCCCAAACTGAACAATTTTAGGACCTGACTCTTCTATTAACCACATCTTTTAAGACTCGTCTATGACCCGACTCTTCTAAGATCTGAGCCTAATCTGAACCAAGCCACTGATGACCCAACCCAACTCATTGATCCTTCTGAATGTTTCTGTGACCTGACTTCTCTATGACTTCTCTATGACCTAATTCTTCTATGCAATGAATCACGCATGTCCCATGACTTCTACAACCAGACTCATCTATGACCAGACTCTTCTATGACACAACTCTTTTGGGACCTGACCCCTCTATGAACCAACCCTACTATTAACTGACCCTCCTATGACCCGACTCCTCTATGACTCCTCTATGGTCTGATGCTTGTAAAAGACATCTCTTCTATGACTCAACACTTCTTTAATTTGAATATTCTATGACCCATGAGCCTTAGGAACCCAAGGCTTCTGTGCAACTTCCAAACCGAACAATTCTAGGACCTGACATTTCTTTTAACCCCATCATTTATGACTCCTCTATGACTCAACTCTTCTAAGACACGCACCTTATCTGAACCAAGCTGCCAACGATCTAACCCAACTCACTGATTCCTCTATGACTTTCTGTGGCCTGACTTCTCTATGACTCTTCTCTGACCCAGCTCCTGTATGACTTCAATATTCTATGACCAAACCATTCTATGACCCGGTATGGCTATGAACTGACACTTCTATGATCTGACTCTCCTATAAATCTTCTATGACCCTTCAGTGAACTGATTCTTTGATGACTCTTCTAGGTCCTGATCCTTCTCTGAACCGACCCCTTTAACCAAACCACTCTCAAACCTGCATAAATCTCACAATTCTGCAACTCGATTCTTTCATGACCCAAATATTCTGTGACCCTTTCAAGATCTTAATCTTCTATGACCCTACATTTCTGTGAATATTTTAGAAGTGAACTCTTCTACTACTCCCCTATGACCTAAGTGTTCTGTGTCATGATTATTCTCACACCCAAGTTTTCTGTCATTCTATTATGAACCGACCCTTTTATGACCCAACAATTCCAGGACCCAAGCCTTATACAATGGCATCAAGCTGTGTGAGAGCCTCAGCTCATGCCATAACTCTAAAGCCTCTTTTTGGAATTACATGGAATAACTGCTCCCAACTTGATTTTGCACTTTGAGAATGTTCGTGACACCAGTGTTATTGTAGCCAAAACCAGATCTGCCTGCCCAGGGCCTGGGGGTCAGGGCTTGGCCTTTCTGCTTCAGCAAGCAACCCCAGGCTCTTCTCAGCATCACAGCAGCCTGCACAGCGCCTTTGCCTACCTGCAATCATGGCCTCCAATTATCAGCACTAACGAGTCCCTGGGGAAACTGTGTTAGTAATAATCCTCATTGAGACCAATTAATACTTCAAGTTACTCTGAGTTATGTTAGAATCATAGAATCATAGAATCATAGAATCACCAGGTTGGAAGAGACCCACCGGATCATCGAGTCCAACCATTCCTATCAAATGTTCTTGACTTCTTGAGAGCTCTCCTCTATCTCCTCTCAGCAGCTGAGGTTCAGGACTCAGTAGTAAATGCACCTTGGGTCTCATTAAAATACAGAAAGCCTTAACAAGCTCTTTGTCTTCCTTTTGTTTTCTTCAGGTCTTCAGGCCTTGTACATCTCCCTGGAGTCATTTCCCAGTGTGGTTAAAGAGGAAGATTTCAAAGTGCACATAAAACAAACCCACCAAAATGTTCAGTTTAAAGGGAACAAATGACAAAAGCATCCTCCGATGGGTGTTGATGCCGAGTGTTACCTCAAGTGGTGCAGCATGGACAGCCTTGCTCCTCAACTCCCCAACCCCACCCTTTCTGGTGGTGACCACATGGGACTTGCATCCCTTTTCCTTACGTCCCTTTCCCTTTCCATTCTGACAGCTTAGGGAAATGAGACTATTCCCTGTCACTTTCCTAGTGGCACAACTCCCCTCCTCTCCCTCTCCAGTGATTCTCCTGCACAATTAACGAAATGACATTGTAGGAAACAAGTGTCTCTGTCCGATGAGGAAGGGAACATCAGGGATGGCTTCAGCCTGTGTCTCAGCAGGTTCCCCTGGAACCCCAGGGACACCTCGAGGGAGCCCAGAAGGAGCAGAGAAAGGTGAAGGCAAGGATTGCTATAAAAGTAAGGATCTTCCCTTTGACTGTGCTTTCTCTTTCCTTTTCCAGGGGAGTAAGAGGGGTGAGAGAAAAGCAGAAGTACGAATTGAGAACTCCGTATTTAATCGGTCCCCGAGATTGCTGGACAGCAGCTCTGAGTGAACTTTTGGTCAGCCAGAACTGTAGTAAAAGTCCATCAGTAACTTCTCTGCCTATGGACAGCACCAGCCTCACCTCTGCTGGACCCATCAGGTTGTTCAGCCCTTTTCAACCTGCAAACAGGAACCCGCGCCCAGGCAGTGACATGAAAACCGATAGGTTTGAGTAGGAGAGTGCAAAGCCTCTGCTCTCCGGGCTCTGGGCTCCAAGGCTGAGCCCCTCTTCTGCAACCACAGCTCCAGTGGCCTCCCCCGAGCCCAGGGTCTGAGAGTAACTGTCCAGCAAGGTTGGTGTCTGGGAGGGGGTGAGCACAGCTGGGGAATGGGAACGCTGTCTGTGTGCCTGGCTGCCTCTGCCCTGGCCTTTCACAGCCAGACCCTCATTTTGTTTCTCCCCGTTTCTCCCCTTCTCTCCATTTTGCTGTTGCTCTATTTTTCTCACTACTAGGCACTCTGGGGATTGGAATTACAGCAGTGGAGTAAGGCACTGATCTTCTGATTCTCCCATGCAGGTCGATTGATGGGAATGGTGAGTCCAAGCTTTCATCTCATCTGTGGGGCTGTGGGCACTGCTGTCTCTGTCATTCCCCAGGGAATAAGCTGTCTGTCCCTTACAGTGAGATATCATCATTAGGACACTAAGATTCCTCCTTGATGTGTCCTTCCTAGTTCTGAGCTTCCCTCCAGGATGCCTGTCCTGTCACATCTTGGGTTTAGCTGAAAACCACACAGAGAAGTGCAGAGGTGCAATGAGAGAGAAAATGCTGGTTTCTTTCTGAAATGAGCCTGAATTTGCCACAGGAAAGATAATACAGTTTATCTCATTTTTCCATGCGTAAGCACTACTTTGATTTCATTTTTATTTTCCACTTGTTAAACATATTACGTGAAAATGTCATTATTTCCATTCCTTGGTCAGTACCGTCAGCCTCCCTGCTTTGAAAGGTAAGAAGCACCTGAAGAGTTTATTTGTTAGTTTGATTTAATGGTTGGACTCGATGATCCGATGGGTCTCTTCCAACCTGGTTGTTCTATGATTCTATGATTTTATGGTTTGTGTCGCGGGCTGAAAGTAGGGGTCAAGACCTTAGGAAAGGGTGAGATATTGAGTGGTGTCAGGTGGATCCCTCTGCTGAGCTGACTCCTTGCAATCAGCAGGCAGAGGACCCGGTCCTCTGGCACATTCAGCCAGCACCAAGAAGGGTTCAAGGCATGGAGCTGAAGGAAGGGCTGAGAGAAATGGAAAAGCAATAGCGAGTGTTGTGTGTGAGAAATGGCTTTGATTTTACTCAAAGGTGTCCCCTACCTTATTACTATAATTTTCTTTTTGTTCAGTACTTCACATCCAGAGGCAGCAGATGTCCAACAGCAGCTCCATCACGCAGTTCCTCCTCCTGCCATTCGCAGACACACGGGAGCTGCAGCTCTTGCATTTCTGGATCTTTCTAGGCATCTTGCCTTCCTGGACAATGTCCTCATCATCATCACCATCACCTGTGACCACCACCTCCACACCCCCATGTACTTCTTCCTCCTCAACCTCTCCCTTCTCGATCTGGGATCTATCTCTACCACTGTCCCAAAAGCCATGGTCAATTCGCTTTGGAATACCCATGTCATCTCCTACTCAGGATGTGCTGCCCAGATCTTCTTTCTGGTTTTGTTCGTTGGAGTAGAGTGTTTTCTTCTCACGGTCATGTCCAACGACCGCTATGTTGCCATCTGCAAACCCCTGCACTACAGGACTCTCCTGGGCAGCAGAGGTTGTGTCCACATGGCAGCAGCTGCCTGGGGTGCTGGGTTTCTCCAAGCTCTGCTGCACATGGCCAATACATTTTCCCTGCCCCTCTGCCAGGGAAATGCTGTGAACTAGTTCTTTTGTGAAATTCCACACATCCTCAAGCTCTCCTGCTCACACTCCTACCTCAGGGAGGTTGGGATTCTTGTGGTCAGTGTCTTAGTCACATTGGGCTGTTTTGTTTTCATTGTGGTGTCTTATGTGCAGATCTTCAAGGCTGTGCTGAGGATCCCCTCAGACCAGGGATGGCACAAAGCCTTTTCCACCTGCCTCCCTCACTTGGCTGTGGTCTCCCTGTTTATCAGCACTGCAGTGTCTGCCTCCTTGAAACCCCCCTACATCTCCTCTCCATCCCTGGACCTGGTGCTGTCAGTTCTGTACTCAATGGTGACTCCAGCACTGAATCCCCTCATCTATAGCTTGAGGAACAAGCAGCTCAAGGATGTAGTGTGGAAACTGATAACTGAACTTTCTCTGAAGCAATGAACTGCTAATTCTCTTCTGCATAACAGTTATCATGCAGCTCATGGCAGGCCCAGACTGGCTTCTCTGTTGTTGGTATATCTGGTTTCATAGTTGTGATAAACTTATCAATCTGGCTTTAATGCATTGTCTTCTTCTCTTTTCTCACTGACTGGCTGTGTAAATGAGGGACTGTGCTCTCTTTGTGTTTAAACAAAATAACGTGATATTCAATGACTTCTGTTTCCTGATGTCTTTCCTCCAAGGTCTTTTTGGAGCTGCAGGGACAGTTCCTATGGGAACGAGTAGAGGGGAAAATAGTCCCAGTATGTCAGCCCTGCCAGGCACAAGATCTTGATCACCCAGAGCTGTTCTCTCTCCACTTCCACACTCTCCTCCTCACCCCTTGCCTTGCTGTAAGGCCTGAGGGCTCTGGGCTTGGTCCCAGCCGTGCTGCGTGGCATTGCTGTGCCCACAGGCAGGGACAGCCACTGGGCACTTGTGGGACAGAGCTGCCTCCACAACAGCCTTTCCACAGAGCAAGGGGATCTATTCAGGGCAGTAAGGAGCTGAGGTCATGAAGGACCTCATCTGGTTCACCCTGTCTTGAGCAGGAGAGTGTGATGATGTCCATGTGTAGTAAAACAAGCCTCCTTTTGTCTAGTAAAGTCCTGGGAGGGTAATGGATGTGTCTGGTGTTATGAGATCTATTGTGTCTCAGAAATTCATTATCAATTGTGACACAGATAGATCTCAAGGGGACCGTGTGGCCACTTCTGTCTCTGAAAGTGTCAGACGAGAAGCAAGAACATGGCTGAGAAGGTCTTCTGCTGAAGTATAGAATCATAGAATCATAGAATCACCAGGTTGGAAGAGACTCGTCGGATCATCAAGTCCAACCATTCCAATCAAACACTCAACCATGTCCCTCAGCACCTCGTCTACTCGTGCCTTAAACACCTCCAGGGAAGGGGAATCAAACACCTCCCTGGGCAGCCTATTCCAATGCCCAATGACCCTCTGTGTGAAAAACTTCCTCCTAATCTCTAGCTGAAATCTCCCCTGGTGGAGCTTGAGGCCATTCCCTCTTGTCCTGTCCCCTGTCACTTGGGAGAAGAGGTCAGCTCCCTCCTCTCTACAACCTCCTCTCAGGTCGTTGTAGAGAACAATGAGGTCTCCTCTCAGTCTCCTCTTCTCCAGGCTAAACACTCCCAGCTCTCTCAGCCGTTCCTCATAAGGCCTGTTCTC
Source organism: Coccyzus lansbergi (assembly GCA_033558105.1). NCBI lineage: Eukaryota > Metazoa > Chordata > Aves > Cuculiformes > Coccyzidae > Coccyzus > Coccyzus lansbergi. Next base: position 120,133 of record JAUMJK010000839.1, read on the forward strand.
CATACCCCTCACCAGCCTTGTTGCTCTTTTCTGGACTCGTTACAGAGCCTCAACATCCTTCTTGTTCTGAGGGGCCCAGAACTGGACACAGGATTCAAGGAGCGGCCTCACCAGTGCTGAGTCCAGAGGGAGAATAACCTCCCTGGCCCTGCTGGTCATACCATTTCTGATCCAAGCCAGGATGCCATTGGCCTTGTTGGCCACCTGGGCACATTGTTGGCTCCCAGTCTGTAGCTCTGCATAGGGTTGTTGTGCCCCAAGTGCAGGACCCGACATTTGGCCGTGTTAAACCTCATCCCATTAGACTCAGCCCAGTGGTCCTGCCTGTTTAGGTCCCTTTGCAGAGCCTCCCGACCCTCCGGTAGATCGACGCTTCCACCCAGCTCAGTGTCATCCCCAAACTTGCTCAGCAAGCACTCGATGCCTTCATCCAGGTCATTGATGAAGACACTGAGCAGGGTTGGACCCAGCACTGAGCCCTGGGGACACCACTTGTCACTGGCTTCCAGCTGGAGTTAACTCCATTTCCCACCACTCTCTGGGCTCTCCAGCCAACTATTTTCCACCCAGGAGAGTGTGCACCTGTCCAGGCCACAGGTGACAGATTCCGTAGCAGGATGCTGTGAGAGACTGAGTCAAAGGCTTTACTGAGGTCCAGGAGGATCCATCCACAGCCTTTCCCTCATCCAGCAGCCGAGTCACTTTGTCACCGAAGGTGATCAGGTTAGTTTGGCAAGACCTGCCTTTTGTGAACCCATGTTGACTGGGCCTGATCCCTGGTTCTCTTGCATGTGCTTCATGTTAACACTCAAGATCACCTGTTCCATGAGTTTCCCTGACACTGAGATCACACTGACTGGCCTGGAGTTCCCTGGATCCTCCCTGCGACCCTTCTCGTAGATGGGCACAACATCAGCCTCCAGTCCAGTGGAATCTCCCCAGTCTTCCAGGACTGCTGGAAGATGATGGAAAGGGGTTTGGCAGCACATCCACCAGCTTCCTCAATACCCCTGGGTGAATCCCATCTGGCCCCATAGACTTGTGGGTGTCCAGTTGGGCAAGCAAGGCTCTGACCACCTCCTCTTGGATCATGGGAGCCTCGCATTGCTCCTCTAGTTCTGGGGTTTGTACACAGAGGGAACAGCTTTCTTTACAATTAAAGAGTGAGGCAAAGAAGGCATTAAGTACCTCAGCCTTTTCCTCATCCCCTGTCACTGTTGTTCCCTCTGTGTCCAAAAGGGACTGTCTGGTCTTCTTAGTTCTCCTTTTGTTATTTATATATTTATAGAAAGATTTTTTATTGTCCTTCATGGACTTTGCTAGCCTGATTTCTAGATCAGCCTTAGCCCCTCTGATTTTTTCCCTACACAACCTCACTTCCCTCTTGTAGTCCACCCAAGTGGCCTGTCTCCTATTCCAGAGCCTATAAATATTCCTCTTCTTCCTAATGTCACTTGAGATCTCTCTGTTCAACCAAGGTGTTTTTTTCCCCTGCCGGCTTTTTTTCCGTAACACGGGGATGGCTTTCTCCTGTGCTGCTAGGATCTCCTTTTTGAAGAGCTCCCAGCCCTCATGGGCTCCCTTGTCCTCAAGTGCTGTCTCCCAGGAGACTTTGCCAACCAATCTTCTAAAGAGTTCAAAGTCTGCCCTCTGGAAATGCAATGCAACTGTCCTGCTAACTACCCTCTTCACTTCGCCTAGAACAGAAAACCCTATCATCTCGTGATCACTTAGTCCTAGGTGTCCCCCTACTGCCACATCCCCCACAAGGCCTTCTGTTGACAAACAGCAAGTCCAGGAGGGCACCTTCCCTCGTTGGTTCACTCACCAGCTGTGCAAGGAAGTTGTCTTCCACGCACTCCAGGAACCTCCTAGACTGCTTCCTTTCTGCTGTGTTGTACTTCCAGCAGATATGAGGGAGATTGAAGTCTCCCACAAGAACAAGAGGCATTGATCTAGAGATTAACCCCAGCTGTTTAAAGAAGAGCTCATCAGCTGCCTCTCCTTGGCTGGGTGGCCTGTAACAGGCTTCCATCACAAAACCTAGCTTCTTATGGGCTCCTCTGATTTTAACCTACAGGCACTAAATCTCCTCATCGCCACAATCCATCTCAGTGGTGTCCAAGTCCTTCCTTACGAAGAGGGCTACTCCGCCTCCTCTCCTACCCACCATAGCTGCACTCCAGTTATATGAGTCATCCCACCACGTTTCCGTGATGGCAACAACATCATATGCTCCCTACATATTTGCTTAGATAGGAGAAGTTCTTTATGATGATCAAGTCCAATCACAAACCTAAGAGAGCTAAGTTCCCCTCTAACCATGTTCCATAGGAATGAATAACCTACATGTTTCTAAATACCTCCAGGCAAGGTGACTCTGCCACTTCCCAGCCATTTCCAATTCTTGACAACATGGTTGGTGAAGAAATTTTTCCTAACATCCAGACTAAACCTCCCCTAGTGCAACATGTGGCCATTTCTTCTTGTTACTTGGAAGAAGGGACCAGCACCCACTTCTCTAATACCTCTTTTCCATTAATTGTAGAAAGCAATGGGGTCCCCCCCTCATCCTCATCTCCAGACTTCAGCTTCTCCTTCCCCAGCTCTGTTTCCCTTCTCCGGAAGTGTTCCAGTCACTGATAGTCTGTCTTGTACCGAGGAGCCCAAACCTGAACCCAGGATTGATTGTTTGGCCTCACCAGTGCCGAGTGCAGGAGGTTGATCTCCCTGCTCCTGCTGGCCACATCATTGCTGATACAAGGCAGGACCCAGAACTTAGCTGTGTTGAATCTTATGCAATTGGTCTCCACCCATGGATCCAGACTGTCCAAGTCCCTCTGCAGAGCTTTCCTACAGTCAAAAAGATCAACCCTCTCACCCAATTTGGTGTCACCTGCAAACTGACTGCAGGATGGCTTGATCCCCTCATACAGATCATTAATAAAGATATTCAATCACACTGGCCAAGACACAGAGCCCTGGGGATGCTGCTTGTGACTGGCCACCAAGTGGGTCTGTTCACCACAACCCTCTGGGCACAGCCATCCAGCTGATTTTTACCCAGCAAAAAGAACACCCCTCCAAGCCATGAGCCCTCAGCTTCTCTAGGAGAATGTTGAGAGAGACAATGTCAAAAGCTTTACTGAAGGCCAAGTAGACAACAGCCATAGTCTTTCCCTCATCCACTAGCTGGTCTCCTGGTCATGGAAAGAGTTAAGGTTGGTCAAACAGGACCTGCCCTTCGTGAACCTTTGCTTCTCAACCCTGAGCCTACCCTGTGGTTGAGCTGTGTGAGGAGCAGAAAAGACCTTGATGCTGTGTAAGCCCTGATCAGCAATAACAAAAACCTCCCTGGGTTATCAACAGCACAAATCCAAACCTCAGCCCCACTCTGGCCTCTGAGAAGAATGTTAATTCTACCAAAAACAAACCAGCACAATAAGAAAGTGACTTCTCATCCTCATCAACCGCATGGCTACCGGTTATACCACAAGCACTATCTCAGACCAGATTCCTTCTCCAGCCCTGTTCCTCACTCAACCATGAGGGACATTACAAGAAGCTCTCAGAGCCTTGCCCCACTCTCCAGTCCTATCATTTACTCAGGCAATTGTGACCTCACAAATGCCTGCAGAAGCCAGGTCACTTGCCCCACCCACACAGATGCTCAGGACAAAGTGACACAAGGAGCAGATGCACCAGCCCAGTGTCTGTTCATATCCAAACAGCTTCTCAGCCACAAGATACCTAAATAAGTACCCAAAAAGGCAAATTTCCTGCTCGTGCCCCTCCACACACTCAGACACCTCTGACCTCACAAGGGCCATCAAATGTCAGGACACTGCTACTACTCTGTGACATAATCAGATGCCAGTGACATCACAAGCCCCTGTGGAACACAAAGGCCTGGAGTGAGCCTGCAATGTGTTGTGGTACCACACACTTCTCCCTCTTTTCTCTCCTACCTTTGCTTCAGGTTATTATCACTGGACCTTCCGGGATGGGAACTAGGTTAAGCTGCAGTTCATAGACCAGTCCTGTGGGTACTGCCCTGCAGGTGCCACCATAAGAGTAAATAGTCTAATCCCTCCCCTGACTGACAGGTTCAGGCAATGTAAATGAGCAGATTCTCCTTTCTGGACACTCTGCATTTGTGACCTTTGATTCTTTGCTTCCAGGTTCCTGCTGTGCTTCAGGCTGCCCTCCAGAGGGGCACAGCTCTCCCAAGATATCTCTGTATCATCTGGCAGTCCCATGGAGAAGACACCTCACACTAAAGACATGGAAGTGCTGCTCATCGTCTGTGTGGAGGAAGCAGCAATGAGCCCTCTGTGACCTTGGCTGGGAGAGGAGATCCCCTTCCAATAGAATGGGATGAGGATATTTGGAGATCTGCACTGGGAAACCAGATCCCTCAGCTCCCAGCAGTGCCAGTTTCTTTTGCTGGGAACACCCGAGTGCAAAAATTCTCCAGCACAGGGCAGCTGAGACCAGGGCTGATGGACAGACCAACTGTGCTCACTCTGCATGATGGGACAGTCCATTTGCTTGTCAGGACCCAGGAAATTTCACTTGGAGTGAAGAGGAAAAGCCTGGAGTTTCTGCATCAAAATCATTCTGAGCTGTGTTGAAGCAAGTGGAACAGGAGACATAAACCAAATCCCCTCAGCTCTGTTCTGCAGTTGAGTAAATGGGGAGGGACAGTTTAAGCAAGCTCTTTGATAACAGGAGTAGATTGATCCCGAGATCACCTCTTGCTGTAGGGCAGGACCAAGTCCTGCAGAGGCCACATCACGGCCTCCTGCTCCAAGTGACACCCTCAGTGAGGAACATCCAGACTTTGTGAAAGGGACTTAACAAAGGTTTTCCTTAGTGCACAGGCACACTGTTGGGGGTGGTTTTGTGGGGTACATCTTTGATTTTGCTGAAAGGAGTCTCTCCTAACTTGTTATGTTCTCCTTCTTGGACAGTGTCCCATGCCCAGAGGTAGCAGATGTCCAACAGCAGCTCCATCACCCACTTCCTCCTTTTGGCATTCACAGATACTCGGGAGCTGCAGCTCCTGCACTTTGGACTCTTCCTGGGCATCTACCTGGCTGCCCTCCTGGGCAACCGTCTCATCATCATCATCTCCTGTGACCACCACCTCCACACCCCCATGTATTTCTTCCTCCTCAACCTCTCCCTTCTTGACCTGGGCTGCATCTCCACCGCTGTCCCCAAATCCATGGCCAGTTCCCTCTGGGACACAAGGGTCATCTCTTATGTGGGATGTGTTGCTTAGGTCTTCCTCTATGCATTTTTCTTTTCAGCAGAGTTTTGTCTTCTCACTATCATGTCCTATGACTGCTACATTGCCATCTGCAAACCCCTGCACTACGGGACCCTCCTGGGCAGCAGAGCTTGTGTCCACATGGCGGCAGCTGCCTGGGGCCATTGCATTTCTCAATGCTCTCCTGCACACAGCCAATACCTTTTCCCTGCCCCTGTGCCAGGGCAATGGTGTGGAACAGTTCTTCTGTGAAATCCCACAGATCCTCAAGCTCTCCTGCTCACATTCCTTCCTCAGGGAAACTGGGCTTAGTGTGGTTAGTTTCTTAGTAGTATTCTGCTGTTTTGTCTTCATTGCGGTGTCCTATGTGCAGATCTTCAGTGCTGTGCTGAGGATCCCCTCTGACCAGGAACAGCACAAAGCCTTTTCCATCTGCCTCCCTCACCTGGCTGTGGTCTCCCTCTTTGTCAGCACTGGAGGATTTGCCTACTTGAAGCCTCCCTCCACCTCCTGTCCACCCTTGGACCTTGTGGTTCCATTTCTGTACTCAGTGGTGCCTCTAGCATTGAACTCCCTCATATACAGTTTCAGGAATCAGCACCTCAAGGATGCAGTGAGGAAACTGGTATCTGGGTGGTTCTTTGAAGCAATGAGCTGCTCATCACCTTCTGCATAGCAGTTATCGTGCAGGCCCGATAGGAGGCCCAAACTGGCTGCTCTATTTATTGTTGGTGTCACTGGTTTTTCTATTGCAATAATGTTGTCATTCTGTTTTTAAATCACTGTCTTCTTGTCTTTTCTTACTGATTGGCTGTATAAATGATGAGCTAAACTCTCTGTGTGTTTAAACAAAATAAAGGGGTTTTCAACACCTTTGTTTCCTAATATCTTTCCTCCAAGGCCTTTTAGAGCTGCAGGGACAGTTCCTGTGGACATGGGGAAAAGAGTCCAAACACGGCAGCACTGCCAGGCACCAGCTCTTGATCTCCCAGGGTTGTTCTCTCTCCACTTCCACACTCTCTTCCTGACCCCTTGCCATGCTGTAAGGCCCAATGTCCAACTCTCCCACCACTATTAATAAAAAGGGAACCCATTTCCTACTGACATTTGTCGCACACCAGTCCCACAGCTCTTGCCACTGCTGGTGTCTCAGCCAAACCCTTTCTCACATGGGTGAAAGGTGCTCATGGCCTTCTGTAATCAACCACTGAGAATGTCCATGGATTGGGATCCCACATCTGCCCTGGGTCCTTGCTTAGTGTTTCATCCCGAAAGGTTTCTCAGATCCCATCTCTCCCAGCCTCTCCTTGTCCATGATGTGCTCCAGCCCCAACCATCCTTCTGGCCTCGGCAGGACTCTCTCCAGGCTGGGCAGGGTCTTCCTTGTGCTGGGAGCCCCGTACTGGACACGGCAGCCCTGATGTGTCCTGGGGTGGGTTAATATTGTCCAGCAGCTGGATCTCTCTAGGCTGCTTCCTTCCTGCCCAGAACCAATGGGAAAGAGGGAATGAACTAGAAAAGCTCATGGATCAAGAGGAATGAAAGAAGGTTCAGCAACCAGTGACTGTCACTGGCACAGACATGTGGATTTGCCGAAGGTTGATTTAAGTTATTGCCAGTTAAGAAAGTTTTGTATTTTGAGAGACAAGGATGAAATATTAAAGTAAATCCCCTCAAACTTCCTCCCAGGCTCAAATAGCTCCATGGTTCCCTATTCCTCTGCCCACTTCAACACCAGGAGGAGCATGGAGGGTGGTGACTCAGTTAGCAGTCAGTAAAGATCATCTCATCTTCTCCTTTCTCCTGACACTTCTTCTCTGCACCAATGTGGTTCCTCTCCATGGGATCCCACTGTATTTTCATTCAAGGCTCTGTGTTGTTCATTCCTTTCTCTCTACCCATGGGGCAGCGTCAGGGCCCAGAGAACATCCATGGGACTTCATGGCCCTGCCCAGCATCTCCTGGGCCTCCACCAACCCCTCTGTCCATGGGCCAGGAGACACTGAAGACAGGATTGAGATTCAGCCCCAGGTTGATCTGAGCTGTAGGTGTGCAGACATAGACACAGTCTGGTCTGACCATGGACCTTGTTGAGTCAAACTTGAGTCACTTCCCAGCTTGGTTCTTTATGGGGTCAGCAGCGACATCATAACTATCAAAGTGCCAGACCCCAGGAGATTCGCAGAGGCCTAGGACCATTCTCCTTCCTTTCTTTCCATCATGTGATCAGGTTTTCGAGGTGAGACAGAAAAATCACATGTGGTTTCAGGATGAAGATGATGGGAAGATGGGAGCAGAGACATCACATGACATGATCTAAAGTCAATGTTTGTTCAAAACTCTTCTCTTCCTTTCATAGAGCTCTTAACCTGGAAGCTCTGAGATTCCTCTGCCTCCACCTCTTTGAGAAATGAAGGTGACAGTGTCCACGCCATTGTGTCTAAATTCTGTTCCCAGACTCAAGAACCTCATGGGTTGGAGATGGGCCAGGAGATTAGCAGAGAGATACAACTCCTCTGGATAAGAAGGTGGATGTTCCCAGGTGTCACAGGAGCCGTGGCTGATCAATAGCTATGATAGTCCATGAAGCCGATAAAATGCCCAAATCCTTCCTTCTGATCGTGGTCTCGGTGTCTTGTTGATGTCTAAACTCCCTTTGTGGATGCTGACATGGTCTAAGCAGCCTACTCTGACATCAGAGCTGGCCCTGCTTGCAGGTGGGCATTGGACAAGAGGTCATCTGAAGTTTCTTGTTCCTTTAGTCTTACCATGAGCATAAGATGTAGAGATCCACTTAGCAGGTTACCCTGAGCCTCCCCAGCAGGCCAAAGTCTGCCCTCACCCGTCATGCTGGGGCCCTTAACTCTACCCTGCCAAACCTCCTCCAGTTCCTCTCTAGTTTCTCCACTTTCCCTTTGAAATGTGAGACTCACTGGGTCCTGTGGCATCATCCTGCTGCCAGAAGAGTGAGGGCAGTGATTGTGTCCTTTGCCCAGCATCAAGAGTTGTTTTGCTTTGCTCCCTCCCAGTGAGTATCAGGGGGTAAGCAAGAAGTTGTCAGGGGGAAACAGCCAGGAGAGCTGACTCCAGCTGACCAGAGAGAGATACCAGAACATAGGTGCTGAGCTCCATGATAAAAAGTATGCCAGGAGAAGAAAGAAGTGGAGATTTTTATTATTCATGGTGATCAGTGGTGATAGACTAGTGGAGTATCTGTCTGCTAGAACGAGGTGGCAAGTTATGGCATTTGCATTGGTTTGGGGTTTACCTTATGGTTGTTAATTTCTTTATTCTTTCACCAATTAAAGTATTTTCAGCTCAGCCCACAAGTCAAAAAACATTTCTGTGAAGCATCATGGGCAGAGTCCTGGCCAGCTGAGGAGTGCCCTGTGCAGAAGAACCTAGGCACCAGGACTCTTGGTTGTCCTTGTGTGAAGTCATAGAAGGTTGAGGCCACAGGAGAACTGGGTCATAGAAGAGGCATCTCATATAAGTGTCAGGCCATGGAGGAGTCAGGTCATAAAGAAATTATGTCTTAGAAGTGTTGGGTTATAAAAGGGCCAGGTCATAGAAGTGTTTTGCAATAGGAGGCTGGTGAGACAAAATCTGCCCAACGGAAATCCAGTTCCCTTCTATTTCAGACATCCAGAAATGGAATCTGAGTGGACAAGGTCTGGGGCACAGCCTTTCTCTCTCCAGTTCATCTTTTGGCCATTTGGACCAATGCAGGAGTGATGCCACTGGTCAGGGAGTTCCCCCAGTCACCATGAGCTTTGGAAGATGATGGAGAGTGGCCTTACTCTGCTATAGACAGGGAAGGATTGTGGTTGCTTAAGTGATTCCTGACTTGATCCTCATCCACCACTCACAGATCTCCTCCAGAGTCCTGATGCTCTGAGTCACAGACACCTGGGAGGCCTTGCTGGGGAAGCAGGAGCACAGGAGGAGACCGGGAATCTCAGATCTGTCCCTTATTAAATGCAGCAGTGGCCACCCAGTATATGTTTCTCCTTTAATGGCTCCTGAAGCAGTAACAGCTCTGTCACCAGCACTGAAAGCTCTAACTCCTCCTGCCTGTGCCCCTGGCTGAGGGCATTGCTGCCCACTGGGGCTGAGAGCCCTGCAGCTGTGGCACCAGGCAAGATCACCCCTGCCATGAGGAAACCTGGGAACAAGTGCCCATAACCCTGTGTGTGCAATGGCTTTATTTAAGGCAGAGACATGGCTGGGACAGAAGAGATCTGAGTGTCTTCCCAGCCACAGGTCTAAAGACTCAGGATGAAATGCCTGAATTCACTCTATGGAATACAACTTCACAGCTTGGAGAAATGTGATCATTCCCTTTCACCTTCCTGGGGTCCTGTCAAATGATGGGACAAGAAAAATGATTCTCATTCCCCATTACTTTTCTAACTGGAGCAACGACAGTGCAAGAAAGAAGTTTCTCTTCCCAGCTGATGGAGGGAACATGAAGGATGGCTTCAACCTGTGTCTCAGCAGGTTCCCCTGGAGCCCCAGGGACACCTTGAGGGAGCCCAGAGAGGGCAGAGACAGTGTTACCTTGGTCTGCCCCTCTGCTGCTGAGTTAGTCTGGGCTCCTGGGACAGAGTGAGCTCATAATGAGACAGGAGTTCATAAAAGAGTCAGTTGTGGGCAGGAGCAGCTCCTCTGCCAAGCTCAGCAGGGCTGAGGGCACTGTCTGCAGGCAGCAAGGGGAGAGGAGGAAGGCAGAGTGAGAGGAAAGGCAGGGTGGGAGGAGAGTGGAGGTTCCGTTTGGAGAAAAATCTTCTCATCCCTTCTCAAGGTGAGTCTCTAGATGCAGTTCAATACAGTTACAAAATTGCAGTTCCTGGAGGGATCACCTAAAGCTGGGGTGGGAGGAGAGAGAAGGCTTCACATGGCTGAAGATCTTCACCTCCCTTCCCCAGGTGACTCTCTGGCTGCAGGACACTGCAGATGCTCTTCCTGGAGGGATCTCTTAAAGCTGGCACAGTGACAGCCTGAGGGATCTGTCAGGAGGGCTCCTGCAGTCTCTTCAACAGAGAGAAAACCTGGGGGGTGGTGGGAGTTGGGGGAAGAAGCAGCTCCTGGCAGGAGAGGGTCTTTGTGCTTTTAAGAGGGTCTGTGTGAGTCAGGGCTGCTCACAGCTCCAGATCACCCCAGGATACATCTAAGAGGACATTTCAAGGAGAAGACCAGGACAAGAATTACATTAAAGATAGGGAACTTTTCTAAGTCTGTGTTTTCAGTTTCCTACTCTTGGGGATTTTCAGTAGAGTTATGGAATGCTCTCATGCTTGAAGAAATCACTGAGACTCCTGAGCTGTGTCCTTAATTGGTCAGTAGGTCTGATAGGAGCCTCTGAAAGTGTCTCCAGCTGCTCTTCTGGCTGTGAACAGCACCAGCATCACCTCTGCTGGACCCATTAGGCTTAGTCTCTCCTGTCCTTTCTGCTTATAAACAAAGAACCTGTGCCAAGCTTTATTCAGCAAACAGGCAGGTTTGTGTTGGGCCAGTGGGATGCAGAGGGTCAGATGGGGTCTGTTAATACTGACAGAGAGAAGACATGGGACAGGGAAACATCTCCAGTGAGTAAAATCCCCAGACAGAAGGGATAGGATCAGAGAATGTGAGGAAACTAAAAACAGAGATTTTGTGGAAGGGCAAATATAGAAACCCATATACGACTGCATCCAACGCAGCCCTTCCTTCTGAACAAGACCCCTTGCCTCCTCTCCCATCCAACAATGTCTCTGCCCTCAGCTTGGGCTCCAAGACTGAACATCCTCCTCTGCAGCCTCAGTTCCAACACAGCCATGGTGCAGCTCTCTAATCATGAGTCCATTTTCCTCTCCACAGCACAGGGACTGAGAGCAGCAGTGCAGCAATGTTTATTTTTGGGAGGGGGTGAGCAGAGCTGGGTTCAGGTAATGATGTTCTGCCTCTGCCCTGGCCTCTCTCTACTGGATCAGCTCTTTTTTTTTTTTTTCCTTTTTCTGGCTTCTCCATTTGTCTGCGTTCTTGCTGTTGTTCTCTTGTTCTTGCTGCCAGGCTCTCTGGGTTTAGGAGTTTCAGCTGTTGAGCTGACCTTCTGATTCCTCCCATACAGGTGTGTCTGTGGGAATGCAGTGTCCAAGCTTTCAACTGACCTGTGGGGCTGTGGGCAGAGCAGACTGTGTCATTCCCTGAGGAAAAAGATAACTCTTGCTTACTGACACACCATCATTAGGATACTCAAATAGTTCTATGAGGGTTCCCCCCCCCAAGATGTGATCTTCTCTCCAGGTGTAAACCTCTGCTGTCACAACTTGGTGCTACCAGGATGATCTTGGAGAACTACAGATATGCTACAGTCAAGGAAATGCTTCTGGGTTTGTGAAATAAGCCGTGTGTGTCCTGGGCTGACAGTGGGAAGCTGAGACCTTTTGAAAGGGTGAGACATTGAGTGGCGTGAGGTGGATCCCTCTGTGCTCAGAAGGATCTGGTGGCTTTTTAGGGTAACATGGGAGTGTGATCCCCCTCCATCTCAGAAAGGTGCCAGCCCAGAGCCACTGGGGACAACAGCAAAGATGAGACCAGCTCCCCACCCTGTGCACTGAGCCACAGGCAATGCTTGCCTTGCAGGACTCCCTCTGTTCTCCCTGAGTGCAGCTGAGATGCTGAGGGTTTCTGACATCCAAGAACACTACTCAGGGTGGGAGCAGGAATTTTGAAACCCCCAAAATCTCAGCCTTCTTCTGCCCTCTCAGTTCCTCATCCCTGGCAGTGCAGATGCTGACAGACCCTTCTACACAGTTCCACAGGACAAAGCTGAACCCCAGCAGTGTCCCTTGTCCCCACCATTCCCATGACCCCTTACTGCAGAGCAGGGCTTACTCCTTGCAGCCAGTGGGCAGAGACCCTGCTCCTGCTGGAACATTCATCCAGCACCAAGCAGGGCTCCAGGCACGGAGATGGAGGAAGGGCTGAAGCAAGAGAAAAGAGACAGGGTGTGTGCAGCAAGGTAGGAGAATGAGAAATGGCTTTGATTTTGCAAAGGGAAGTGTCCCCTAACATGCTACTATGCTTTTCCTTCAGACAGGGCCCCAAACCCAGCAAGAGCAGATGTCCAACAGCAGCTCCATCACACAGTTCCTCCTCCTGCCTTTCGTAGACACACGGGAGCTGCAGCTCCTGCACTTCTGGCTCTTCCTGGGTATCTACCTGTCTGCGCTCCTGGGAAATGGCCTCATCATCCTCACCATTGCCTGTGACCACCACCTCCACACCCCCATGTACTTCTTCCTCCTCAACCTCTCCCTCCTTGACCTGGGATCCATCTCCACCACTGTCCCCAAATCCATGGCCAGTTCCCTCTGGAACACAAGAGGCATCTCCTACTCAGGATGTGCTACACAGATATTTTTTTTCTTTTTCTGTGCTACAGCAGAGTATTGTCTTCTCACCATCATGTCCTACGACTGCTATGTTGCCATCTGCAAACCCCTGCACTATGGGACCCTCCTGGACAGCAGAGGTTGTGTCCACATGGCAGCAGCTGCCTGGGGCGCTGGATTTCTCAATTCTCTGCTGCACACAGCCAATACATTTTCCTTGCCCCTCTGCCAGGGGAAATGCTGTGGACCAGTTTTTCTGTGAAGTTCCCCACATTCTCAAGCTCTCCTGCTCACGCTCCTACCTCAAGGAATCTGGCCTTCTTGGTGTCAGTCTTTTAGTAACATTTGACTGTTTTGTTTTCATTGTGGTGTCCTATGTGCAGATCTTCAGGGCTGTGCTGAGGATCCCGTCAGACCAGGGACGACACAAAGCCTTTTCCACCTGCCTCCCTCACCTGGCTGTGGTCTCCCTATTTATCAGCACTGCAGCATTTGCCTATATGAAGCCCCCCTCCATCTCCTCGCCATCCCTGGACCTCGTGGTGTCAATTCTCTATGCAGTGGTGCCTCCAGCACTGAACCCCCTCATCTACAGCATGAGGAATAGAGACCTCAAGGATGCAGCATGGGAACTTATAAATGGATTGATCTCTGATTTAACAAAGTCCTGACCTTTTGCATAGAAATTCTAATGGAACTCATTGCTGGCATTACTGTCTTCTATATTTCTATAGTTGTGATGGTGTTTTCAATTCCTTTTGAATTCACTGTCTGCATTTATCTTATGGCTTGAGCGACTGAGATAAGGGCAACCCATGCTCTTGGTGTTTGTAAGCAAAAAAAAAAGGACCCTGCAGGATATTGCTTCTTCCTCAGACCATTCCTCAAAGGCCTTTGAGAGGTTCTTGAAGGCAGAATGGGAAGAGGAAGAAGAACAAAATAGGAATAAGAAGAGAAATAAAATATCTCAACATAAACACAGCAGTTCCTGTGAAGAATGTTTCCCCACTGCAATCGTTAGCCGGAAACATATTGGACAAATTTGATAAGACAAGCATACTTTTATCTGTTCAGGCCCTGGGCTATGAGGAGGTGATAGATGGTTCTGGTGTAATAAGGTCAATCGTATCTCAGAAACTCATCATCAATTAAGAAGTGTCTGGCCATGAAAGGGTTGGTGAGGTCTGTTCTGTCTCTGGACGTGACAGGGCAAGAGGAGGAATACAACTGGGAAAGGATCTCTGCCCAAGCCCCCATAGGTCCTGTGCAGGGAGAGGGTTTGGATAGCAGTGGTCATGTCCATTCCACCAGAGCACATGATGGGACTGCAGAAGGGACATTGTCACGATTGTTGGATAAGCTGAAAGGACAGCAGTAGTGATGTGATTTAGAAGACGGTGGTGAGGTTCCTTCTTTCACATCAGGTGAAAGACCCCAGGAAAGCAAGCGTGTTGGGTTCCCTTCTTGAACAGGATTTTCTGTTGTTCTATGATTCTGACATGGCTGAGCTTTCCTATGTAGTAGTAAAAAGGAGGCAAGATTGAAAAAAGGAGTTGTAAAGTGCAGTTTGAAAGGAGGAGGATGGCTGTCAGGATGAAATGTCACTGGAAGGGCAGCATATGCACTATTTTTGACCTTGAAGGTCATAGGATCACAGAATGTCTCAGGTTCTAGAGACTCGTAAGGACCATAAAGTTCAAGTCTATGCTACTCTTGAGACAATGTGAAATTTTCATTTTACCATATGAGTAAGTCCATTGTCCAGAAGCTCCCTGAAATGTGAACAGCTTTGTGCCATGACCACTACCCATGTCCCATGCTGGACTCTGCACATATCCCTGCTCTGGCCTCTGCGGAGGTCAGGATGAGAAGAGAGACTGGGCAGGGCTGTTGTTCACCTGGCGTAGACACCGAGTCCAGCAGGAGGGAGAAGATGGGCAGAAAGCAAATCTCGCCCATTGCCTGGGGTGAGTGGCCAGTTCTGGAACTGGTGATGGGAGAGACCAGTGTCCTGGGCACCTTCCCAGTCTGTCTCTGCCACCAAGGGCACCCACCAACCTCCTCTCTCCTGCACTCACAGGACTGTTCTCCACCTCTCACACGCTCTGCAGCGTGTCCTCCCCTGCATGGTCACACAGCTCAGCTAGCACTGCTGGTGTCCACTCCCAGGCACTTCTCAGCTCAGCCCAGTCCCTCCCAGCTCTCCCCACAGTCCTGATTTCTCTCCAGCCCCACAGAGCAACCCAGTCTAGGCTGACCCCATGGCAGTGCCCACTGCAGGGTGCAACAGAGCTCTGGGCTCTCCCCAAAGCCCCAGCCCCTCTGGAAGGCATGGAAAATGTTGGGGTGCAGAGAGGGGTCTCAACCTCCCCCACAGCTGCAGGGCTGGAGACCTGACCAGCTTGCCCTGCTCTCCCAGTGTGTATCCTGACTGCATTGATGGAAGACTCTTGGCAAAGACCGGGGAGTGGAGGACAAGATGGAATGCACACACTTGTCTCCCTTCAAAGGAAACAAACAAAAAACATTTTAAGGAAACTCAGTTTCATCTCCTGGTTCACATCAGGTTCCCAGGGCAGCTTGAAGCTGCTTTGTTTCTCTAGCCAGGATAAACGCTCTGTGGACACATCCCTTTAAGGTCAGGCATGTTCACATCATGATTTTCCCAGGAAAGTAAGAAAATTTCCTTTTCAAAACATGAGAGGAGAGCTTTGCATGCTCTCACTCCACGTGTTCAGGGCTCCCTACACACCTGAAGGTTTATTCTGGGGACTGGTTGCTTCAAGGCTCCACCAGAAGAGAGACCAGGACAACTCCCAAAGGTCTGACTCCCCATGCTCTGCAGGGTGAGACCTCACCATGATGCTGGTTCCCGTCTCCTCCATCTCTTGACTGGAGAAGTTACACTGCCAAACACCAAAAGCTGTGGAAATCCAGATTGAAATAAAGGACCATGCTGAAAGATCACAAGAGTAAAAGCAGGAGGCTAAATTAGAATGGAACTTCAGCAGCCAGGCCAGGATGTCTCCCTGCACAGCCTGGAGTCAGCAACACAGCACTCAGGAAACAAATCAGATCAGAGTGAAGGAATCATAGAATCATAGAACAACCAGGTTGGAAGGAACCCATCGGATCTTCTAGTCTAATCATTCCTATCAAACACTAAACCAAGTCCCTCAAGACCTCATCCACCCGTCCCTTAAACACCTCCAGGGAAGGTGACTCAACCACCTCCCTGGGCAGTCTATTCCAATGCCCAATGACCCTTTCTGTGAAAAACTTCCTCCTAATTGCTAGCCTAAATCTCCCCTGGTGGAGCTTGAGGCCATTGCCTCTTGTCCTGTCCCCTGTCACTTGGGAGAAGAGCCCAGCTCCCTCCTCTCTAAAACCTCCTCTCAGGTAGTTGTAGAGAACAATGAGGTCTCCTCTCAGCCTCCTCTTCTCCAGGATAAAAAGCCCCAGCTCCCTCAGCCACTCCTCATCAGGCCTGTTCTCCAGCCCCTTCACCAGCCTCGTTGCTCTTCTCTGGACTTGTTCCAGAGCCTCAACATCCTTCTTGTTCTGAGGGGCCCAGAACTGGACACAGGATTCAAGGAGCGGCCTCACCAGTGCGGAGTCCAGAGGGAGAATAACCTCCCTGGCCCTGCTGGTCACACCGTTTCTGATCCAAGCCAGGATGCCATTGACCTTCTTGGCCACCTGGGCACACTGCTGGCTCATGTTCAGTCAGCTGTCGACCAACACCCCCAGGTCCCTCTCCTCCAGGCAGTTTTCCAGCCAGGCTTCTCCCAGTCTGTAGCTCTGCATAGGGTTGTTGTGCCCCAAGTGCAGGACCCGGCATTTGGCTGTGTTAAACCTCATGCCGTTGGACACTGCCCAGTGGTCCAGCCTGTTTAGGTCCCTTTGCAGAGCCTCCCTACCCTCCAGCAGATCGACACTTGCACACAGCTTTGTGTCAGCTGCAAACTTGCTAAGGGAGCACTTGATGCCTTCATCCAAGTCATTGATGAAGACATTGAACAGGACTGGACCTAGCACTGAGCCCTGGGAAACACCACTTGTCACTGGCCTCCAGCTGGACTTAACATCATTTACCACCACTCTCTGGGCCAGACCATCCAGCCAGTTTTCTACCCAGGAGAGTGTGCATCTGTCCAGGCCAGAGGCTGACAGTTTCCATAGCAGAATGCTGTGAGAAACTGTGTCAAAGGTTTTACTGAAGTCTAGAAAGACCACATCCACAGTCTTTCCCTCATCCAGCAGCCAAGTCACTTTTTGTCATAGAAGGTGATCAGGTTGGTTTGGCAGGACCTGCCTCTGGTAAACCCATGTTGACTGGGCCTGATCACCTGGTTCTCTTGTAAGTGCTCCATGATTGCACTCAAGATCACCTGTTCCATGACTTTCCCTGGCACTGAGGTCAGACTGACTGGCCTGTAGTTCCCTGGATCCTCCCTGTGACACTTCTTGTAGATGGGCACAACATCAGCCTGCAGTCCAGTGGAACTTCGCCAGTCTTCCAGGACTGCTGGAAGATGATGGAAAGGGTTCCTTTCAAACAACTCCAAAAATGAAGCTTGGGTTCCTAAAAAGGAGGTTTGGAAGCTAGAAATGAGCTAAAAGTAAGGCTTTGGCCCGTAACACTGAGGTTTTGGACATCTAGAATCAAATTTTGTCCTTAAAAAATTATATTCCGGGACATGAAATTGTTTCTTCAAACATAAAAAATGAGGGTTCAGACTCTCAAAATATAACTGTGGCTCCTACCAAATAGCTATGGGTGTTAAAAGACAGGTTGGAACTCTAAAATCAAGGATTTCTGACCTAAATTTGAGACTTCTGGCACCAAAGGGATAGGTGAAGTGTTGCAAGTGAGTCTTTTATCCCTGCAAGGGAGACAAACCTCTTGGTTCCTCTGTGACTCCAAGAAACGAAGTTCTGGTCAAAAATGAAGAACTTTGGGTACTCCAATGGAGTCTTTGAGCTGTAAATGGGGAGGTTGGATTCTTTATGTGAGAGTTTGGAGCTTCAAACTCTTCAGCTTTGGGTCCTACAAATGTTGCTTTGAAACTGAAATTGCATCTCTGATCCCCGACATTAGTTTTTTTCCCCTAAAATGGTACTGTGGTATTGAACAGGATGGCTTTGTGCCCAAAAACTGGGACTTGAGAGGCTAAAAAATGAGGATTTGAGCTCTCCCAGTTGAGGACTTGATTCTAACATGAGGCTTTGTTCCCTCAAAATGAGGCTTTGGGAACTAAAAATAAGATCTTGAACCCTGTTAGAGTTTTTTGTCTCCAAAAAGGAGTCTGTGGACATAGAAAATCAGACTTTGTGTCTTAAAAATTGTGCCCTGGGCCTCAAAATGAGTCTTTGAAGCTCAAAAGGGGAGGTTGGAACTTATATAGGAGGGTCTGTACCATAACAGGAATCTTTGTGCCCCAAAAGCAGTTTCCCCTTCCCCTAGCCCTGCACTTGGAACCAGGGTTCTGGACAGAAGGAGGGTATCTGTCCCCAAACTGGGTCTGGGGGTGCTGGCAGAAGGCACTTGGGTCACATTCCCTCCTGTCAATTCCAAAAGGATCCCGCTCCTCTGTACTAGAAGGTGGATGTTCCCAGGTGTCACAGGAGTCATGGTCGATGGATAACTGTGTCCATGGTGGTGGTCAAATGCCAAAATCCTTTCTTTTAATTGTGGCCTCGGTGACCTGTTGATGTCTAAACTCTCTCTGTGGATGCTGACATGGACTAAACAGCCTGATCAGCCCTCAGAACAGGGCCTGCATGGAACTGGCATTGGACTAGAGATCACCTGAGCTCTCTTGTTCGATAAATTTTACTATGAGCATAAGATGTAAAGACCCACTTAAAAGGTTACCCCAAGCCTCAGCAGTACAAAGTGTGCCCTCACCCCTCATGCTGGGGGGCTCCTAACCCATGGCAGAGGGGGTAGGAACTGGATGGGCTTTACAGTCCCTTCCAACCCAAACCATTTAATGATTTTGAAGAGTGTAGAAATACAAAGTTTAAACTAAAATATATTTTTCTTAGGTGCACTTTCAAATCTTCCTCTTTAACCACACTGGGAAATGACTCCAAGGAGCTGTACAAGGCTTGAAGACCTGAAGAAATCTCCAGGCAGACAAGAGCTCATTAAGACTTTCTGGGCTTTAATGAGAAGCAGGGTGGACTTGCTGATGAGTCCTTGAACCTCAGCTTCTTGGAGAAGATGGAGTGAAACTCTCAAGAAGTCAAAAGCAGATCTTAGAGTACCTTGAAGTATTAATTGGTCTCAGTGAGGAATGTTAGTAACAAAGCCTATCCAGGGACTCGTTAGAGCTGAGAATTGGAGGCCATGTTTACAGGCAGGCAAAGGCACTGTGCAGGCAGCTGTGATGCTGAGAAAAAAGGTTTGGTTTGCTTGATGAAGCAGAAAGGCCAAGCCCTGACCCCCAGCCCTGAGCAGGCAGATCTGGCTTTGGCTACAATGACACTGGTATCATGAACTTTCCCACAGTGCTAAATCAAAGTGGGAGCAGTTATTCCATGTAATTCCAAATAGAGACTCGTGTAGTTATGGGAGATTCCAAGGCTCTCCCACAGTTCCATGGAGCTGTAGAAGAGTTTGGTCATAGATAGGCAGGGACATAGAAGGTCATGAAAGAGTGAGAGAAAACTTGTGTGTGTGAGCTGATGGAAGAATTAGTAATAGAGGAGTAATGGAGAAGTGCAGTGATAGATGGTTTATGAAAGTGTTGGGTCATATATTCTCATGGCAGAATTGGGTCATAGATGACTCGGGTCTTAAAAGGGTCATAGAATATTCAGGCCATGGAATAGTCAAGTCACTGAAGTTTGAGTTTATTTAGATTTTTATAAAGTTTGGTCATAGAAGGGTCACAATAGGACTGGTTCAGAGAAGGGCTGATTCCTAGAAGAATGTTAGAACTGTCAGGTCATGGAAGAATCTGGTCACAGAAGGTTCATGGAAGAGTCAGGTTATTGAATAAAGCATCACAGAACAGTCAGACAATAGTCAGGGCATAGAATGAAGTGTTGTGTCATAGAATACTTGAATTATTGAAGGGTCCAGTTTTATAAGAGATGGGTAAGAGACTATCTGAGTTATAGATGAATTGGGTCTTAGAAGAATAATAGAAGCTTTCAGTACTAGAAGGTTCATAGAAGTCTTATGTCACAGAATATTTGGGTAATAGAAGTGTCAAGTCACAGAAATATCAGAGTTTATTTGGTTAATAGAAGAATTTGTTAAGGGTCATGCAAGAGTGAGTTCATAGAAGTGTCAGGTCATAAACTGGTTGGGTCAGACATTATTAATATCATAGAAGAGTCAGATCAAAGAAAGTCATAGAAGTATCATAAAAGAATTAGGTCATAGGAACCTCTTGGGTTTTAGAAGAGTCAGGTCATAGAGGAGTGACAGACGAGTGGGGTGGTAGAAGAGTTGGTTCATAGAAGTCTTAAGTCATAAATGAGGCACCTGGCAGCTCATATGTGTGTCAGATCATAACAGGAATTTCGTCTTACAAGGGACAGTTAATAGTAGAGTTGGTTCATGCAAGAGTTGGGTCACAGAAGGGTCACCCTTTAGAAGAGTTGGATCATAGAAGCATCAGGACATAGATAATTTGTGCCACAGAAGACTCAAAGAAGAATTGAGCCATAGAATGTCACATCATAGAAGAGTCAGGGAACACTCAAGTCATAGAAGGTCATAGAATACTCGAGTCACTGAAGGGTCTGATCATTTGAGAGGCAGGTCATAGAAGGGACATAGAAGTATTGGGATGTAGAAGACTAGAGTCGTAAAAGAGTCGTAGAAGAGTCATATAAGCATCATATCATAGAAGAGTCATTACAGTAGGGACATCATAGATGGCTCAGGTTGTAGAAGACTTAGTTCATAGAAGGATGGTGAGGCACAATCTCCCCAAGGGAAATCAAGTTCCCTTGTCCTTCAGACATCCAGAAATGGAATCTGAGGAGATAACATCAGGGACACAGCCTTGAGTTGACCTGCTCATCCATTAGCCATTTCTAAAAACAACCTGGAATGTGGTAGTGGTGTCAGTGTTCAGGAAGTTTCCTCTCTCTCCATGACATTTAGAAGATGATGGAGAGCGTCCTCACTGTGACATTGTCCTGCTCACTCATCTACCTGGGACATTGCCCTTCCTGTCCCATGGAATGGGAAGGATTGTGTTTGCTCAATTGATCCCTGACCTGATCATGACCCACCACTAGCTGATCCTTCCCTGAGTCACAGAGGCCTGGGAGACCTTGCTGGGGAAACCAAAACCAAAGAGGACACAGGGAATCTCAGACGTGTCTATTCCTGCTCTTCCTAAATTCAGCAGTGCCTACACAGGCTCTGTGTTTCTTTCTTTGTTTGTTTCTTTTTCCTTTACTGTTCCTGAAGCAGTAAACTGATCATGGGACCCTTGAATGGTCTTTCAAATGGAGATTGATTCACAGTCTGGACTCTTGCTGAGCTTGGAGGATGCTGTCTGTGAAGCCCATCTGTCTAGACCTCTGTGACCACATCACAGCTCTGTCTCCCAAATAAACAGCTCAGAGTCCTGCTGCCTGTGCCCCTGGCTGAGGGCATTGCTTTGTATGGGGGCTGAAGCCCTGCAGCTGTGGCACCAGGCAAGCTCATACCTGACATGAGGAAACCAAGAGTCCCACACACTGTGTGCACAAAGGCTTTACTTAAAGGAGAGACACTGCTGGGATGGAAGAGAGCTGAGTGTTTTTCCAGCCATAGGTCTAAAGACCAGGGATGAAAAGCCTAAATTTTCTCAATCGATCATCTTGGAGAAATTAAATCATTCCCTGTAATCTTCTTGGGGTCCTATTTTATTAAGGGGGGTAAGAAAAATGATTGTCATGTCCACCAGTTCTTCTAACAGTATCAGTGACAGTGCAGGACAGACGTATCTCTGCCCAGCTGAGGGAGGGAACATCAGGGATGGCTTCAGCCTGTTTCTCAGCAGGTTTCCCTGGAGCCCCAGGGACACCTCAAGGGAGCCCAAAGGGGGCAGAGAAAGCGCTGCCTGGGGCAGCTCCTCTGCTGCTGAGCTGGGCTGGGCTCCTGGGACCAAGTGAGCTGATAACAAGAGGGTAGTTATGAAAAGAGCCAGGTCTGGGCAGGAGCAGTTCCTCTGCCAAGCCCAGCAGGGCTGAGGGCACTGCCTACAGGCAGTGAGGGGAGAGGAGGGAGCAGAGAAAGGGGAAAGGCAGGGTTGGGTGGGAGGAGAGAGGAGTCTTCATTTGGAAAAAATCTTCCCAGCCCTTCTCAAGGTGAGTCTCTTGGTGCAGGACAATGCAGGTGCTGTTCCTGGAGGGATCTCCTAAAACCTGCACAGCCACAGCCTGTGGGATCTGTCAGGAGGGCTCTTGCCATTTCTGCAGCAGACATTAAAAACAGGGTCAGCGCTCAGCCTTCTCCCCATGGTGGGAGAGGGAGAAGCTGTCGGCACGGAAGAAGCAGCTCATGGCAGGAGAGGTTCTTTCTGCCTTCAAATGAGTCTTGTGTGAGTCAGGGCTGCACACAATTAGAAATCACTTTTAGATATTTCTAAGTGGACATTTCAAAGGGGAAGATCAGGGCAAGATAAGGAACTTCTCTGAGTCTGTGGTTTCAGTTACCTGCACTTGGGGAATTTCAGGGGAGCAAAGGATTGAGAACCTCTCATGCTTAAACAAATCACTGAGACTCTTGAGCTGTATCCTTGAGTTGTCAGTAGGAGCCTCTTGAAGATTTTCTAGCTCCTCCTATGCCCATGGACAGCATTAGCATCACCTCAGTGTGACTCACCAGGCTCAGTCTGACCTGTCCTTTGCTGCTTATAAACAGGAACCTGTGTGCAGCTTTACCTGGCAAACAGGCAGGTTTGTGTAGGGACAGGGGATATAGAGAGGGTCAGATGGGGTCTGTGAGCACAGGGAAAAGACACAGGATAGGGAAACACCCCCCAGGAGTAAAATTTCCAGGCTGAAGAGATAGGATCATGGAATGAGAGGAGACTTAATAGAGATGCTGTGGGAGGGAGAATTCTGAAAGCTCTGTGTTGTCACCTCCAGTGCAGCCCCTTCCTCCAAGCAAGCCCCCTTGCCTCCTCTCCCACCCAGCAAAGCCTCTGCCCTCAGGGCTCTGGGCTCCAAGGCTGAGCCCCCTTCTCTGCAGCCACAGCTCCAGTAGGACAGGGGGCTGAGAGAAACTGCCCGGCAAGGTTGGTGTCTGGGAGGGGACAAGCACAGCTGGGCAAGGGGAATGCTGTCTGTGTGCCCGGCTGCCTCTGCCCTGTTTTCTTCCAGACAAACTCTCATTTTCTTTCTCCCCCTTTTCTCCCCTGATCTCTTGATGTTTTTGTCTGGTTCTCTCTGCCAGGCTCTCTGGGGATGGGAATTTTGGCTGCAGAGTCACCCTCTGAACTGGTGGCTCCTTTCCTGCCATTGTGTCCATGGGAACCTGTGTCCAAGCTTTCCTCTGAGCTGTGAGGCTGTGGGCAATGCAGTCAATGGGGGAGGGGAAGGATCTGAGTGTCCCTTCAACAAAAGGCATTATGAAGGCACTTGGTTGTCCTTGAGGTGTCCTTCCAAGCTGTGAACTTGCCTCCAGGATGCAAACCTGCCTTATCACATCTTTGTGATATGTGAAGGGACTTTGAGATGTGCAGAGATGTAACAAAAGAGAAAGTGCTGTTTTATTTCTGAAATGATCCATGCATGTTTTGGGCTGAAAGTCAGGGCTGAGACCTTAGGAAAGAGTGAGATATTGAGTGGTGTGAGGTGGGCTGCAGGGTTGACTTCTTGCAGCCAGCGGGCAGAGGACCTGCTCCTCTGGCACAGTAAGCCAGCATCAAGAAGAGTTTCAGGCACAGAGCTTAAGTAAGGGCTGAGAGAAATGGAAAAGCAGTGGAAAGTGGACAGTGTGAGTGGTGGTTTTTATTTTACTCCAAAGAATTTTCATGTAAGTTCTTTCTTTTTGTTCAGTGCTTCACGTCCAGAGGCAACTGATGTCCAACAGCAGCTCCATCACCCACTTTCTCCTCCTGGCATTCGCAGACACTTGGGAGCTGCAGCTCTTGCACTTCTAGCTCTTCCTGGGCTTCTACCTGGCTGCCCTCCTGGGCAATGGCCTCATCATCATCACCATCTCTTGCAACCACCATCTCTACACCCCCATGTATTTCTTTCTCCTCAACCTCTCCCTCCTAGACCTGGGATCCATCTCCATCACTGCCCCAAATCCATGGCCAATTCCCTCCGGGACACCAGGGTCATCTCCTACTCAGGATGTATTGGTCAAGTCTTCTTTCTATTCTTCCTCTTTGCAGCAGAGTATTTTCTTCTCACCATCATGTCCTACGACTGCTACGTTGCCATCTGCAAACCGCTGCACTATGGGACCCTCCTGGGCACCAGAGCTTGTGTCCACATGGCAGCAGCTGCCTGGGACACTGGTTTTTTCTATGCTTTGCTTCACACGGCCAATACATTTTCTCTGCCCCTGTGCCAGGGCAATGCTGTGCAGCAGTTCTTCTGTGAAGTTCCCCAGATCCTCAAGCTCTCCTGCTCAGATTCCTACCTCAGGGAGGTTGGACTTGTTGGCATTAGTGCCTGTTTATATTTTGACTCTTTTGTTTTCATTGTAGTGTCGTATGTGCAGATCTTCAGGGCTGTGCTGAGGATCCCCTCTGAGCAGGGACAGCACAAAGCATTTTCCACATGCCTCCCTCACCTGGCCGTGGTCTCCCTGTTTGTCAGCACTTCAGGGTTTGCCTACTTGAAACCACCCACCATCTCCTCTCCATCCCTGGACATTGTGGTGTCAGTTCTGTACTCAGTGGTGCCTCCAGCACTGAACCCTCTCCTCTACAGTTTGAGGAACCAGCAGATCAAGGATGCAGTGTGGAAATTGATAACTGAATGGTTCTTTATATCAATGAACTGCTCATCACCTTCTGCATAGCGGTTATTATGCAATTCATGGCAGTTCCAGTGTGGCTTCTCTATTTCTTGTTTGTGATAATCAATTTTCCTTTATGATAATCTTGTCATCCTTTTTTTTATGTCATCATCTTCACTTTTCTTACTGACTGGCTGTGTACATGAGGAACTATGCTCCCTCTGTGTTTAAACGAAATAAAAAGATATTCAATGACACTCGTTTTCTAATGTCTTTCCTCCAAAATATTTTTGGAGCAGCAGGGACAGTTCCTGTCAGTGTGGGTGGAGGGCAAATGAGTCCCATCACGGCATCATGGCCAGGAATCAGCACGTGAACTCCCAGAGCTGTTCTCTCTCCTGATCCACACTCTCTTCCTCACCCCTTGACTTGCTGTAACGCCTGAGGGCTCTGAGCTTGGTCACAGCCATGCTGCATGGCAGTGCTGTGCCTGCAGGCAGGGACAGGCAATGGGCACTCGTGGGACACAACAGCCTTTCCATAAATCAAGGGGATCTCCTTGGGGCAGTGCCTGAAGGCTAAAGGCTTTATTCAAGGTTTCCCTCAAGGGCATCCCCAAGAACCCAAGCCACAGATGAAAACATCACTGTAAAAATAAAGAGCAGTGTGGGGTGGTGGGTTCAGGAAGGCTGCAGTTTCCTTTCACAGGGCAGCCTCCTGTGAGACCTTGAGGACCAGCAGAGCAGGGGCTGGTCTGTTCCCATGTGCACTGGACCCCCTGCAGAATCTGCCCCAGGGCAACCATCCTGAAGTAGCCCCTCAAAACCACCATTCCCAGCACTGCCCTTTCACCCCAGCTTGGAAAGGTTCTTTGTTCCTCCCTAGAAGGACCCAGAATGAGGAGGTCAGAGTCTATAATCTCACTGTACAGATGAGATGGGAGCGCATACATCATGTGCCTGAGGTGAGATGAACCCAAGCAAACACAAACAGCCCTTCCGTGAGTTTCCATGTAGACCTGGGGGACAGAAAGTGTCTCAGGGTCACTTTGAGTCGAGAGCAACATCCCAAGAGTAAGTGCCTGAATGCAGCTCTGCAATGCGCTTCCTTCAACCACGGTCCCTGTGTTCATTCCTCGTGCTGTGGGCATCTCAGATGAGTAAGGAACAGGGCAACACATCACAGGGCTGAGACACCTCCCAACCCCTAGAAGGGGCAACAGGGAGTCAGAGAACAACTATGACCTTTGTCTCCCAGTGTACAAGGGCCTGACTCTGTCTCTGAACATTCCTGAGTGCAGAAAGAGTCCAGGAGGCTAGTTCAGGTGTGGTCTCCTGATAGAACCATCACATTTCTTTGTGTGACCCCAGAATCAAACCCAGGGATTCATCTCAGCTCCCTTGGACAGGCTCATTGCGAGTGTTCCTGTCTGCTGCATCACCCTTACGGGATGTAAGTGCCAGAGCAATCAGAGAGGCTCTGGGGTCCTTAGAAAATAAGTCATTGAACATACCTTAAAGACAAGGAAGAACAAGAACTGGGAGAATTGCACGTGGAAACCCCTGGAACGTGAGGGAGATGAAATGCACAGTGTGTCAGACAGAGAGCTGGAAATGCAAGCATAGGGCAAGGGCAATGCTGCTTATCCCACAAATCGCACACGTTCTGAAAATTCATATTCCGGCAGCATAGAAATTCTATGGACATTTTGTTGGAAGTTTTGAATCCTTTCAGCTGCTGCTGAAGAACAGTTTTAAATACGTGTTTAGGCATTGAGAACAGTTCTCATGTTTTCAGATCGAGCTCCATGCTATGACCATCACCACCCAGTGCAAACCTCTAGAGGCCTCGATGTGTCTGAGTTGTTTGCCTGAGACTGCGGCTGTCAGAGAAGACTGACAGAGCCGTGTCACTTCCATCATTTCCATCCAGTCCGGAACATTCGCACAACTTGATTAAGGGAGTTCCAAGAGTGTATGTAGAGGGGCAGTACAAGGACAGCACTTTGAAGAAATGCCAGTAGAATTCTCCAATTGATGTTGATGCAGGATGTCTCCTAGGGAGGTGTGCACATGTAGGGAAAGCAATGGCCTTGAGGTCCACCACTACATGGACAACATTTCTCCTCACTTCTCCAGCTCTGTCATGTGTTTGTCTGTCAGATTGTCTATGATGTCAGTGGAAAATACATCTCTATATGACACACAAAGTGTTTGGATCCCTCCCAGAGCAGGTCTTAGATTTGCAGTCTATCAGAATTTCACCTTGGATCCCCTCATATACCCTCTTTCTCCATAAATAATAAAAATTACAGAGGTAAGCTCCGTTCTTGGACTGTTCTTGACCTTGCAGATAGAATCATAGAATATGAAGCAGTCATATAGTGAGAAGCAGACTATAAGCAGTCTATAAGGATCATCAAGTCCCACTCCTTGCTCCTCATTAGACTACCTAAAATCAAACAAAGAGCACAATCCACATGCTTCTTGAACTCTGAAAGGCTTGGAGCCCTGACCACTTCCCTGGGGAGACTTTTCCATTGATCGGCCACCCTCTCAATGAAGAACCATTTCCTAATGTCCAATAAGAACTTCCTCTGATGGAGCCTCAACCTGTTTCCATTTCCTATCGCTAGTCACCAGAGAGCAAAGTTCACCCACCAGTTGTGCAGAGTGGCCAGTGCTGGAGCTGGTGATGAGAGAGACCAGTGCCTTGGGGCACCTTCTCAGTCTATCCCTGCCACCAAGGGCACCCACCGGCCTCCTCTCTCCTGCACCTGCAGGGCTGGGCTCTGCCCCTCTCACTCTCTGCAGCGAGTCACACCCCTACTGAGAGGCGATGAATGAGGATCCGGGCCATCAAAATTGTGGGTAATTCTAAATATGAGGCTTTGTTCCCTGAAAGAAGCTTTTGAAGATAAAAGTGAGCTTTTGGAACCTATAAATAAGGGTTTGGCCTCTAAAACTGAGGTACTGGAAATTCAAAATCAGACTTTGGGCCTTAAAAATAAGGTTCTTAAAATGAGTTATTAAACATAAAAAAAAAAAAGAAAAAAAAAAGGAGAGAGCTTTGATTCTCAAAATGTAACTATGAGTCCTAAAAAAATATGGGTCTTAAAACCAGGTTAGAATCCTAGAATTGAGGATTTCGTTCCAAAACATAAGACTTTGACTACTAAAGGGATGGGTGAGGTGCTGCATATGAGTCTTTTGACAGTGCAAGGAAGCACCCCCTCTGTGGCCTCAAGAAATGAAGTTCTGGTCCCAAATGCAGGGCTTTGGGTGCTCCCTTCAAGGATTCATCTTTAAAAGAGGGGGTTAAATTCTTTCCATGAGAGTCTGGTGCCTCAAAAGAAGGGTTTGGGTCCTGCTAATGGTGCTTTGAAACTGAGGCTTTGAGCCTTGACAAAAGACTTTATGCCCTAAAATGATGCTGTGGTAACAAACATGATGGTTTTGTTCTGTAAAAATGGGAGTGGAGAGGCTCAAAATGAGCAGTGCTGCTGATTTAGGATGTTCCTCGTAGGTGAGGAGGTCTCAGACCACGAGCAGGCTCCTGCCTTGCACAGGAACAGGGGATGCCTCTGGTACCACCACACCCTGTAGGTTCGCTCCAGGTCTTTGTGTTCCACAGGGGCTTGTGATGTCACTGGTGTCTAATTATGTCACAGAGCAGTGGCAGTGTCCTGACTTTTGATGGCCCTTGTGAGGTCAGAGGTGGGTGAGTGTGTGGAGAGGCAGGAGCAGGAATCTTGCCTTTTGGGGCACTTTTTAGGTATCTCATGGCTGAGAAGGTGTTTGGATATGAACAGACACTGGGCTGGAGCATCTACTCCTTGTGTCACTTTGCCCTGAGCAGCTGTCTGGTTGGGACAAGTGACCTGGCTTGTGCAGGTGTCTGTGAGGTCACAATTGGCCAAGCAACAGACAGGACTGGAGAGTGGGGCCAGGCTCTGAGAGCTTCTTGCAGTGTCCCTCATGGTTGAGTGAGGAACAGGGCTGGAGAAGGAGCCTGGCCTGAGATGGTACTTATGGTGTCTCTGCTGGCCCTGTGGGTGATGGGGATGAGATGTCACTTGGTTTGTTGTGCTGGTTTGTTTTGGGTAGAGTCAATGTTCTTTAACATGGCCAGAGTGGGGGTGAAGTTTTGATTTGTGCTGTTGGTGACCCAGGGAGGTTCTCATTATTGCTGATCAGGGCTTACAGAGCATCAAGGTCTTTTCTGCTCTTCAAATGGCTCCACCAGGGAGTGGACTCGGGCTGCAAACAGACTGCTGGAACAGCTGACCCTAACTGACCAAAGGGACTTTCTGTAATATATGATGTCACACTCTGCATGTAAAGTTGTGTTAAGAAGAAGAGTTTGAGGACATTCAAAATGATGTCTTTTGCCTTTCTAATAAACTGTTACTGTCGATAGAGTCCTACTGTCCTGGGGAGGGCTGAACACCTTCCTGCCAAATGGACAAAGTGAATGAATCTCTCAATTTACTTTGCTTTCAAGGACAGTTTTTCTTTAGCAATTAAAATACTGCATTTACACCAATGCACGCAGCATGGGGAATAAGATGGAAGAGCTGGAAGCCGTTGTAGGGCAAGGAGCCTATGATGTCGTTGCCATCACGGAAACGTGGTGGGATGACTCATAACTGGAGTACATCTTTGGTGGCATATAAACTCTTCAGGAGGGATAGAAAGGGTAGGAGAGGGGGTGGAGTAGCCCTCTTTGTAAGGGAGGACTTGGACACCTCTGAGATGGACTGTGGCGATGAGGAGAGTGAGTGCCTGTGGGTTAAGATCAAGGGAGCCTATAAGAAGGGAGATTTTGTGATGGGAGTCTGTTACAGGCCACCCAGCCAAGGAGAGGCAGCTGATGAGCTCTTCTTTAAACAGCTGGGGTCAATCTCCAAGTCAGAGCCTCTTGTCCTTGTGGGAGACTTCAGTCTCCCTGATATCTGCTGGAAGTACAATACAGCAGAAAAGAAGCAGTCTAGGAGGTTCCTGGAGTATGTGGAAGACAACTTCCTTGCACAGCTGGTTAATGAACCTACGAGGGAAGGTGCCCTCCTGGACTTGCTGTTTGTCAACAGCTTGTGGGGGATGTGATAGTAGGGGGTCACCTAGGTCTTAGTGATCATGAGATGATAGGGTTTTCTGTCCTAGGTGAAGTGAAGAGGGTGCTAAGCAGGACGGTAGCACTAAATTTTCAGAGGGCAGACTTTGAACTGTTTAGAAGGCTGGTTGGCAAAGTCTCCTGGGAGACAGCACTTGAGGGCAAGGGAGCCCATGAGGGCTGGGAGCTCTTCAAAAAGGAGATCCTAGCAGCTCAGGAGAAAGCCATCCCCGTGTTCTGGACTTCAGTAAAGCCTTTGACACAGTTTCTCACAGCATTCTGCTACGGAAACTGTCAGCCTCTGGCCTGGACAGACGCACACTCTCCTGGGTAGAAAACTGGCTGGCTGGCCGGGCCCAGAGAGTGGTGGGAAATGGTGTTAAGTCCAGCTGGAGGCCAGTGACGAGTGGTGTCCCCCAGGGCTCAGTGCTAGGTCCAGTCCTGTTCAATGTCTTCATCAATGACCTGGATGAGGGCATTGAGGGTACCCTTAGCAAGTTTGCAGATGACACAAAGCTGTGTGCAAGTGTCGATCTGCTGGAGGGTAGGGAGGCTCTGCAAAGGGACCTAAACAGGCTGGACCACTGGGCAGTGTCCAACGGCATGAGGTTTAATACGGTCAAATGCTGGGTCCTGCACTTGGGGCAGAACAACCCTATGCAGAACTACAGACTGGGAGAAGCCTGGCTGGAAAACTGCCTGGAGGAGAGGGACCTGGGGGTGTTGGTCGACAGCCGACTGAACATGAGCCAGCAGTGTGCCCAGGTGGCCAAGAAGGCCAGTGGCATCCTGGTTTGGATCAGAAACGGTGTGACCAGCAGGTCCAGGGAGGTGTTTCTCCCTCTGGACTCAGCACTGGTGAGGCTGCTCCTTGAATATTGTGTCCAGTTCTGGGCCCCTCAGCACAAGAAGGATGTTGAGGCTCTGGAGCGAGTTCAGAGAAGAGCTGAGAGAGGCTGGTGAAGGGGCTGGAAAACAGACCCTATGAGGAGCGGCTGAGAGAGCTGGGGGTGTTTAGCCTGGAGAAGAGGAGGCTGAGAGGAGACCTCATTACTCTCTACAACTACCTGAAAGGAGGTTGTAGAGAGGAGGGAGCTGGCCTCTTCTCCCAAGTGATAGGGGACAGGACAAGAGGGAATGGCCTCAAGCTCCTCCAGGGGAGATTTCAGCTAGAGATTAGGAGGAAGTTTTTCACGGAAAGGGTCATTGGGCATTGGAATAGGCTGCCCACCCGTGCCTTAAACACCTCCTGGGAAGGTGAATCAACCACCTCCCTGGGCAGCCTATTCCAATCAGGGAGATTGAAGTCTCCCACAAGGACAAGAGGCTCTGACTTGGAGATTGACCCCAGCTGTTTAAAGAAGAGCTCATCAGCTGCCTCTCCTTGGCTGGGTGGCCTGTAACAGACTCCCATCACAAAATCTCCCTTCTTATAGGCTCCCTTGATCTTAACCCACAGGCACTCACTCTCCTCATCGCCACAGTCCATCTCAGAGGTGTCCAAGTCCTCCCTTACAAAGAGGGCTACTCCACCCCCTCTCCTACCCTTTCTATCCCTCCTGAAGAGTTTATATGCCACCAAAGATGTACTCCAGTTATGAGTCATCCCACCACGTTTCCGTGATGGCAACGACATCATAGGCTCCTTGCCCTACAACGGCTTCCAGCTCTTCCATCTTATTCCCCATGCTGCGTGCATTGGTGTAAATGCAGTATTTTAATTGCTAAAGAAAAACTGTCCTTGAAAGCAAAGTAAATTGAGAGATTCATTCACTTTGTCCATTTGGCAGGAAGGTGTTCAGCCCTCCCCAGGACAGTAGGACTCTATCGACAGTAACAGTTTATTAGAAAGGCAAAAGACATCATTTTGAATGTCCTCAAACTCTTCTTCTTAACACAACTTTACATGCAGAGTGTGACATCATATATTACAGAAAGTCCCTTTGGTCAGTTAGGGTCAGCTGTTCCAGCAGTCTGTTTGCAGCCCGAGTCCACTCCCTGGTGGAGCCATTTGAAGAGCAGAAAAGACCTTGATGCTCTGTAAGCCCTGATCAGCAATAATGAGAACCTCCCTGGGTCACCAACAGCACAAATCAAAACTTCACCCCCACTCTGGCCATGTTAAAGAACATTGACTCTACCCAAAACAAACCAGCACAACAAACCAAGTGACATCTCATCCCCATCACCCACAGGGCCAGCAGAGACACCATAAGTACCATCTCAGGCCAGGCTCCTTCTCCAGCCCTGTTCCTCACTCAACCATGAGGGACACTGCAAGAAGCTCTCAGAGCCTGGCCCCACTCTCCAGTCCTGTCTGTTGCTTGGCCAATTGTGACCTCACAGACACCTGCACAAGCCAGGTCACTTGTCCCAACCAGACAGCTGCTCAGGGCAAAGTGACACAAGGAGTAGATGCTCCAGCCCAGTGTCTGTTCATATCCAAACACCTTCTCAGCCATGAGATACCTAAAAAGTGCCCCAAAAGGCAAGATTCCTGCTCCTGCCTCTCCACACACTCACCCACCTCTGACCTCACAAGGGCCATCAAAAGTCAGGACACTGCCACTGCTCTGTGACATAATTAGACACCAGTGACATCACAAGCCCCTGTGGAACACAAAGACCTGGAGCGAACCTACAGGGTGTGGTGGTACCAGAGGCATCCCCTGTTCCTGTGCAAGGCAGGAGCCTGCTCGTGGTCTGAGACCTCCTCACCTACGAGGAACATCCTAAATCAGCAGCACTGCTCATTTTGAGCCTCTCCACTCCCATTTTTACAGAACAAAACCATCATGTTTGTTACCACAGCATCATTTTAGGGCATAAAGTCTTTTGTCAAGGCTCAAAGCCTCAGTTTCAAAGCACCATTAGCAGGACCCAAACCCTTCTTTTGAGGCACCAGACTCTCATGGAAAGAATTTAACCCCCTCTTTTAAAGATGAATCCTTGAAGGGAGCACCCAAAGCCCTGCATTTGGGACCAGAACTTCATTTCTTGAGGCCACAGAGGGGGTGCTTCCTTGCACTGTCAAAAGACTCATATGCAGCACCTCACCCATCCCTTTAGTAGTCAAAGTCTTATGTTTTGGAACGAAATCCTCAATTCTAGGATTCTAACCTGGTTTTAAGACCCATATTTTTTTAGGACCCATAGTTACATTTTGAGAATCAAAGCTCTCTCCTTTTTTTTTTCTTTTTTTTTTTTTATGTTTAATAACTCATTTTAAGAACCTTATTTTTAAGGCCCAAAGTCTGATTTTGAATTTCCAGTACCTCAGTTTTAGAGGCCAAACCCTTATTTATAGGTTCCAAAAGCTCACTTTTATCTTCAAAAGCTTCTTTCAGGGAACAAAGCCTCATATTTAGAATTACCCACAATTTTGATGGCCCGGATCCTCATTCATCGCCTCTCAGTAGGGGTGTGACTCGCTGCAGAGAGTGAGAGGGGCAGAGCCCAGCCCTGCAGGTGCAGGAGAGAGGAGGCCGGTGGGTGCCCTTGGTGGCAGGGATAGACTGAGAAGGTGCCCCAAGGCACTGGTCTCTCTCATCACCAGCTCCAGCACTGGCCACTCTGCACAACTGGTGGGTGAACTTTGCTCTCTGGTGACTAGCGATAGGAAATGGAAACAGGTTGAGGCTCCATCAGAGGAAGTTCTTATTGGACATTAGGAAATGGTTCTTCATTGAGAGGGTGGCCGATCAATGGAAAAGTCTCCCCAGGGAAGTGGTCAGGGCTCCAAGCCTTTCAGAGTTCAAGAAGCATGTGGATTGTGCTCTTTGTTTGATTTTAGGTAGTCTAATGAGGAGCAAGGAGTGGGACTTGATGATCCTTATAGACTGCTTATAGTCTGCTTCTCACTATATGACTGCTTCATATTCTATGATTCTATCTGCAAGGTCAAGAACAGTCCAAGAACGGAGCTTACCTCTGTAATTTTTATTATTTATGGAGAAAGAGGGTATATGAGGGGATCCAAGGTGAAATTCTGATAGACTGCAAATCTAAGACCTGCTCTGGGAGGGATCCAAACACTTTGTGTGTCATATAGAGATGTATTTTCCACTGACATCATAGACAATCTGACAGACAAACACATGACAGAGCTGGAGAAGTGAGGAGAAATGTTGTCCATGTAGTGGTGGACCTCAAGGCCATTGCTTTCCCTACATGTGCACACCTCCCTAGGAGACATCCTGCATCAACATCAATTGGAGAATTCTACTGGCATTTCTTCAAAGTGCTGTCCTTGTACTGCCCCTCTACATACACTCTTGGAACTCCCTTAATAAAGTTGTGCGAATGTTCCGGACTGGATGGAAATGATGGAAGTGACACGGCTCTGTCAGTCTTCTCTGACAGCCGCAGTCTCAGGCAAACAACTCAGACACATCGAGGCCTCTAGAGGTTTGCACTGGGTGGTGATGGTCATAGCATGGAGCTCGATCTGAAAACATGAGAACTGTTCTCAATGCCTAAACACGTATTTAAAACTGTTCTTCATCAGCAGCTGAAAGGATTCAAAACTTCCAACAAAATGTCCATAGAATTTCTATGCTGCCGGAATATGAATTTTCAGAACGTGTGCGATTTGTGGGATAAGCAGCATTGCCCTTGCCCTATGCTTGCATTTCCAGCTCTCTGTCTGACACACTGTGCATTTCATCTCCCTCACGTTCCAGGGGTTTCCACGTGCAATTCTCCCAGTTCTTGTTCTTCCTTGTCTTTAAGGTATGTTCAATGACTTATTTTCTAAGGACCCCAGAGCCTCTCTGATTGCTCTGGCACTTACATCCCGTAAGGGTGATGCAGCAGACAGGAACACTCGCAATGAGCCTGTCCAAGGGAGCTGAGATGAATCCCTGGGTTTGATTCTGGGGTCACACAAAGAAATGTGATGGTTCTATCAGGAGACCACACCTGAACTAGCCTCCTGGACTCTTTCTGCACTCAGGAATGTTCAGAGACAGAGTCAGGCCCTTGTACACTGGGAGACAAAGGTCATAGTTGTTCTCTGACTCCCTGTTGCCCCTTCTAGGGGTTGGGAGGTGTCTCAGCCCTGTGATGTGTTGCCCTGTTCCTTACTCATCTGAGATGCCCACAGCACGAGGAATGAACACAGGGACCGTGGTTGAAGGAAGCGCATTGCAGAGCTGCATTCAGGCACTTACTCTTGGGATGTTGCTCTCGACTCAAAGTGACCCTGAGACACTTTCTGTCCCCCAGGTCTACATGGAAACTCACGGAAGGGCTGTTTGTGTTTGCTTGGGTTCATCTCACCTCAGGCACATGATGTATGCGCTCCCATCTCATCTGTACAGTGAGATTATAGACTCTGACCTCCTCATTCTGGGTCCTTCTAGGGAGGAACAAAGAACCTTTCCAAGCTGGGGTGAAAGGGCAGTGCTGGGAATGGTGGTTTTGAGGGGCTACTTCAGGATGGTTGCCCTGGGGCAGATTCTGCAGGGGGTCCAGTGCACGTGGGAACAGACCAGCCCCTGCTCTGCTGGTCCTCAAGGTCTCACAGGAGGCTGCCCTGTGAAAGGAAACTGCAGCCTTCCTGAACCCACCACCCCACACTGCTCTTTATTTTTACAGTGATGTTTTCATCTGTGGCTTGGGTTCTTGGGGATGCCCTTGAGGGAAACCTTGAATAAAGCCTTTAGCCTTCAGGCACTGCCCCAAGGAGATCCCCTTGATTTATGGAAAGGCTGTTGTGTCCCACGAGTGCCCATTGCCTGTCCCTGCCTGCAGGCACAGCACTGCCATGCAGCATGGCTGTGACCAAGCTCAGAGCCCTCAGGCGTTACAGCAAGTCAAGGGGTGAGGAAGAGAGTGTGGATCAGGAGAGAGAACAGCTCTGGGAGTTCACGTGCTGATTCCTGGCCATGATGCCGTGATGGGACTCATTTGCCCTCCACCCACACTGACAGGAACTGTCCCTGCTGCTCCAAAAATATTTTGGAGGAAAGACATTAGAAAACGAGTGTCATTGAATATCTTTTTATTTCGTTTAAACACAGAGGGAGCATAGTTCCTCATGTACACAGCCAGTCAGTAAGAAAAGTGAAGATGATGACATAAAAAAAAGGATGACAAGATTATCATAAAGGAAAATTGATTATCACAAACAAGAAATAGAGAAGCCACACTGGAACTGCCATGAATTGCATAATAACCGCTATGCAGAAGGTGATGAGCAGTTCATTGATATAAAGAACCATTCAGTTATCAATTTCCACACTGCATCCTTGATCTGCTGGTTCCTCAAACTGTAGAGGAGAGGGTTCAGTGCTGGAGGCACCACTGAGTACAGAACTGACACCACAATGTCCAGGGATGGAGAGGAGATGGTGGGTGGTTTCAAGTAGGCAAACCCTGAAGTGCTGACAAACAGGGAGACCACGGCCAGGTGAGGGAGGCATGTGGAAAATGCTTTGTGCTGTCCCTGCTCAGAGGGGATCCTCAGCACAGCCCTGAAGATCTGCACATACGACACTACAATGAAAACAAAAGAGTCAAAATATAAACAGGCACTAATGCCAACAAGTCCAACCTCCCTGAGGTAGGAATCTGAGCAGGAGAGCTTGAGGATCTGGGGAACTTCACAGAAGAACTGCTGCACAGCATTGCCCTGGCACAGGGGCAGAGAAAATGTATTGGCCGTGTGAAGCAAAGCATAGAAAAAACCAGTGTCCCAGGCAGCTGCTGCCATGTGGACACAAGCTCTGGTGCCCAGGAGGGTCCCATAGTGCAGCGGTTTGCAGATGGCAACGTAGCAGTCGTAGGACATGATGGTGAGAAGAAAATACTCTGCTGCAAAGAGGAAGAATAGAAAGAAGACTTGACCAATACATCCTGAGTAGGAGATGACCCTGGTGTCCCGGAAGGAATTGGCCATGGATTTGGGGCAGTGATGGAGATGGATCCCAGGTCTAGGAGGGAGAGGTTGAGGAGAAAGAAATACATGGGGGTGTAGAGATGGTGGTTGCAAGAGATGGTGATGATGATGAGGCCATTGCCCAGGAGGGCAGCCAGGTAGAAGCCCAGGAAGAGCTAGAAGTGCAAGAGCTGCAGCTCCCAAGTGTCTGCGAATGCCAGGAGGAGAAAGTGGGTGATGGAGCTGCTGTTGGACATCAGTTGCCTCTGGACGTGAAGCACTGAACAAAAAGAAAGAACTTACATGAAAATTCTTTGGAGTAAAATAAAAACCATCACTCACACTGTCCACTTTCCACTGCTTTTCCATTTCTCTCAGCCCTTACTTAAGCTCTGTGCCTGAAACTCTTCTTGATGCTGGCTTACTGTGCCAAGTACTACTTCATTACTATGAACCAAGTATTCTATGACCTGAGCCATCTGTGACATCCCTACTCTAATGACTCTTACTATCATCTGATGCGTCTATGACCCTTCTATGACTCTTTTAGGACTAGTCTTCTATGTCCCAGACTTCTATGTCCCTTTTCTGATCTCACACTTCTGTGATCAACACTTCTATGACCCAGTTCCTCAGGGAGACGTCACTAACTAAATACTTCTGTAACATGTCTTAAATGACCCAAGACTTTTATTACCAAACTCTTCTCTGACCCTTCTATGACTTCCTATGACCAGTCTCCCCTATGACTCTTCTATGACCCCACTCTTCTGCAACCCATCTTCTCTATAACCTTAATAATTTATGACCCAACTCTTATATGACCCAACACTTCCATGATCTGAGTCTTCTTATGACCCAGTCCTTCCTTTTTCTGACTAAACTCTCATGCATCTATGACTCAACTCTTCCATGACACAAATATTTTATGACCCACATCTTTTATGGCCTGAGACTTCTCTGACCTGACAGCTCTATCAACTTTTTATGACTGAATTCTTCTGCTACTCCCCTATGATCTGACTCATTTATAACCTGACTCTTCTTTGACCTGCCTTTTAAATGATCAGGCCCTTCTTTGACCCTTTTGAGCCTTCCATGACCTCCTATCTCTACTTGACTGTTTTCTGACTTTTCTATGACATGACATTCTGTGACCCAATTCTTCTGTGACTCTTCTGTGTAATAAATCACCTATGTCCTGATGTTTCTATGACCCAATACTTCTAAAGTATGACCCTTCTATCACCCAACTGTTGTATGAAACAACCCTACTATTAACTGGCCCTTCTATGATGCCATTCCTGTATGGCCTGAAACACATATGAGCCACCAGGTGCCTCTTTTGTGTTTTGACACTTCTATGACCCAACAATTCTCTGATCCTTCTGTGACCTAATGCTTCTATGACCTGACACTTCAGTCACACACCCTTTCTGTGTCCCTCCTCTTCTATGAACTTCCTATGACCCATCTCTTCTATGAACCAGCCCTTCTACCACCCCACTCCTCTATGATTCCTCTATGACCTGACTCTTTTAAAACCAAACTCTTCTAAAACCTGAGCCTTCTATGAATCAAGACTTCTCTGACCCAATTCTTTTATTGTCTTTCTATGACTTTCTTTGACCTGACTCCTCTACGACCTCTATAATCTATGACCCAACCATTTTATGATGAGACCCAACCATTTAACTGACTCTTGGGTAACCCGTCTCTGACAAACTCTGCTATTATCCAAGTAAACTCCCATGTTTCTGTGACTTGAAATTTCTGTTACCCAAAAATTCTGTGACCTGAGAATTCTAAGAACCTTCCATGACTGAAGTTTTCTATCATCCCTCTTTGACCCAATTCTGTTATGGGAATTCTATGATCCAACACTTTTATAAACCTTTCATGACTGCACTCCTCTGTTACTCCTCTAGGACTCAAACCATCTCTCACCTGACTCTTCCCACACCAAAGTTTTCTGTCACTCTTCTGTGACCCAACACTCTTACGACCCTACCATTCTATGACCCAAGACTTCTACAACTCCATGGAGCTGTGTAAGAGCTTTGGCATCTCCCATAACTCTACAGGAGTTACTCAGTTTGGAATTGCCTGGAATAACTGATCCTAGTTTGATTCCACAATGTGAGAATGTCCAGTGTCATTGCAGCCAAAGCCAGATCTGTCTTCCCAGGGCCTGGGCATCAGGGCTTGGCCTTTTTGCTTCACAAAACAAACCCAGGATTTTCTCAGCACCACAGCTGCCTGCACGGTGCCTTTTTCCTCCTGCAATCATGGCCTCCAATTATTGGCTCTAACGAGTCCCTAGGGACACTTTGTTAGACACAATCCTCACTGAGACCAGTTAATACTTCAGGGTACTCTGAGTTCTGCTTTTGACTACCTGAGAGATTTGCTCCATGTTCTCTCAGTAGCTGAGGTTCAAAGACTCATCAGCAAATCCTCCCTGGTTCTAATTAAGGTACAGAAAGCCTTAACGAGCTCTTTATCTTCCTGGAGATTTCTTCAGGTCTTCAAGCTTTGTGCAGCTCCTTGGAGTCATTTCCCAGTGTGGTTAAAGAGGAAGATTTCAAAGTGCATAGAATCATAGAATAACCAGGTTGGAAGAGACCCATCGGATCTTCTAGTCCAACCATTCCTATCAAACACTAAACCATGTCCCTAAGGACCTCATCTACCCAACCCTTAAACACCTCCAGGGAAGGTGAATCAACCACCTCCGTGGGCAACCTATTCCAATGCCCAATGACCCTTTCTGTGAAAAACTTCCTCCTAATCTCCAGCCTAAATCTCCCCTGGTGGAGCTTGAGGCCATTCCCTCTTGTCCTGTCCCCTGTCACTTGGGAGAAGAGGCCAGCTCCCTCCTCTCTAAAACCTCTTTTCAGGGAGTTGTAGAGAGTAATGAGGTCTCCTCTCAGCCTCCTCTTCTCTAGGCTAAACAACACCAGCTCTCTCAGACGCTCCTCATAAGGCCTGTTCTCCAGCCCCTTCACCAGCTTCGTTGCTCTTCTCTGGACTTGCTCCAGAGCCTCAACATCCTTCTTGTGGTGAGAGACCCAGAACTGAACACAGTATTCAAGGAGCGGCCTCACCAGTGCTGAGTACAAAGGGAGAATAACCTACCTGGAACTCAGAAAAATATGTTTTAGTTGAATTTTATATTTCCATACTTTTCAGGTTTGGGTTGAAAGGGACCTTAAAGCCTATCCAGTTTCCACCCTTTTTCCATGGGCAGGGACACCTCCCGCTGGACCCAGCTTCATCAAAGCTGGCCTTGAACACCTCCGGGGAGTGGGCATCTACAGCTTCCCTGGGTAACCTCGGCCACTGCCTCACCACCTTCTTTGTGAACAATTTACTCCTAACATCCAATCTAAATCTTCCCTTAGCCATAAAGACACACCCTGTCATCCTATCACTCCGTGACACTTGAAAAAAGACCTACCCCAGTTTTGTTAGTGACTCCCTTCAGGTACGTGGCATTTGCTATGCTGTCTCCCAAATGTCTTCTCTTCTCCAGGCTGAGGATTTCCAGGAGAATATCAGTATTTCTTCGGAAAATCTCTTTTGAAAGGACATGGGATTGGTGGAGATCTCTTGTGAGTGAGGACAAGCAAGGGTCCTGGTCCCAGCTTCTCAGAGCAATCCTCAGCTTGCCAGGTTTCTCCCATTGTGCTCCATGGAGAGGATTTCTCACTTGTGGGCAAAGCTAAAAATAGTTTAATAGGTAAAAGAAAAA
Source organism: Coccyzus lansbergi (assembly GCA_033558105.1). Taxonomy (NCBI): domain Eukaryota; kingdom Metazoa; phylum Chordata; class Aves; order Cuculiformes; family Coccyzidae; genus Coccyzus; species Coccyzus lansbergi. The sequence goes on from JAUMJK010000839.1 coordinate 160,465, forward strand.
AGACAAAATCCAACATAATACAAACCCAAACCCTATGCAAATGCCATCACTTGTCACCTCCCTCAGGCAGACTGACATCCCACCAGTCTACCATCACCTATCACCTTGCATGATAAAAATCTCCACTTCCTTCTTCTGGCACAGTTTTCATCACTATTTGTAGCATCTATGTTATGGGATCTCCCTCTGCTCAGCCGGGGTCAGCTCTCCTTGCTGAGTTCTGCTGCCATCTTCTCGCCCACCCCTAGACACTCACTGGGAGGAGCAGAGGGAGCAACTCTTGACGGTGGACAAAGGAGACAATCGCTGCCCTCACTCTTCTGGCACAAGGACGATGCCACAGGACCCAGTGAGTCTCACATTTCAAAAGGAAAGTGGAGAAACTGGAGAGGAGCTGGAGGAGGTCTGCCAGGATGGAGTTAGGGGCCACAGCATAAGGGGTGAGGACACGCTTTGGCCTGCTGGGGGAGGCCTGGGAAAATCTGCTAAGTGGGTCTCTATTTCTTATAGTCTTAGAAAAACTTACAGAACAAGAGAGCTCAGGTGACTCTAGTCCAATGCCCAGCTCCATATAGCAAGCTGACGACCAGGCCGCTCAGTCTATGTCAGCATCCATACAGAGAATTTAGACATCAACAAGGCACCAAGGCCACAATTAAAAGAAAGGATTTTGGCATTTGGCAGCTCCAAGGACACAGCTATCCATTGAGCACAGCTCCTGTGACACCTGGGAACATCCACATTCTTCCTCAAAGGAGCAGGGTCCTTCTGAGATGGACAGAAGGGAAAATGCTTTTGTGTGAGCACAGTGCAGCCCTGGCTGAGGCTCCAGAGCAGTAGAGGATTCTCCACCCCTGGGGGTTAAAACCTACCAGATTTGACACATCAGGATATTCTGTGCATGGGGCTGGGGCTGGGGAAATCTCGAGACTTTTCAACCTTAATGGTTCTGTGCTTGTGTGACTGAGGGGCCAGAGCTCTGTGCAGTCCAAGTGCCTCCTGCCTGAATTCCCAGCCCTATTTTGGGGCTCGATCCCCTCTTTTTGGTCCAAAACCCTGGCTCCCAGCCTGGGGCTCTAGAGGTAGAAACTGTGTTTTGGGACTCAAACCTTCATGTTAGGATACAGACCCTCATACATAAGTTCCACACACCTCCCCATTTTGAGGTTCAAAGACTCATTTTAAGGACCAGAACACAATTTTTAAGGGACAAGGTTTGGTTTTTGATGTCCGCAGCTTTCATTTTGGAGACAAAAGCCTCTAACAGGGTTCGAAATTTTATTTTTAGTTCCCAAAGCCTCCTTTGCAGGCAACAAAGCCTCATGTTAGAATCAAGTCCACAATTGTGAGGGCTCAAATCCTCTTTTTGAGCCTCTCAAGTCCCATTTGTAGGGTGAAAGCCATCCTCTTCACCACCACGGCATCATTTTAGGGCAAAACCCCCTAATGTCAGGGCTCAAAGATGCAATTTCAGTTTCAAAGCAACATTTGTAGGACCCCAAACCTCTTCTTGAAGCTCCAAACTCTCACATAAATGATCCAGCCTCCCCTTTACAGCCTGAAGCCTCCATTGGAGCACCGCAAGTTCTGCATTTTTGACCAGAGCTTCATTTCTTGAGGCAACAGATGAACACTTGTAGGGACAAAAGACTAATCTTGTAGCACTGCACTCATCCATTTAGAGCCCAAACTTTCATATCTAGGGTGGAAATTCTTGATTTTAGGGTATCAACCTGACTTTCAACACTTATAGTTTTTTTTAGGATGTTACATTTTGAGGCTCAACCCTCATTTTTTAAGCCTAAAGACACATTTCACTGTCCCAGAGCATAATTTGTAAGCACTAAAGTTGATTCTGGATGTCCAAAACCGCAGTGTTATTATCCAAAACGTTATTTATAGGTCATTGCTAGCTTCCAAAGCCTCATTTTCAGGGAATAAAGATTCATTTTTCGAGTTGTTTGTAATTGTAAAGGCCCAGATCCTAATTTTTGGCCTCTCAGGTATATTTAAAGCTGCAAAGCCTTTGTATTTGGTACCACAGCATCATTTCAGGGCATAAAACCTGAGGTCAGGGCTCAAAGCCTCAGTTTCACTTTCAAAGCACCATTAGTAGGACCCAAACCCTGCTTTTGAAGCTCCAGAATATCATGGAAAGGATCCAACCACCTCCTTTACAGCTCAAAGCCTCTTTGGAGTGCCCAAAGCCCTGCGTTTGGGATCAGAGTTTCATTTCTTGGAAGCGAGAGATTCTTGGTCCTTGAGGAATCAAAAGACAATTTCATAGAATCACACCCATCCTTTTAGTGCAGAAGTCTCACGGTTTCGACTGAAATCTTCAATTCCAGGGTTCTAACCTGTTTTTTAGGACCCATAGACATGTTGGGACCCACTGTTACATTTTGAAGGTCTATTTAAAAGCCTGAAGGTTAATATTAGAGTTCCAACACCTTAGTTTTAGAGGCCAAAACCTTATTTATAGGTTCTAAAACTCATTTCTCTCTTTCAAAGCCTCTTTCAGGGAAAAAAAAAAGCCTCATTTTTAGAATTATCCACAATTTTGTTGGTCAAAATCCTCATTCACTGCCACTCAGGGTGTTGCTGCCTGTGGCAGGAGGGTTGGACTAGATGGGCGTTTGAGGTCCCTCCCAACCCCAACCATGGTTCTTGCCGTGGCCTCCATGATGTCATCCTCTGTGATGCTGCCTGTGTCCTAGGAGACCTCTCTGCTCTCCAGGACAAGCACCCTCTGCACTCACTCTCCAGGAGGATCTGGAGGAGGCAGGTGGTCTCTCTGCTGGGAGCTGCCTGCACCTTGCTCTGTGTGTGAGAAACAAAGCAGCTGCGGTTCAACCGTTGCAGTGCTCGGTGCTGGTTCTGCCACAGAGGAACCTCTGCCCCACGGCCAGGGTAGGTCAGTTCTGTCCATGGTGCTTCTGCGCAGTCACTGCTCAGAGTTTATTCTCTGTGGAAAGGCCTCCAGTTATTGAGGGTTCTGTCAGCTCCCGTTCTTATGCATCCTAGGACTGGGAGACTATCTTCCTGGTTATTTTCCGCATGGGAGATGTTCCCAGCCTAAGTGGTCCCGTTTTTGTTTAACTGTGCCAGCCTTGACCCCTTCTCCTTCTCTCAGATTGGATTTCTTTCCCGAGTTCTTTGTCACTGACTCTGGGCTGTGTAAGGAGCCATCCTGGCCTGGATGCTGAAGTTCTGTTCCAATTTATCTGCCTGCTTGTTTGTTTTGTGTCCTTGTGGCATGGTCCTTAATTCCAACCTACGTTTCCACTACTTTTGGGGTTTGGCAGTGTAACCTGTGACTGGGAGGCAGAGAAGACAGGGACTGGTATCAGGGTCAAGTCTCACCTTGCAGAACCCTCAGGCCTTACAGCAAGGCAAGGGGTGAGGAGGAGAGTGGGGAAGTGGAGAGAGAACATTTCTGGGAGAGCAAGTGCTGGTGCCTGGCAGTGCTGCCCTGCTGGGACTCTTGTCCCCTCCACCCATGCCCACAGGACCTGTCCCTGCAGCTCCAGAAAGGCCTTAGGGGAAAAAACTCAGGAAAACAGAAGACACTGAAGGGTCCTTTATTTTGTTTAAATGCACAGGATCTCAGGTCCTTATTCAAACAAAGACCATGTCAGCAAAGAAAAGCAGAAAGTGAATAAGAAAGGGAATAAAGATTTTAGAATTAAGAAACAAACAACAATTAAATAAAGACTGTCTTTGACTGGGAGGAGTTACATGAGAGCTGCTAGGCAGAAGCTGAGGAGCACTTTATTGCTTCTTAGGAACATTCAGTCATGAATTTCCAGACTACATCATTGATCTCTTTGTTCCTCAAGCTGTAGATGAGGGGGTTCAGTGCTGGAGGCACCACCGTGTATGGAATTGCCATCACAGGGTCCAGCAATGGGGAGGAGATGGAGCGGGGTTTCAGGTGGGCAAACCCTGCAGTGCTGACGAACAGGGAGACGACAGCCAGGTGAGGGAGGCATGTGGAGAAGGCTTTGTGCTGTCCCTGCTCAGAGGGGATCCTCAGCACAGCCCTGAAGATCTGAACGTAGGACACCACTATGAAAACAAAACAGCTGAATACAAGAAAGAGAGTAACAAAACTAAGCCAAACCTCCCTGAGGTAGGAGCGAGAGCATGAGAGCTTGAGGATCTGGGGGATATCACAGAAGAACTGGTCCACAGCATTGCCCTGGCAGAGGGGCAGGGAAAATGTATTGGCCGTGTGCAGCAGAGCAGTGAGAAACCCAGCACCCCAGGCAGCTGCTGCCATGTGGACACAAGCTCTGCTGCTCAGGAGGGTCCCGTAGTGCAGGGGTTTGCAGATGGCAATGTAGCGGTCGTAGGACATGACAGTCAGAAGAGAATACTCTGCTGAAATGAAAAAGTCAAACAGAAAGAACTGGGAAACGCATCCTTCATATGAGATTTCCCTGATGTCCCAGAGGGAATTGACCATAGCTTTGGGGACAGTGGTGGAGATGGATCCCAGGTCAAGGAGGGAGAGGTTGAGGAGGAAGAAGTACATGGGGGTGTGGAGATGGTGGTCACAGGCGATGGTGATGATGATGAGGCCATTTCCCAGGAGCGCAGCCAGGTAGATACCCAGGAAGAGCCAGAAGTGCAGGAGCTGCAGCTCCCGTGTGTCTGCGAAAGGCAGGAGGAGGAACTGTGTGATGGAGCTGCTGTTGGACATCTGCTGCCTCTGAGCATTGGGCACTGTTATAGGAGGAAAGGGCAGTGACAAGTTTGAGCCTTTTCTGAGTCAAATGAAATTAATTTCTCATTACCCCTTCCCCCCCCCACAATCAATAGTGCCAATAAGAAGTGGAAAGTGATTCATTTGACCCAAAAGTCTGACTTGGGTTGCACAGAGAGGTTCCTCCAGAACACAAGGAAGCAGCGGGCAGTTCCTTATGCTCCCAAGTCTTCAACTGGTATGACAAGGTTATAGAAGGATGCTCATTAGTCCCAGTTGTGCTGCCTCTAGAACCACACTTGTTCTTTTCTGGTTCTTTTGCCATGGTGACCTTGGAATGCTATGAAATGACCAGTGTGATTACACGGGTGCTGTTGGCCTGGGATGCTGGGGTAGGGTCAGGGCCAGTTGTGGGTTAGTCAGCATTTGGGTTTCAGTTCAAATGAGGGTTCCAGAGAGGATTTAAGTTTGTGTCTGAGTTCCTGAGGAGTCCCTCACCATCTCCCCCATCTCCCTAAAGACCACATTGGTTTCGTCAATATATAATTTCTTGTCCATCAAGTTGAATTCCTTTCCTTGCAAAAATGTATCAGCCCCAAACGATACTGACAAATCTCTTCACTGTCTGGTCTTTATCAGACTTTTGTCACCACAAATTCAGCTCCTTTTGATATGGAACTGAAGAACTTTCTACTCCAAGCATGGATTTTGATCATCTTTCTTGTTCTTCAATATGATGCTGTTCAATGATAGATGCTTGCTAATTGATGCTTACTGGACGGATGCCAAATCACCACTTGCACTCACTGCATGGTGGAGGAGGAACACCTCATCCTTACAGCACCAGGGTCTCACAGCCTCCTAACCCCCACCAAGGAGCTATGCAAGTGTTTTTCCAAAGTCCTTCCCTTGTCATTGCTCATCCTCACCTCCCACTGCCCAGGAAGAGCCCTAAGGAATGAGAGAGGGACAGGATCTCCCTTCCAATGGTCTGGGGGCCAGGGCTTATCCACTTGGTTAATGGGGTCAGGGCTTGGCCCTTTGGATTCATGAAACACACCCAGGCTGACTCAGTGTTAGAGACACTTTTACCTTGCTTTTCCCAGACTTTCACCACTGCCTCTAGTTTTCTGCTCTAACTGGGCCCTGCATATGCTTTCTTAGCAGTGCCTTCAGTGGGACCCATTAACACTACAATAAACTTTGGAGCTTCAATTAGAGTTTTACTTGCTCTCAGGGCTGAGGTTCATGGACTCAGCATCAAACCCACCAGAGAGGTCATTAAAATGCTCAGGGCTGCTCCTCTGCTGCTGAGCTGGGCTGGACTCCTGGGACTGAGGGAACTCCTGGCAAGTGGGTAGAGCTACGAAGAAGGAGCTCTGGTCAGGAACAGCTCCTCTGCAAAGACAACAGGGAGAAGGGAACTCCCAGGGTTTCTCAGAGAGAGACCAGCAAGGCAGAAGGAATTTAAAGGTGGTCAGGAGGATGACTGAGGGCTGACTGGAGGAGAAATCTTCACAGTCCTTGACATGGTAAGTCTCGGTGCAGGACAATGCAGTATTAGTTCCTAGTGGCATCTCCTAAAGCTGGCACAGCTCCAGCTCATGGGGTCTGTGAGAAGGAGGCTTTTGTGAGGCAGTTTGGAAGGGCTCTGAAGCCAGGGTTGCAGCCAGGGGTGCCCGGGGCTGTCATTCAGAGCAAGATCCCTGCACCATAGGGACCTCTGTGCTGGGAGAGAGACTCTGCAACCACCCAGAGTCAGTGCTCAGCCTGTCCAGGGAGATCCCCGCTTCACTGCAGGGAAAAGCTGTGGGTGCAAGAAGCATCTCCTAGCAGGAGAGCGTTTTTTGTTGTCCAGAGATTGTTGTGTGGATCAGGACTATTCCAAATCACCTTAGAAAAACTGAATGGACTTCTCAGTGGAAAGGACAAGGAAGAGATTACATTGAAGATAAGGAGCTTTTCAGTTTTCTACTCTTCGGGAATTTGAGAAGAGAAATAGAAAAAGACACCCTCATGCTTGAAGAAATCACTGAGGCTCCTGAGCTGTAACTGTGAGTGACCAGTGGGTCTGATAGGAATCTCCCAAACTACCTTGAGCCACTCCTCTGCCTATGAACCAGCATAAACTCTGCTGGACCCACGAAGTTGTTCTTCCCTCTGGAGCCTCCAAACAGGACCACATGACCAGGCACTGCCCTGCAAACAGGCAGGTTTGTGTAGGGGAGTGCCAAGGGGCAGGCAAGCGGTTTGTGAGCAGGAAAAAAACATGGGATAGGGAAACACACTGTTGGAGGAAACTCTCCAGGCAGCAGGGAATGAGGGAAAACTAAAGCCAGAAAGGTTCTGGGAGGGAGAATTTACATCCTGTGTTACAGAGATACCCTACAGAGAAGCACAGAGATGGTATGAGACACAAAATGCTGCTGGGTTTGTGAATGAGCCGTGTGTGTCCTAGGATGAAAGTGGGTGCAGAGACCTTAGGAAAAGGTGAGACATTGAGTGGTGTGAGGTGGACATTGAGTGGTTCAAGGGTAACATGGAAGTGGGATCCCCCTCCATCTCAGAAATGTAAAAGCCCAGGGCACCTGGGAAGAAGTGCGAGGACAGAGCAGTTCCCCTCCCTCTGCACTGAGTCACAGCCACTGCTCTTGCCTCACAGGACTCCCTCTTATCTCTCTGAGTGCAGCACAGATGGGGATGGAGGCGGAGGTGGGGGGGGGAAGGGGTAATGAGAAATTAATTTCATTTGACTCAGAAAAGGCTCAAACTTGTCACTGCCCTTTCCTCCTATAACAGTGCCCAATGCTCAGAGGCAGCAGATGTCCAACAGCAGCTCCATCACACAGTTCCTCCTCCTGCCTTTCGCAGACACACGGGAGCTGCAGCTCCTGCACTTCTGGCTCTTCCTGGGTATCTACCTGGCTGCGCTCCTGGGAAATGGCCTCATCATCATCACCATCGCCTGTGACCACCATCTCCACACCCCCATGTACTTCTTCCTCCTCAACCTCTCCCTCCTTGACCTGGGATCCATCTCCACCACTGTCCCCAAAGCTATGGTCAATTCCCTCTGGGACATCAGGGAAATCTCATATGAAGGATGCGTTTCCCAGTTCTTTCTGTTTGACTTTTTCATTTCAGCAGAGTATTCTCTTCTGACTGTCATGTCCTACGACCGCTACATTGCCATCTGCAAACCCCTGCACTACGGGACCCTCCTGAGCAGCAGAGCTTGTGTCCACATGGCAGCAGCTGCCTGGGGTGCTGGGTTTCTCACTGCTCTGCTGCACACGGCCAATACATTTTCCCTGCCCCTCTGCCAGGGCAATGCTGTGGACCAGTTCTTCTGTGATATCCCCCAGATCCTCAAGCTCTCATGCTCTCGCTCCTACCTCAGGGAGGTTTGGCTTAGTTTTGTTACTCTCTTTCTTGTATTCAGCTGTTTTGTTTTCATAGTGGTGTCCTACGTTCAGATCTTCAGGGCTGTGCTGAGGATCCCCTCTGAGCAGGGACAGCACAAAGCCTTCTCCACATGCCTCCCTCACCTGGCTGTCGTCTCCCTGTTCGTCAGCACTGCAGGGTTTGCCCACCTGAAACCCCGCTCCATCTCCTCCCCATTGCTGGACCCTGTGATGGCAATTCCATACACGGTGGTGCCTCCAGCACTGAACCCCCTCATCTACAGCTTGAGGAACAAAGAGATCAATGATGTAGTCTGGAAATTCATGACTGAATGTTCCTAAGAAGCAATAAAGTGCTCCTCAGCTTCTGCCTAGCAGCTCTCATGTAACTCCTCCCAGTCAAAGACAGTCTTTATTTAATTGTTGTTTGTTTCTTAATTCTAAAATCTTTATTCCCTTTCTTATTCACTTTCTGCTTTTCTTTGCTGACATGGTCTTTGTTTGAATAAGGACCTGAGATCCTGTGCATTTAAACAAAATAAAGGACCCTTCAGTGTCTTCTGTTTTCCTGAGTTTTTTCCCCTAAGGCCTTTCTGGAGCTGCAGGGACAGGTCCTGTGAGCATGGGTGGAGGGGACAAGAGTCCCAGCAGGGCAGCACTGCCAGGCACCAGCACTTGCTCTCCCAGAAATGTTCTCTCTCCACTTCCCCACTCTCCTCCTCACCCCTTGCCTTGCTGTAAGGCCTGAGGGTTCTGCAAGGTGAGACTTGACCCTGATACCAGTCCCTGTCTTCTCTGCCTCCCAGTCACAGGTTACACTGCCAAACCCCAAAAGTAGTGGAAACGTAGGTTGGAATTAAGGACCATGCCACAAGGACACAAAACAAACAAGCAGGCAGATAAATTGGAACAGAACTTCAGCGTCCAGGCCAGGATGGCTCCTTACACAGCCCAGAGTCAGTGACAAAGAACTCGGGAAAGAAATCCAATCTGAGAGAAGGAGAAGGGGTCAAGGCTGGCACAGTTAAACAAAAACGGGACCACTTAGGCTGGGAACATCTCCCATGCGGAAAATAACCAGGAAGACAGTCTCCCAGTCCTAGGATGCATAAGAACGGGAGCTGACAGAACCCTCAATAACTGGAGGCCTTTCCACAGAGAATAAACTCTGAGCAGTGACTGCGCAGAAGCACCATGGACAGAACTGACCTACCCTGGCCGTGGGGCAGAGGTTCCTCTGTGGCAGAACCAGCACCGAGCACTGCAACGGTTGAACCGCAGCTGCTTTGTTTCTCACACACAGAGCAAGGTGCAGGCAGCTCCCAGCAGAGAGACCACCTGCCTCCTCCAGATCCTCCTGGAGAGTGAGTGCAGAGGGTGCTTGTCCTGGAGAGCAGAGAGGTCTCCTAGGACACAGGCAGCATCACAGAGGATGACATCATGGAGGCCACGGCAAGAACCATGGTTGGGGTTGGGAGGGACCTCAAACGCCCATCTAGTCCAACCCTCCTGCCACAGGCAGCAACACCCTGAGTGGCAGTGAATGAGGATTTTGACCAACAAAATTGTGGATAATTCTAAAAATGAGGCTTTTTTTTTTCCCTGAAAGAGGCTTTGAAAGAGAGAAATGAGTTTTAGAACCTATAAATAAGGTTTTGGCCTCTAAAACTAAGGTGTTGGAACTCTAATATTAACCTTCAGGCTTTTAAATAGACCTTCAAAATGTAACAGTGGGTCCCAACATGTCTATGGGTCCTAAAAAACAGGTTAGAACCCTGGAATTGAAGATTTCAGTCGAAACCGTGAGACTTCTGCACTAAAAGGATGGGTGTGATTCTATGAAATTGTCTTTTGATTCCTCAAGGACCAAGAATCTCTCGCTTCCAAGAAATGAAACTCTGATCCCGAACGCAGGGCTTTGGGCACTCCAAAGAGGCTTTGAGCTGTAAAGGAGGTGGTTGGATCCTTTCCATGATATTCTGGAGCTTCAAAAGCAGGGTTTGGGTCCTACTAATGGTGCTTTGAAAGTGAAACTGAGTTCTTGAGCCCTGATGTGAGGTATTGTGCCCTAAAGTGATGCTGCGGGGACAGAGAAGAATGCTTTGCACTCTAAAAATTAGTCTTGAGAGGCTCAGTATGGGAATATGAGCCCTCACAATTGTAGACTTGATTGTAAAATGTGGTTTTGGGGGCTAAAATGAGTTTTTGAAGCCCTTTTGAGGCTTTTGTCTCTGAAACTGAAGCTGTGGACACAGAAATTTAGACTTTGTGACTGAAAAATGACACTCTCGGCCTTAAAATGTGTCATTGAAGCTCAAAAAAGGGGCCTGGAACTCACAAAGGAGGGTCTGTACCCTGATACGAGGGCCCCAAAAGGGAAGTGTCCCCCAGTCCCTTGCGCTATTGCCAGGAAATGGCTCAACCTCTGGTGGGAGCTTAGGAGGAGCTGCATGCGCTGAGGAATGATGGGGGGAGCAGAGCAAGGGGCTGGGACAGGGGTTCTTGCCCAAAAAAAGGGGATCTGGCCCAAAATTGGGTTGAGGGTGCTGGCAGAAGGTGCTGGGGCTGCACGGGACTCTGGCCCCTCACTCACACCAGCATAGAACCATTAAGGCTGGAAAGCCTCTGGGCTTCCTTTAAAGTCCCTTCCAACCAAAACCATTCTATGATTATGAAAAGCATGGAAATATAAAACTTTAAATGAAAACATATTTTTCTTAGGTGCACTTTGAAATCTTCCTCTTTAGCCACACTGGGAAATGGCTCCAAGGAGCTGTGCAAGGCTTGAAGTTGTCGTGGAGACACAGGCTGGAGAGCTGATCCCGACTGACAAGAGGGTGATCCCATAACATAGATGCCGTGCTTAGAGATAAAGTGTGTGGCTGAAGAAGTGGACATTTTTATCATTCAAAGTGACAGGTGGTAGCAGACTGGTAGGGTGTCAGTCTGCTTGAAGGAGGTGACAAGTAATAGATGTCATTAACATTGGGTTTTGGGTTTAGATGATGTTGATTTTTATTGTATTTCTTTCACCTATTAAACTACTTATAGTTTGGGCCACAAGTCAAATAATATTTCCATGGGGTAGAACCAGAAGATCTTGGGCTGGTTGAGGATTGCCCTGAAGAGATTGAGCTGGAAACCAGGATACCTGCATGTCCTTACTCACAAGAGACCTCCACTAATCCAAGCCATTTCAAAAGGTATTTTCAAAAGAAATATTGTTCTTCTCATGGAATTTCCTCAGTCTGGACAAGAGAAGGTTTAAGGACATCCTATAGCGTCCATCTTGTATATGATATGGGTCACCAAGAAGACTGGTGAGGGACTTTTTACAAGGGAATGGAGGGATATGATGAGAGGGAATAGATTTAAATTGGAAGGAGGAAGATTTAGATTAGATGTTAGGAAGAAATTCTTCATAAAGAAGGGGGTAAGGTTGTGGCCCAGGTTACCCAGGGAAGCTGTGCATGACCCATCCCTGGAGGTGTTCAAGGCCAGCTTGGATGGGGCCTTGAGCAACCTGGTCTTTTGGGAGGTGTCCCTGCCCACGGCAAAGGGGGTGGAACTGGGTGGGCTTTAAGGTCCCTTCCAACCCAAACCTTAAAAGATCACTACTGAGAGGAGATTGAGAAAACATCTCAAGAAGTCAAAAGCAAACCTCAAAATTCTTTGAAGTCTTAACTGGTCTCAGTGGGGATTTTTAGAATCATAGAATCATAGAACAACCAGGTTGGAAGGGACCCATCGGATCTTCTAGTCCAACCATTCCTATCTAACAATAACCAAGTCCCTCAAGACCTCATCCACCCGTCCCTTAAACACCTCCAGGGAAGGTGAATCAACCACCTCCCTGGGCAGTCTCTGCCACTGCCCAATGACCCTTTCTGTGAAAAGCCTCCTCCTAATCTCCAGCCTAAACCTCCTCTGGCGGAGCTTGAGGCCATTCCCTCTTGTCCTGTCCCCTGTCACTTGGGAGAAGAGTCCAGTTCCCTCCTCTCTACAACCTCCTCTCAGGTAGTTGTAGAGAGTAATGAAGTCTTCCCTCAGCCTCCTCTTCTCCAGGATAAACAACCCCAGCTCTCTCAGACGCTCCTCATAGGTTCTGTTCTCCAGCCCCTTCACCAGCTTCGTCGCTCTTCTCTGGACTTGCTCCAGAGCCTCAACATCCTTCTTGTGGTAAGGGGTCCAGAACTGGACACAGTATTCAAGGAGCGGCCTCACCAGTGCTGAGTACAGAGGGAGAATCACCTCCCTGGCCCTGCTGGTCACACCATTTCTGATCCAAGCCAGGATGCCATTGGCCTTCTTGGCCACCTGGGCACACTGCTGGCTCATGTTCAGTCGGCTGTCGACCAACACCCCCAGGTCCCTCTCCTCCTGGCAGTTTTCCAGCCAGGCTTCTCCCAGTCTGTAGCTCTGCATAGGGTTGTTGTGCCCCAAGTGCAGGGCTCGGCATTTGGCCGTGTTGAACCTCATGCCATTGGAGTCTGCCCAGTGGTCCAACCTGTTCAGATACCTCTGCAGAGCCTCCCTACCCTCCAGCAGATCCACACTTGCACACAGTTTAGTGTCATCCCCAAACTTGCTAAGGGTGCACTCAATGCCTTCATCCAGGTCATTGATGAAGACATTGAACAGGACTGGACCTAGTACTGAGCCGTGGGGAACACCACTTGTCACTGGCCTCCAGCTGGACTTAACACCATTTACCACCACTCTCTGGGCCCAGTCAGCCAGCTAGTTTTCTACCCAGGAGAGTGTGTGCCTGTCCAGACTAGAGGCTGACAGTTTCCGTAGCAGAATGCTGTGAGAAACTGTGTCAAAGGTTTTACTGAAGTCCAGAAAGACCACATCCACAGTCTTTCCCTCATCCAGCAGCCAAGTCACTTTGTCATAGAAGGCGATCAGGTTGGTTTGGTAAGACCTGCCTTTTGTGAACCCATGTTGACTTTAGTGACAAAGCCTCCCCAGGGACTCATTAGAGCTGAGAGTTAGAGACCATGACTGTTGGAATGCAAAGGTGCTGTGCAGGCATCTGTAATACTGAGAAAAGCCTGGGTTTACTTGATGAAGCAGAAAGGCCAAGCCCTGATCCTCAGGCAACGGGAAGGCAGATCTGGCTTTGGCTACAATGGCACTTGTGCCATGAACATTTTGAAACTGCCAAATCAGAATCACAGCAGTTATTCCATGTAATTACAAATACAGGCCTGTAGGGACTGATGAGGGACTTTTACTGCTTGGACACATAGTAGTGTGAGTTTATTTAGATTTTAGAAAGGTTTGGTCATAGAAAGGTGACAATCGGGTTGGTTCATAGAAGAACTATAGAACTGTCAGGCCATGGAAGAATCTGGTGACAGGAGGTTCATAGAGGAGTCAGGTCATGGAAAGTTGCATTGTAGCACAGTCAGACAACAGTCAAGTCATAGAATGAAGTGTTGTGTCATAGAAGGCTTGAGTCATGGAAGGGCCTGGTTATATAAGAGATGGGTCACAGAAGAGCTGAGTCCGGTCTTAGAGGAATAATAGAAAAGTTCAGTTGTAAGAAGTCCATAGAAGTATGTGGTCACAAAGTTTTTTCGGTAATAGAAATGTCAAGTCACAGAAAGATGAGAGTTTATTTGGATAATAGAAAAGTGCTGTCAGAGAAGGGTCAGAGAAGAGTCAGGTCATGGAAATGTCAGGTCATAAAAGAGAAGTCATGGGAGAGTGAGGTGGTAGAAGAGCTGTTTCATAGAAAGGTCACAGAAGAGTAGGTGTGTGGAAGGGCTGTGTCATTGAAATGTTGAGTAATAAGAGCATTAGGAGATGGAAGGGTCATAGAATTGTTGGGTCATAGAAGTCCCAAAAATGGTGATGGCTCTTATAAAAGTCAGGTCATACAGGAGTCAGGTCATAGAAGGGTAGGTTTGGTTCGTAGCACAGTTGGGTCATTGAAAGATCAGATATTAGCAGATTTGGGTCATAGAAGCATCAGGAACAGATGATTTGTGTCACAGAAGAATCATAGAAGACTTGGGTCACAGAAAGTCAAATCATAGAAGAGTCAGAGGACAGTAACGTTATAGAAAGTCATAGAAGGCTCAGGTCACAGAAGGGTCTGATCATATAAGAGTAGCTTACCCCTACTTATGGGTAAGTCATATCATGGAGGAGTAATAGCATAGTTCAGTCATAAAAGGCTCACGGAGATGTCAGGTAACTGAAGTCTCAGGTGATAAAAGATTTGGGTGATAAGAAGGGTCATGAAAGATTTGGGTCATGGGAGAGTTGAGTCATAGAAGCATGAATGTTTAGTCAGGAAAAAGAAAGAACAGATCATAGAAAGATCTTAGAAGAGTCAGGTCATAGAAGAGTCAGGTCATAGAAGAGTTGGGTCAACAGTTTTTCAGATCATAGAGGAGTTGGGACATAGAAGGATGGTGAGACACAGTCTGCCCAAGGGAAATCCAGCTCAATTCTCTTTCAGATACCCAGAAATGGAATCCCAGGAGACAACATCTGGGTAAAGCCTTTGGATCCCCTGCTCATCCATTGGACATTTCTAAAGAGGACACGTAATGTGGGGGTGATTACAGTGATGAAGGAGTTCCCCCCATCTCCATGACCTTCTTAAATAATGGAGAGTGGCCTTATGTGACATCGTCCTCCTCACCCAGCTCCCTGGGATGCTTCCCCTCCTGTCCCACAGATTGGGAAGGACTGGGTTTGCTCAAGTGATCCCTGACTTGATCCCCAGTCACCTCTGGTTGATCTCCTCCAGAGTCCTGCCCTGAGTCACAGAGGCCTGGGAGACCTTGATGGGGAAGACAGAGGCAAAGAGGACACAGGGAATCTCAGATCTGTTTACACCTGCTCTTCCTAAATTCAGCACACAGTGCCTGTTCCTGAAAATGCAAACACTCATCATGGGGCACTGGAATGACCTTTCAAGTCGAGATGGAGTTCTGGTCTGGACCCTTGCTCAGCTTGGAAGATGCTGTTCTTGAAGACCATCTGTCCTGAGCTCAGTGACCATGGCCCAGCTCTGTCTACCACAGGAATGGATCCAGCTTCTCCTACCACTGCCCACTAGGAAATCTTGGACCCAATGTGTGCAAAGGCTTTGCTGAGAGCAAAGCCACAGCTGGGAGAGAAAAGAGTTGAGTGTCCTTCCAGCCCCATGTCTTATGACCCAGGATGAAATGTCTAAATTCATTCAACGGAACAGATCCTCCCAGTCTGGAGAAATGAGATCATTACCTTTCTCCTTTATGGAGTCCTGTCTAATGATGGAACAAAAGTATCGATTCTCATGCCCAGGTATTTTTCTAACAGGAGCAATGACTGTGTAGGACACACGTGTCTCTTCCCAGCTGAGGGAGGGAACATCAGGGATGGCTTCAGCCTGTTTCTCAGTAGGTTCCCCTGGAACTCCCTCGAGGGAGCCCAGAGGGGCAGAGAAAGTGCTGCCTTGGGCTGCTCCTCTGCTGCTGAGCTGGGCTGGGCTCCTGGGACAGGGTGAGCTGATAATGAGAGGGCAGTACATAAAAGAGCCAGGTCTGTCCAGGAGCAGCTCCCCTGCAAAGCCCAGCAGGGCTGAGGGCACTGCCTGCAGGCAGCGAGAAGGGATAATTGAGGAAAACAGCAATCTGGAGTGGGAGCAGAGCTGAGGGTTCACTCGTGGAGAAACCATCACAATCACAAATACAGTAAGTCTCTGGGTGTAGGGCAGTGCAGTCACAGTTCCAGGGAAGATCTCCTAAAACTGCCATGTGCCACAGCTTTGGGAATCTATGAGGATGACTCTCAGATTTTCTCTAGTGCAGAGGAAAGGGACAGTGCTCCAGAGCCAGGGTTCTCCACTGGCTCTCCAAAGACTGGGTATGAGGAATGTGAGTGCATCCAGGGTTGCCCTGGGCTCTCTTTCAGCTCTCTGACAAGTAGCTCCCTGCACTCCTGTTGGAGGAAGGAGGGCAGGGCAGGGTCCTCCTGCTGTTGAGAGGGTGCTGTGTGCGTCAGGGCTGCTCACAGCTCCAGGTCACTCCCAGGACAGCTTCTGCCTGGAGGTGATGGAGTCTGTGCTTTCAGGTTTCCACTCCTGGTGCTGGGAGTGCAGGAAGGATGGGAATTTATTTCTCTGTTTGTGAAAGGCACTTGGTCCCCAGTTCCCATTAGGATTTATTTGTGTGAGCTGCTCCTCAGCCCCTGCACACCCAGAGATGCCCCTGGGCAGGGCTCCACTGCAAGGAGGGGTGTGCAGGGCAGGGCTGAGCACACAGTGGGGGGGGGTGGGGTTCCGTGAGCACAGACAGGGAGGAGATCAAGGGACACAGAAACAGCTCCCAGCAGGGACAAGCTCCAGGCAGCAGAGACATGGACAGGGATGGAGAAGGATCTGCTCCCATTAACACCATGGGAAGGGGGACTTGGGCACCTCCCTGCCTTCCCCTGCAGTGCAGGCACCTACCATAGAGCAAACCCACACTCCCCTCTCCCACTTCTTCTCTTCAGGCCATAGGTGGTCAGTCACCTTCTCAGCATCCTCACCCCTTCAAAGGAGACATTACCACCCCCTTGACTGTCTGTGTCTCTGCTGTTTCCATCTGCAGCAGAGCTGTGCATTTCTCCCTCTTTTCTCTCCTGCCTTTGCTTCAGGTTCTTATCACTGGACCTTCTGGGATGGGGACTGGGTTAAGCTGCAGTTCAGAGTTCTGTTCACTACTCCTATGGGTCCTGCCATGCAGGTGTAGCTGTAGGAGTAAAGAGTTTAATCCCTCTCCCAACCGACAGGTTCAGGCAATGCAAATGAGCAGATTCTCCTTTCAGATTCTGTGACCTTTGATTCTTTGCTTCCAGGTTCCTGCTGTGCTTCAGGCTGCCCTCCAGAAGGGCACAGCTCTCCCAAGATATCTCTGTATCATCTGGCAGTCCCATGGAGAAGACACCTCACACTAAAGACATGGAAGTGCTGCTCATCGTCTGTGTGGAGGAAGCAGCAATGAGCCCTCTGTGACCCTGGCTGGGAGAGGAGAGCTGAGATCCCCTTCCAGTAGAATGGGATGAGGATATTTGGAGATCTGCACTGGGAAACCGGATCCCTCAGCTCCCAGCAGTGCCAGTTTCTTTTGCTGGGAACACCCGAGTGCAAAAATTCTCCAGCACAGGGCAGCTGAGACCAGGGCTGATGGACAGACCAACTGTGCTCACTCTGCATGATGGGACAGTCCATTTGCTTGTCAGGACCCAGGAAATTTCACTTGGAGTGAAGAGGAAAAGCCTGGAGTTTGTGCATCAAAATCATTCTGAGCTGTGTTGAAGCAAGTGGAACAGGAGACATAAACCAAATCCCCTCAGCTCTGTTCTGCAGTTGAATAAATGGGGAGGGACAGTTTAAGCAAGCTCTTTGCTAACAGGAGTGGATTCATCCTGAGATCACCTCTTACTGTAGGGCAGGACCAAGTCCTGCAGAGGCCACATCACAGCCTCCTGCTCCAAGTGACACCCTCAGTGAGGAACATCCAGACTTTGTGAAAGGGACCTAACAAAGGTTTTCCTTAGTGCACAGGCACACTGTTGGGGGTGGTTTTGTGGGGTACATCTTTGATTTTGCTGAAAGGAGTCTCTCCTAACTTGCTATGTTCTTCTCCTTCTTGGACAGTGTCCCATGCCCAGAGGTAGTAGATGTCCAACAGCAGCTCCATCACCCACTTCCTCCTTTTGGCATTCACAGATACTCGGGAGCTGCAGCTCCTGTACTTTGGACTCTTCCTGGGCATCTACCTGGCTGCCCTCCTGGGAAATGGCCTCATCATCATCACCATCACCTGTGACCATCACCTCCACACCCCCATGTATTTCTTCCTCCTCAATCTCTCCCTCCTTGATATTGGCTTCACCTCTACCACTGTCCTAAAATCCATGGCCAGTTCCCTCTGGGACATCAGGGCCATCTCCTACATAGGATGTGTTGCCCAAGTCTTCTTTTTGTGGTTCTTGTTGGGTGCAGAGTATTATCTTCTCACGGTCATGTCCTATGACCGCTATCTTGCCATCTGCAAACCTCTGTACTATGGGACCCTCCTGGGCAGCAGAGCTTGTGTCCACATGGTAGCAGCTGCCTGGGGTGCTGGGTTCATCCATGCTCTGCTGCACACGGCCAATATATTTTCTCTGCCTCTCTACCAGGGCAATGCTGTGGAACAGTTCTTCTGTGAAATCCCTCAGATCCTCAAACTCTCCTGCTCACACTCCTACCTCAGAGAAGCCGGACTTAGTGTGGTCAGTGTCTTAGTAATATTCGACTGTTTTGTTTTCATTGTGGTGTCCTATGTGCAGATCTTCAGTGCTGTGCTGAGGATCCCCTCTGACCAGGAACAGCACAAAGCCATTTCCACCTGCCTTCCTCACCTTGTTGTGGTCTCCCTGTTTGTCAACACTGGAGCATTTGCCTACCTGCAGCCTCCCTCCACCTCCTCTCCAGTCTTCGGCCTTGTTGTGTCATTTCTGTATTCAGTGATGCCTCCAGCATTGAACTCCCTCATCTACAGTTTCAGGAATCAGCAGTTTAAGGATGCAGTGTGGAAACTGATAACTGGATGGTTCTCTGAAGCAATGAGCTGCTCATCACCTTCTACATAGCAGTTACTCATGCCAGGCCCAGACTGACCACTAGAGTTTTTTTGGTGTTGCTGATATTTCAATTATAATAATCTTGTAGGTTCCCGGGGGTATGGTGGAGGACAAAAGAGTCCCAGCACGGCAGCACTGCCAGGCACCAGTGCTTGATCTCCCAGAGCTGTTCTCTCTCAATTTCCACACTCTCCTCCTCACCCTTTGCCCTGCCGTAAAGCCTGAGGGCTCTGAGCTTGGTCACAATTGCTATCGTTTGAAACATCGAACCATTACTGAAGGTTTGCATCGTGTTTAGGTGTTTAAAACTATGGTTATTGCACTAATTAAAACCATAGAATGTGATCTCTCTTGATTTCTGTAAAAATGGGTCCCAGCAACCTACAGACGGTCCTTTTAGAGTGCCCAACAAAGGCAGGATTAGGACAGTGAGTCCTTTTCCCACCACGATCCCCAAATCAGAAACGCTACAGAGAGGCAACAGCATGAGTTGGTGCAGCTATGGGCTGATCTAGGAACTGTGAGATGATTCCTTCTGAGACATGTAGGACCTTCAGAGTGGGGAGACAGAATAGCTGCTGCACCAGATATTTCTCATCTGACACCTGGGTATGTGTCACAATCAATAGTGTCAGTAAGAACTGAAAAGTGATTCATGTGACCCAGAAGTGTGATCTGGGTGCAACAGAGTGGTGCCTCTAGAACATGAGGAATCAGTGGCTAGTTCCTTATACTCCCAAGCCTTGCACTAGTTTAACAAGGTGATAGAAGGATGCTCATCAGCTGTGCTGCCTGTAGAACCACATTTGGCTTTTTCAGCAGCACTGCCAGGGAGAACCAGCACCTGGTCTTTCTAGAGCTGCTTTCTTCACATCTCTGAAATCTTCCCAACCTTTGTGCTGGTGGAAGGCCTGAGTGCTGTGAGCTGGGTCACTCTCCTGAGGTGTGGCCATCCTACCATGGCAGGCAGGGACAGGCAATGGGCACCTCTGGGACAGGGATGATGTCCGTGGTGCTGCTGTGAAAGCCTGTGGGACAGACAGAGGTTCGAGGTCACTTCACTTTGAGAACAGCATCCCCTGGAAACTGCCTGAGTGCAGCACTGGATGTGCTTCCTTGGACTGAGGTCTCTGTGACCGTTCCTTGTGGTGTGGGGCATCTCAGATGAGTGCAGAGCAGGGTGAACAACCCCAGCTCTGGGAGTGGCAGCAGGAGAACAGAGACACCGTGACTGCTGCTGTGCAGTTGCTATGTGAGCACAGGGAGGGTCTGTCTCTGTTCACCCTGTGTGTGAGATGGAGGCACAAGGTGTCCCAGTTCAGCCCCTTGATCTGGAAGCAAACAATGGGAAGAGACTGGTTACTCTTGTCTCCATCTTATAATCACAAAGGGGAAGCTGGGAAGGAAAAAAACCCTGAAGTTTGAGAGAAAAAAGATGAACTATAAACCCTTACATTATTCCCATCAGTAACAGTTACATTAATGCTCGTGCTAGTGCCGGAGCTGGTTTTAGTACCAATGCTATTGGTAGAATCATAGAATCACATCATGGAACCGTGGAAAGGTTTGGGTTGGAAGGGAGCTTAGAGATCATCCAGTTCTAAACCCTTTTCCATGGGCAGAGGCACCTCTGACTGGATTGGGGTACTTAAAGCCTCATTCAACCTGGCCTTGAACATCTCAATACTAAAATTAAATTATTTATATCTACTGATATCAAGGCATTTGGCCCAATTATAGATCACAAATGACCAACAATTGTCTTGTGGACACCCTGGGCAAGGTGAACCAGAGACATCATCCATGATTAGTCCCACACACCATTTCCATGTCTGGCTGCACCTCCCAGCTCTAATGAGGGACTTCTACTGAATGGTCACTTCTATGCTCCTTCTTTGCTAATTGGTACCTAAACCCACCACCATTATTAACAAAAAGGGAACCCTTTTTCCTTTTTTTCCTACTCATATTTCCTGCACATTAGTCCCACAACTCTTCCCACTGCTGGTGTCTCAGACAAGACCTGTGTGTCACTATTCCAAACACATCAGGGGCTCATAGCCTTGGCTCATCAAAAACTGAAAATGTCCATGGATTGGGATCCTACATCTGCCTTGGGTCCTTGCTCAATGTTTCACCCCAAAAGGCTTCTCAGATCCCAGTTCTCCCAGCCACTCCTGGTCCAAGATGTGCTCCAGCCCCAACCATCCTTCTGGCCTTGACAGGACTCTCTCCAGGCTGGGTAGGGTCTTCCTTGTGTTGGGAGCCCTGTGCTGGACACGGCAGCCCTGATGTGTCCTGGGGTGGGTTAAACTTGGCCAGCAGCTGCACGATCCCCCATGCCTCACCACCCCCCCGCTTGCAGCTGCTCCCTCCCTGCCTGGAACCAACAGGACAGAGGGAGAGAATGAACAAGAAAAGCTGATGTGTCAAGAGAAAGCAAAGGAGGTTCAGAGACCATTGACTGTCACTGGCAAAGACGTGTGGACTTGCTGAAGGTCAGTTTAATTTATTACCAGTTAAGAAAGGTTTGGATTGGGATCAACAAATACAAAATATTAAAGCCTGTCCCCCTCCCACTTTCTCCCAGGCTCAGAGGACTGTGTGGCTCTAATTTACTCTGCTCACTCCAACCCCAGAAGGAGTATCAAGGACAGTTAAGAAGGGGTTAACACTCAGAAAAGAACATCTCTTCGGAACAGACAGCAAACCTTCTAGACAGCAACCCATGACCCAACCCTTCTAAGACACAGCACTTCGTTCTGTGACCCAACTGTCATCTGGTTGTTCTACGATGCTACTTTCCAAGACTTGACTCTTCTATGAACCTTCTGTGATCAGATTCTTACATTACCTGACTGTTCTATGACTCTTCTATGACCCAACCCTTCTCTGAATATTCTATTACCTTTTTATGACATTAATGAGGCTGTCACTGGCAAAGACATGTGGACTTGATGAAAGTCAATTTAATTTATGTCCAGTTAAGAAAGGTTGGATTGTGAGAAACAAGGATGAAATATTATAACCCATCCCCTCCCACTTTCCCCCAGGCTCAAATGACTCTGTGACTTCTAATTCACCTGCCAGCCCTAAACCCGGGAGGAGCACGGAGGGACAACATGGGGTTTAACAGTCAGTAAAGAACATCTCTGCTCTTCCTTCCTCTTCACACTTCTCCCTGGCTCCAGCATGGCTCCTCCCCATGGGATCCCACCGCATCTGCAGTCATGGCTCAGTGTAGTTCATTTCTTTCTCTCTACCCATGGGGCAGTTTCATGATCCTGAGAGCGTCCGTGGGCCTTCATGGCCCTGACAAGCATCTCCTGTGGCCCACACTCATCCCTCTGTCCATGGGCAGGAGACAATTAAACCAGGATTGAGTTTCAGCCCCAGGCTGATCTGAGCTCTAAGTGTTCAGACACAGACACAGCCTGTCCTGACCATGGACCTTGGGGATTCAAACTGGCAGAGTCACTTCCCAGCTTGGTTCTTTATGGGGTGAACAGCGACATCATAACATCCAAGTGCCGGACCCCCAGGAGATTCACAGAGGCCTAGGACCATTCTTCTTCCTTTCTTTCCATCATGTGATCAGGTTTTAGAGGTGAGGCAGAAAAGCAGATGTAGTTTCAGGATGCAGATGATGGGAAGAGGGGAGCAGAGCCATCACATGACAAATGCCAAAATCCTTCCTTCTGATCATGGTCTCGGTGCCTTGTTGATGTCTAAATTCCCTCTGTGGATGCTGACATGGTCTGAGCAGCCTATACTGATGTCAGAGCTGGCCCTGCTTGCAGTTGGACATTGGACAAGAGGTCATCTGAGGTCTCTTATTCCTTTAGTTTTACCATGAGCGTAAGATATAGAGATCCACTTAGCAGGTTGCCCTAGCCTCCCCAGCAGGCCAATGTTCCCTCACCCCTCATGTTGGGACCCATAACTCTACCCTGTCAAACCTCCTCCAGTTCCTCTCTAGTTTCTCCACTTTCCCTTTGAAATGTGAGACTCACTGGGTCCTGTGGCATCATCCTGCTGCCAGAAGAATGAGGGCAGTGATTGTGTCCTTTGCCCAGCATCAAGAGTTGTTTTGCTTTGCTCCCTCCCAGTGAGTATCAGGGAGTAAGCAAGAAGTTGTCAGGGGGAAACAGCCAGGAGAACTGACCCCAGCTGACCAGAGGCAGACACCAGAACATAGATGCCAAGCTCCATGATAAAAAGTATGCCAGGAGAAGAAAGAAGTGGAGATTTTTATTGTTCACGGTGATCAGTGGTGATAGACTAGTGGAGTGTCTGTCTGCTAGAACGAGGTGGCAAGTGATGGCATTTGCATTGGTTTGGGGTTTGCCTTATGGTTGTTAATTTCTTTATTCTTTCACCTATTGAAGTATTTTCAGCTCAGCCCACAAGTCAAAAAACATTTCTGTGGAGCATCATGGGCAGAGTCCTGGCCAGCTGAGGAGTGCCCTGAGCAGAAGGACCCAGGCACCAGGACTCTTGGTTGTCCTTGTTCACAAGAGGCCTCCACCCAGGCCATGCCCTTTCAAAAGAGATTTTTCAAATCTCTTTCAAAAGAAATATTTCTCTTCTTCTGAAAATTCCTCAGCCTGGAGAAGAGAAGGCATCAGGGAGAACTTATAGTGGACTTTCAGTTCCTGAAAGGGGTCACAAAGAAAGAAAAGTATAGAAATATAATTTTTAAATAAAATAAATTTAAAATAAAAACATTTTTTCTAGATAGACTTTGAAATCTTCCTCTTTAACCACACTGGGAAATGACTCCAAGAAGCTGTGCAAGGCTTGAAGACCTGAAGAAATCTCAAGGCAGAGAAAATGCTTGTTAATTCTTCCTTTGTTTTAATGAGACCTCAGCTTCTGAGAGGAGATGGAGCAAAGCCCTCAAGAAGGCAAAAGCAGAACCCAGAGTAACTTGGAGTATTAATTGATTTCGCTGAGTATTGTTAGAGACAAAGTGTCCCCAGGGACTCGTTAGAGATGATAATTGGAGGTCATGATTGCAGGAAGACAAAGGCGCTGTGCAGGGAGTTGAGATGCTAAGAAAAGCCTGGGTTTACTTGGTGAAGCAGAAAGGCCAAACCCTGACCCTTCAGGCCCTTGTCAAGCATTTCTGGCTTTGAGTCAAGGGACAATGGTGACATGAACATTCTCACACTGACAAATCAAACTGGGAGTAGTTATTCCATGTAATTCCATATACAGGCCTGAGGTGTTATGGGAGATGCCAAGGCTCACAGGGCTCCATGCAGTGGCAGAAGAGTTGGGTCATAGAAAGGTAGGGTCATAAAAGGGTTGAGCATTAGAACACTTCAGTATGATAATTATCAGGTCATAGAAGGGTTGGATCATGGAGGAGTAACCAAAGAGGTTGGTTGGAGATGGTTCATAGACATATGACATATATATGTCACAGAAGCCTCATAGCTAGGTTGAGTCTTAGAAGTTTCACAGCAGATCTCGGTCACAGAAGTCTCGGGTCATAAAGGATTGAGGTGTTAAATGGGTCATAGACTGTTTTCATCATGGAAGAGTTAAGTCATTGAAGTGTGAAAGTTTATTAGGGGTTTCCAGGGGTTTGTTCATAGAAGGGTCATAGACTGTTCAATTTAGATGAGGGTTGGTTCAGAGAAGTGTCAGGTCATAGGCAGGTGATACAACCCTGTACTCATAGAAGAGTCATAGAAGATTCAGGTCATGAAGAGTGGGTTGACAGAAGAGGCAGCTCATAGAAGAGTTTGTTTTGGAAGGTACATAGTAGTGTTGGGTCATAGAAAGTTTATATCATAGAAGTGCCAGGTCATAGTAAATGCAGCTCATATAAGATTCGGGTCATATTGGAGTTTGGAGGACTCATATCATAGCAGGTCAGGTCGAAGAAGTATCAATTAATCGTAGGATCCCAGAAGAGTTGGGTCATAGAAGAGTCTGATGATAGATGTGTCTGACCAGAGAGGTGTTGCAGCATTGACGATTCATACCACAGAACAGTTTGGTCCTGTCATAGAAGAGTCGAAGAGTCAAAGAATAATAGGGTGATAGAAGGGTTGGGTTAAGGAAGCTTGGAGTCATGGAACAGCCCAGTCATGTAAGTGATGGGTCACAGAAGAGCTGGGTCATAGATTATTTGGGTCATAGGGGAGTTGGGCCATAGAAAGTCATAGAAGAGTAAGAGAAGTGTGGGGTCATAGAAGGCTCAATTTTCAGAAGTGTTGTGTTACAGAAGAGTGAGATCATAGAAGAACTGAGTCACACAATGGTCATAGAAGTGATAGAGAAGTATCATTTATGGTAGAGTCTGGTCATAAAAGTTTCATAGAAAATGTGGGCCATATAAGGGTCATAGAAGAGTCAGAAAATAAAAGGTTCGAGTCATAAAAGAGTCATAGAAGGGCCATATAAGCATTGGGTCATAAAAGAGTCATTAGAAGAGTGAGGTCATAGAAGGTTGAGGCCACAGAATAACTGGGTCATAGAAGAGGCGTCTCATATAAGTGTCTGGTCATGGAGGAGTCAGGTCCTACAGGAGTCAGGTCATAGAAGTGTTGGGTTATAAAAGGGCCAGGTCATAGAAGAGTTTGGCAATAGGTGGTTGGTGAGACAAAATCTGCCCAACGGAAATCCAGTTCCCTTCTCTTTCAGACATCCAGAAATGGAATCTGAGTGGACAAGGTCTGGGGCACAGCCTTTCTCTCTCCTGCTCAACTTTTGGCCATTTGGGCTAATGCAGGAGTGATGCCAGTGGTCGGGGAGTTCCTCCAGTCACCATGAGCTTTGGAAGATGATGGAGAGTGGCCTTACTCTGCTATAGACAGGGAAGGATTGTGGTTGCTTAAGTGATTCCTGACTTGATCCCCATCCACCACTCAAAGATCTCCTCCAGAGTCCTGATGCTCTGAGTCACAGATACCTGGGAGACCTTTCTGGGAAAGCTGGAGAACAGAAGGAGAGCAGGAATCTCAGATCTGTCCCTTATTAATTGTAGCAGTGGCCACTCAGTATATGGTTCTTCTTTAATGGCTCCTGAAGCAGCAACAACTCTGTCGCCAATACTAAGAGCTCCAGTTCCTCCTGCCTGTGCCCCTGGCTGAGGGCATCGCTGCTCATTGGGGCTGAAGCCCTGCAGCTGTGGCACCAGGTAAGCTCATCTCTGCCATGAGGAAACCTGGGAACAAGTGTCCAGGAACCTGTATGTGCAAAGACTTTGCTTGGAGCTGAGACCCGTCTGGGACAGAAGTGAGACATGAGTGTCTTTCCAGCCCCAGGTCTTAAGACCCAGGATGAAACACCTGAATTCACTGAATGGAACAGGACCTCCCAGTCTGGAGAAATGAGATCATTCCCTGCAGCCTTCCTGCTGTCCTGTCTAATGATGGGACTAAAGTATTGATTCTCAACCATGATAGGAACAGTGACACTGCAGAAAATAAGTTTCTCTTCCCATCAGGGATGGCTTCAGCCCGTTTCTCAGCAGGTTCCCCTGGAGCCGCAGGGACACCTCGAGGGAGCCCAAAGAAGGCCAAGAAAGGCTGCTCCTCTGCTGCTGAGCTGGGCTGGGCTCCTGGCAGGGAGGGAGCTCATAATAAGACAGGAGTTCATAAAAGAGCCGGATGTGGGCAGGAGCAACTCCTCTGCAAAGCCCAGCAGGGCTGAGGGCACTGCCTGCAGGCAGCGAGGGGAGAGGAGGGGGCAGATAAAGGGGAAAGTCAGGGTGGGGTGGGAGGACAGAAGAGGTCTCATCTTCACATCCCTTCTCCAGGTGAGTCTCTGGGTGCACGACAATGCAGATGTCGTTCCTGGAGGGATCTTCTCAAGCCAGCACAGGCACAGCCTGTGGGATATTTCGGGAGGGCTCTTGCAGTGTCTCTAGCAGAGAGAATAAACAAGGTCCGTGCTCAGCCTGCCCAGGGAGCTGCTCATGGTGGAACAGATAGAAACTGTTGTGAGAGAAGAAGCAGCTCCTGGGAGGAAAGGGTCTTTATGCTTTCAAGAGGATCTGTGTGAGTCAGGGCTGCTCACAGCTCCAGATCATCCCAGAGGACATTTCAAGGGGAAGATCGGGGCAGGGATTACATTAGAGATAAAGAACTTCTCTGAGTCTGTATTTTCTGTTTCCCACTCTTGGGGATTTTCAGCAGATTAAAGCAAGGCTCTCATTCTTGAACAAGTTACTGAGACTCTTTAGCTGTGTCCTTGAATGGTCACTCGGTCTGATAGGAGCCTCCTAAACTGTCTCCAGTTCCTTCTCTTCCATGGAGAGTACCAGCATCACCTCTGCTGAATCCATCAGGCTCAGTCTGTCCTGTCCTTTTCTGCTTATAAACAAGAACCTGTGCCCAGCTTTACATGGAAAACAGACAGGTTTGTGTGGGGCCAGGGAATTGAAGAGAGAGTCTGGTGGGGTCTGTGAGCACTGACAGGGAGAAGACATGGGACAGGGAAACACTTACAACAAAGCAAATCTCCAGGCAGAAGGGATAGGAGAGAGCTGCTTAGAGGGAAGGAGAATTCATACAGCTCTCTGTGATACCCTGCAATGCAGCCCCTTCCTCTGAGCAAGCCCCTTGCCTCCTCTCCTACACAGCAAAGCCTCTGCCCTCAGGGTTCTGGGCTCCAAGGCTGAGCCCCCTCCTCTGCAGCCACAACTCCAGTGCCCTCTCCCGAGCCAAGGGTCTGAGAGCAACTTATTGACAAGGTTGGTGTCTGGGAGGGGGCGAACAGAGCTGGGCAAGGGGAATGCTGTCTGTGTGCCTGACTGCCTCTGCCTTGGTCTTTCACAGCCAGACCCTCTCTCTATTTCTCCCTGTTTCTCCCCTTGCCTCTGTCCTTGCTGTTTTTCTTTTGTTCTTGCTACCAGGCTCTCTGGGCATGGGAGTTGCAGCAAATGAATCAGGTACTGATTTTCTGATTCCTCCCATGCAGGTCTGTCCATGGGAATGGAGACTCCAAGCTTTCATCGCATTTGGGGGGCATTGGTCAGTGCAGTCTGTGTCATTCCCTAGTGAATAAGCTGGCTCTCCCTTAATGTGATATTTCATCATTAGGATGCTAGGTTGTCTCCTTGAGGTTTCCTCCCAAGCTGTGAACTTCCCTGCAGGATGCAAACCTGTCCTGTCACATCTTTGTGTTACCTGAAAGCCCCTGGGAAAAGCGCAGTTGCTACAAGAGAGAATATGCGGTTGGTTTTTGAAATGAGCCGTGTGTATCCTAGGCTGAAAATGGGGGCTGAGACCTTAGGAAAAGATGAAACATTGAATACTCAGCAGTGAGGTTTTCATCTCTCAGCAGTGCCTGGTGGTTTTTTAGGTTAATTTGAAAGTTTGATGCCCAGGGCGGCTGGGAGCAAGAGCGAGGGACACGGCAGCTCTCCTCCCTCTACACTGAGCCACAGGCAATGCTCTCACTTTGCAGGACTCCCTTTGTTTACCTCAGTGCAGCATTAATGCTGAGAGTTTCTGACATCCAAGAACACTGCCCAGGTTGGCAGAAGGAGCTGAAAAAACCCCAAAAACTCTCACTCTACCTTCTCCCCTGTCAGTTCCCTGTCCCTGGCAGTGCAGATGCTGACAGACCCTTCCACACCAGGAACAGTCCCACAGGACAAAGCTGAAACCCAGCAGTGTCCCCTGCCCCACCGTCCGCATGGACCCCTTCAGAGCAGAGGCCCTGCTCCTCTGGCACGTTCAGTTGGCACCAGGCAGGGCTCCAGGCATGGAGCTGGAGGAAGAGCTGTGAGAAAAGGGACATGGTGTGCAGCAGGGGAAAGAAATGAGAAATGGCTTTGATTTGGCTCAGAGAAGTGCCTTAACTTGTCTACATCTTTTCCCTCCTGTGATAGTGCCCAATGCTCAGAGGCAGCAGATGTCCAACAGCAGCTCCATCACACAGTTCCTCCTCCTGCCTTTCACAGACACATGGGAGCTGCAGCTCCTGCACTTCTGGCTCTTCCTGGGAATCTCCTGTCTGCCCTCCTGGGCAACGGCCTCATCATCATCACCATCACCTGTGACCACCATCTCCACACCCCCATGTACTTCTTCCTCCTCAACCTCGCCCTTCTTGACGTCAGCTCCATCTCCACCACTGTTCCTAAATCCATGGCCAATTCCCTCTCAGACACCTGGGCGATTTCTTATGCAGGATGTGCTGCTCAGGTCTTCTTTGTATTCTTCTTCTTTGGTGCAGAGTATTTTTGTCTCACCAACATGTCCTACGACCGCTACATTGCCATCTGCAAACCCCTGCACTACGAGGTCCTCCTGAGCAGCAGAGCTTGTGTCCACATGGCAGCAGCTGCCTGGGGTGCTGGGTTTCTCACTGCTCTGCTGCACACAGCCAATACATTTTCCCTGCCCCTGTGCCAGGGCAATGCTGTGGAACAGTTCTTCTGTGAAGTTCCCCAGATCCTCAAGCTCTCATGCTCACACTCCTACCTCAGAGAGGTTTGGCTTCTTATGTTTACTGCTTGTTTATATTTTGGCTGTTTTGTTTTTGTTGTGGTGTCCTATGTGCAGATCTTCAGGGCTGTGCTGAGGATCCCCTCTGAGCAGGGACGGCACAAAGTATTTTCCATGTGCCTCCCTCACCTGACTGTGTTCTCCCTATTTATCAGCACTGGCATGATTGCCTATCTGAAGCCCCCCTTCATCTCTTCTCCATCTCTGAACCTTGTGGTGTCAATTCTGTACTCAGTGGTTCCTCCAGCACTGAACCCCCTCATCTACAGCTTCAGGAATCAGCAGCTCAAGGATGCAGTGTGGAAACTGGTAACTCGATGTTCTTCACAAGCAATAAATTTCCCATCTTCTTCATGGCAATTTTAATGTAACTCATTGTGTGTCCAGCCTGTCTTTATTTGTTGGCTTTGATGGTTCATGTTCAACCCTTTGAGCCACATGTAAAGCACCAGAAAGTACTGTCATGGTTTTACTCCAGTAGTAGCTCATCTCAACACAGCAAGTCACTCTTTCCCCCATGATGAGATGGGGAGAAGATTGGAAGGGAAAAGTGGGAAAACACATGAGTTGAGGCCAAAGCATTTTAATTGCTAAAGCAAAACTGTGCTTGCAAGCAAAGAAAATCAAGGGATTCATTGACTATGCTCAATTGGCAGGAAGGTGCTGTCTCCACAGGACAGCAGGGCTCCATCAACACTAACAGTTTCTTAGAAAGACAAAACCCATCATTTTGAATGTCCTCAATCTCAACTTTTTAACCCAACTTTAATTGCAGAGTGTGGCATCCTGTGCTACAGAAAGTCCCTTTGGTCAGTTAGGGTCAGCTGTTCCAGCAGTGTCCCCTCCCAGCTTCTTGTCCACCGTGAGTCCACTCCCTGCTGAAGCTGTGTGAGGAGAAGAAAAGACCTTGATGCTGTGTAAGCCTTCATCAGCAATAAAGAAAACCTCCCTGGGTTATCAACAGCACAAATACAAACTTCATCCTGACTCTGGCCATGATGAAGAATGATAACTCTACCCCAAACAAGCCAGCACAACAAACCAATTCACTTCTCATCCCCACCACCCACAGGGCCAGCAGTGACACCACAAGTACCATCTAAGGCCAGATTCCTTCTCCAGCCCTGTTCCTCACTCAACCATGAGGGACATCACAAGAAGTTCTAGTCTAAGAGCCTGGCCCCATTCTCCACTGTTATCATTTACTCAGCCAATTGAGACCTCACAGACACCTGCACAAGCCAGGCCACTTGTCCCAACCAGACAGCTGCTCAGGCCAAACTGACGTGAGCAGCAGATGCACCAGCCCGGTGTCTGTTCATATCCAAACACCTTCTCAGTCACTAGATACCTAAAAAGTGCCCAAATAGGCAAGGGGTCTGCTCCTGCTACTCCACACACTCAGCCACCTCTGACCTCACAAGGGCCATCAGATGTCAGGACACTGCCACTGCTCTGTGACATAATCAGACACCAGTGACATCACAAGTCTCTGTTGAACACAAAACCCTGGAGCGAGTCTGCAGGATGTGGTGGTACCAGAGGCATCCCCTGTTCCTGTGCAAGGCAGGAGCCTGCTGCTGGTCTGAGATCTCCTCAGCCACTGGGGACATCCCTAGGCACCAGCACAAACTGGGACTTTTCTCCTGCCTGGACACCCCCTTGGGATGCTGAGACATCAAAAACACACAATCACAAGGAAAGGGGCTGCTCCTCTGATCAAACCTTCTCAGCACTTCTGGACTCAGAGGCAGCTGCACAGCCCAGGGTAACCGTGCCACCCACTGACCCAGGAATCAGCAAAAGGCAGGAACTGGTCCTACCCTAGAAGATATTTAGGCACCTGCATGAGGTTTAACACGGCCAAATGCTGGGTCTTGCACTTAGGACACAACAACCCTGAGAAGCTACAGACTGGGAGAAGTCTGGCTGGAAAACTGCCAGGAGGAGAGGAACCTGGGGGTGTTGGTTGACAGCAACGGAACATGAGCCAGCAGTGTACCCAGGTGGCCAAGAAGGCCAATGGCATCTTGGCTTTTATAAGAAACGGAGTGGCCAGCAGGTCCAGGGAGGTGATTCTCCCTCTGGACTCAGCACTGGTGAGACTGCACTTTGAAACCTGTGTTCAGTTTTGTGTTCCTCACCACAAGAAGGATGTTGAGGCTCTGGAGTGAGTCCAGAGAATAGCGACAAAGCTGGTGAAGGGGCTAGAGAACAGACCTGATGAGGAGTGGCTGAGAGAGCTGGGGTTGTTTATCCTGGAGAAGAGGAGGCTGAGAGGAGACCTCATTGCTCTCTACAACTACCTGAAAGGAGGTTGTGGAAAGGAGAGAGCTGGGCTCTCCTCCCAAGTGACAGGGGACAGGATGAGAGGGAATGGCCTCAAGCTCCACCAGGGGAGGTTTAGGCTGAATATTAGGGAAAATTTTTCACAGAAAGGGTCATTGGTTGGACTAGAAGATCCGATGGGTCCCTTCCAACCTTGTTGTTCTATGATTCTATGATTGGGCATTGGAACAGGCTGCCCAGGGAGGTGGTTGATTCACCTTCCCTGGAGGTGTTTAAGGCACGTGTGGAAGAGGCACTGAGGGACATTGGTTTATGTTTGATAGGAATGTTTGGACTCGATCCGGTCGGTCTCTTCCAGCCTGGTGATTCTATGATTCTATGACTCTTCTATGGCCAGAATAATGTCCAGCCCAAACATTGTATAACCTGACACTTCTATGAACTGAATTATTTTTGATCCTTCTATGACAAAACTCTTTTATTATCTGAATGAACTTCAATGTTTCTATGACTCAGCTCTTCTATTGCCCCAAAACTCATTGACCTGAGACTTTTATGAACCTTCGACAACTGAACACTTCTGTTATTCCTCTAAGTCCTGACTCATATATAACTCAAATCTTCTGTGACCTGTCTCTTATATGACCAGGCTCTTCCATAACTTGAGTCTTCTATGACACAGCATTTCATTCTATCACCCGACTATTCTATGATATTACTTTCCATGACTGGAGTCTCCTATGAACCTTCTGTGACCAGATTCTTCCATTACCTGATTGTTCTATGACTCTTCTATGACCCAGCCCTTCTCTGAACCAAACCTTTTGTGACCCTTCTAAGACCAAACTCTTCTAAAACCTGAATAAACTATCACTTCTATGACTTGACTCTTGCATAGCCTGACTATTCTATGACCTGAATCATCTATGACCCAATTCTTCTTTGAGACTTCTATGACCCCTTCTATGACTGAACTCTCCTATAACTACGCTATGATCCAACTGTTCTATCACCTTGGACATAACTCTTCACAACTCCTTGGAGCGGTGTGAGAGCCTTGGCATCTCATGCAACTCTACTGGCCTGTATTTTGAATTACATGGAATAATGGCTCCCAGACTGATTTGGCAATATGAGAATGTTCATGACACCAGTGTAACTGGAGGTAAAGTCAGATCTGCCTGCTCATGGCCTGGGGGTCAGAGCTTGGCCTTTCTGCTTCATCAATCAAACCCAGGCTTTTCTCAGCATCATAGCTGCCTGTACAGTGCTTTTGCCTTCCTTCAATCATGGCCTTCAGTTCTCAGCTCTAGCAAGTCCCTTGGGAGGCTTTGTCAGGAATTAACCTCACTGAGACCAATTAATACTTCAAGGTACTCTGAGTTCTGCTGTTGACTTCTTGAGTGTTTTCCTCAGCCTCCTCTCAGGAGCTGAGGTTCAAGGGCTCATCAGCAAATCCACCCTGGGTCTAATTAAAATACAGAAAGACTTAACGACCTCTTTCTTATTCTGAAGTTTTCTTCAGGTCTTCAAGCTTTGTATAGCTCTTCAGAGTCATTTCCCAATGCAGTATAAGAGGAAGATTTTAAAGCACACTGAATGGAAATATGTTTTAATATTAAATTTATATTTCATTACATTTCAGCACAGAGAAGAGGTGACAGACGTTTACTTCAATGGGCATTGATGTCCCCTCAGGAGGTCTGTGCCCCATGGAGATCCCTTGGCATCTGACCCTGCATGGACAGCCTTGCTCCTCACCTCTCTAGCCCCATTACTGCTCTCATTGCCCCACTGGCACTTGCATCCCTTTTCGTTCCATCAGACTTCCCTGCACCCCAGAGATGAGTGTTCCAGCTCCAAGAAACCATCTCCCCCTGCTTTCCTTACAGATCTGGCTGCACACAGATAGAATCATAAAATCATAGAATCACCAGGTTGGAAGAGACCCACCGGATCATCGAGTCCAACCATTCCTATCAAACATAAAACCATGTCCCTCAGGACCTCATCTACCCGTGCCTTAAACACCTCCAGGGAAGGTGAATCAACCACCTCCCTGGGCAGCCTATTCCAATGCCCAATGACCCTGTGTGAAAAACTTCCTCCTAATGTCCAGCCTAAATCTTCCCTGGTGGAACTTGAGGCCATTAATCTCCCCTGGTGGAACTTGAGGCCATTAATCTCCCCTGGTGGAGCTTGAGGCCATTAATCTCCCCTGGCGGAGGTTGAGCATGATGCAGTTTCCTAATCAGTAGGAAACCTCCCTTCTCCCTGCCATGCTCAGCACAAACTGTCTCTGATGAGGCTTCCTTGGATGTTCAGGCTGAGAGAGCAGTGGTGAAGGGGCTGTACTCTACCTGGGGGCCACAGGACATGTGGGGGTTTGGTGAGGTGACACAGGGGACTTTCCTGATCCTAGTGCAGTTGAACACCTGGATCCATGCCTAGAGGATACAACTCTCACCCCTTTTTTCCCATGATACGTACATGGGAGTCCCATTCCTGTGTCTTAGGGATGCCTTTCAGGGGAAACCTGACAGGCAGAAGGGTGTCCTGTTGGGAACTTAATGAATTCTCTTAGTGGTCACATTCAAGATATAGTAGTCAACGGATCAATATCCATGTGGAGATTGGTGATGAGTGGTGTACTGCAGGGGTCGATATTGGGACTAGAGTTGTTTAACACCTTTGTCACAGACATGGACAGTGGGATTGAGACACTCACAGCAAGTTTGCTGACAATATCAAGCTGTGTGCTCCAGTCACCATGCTGGAGGGGAGGGATACCATCCAGAGGGACCTGGACAGGCTGGAGAGGTGGGGCTCTGTGAACCTCATGAAGATCAACAAGCTCCTGCACGTGGGTCAGGGAAATCCCAAGCACAAATTAGGGCTGGGCAGAGAATGGATTTGGAGCAGCCCTGAGGAGAAAGACTTGGGGTGCTGCGGGTTGAGAATGTCCATGTGAGCTGGAAATGTGTGCTTGCAGCTCAGAAACCCAAACCATGTCCTGGACTGCATCCAAAGCAGTGAAATCAACAGGGTGAGGGATGGGATTCTGTTAAGGAATCAGCTCTCTCGAAACCTGCCCTGGAGCCCTGTGTCCAGCTCTGGAGTTGTCAGCACAGGAAGGACATGGATCTAATGACTTTTAAGACCCTTTCCAAATCAAACCATACTGCGACTCTATGATAAGGTACACCAGGCTCACCAAGAGCTTGTCATGTCAAAAACACTTTAGGGCAGGAACGTGCCTTTGGCTCTTGCAGGTGCTTGTGATGATGCTGGTGGTTTAATAGGTGACAGGGCAGGAGCAGGGCCCTGGCTTGTACAGCTACTTCTGCTGCCCCTGGTACCTCAGGAGCTGACTGGGAATGAACAGACAGCTGTTGGTGCAGGTCCTTATGAAGTCACTGGTGTCTCTGTACCGCGTAGGGCAGGGGTAGGCATGAGGCTTTGCAGATTTTTGGGATGTCCCAGGTGGCTGAGTAGGTGATAAGGCAGGAGGGAGCCCTGGTCTGTGCAGCTGCTCAGGTTGTCACTAATGGGTGAGGGGCTGATAGGCCAGGAGGAGGCAGCTGGCTTGTGCTGGTGCTTGGGATGTCACCCGTAACTGATCAGAGGGCAGGGCAGGAGCAGGACCCTGGCTTGTGGTGCTGCCTGTAAGGTCACAGGTGCCTAAATATGTCACAGGACAGGACCAACTCCTGCCTTTTGCTGATTCCTGGGTCAGTGGGTGGTGGGGCACAGGCTGCCCCAGGCTTTGCAGGTGCCTCTGAGTCCAGAAGTGCTGAGAAGGGTTTGATCAGAGTAGCAGCCCCTTTGCTTATGAGAGTGCATTTGATGTCTCAGCATCCCAAGGGGGTGTCCAGGCAGGAGCAATGCCCTGGTTTGTGCCGCTGCTTTGGGATGTCCCCGGTGGCTGAGGAGGTCTCAGACCAGGATCTGGCCCTTGCCTCACACAGGAACGTGAGATGTCTCTGGTGCCATCACATCCTGTAGGCTCTCAGTGTGGCCCTGGGTTCCACAGCAGCTTGTGGTGGTGTCCAATTCTCTCACAGGTTTTGATGGCCCTTGTGAGGTCAGAGTAACCTCAATGCCTTTTCTGTGTCTCACATCACCCTAACATTGAGCAGACTGGGGAGTTAGAAGAAGCTGGGAGGGGACATTTCTACACTTCAAAATCTCTCCCTCCCCCATCAGAAAGGGGGAACAAGTGAACGACTGTGTGTTGCTGAGCTGCTACTTGAATTATATCACGATAGGTCTTTCTTGTGCCCTACAAGCTGCTCGAATGGTTCAACACAAACTACAACAAAAGCCAACAAATACACATGGTGGGCTGGATGTGCAATGGGTTACATTATAATTGATATAAAGAAGAAGATGAGAAGTTTATTGCTTATGAGGAAAATCCAGTAATCAGTTTCCACACTGTTTCCCTGAGCTGCTGATTCCTCCAGCTGTAGATGAGAGGGTTCAGAGCTGGAGGCACCACCACATACAGAACTGACAGCACCAGATTCAGAGAAGGGAAGGAGATGGAAGGAGGCTTCAGCAGGCAAATATTAAAGTGATCACAAAGAGTGAGACCACAGCCAGGTGAGGGAAACACACAGAAAAGGTTTTGTACTGTCCTTGAGCAGAGGGGATCCTTCTCACGGCCCTGAAGATCTGCACATAGGACACCACAATGAAGACAAAGCAAACAGATCCTACTAAAGCAGTAAGAACAATCTCCCTGAGCTCAGAATCAGAGCAGGAGAGCTTGAGGACGGGGGGATTTCACAGAAGAACTGTTCCACAGCATTGCGCTGGCAGAGGGACAGGGAAAATGTATTGGCTGTGTGCAGCAGAACAGTGAGAAACCCAGTGCCCCAGGCAGCTGCTGCCATGTGGACACAAGCTCTGCTGCTCAGGAGGGTCCCGTAGTGCAGGGGTTTGCAGATGGCAATGTAGTGGTCATAGGACATAATGGTGAGAAGAGAATATTCTGCAGAAAAGAAGCATAAAACACAGAAAAGCTGAGTAACACACCCTGTGTAAAAGATTCTTCTGGTGTCCCAGAGGGAATTGGCCATGGATTTGGGGACAGTGGTGGAGATGGATCCCAGGTCAAGGAAGGAAAAGTTGAGGAGGAAAAAGTACATGGGGGTGTGGAGGTGGTGGTCACAGGCAATGGTGATGATGATGAGGTCATTGCCCAGGAGGGCAGCCAGGTAGATTCCCAGGAAGAGCTAGAAGTGCAAGAGCTGAAGCTCCCTTGTGTCTGCAAAAGGCAGGAGGAGGAACTGTGTGATGGAGCTGCTGTTGGACATCTGCTGCCTCTGGATGTGAAGCAGTGAAGAAGAAAAGGACAGTGACAAGTTAAGGGAGATACCTCTGAGCAGTGTTGAAGCCAGTTCTCACAATGCACATTCTCAGCTGCTTTTCCTTTTCCAGCACATCATCATTCAGCTCTGTGCCAGGAGCCCTGCTTGGTGCCGGCTTAATGTGCTGGAGGAAATAAGCCTCTGCTCTCTGGCTGCGAGGAGTCAGCCCTGCTCTGCAGCAGGGGGTCATAAGGACTGTGTGTGCAGCCCTAGTTTTCTAATTTTCTATTTTTTTAAGTTTCTATTTTTTTCCCCCTAATTTTCTAATTTTCCATTTAAATCTACTCCACAGTCTGCAACATGTTTCAGAGTGAGAGGTTTCTCTTTTTACAGCTCTCTCCCATCTCAGGTGGAGTTTTTAATGGATGTCAGAAACTCTCAGAATTTCTCTTGTATTCAGAGACAAGCAATTCCTGCAAGGTGAAAGCATTGCCTGTGGATCACTGCAGAGGGCGGGGAGCTGCAGTCTCCCTCCCTCTTTATTCCAGTTGCCCTGGGCTTGCAGTTTTGTGAGGTGAAAGGGGATCACAAGCCCATGGTACTCTGCTGAGAACAGGGGGTTCCTACTAACACCACCCAGTGACTGACCATTTTGTAATGTCTTAGTATCCCACTGTCAGCCCAGAAGACACACAGTTCTTATCATAAAACCAGCATTTCCTTGGCTGTAGTATCTCTATATTTCTCCATAGGGCTCTCAGATGTCAAGATGTGACAAATTTGCATTCTGGAGGGAAGCTTACAGTTGGAAAAGGCACCTAAGGAGAAAGCCAAGTGTTCACAAGGTGGCATTTGATTACTGGAGATTCTGCTCCTTCCCCAGCCCCTCTGACTGCATTGCCCACAGCCTCACAGCTCAGAGGAAAGCTGGGATACAGGTTCCCATGGACACAACTGCAAGGAAGGAGCCACCAGGGCAGTGAGTGACTCTGAAGCTGAAACTCCCATCCTCAGAGCCTGGCAGGGACAAAAAGAGAACATCAGAAAGAACAGAGTCAAGAGGAGAATGAGGGTCTGGCTGTGAAAGACGAGGGCAGAGGCAGCCGGGTATGCAGACAGCATTCCCTTCCCCAGCTGTGCTCACCCCCTCCAGCACTGGAGGGGATCACATAGTACTGTATGAACTCTTCCTTCCACAACATCTCTGTTTTATGTTCCTTTAATTCCATGATCCTACCCCTTCTGCCTGGAGATTTTCCTTGCTGGAGGTGTTTCCTTGTCTTATGTCTTCTCCCTGTCAGTGTCCACAGACTCATCTGACCCTCTCTGCATCCCCCTGGCCCTGCTTATTTTCCAGGTGAAGTTTGGTACAAGTTCCTGTTAATAAGCAGAAAATGACAGGACAGATTGAGCCTTATGAGTCCAGCAGAGGTGATGGTGGTGCTGCCAAAGGGCAGAGGAGCAGCTGGAGACACTTTCAGAGGCTCCTATAAGACCTACTGATCACTCAAGCTCAGGAGTCTCGGTGATTTCTTCAAGCATGAGAGCCTCTTCTTCCTGTTCTCCCCACAAATTTCCCTGCATTTTCCTCACTGGAGATGTTTCCCTGTACCATGTTTTTTCCCTGCTCGCAGACCCCATCTGACCTTCTGGGCCCTCCCTTTCTCACACCTGCCTGTTTGCAGGGCACTGCCTGAGCGCGAGTTCCTGTTTAAAGTGGGGGAAAGGGCTGAATAACCTGGTGGGTCCAGCAGAGGTGAGGCTGGTGCTGTCCATAGGCAGAGAAGTTACTGAGGGCACTTTACCAGGGTCTCAACTGACCTACTGTTAACTCAGAGCTGCAGTTCAAGAATCTCAATGAGTTTTTATAAACTGTGTGCTTTGTTTCTAATCCTTCTTTTCTCACCCCCTACCCCCACTCCCCTGGAAAAGGAAACAGAAAACATAGTCTCAGTCAAGCTCCTTACCTTTACAGCAATTCTTGCCTTGGCCTACTTGAGACACTCCTTTGGAAATATTCTCGGGGGTCTTGGAAGAGTATAACTCTTCCTTGCTGTGAGTTTCTCCTTCCCCAACAGCTTCTCCCAACCTCACCATGATCAACTGTTTGGAATGACAGCCCTGGGCACCCACTGGTGCAGATTAAACTTTTCACCCCCACACCCAGCAGCAGAAGGCTGTAGTTGTGTTCTGTCCCTCTGATGGTTCAGTACAAAGTCCCTGATCTGCAGCAAGTCCTCTTCCTCCTCCTATCCAGAGAAATTGAGGATGCTATGAGCTGTGGGATGTGTCCCCTTGAGGAGATCCCTCCAGGAACTGAACCTTGCACTAAGAGGTGCAGGGATTCCTCCCACCCCACCCTGCCTTTCTCCTCTCTCTGCTCCCTCCTCTCCCCTCGCTGCTTGCAGGCAGTGCCCTCAGCCCTGCTGGGCTTGGCAGAGGAGCTGCTCCTGGACAGACCTGCCTCTTTTCATAACTACCCTCTTCTTATGAGCTCACTCAGTCCCAGGAGTCCAGCCCAGCTCAGCAGTAGAGGAGCAGCCCAAGGCAACGCTTTCTCTGCCCACTCTGGGCTCCCTCGAGGTGTCCCTGCGTCTTATGGGGAAACTGCTGAGGAACAGGTTGAAGCCATCCCTGATGTCCCCTCCCTCAGCTGGGAGAGAAACTTCCTCCTGCAATGTTACTGCCTTGCTTGGGCAGGAGAATCACTAAGGATTGGGAGGAGGGGGGTTGTGCCACTGGGAAGGTGACGGGTAATGATCTCATTTCCCCAAGCTGTCAGAATGGAAGGGAACAAAAGGAAAAGGGATGCAAGTCCCATGTGGTCACTGCCAGAAATGGTGAGGTTGGGGAGGTGAAGAGCAAGGCTGTCCATGCAGGGTGAGACCTCAAGGCATGCTCATCCGTGCTGCCCAGACCTCCTGAGTTGACACTTGGCATCATTCCAGCTGGGGCATGCTTCTGTCATCTCTTCTCTGTGCTGAAAATGAATCAAATAAACTTTAAGCTGAAAGTATTTTTTAGGTGCACTTTGAAATCTTCCTCTTTAACCACACTGGAAAATGACTCCAGGGAGACATCCAAGGCTTGAAGACCTGAAGAGAATGCCTAGAAGGAAAAGAGCTTGTTAAGGCTTTCTGTATTTTAATGAGACCCAGGGTGCATTTGCTACTGAGTCCTGAAACTCAACTGCTGAGAGAAGATTGGGAAGAGCTCTCAAGAAGTAAAAACACAAGTCAGAGTAACTTGAAGTATTGATTGGTTTCAGTGAGGATCGTTACTGACTAAGCCTCCCCAGGGAATCTTTAGCGCTGATAATTGGAAGCCATGATATCTGGAGGGCAGAGGCTCCTTGCAGGCAGCTGTGATGCTGAGAAGAGCCTGGGTTTGCCTGATGAAACAGAAAGGCCAAGCCCTGACCCAAGGCCCTGGGCAGGGAGATCTGACTTTGACTACAATGTGACTACTGCCATGAACATTCTCACATGGCAAATCAAATTGGGAGCAGTTATTCCATGTAATTCCAAAAAGAGGCTGTAGAGTTATGGGAGGAGCCAAGGCTCTCACACAGGTTAGAATCATAGAATCATAGAACAACAAGGTTGGAAGAGATCCATCAGATCATTGAGTCCAACCATTCCTATCCAACACTAAAACATGTCCCTCAGGACCTCATCCACCCATGCCTTGAACACCTCGAGGGAAGGTGAATTAACCACCTCCTTGGGCAGCGTATGCCCAATGACCATTTCCATGAAAAACTTCCTCCTAATCTCTAGCTGAAATCTCCCCTGGAGGAGCTTGAGGCCATTCCCTCTTGTCCTGTCCCCTGTCACTTGGGAGAAGAGCCCAGCTCCCTCCTCTCTACAACCTCCTTTCAGGGAGTTGGAGAGAGTAATGAGGTCTCCTCTCAGCCTCCTCTTCTCCAGGATAAACACCCCAGCTCTCTCAGCCATTCCTCATAGGACCTGTTCTCCAGCCCCTTCCCCAGCTTCGTCGCTCTTCTCTGGACTCACTCCAAAGCCTCAACATCCTTCTTGTTCTGAGGGGCCCAGAACTGGACACAGGATTCAAGGAGCGGCCTCACCAGTGCTGAGTCCAGAGGGAGAATCACCTCCCTGGATCTGCTGGTCACACCATTTCTGATCCAAGCCAGGATGCCATTGGCCTTCTTGGCCACCTGGGCACACTGCTGGTTCATGTTCAGTCAGCTGTCGACCAACACCCCCAGGTCCCTCTCCTCCTGGCAGTTTTCCAGCCAGGCTTCTCCCAGTCTGTAGCTCTGCATAGGGTTGTTGCGCCCCAAGTGCAGGACCCGGTATTTGGCCGTGTTAAACCTCATGCCGTTGGACATTGCCCAGCGGTCCAGCCAGTTTAGGTCCCTTTGCAGAGCCTCCCTACCCTCCAGCAGATCCATACTTTCACACAGCTTTGTTTCATCCCCAAACTTGCTGAGGGTGCACTCTATGCCTTCATCCAGGTCATTGATGAAGACATTGAACAGGGCTGGATCCAGCATTGAGCCCTGGGGAACCCCAC
Organism: Coccyzus lansbergi; assembly: GCA_033558105.1. Lineage (NCBI taxonomy): Eukaryota > Metazoa > Chordata > Aves > Cuculiformes > Coccyzidae > Coccyzus > Coccyzus lansbergi. The sequence continues at coordinate 201,809 of JAUMJK010000839.1, forward strand.
TTGGAACTGGCCTCCAGCTGGACTTAACACCATTTACCACCACTCTCTGGGCCCGGCCATCCAGCCAGTTTTCTACCCAGGAGAGTGTGTGCCTGTCCAGGCCAGAGGCTGACAGTTTCCGTAGCAGAATGTTGTGAGAAACTGTGTCAAAGGTTTTACTGAAGTCCAGAAAGACCACATCCACAGCCTTTCCCTCATCCAGCAACTTGATGCAGTTTTACAAGACTTGGGTCCTAGAACGGCTGAGTCATAAAAGGATTGGTTCATAATAAATGAAAGAAAGCTTGGGTGGTAGAAGAATCATATCATGGAAGAGTTAGGTCATAGGGGAGTAGTAGAGGACTTCACTCCTAGAAGGTTCACAGAAATGTGAGGTCAGAGAAGTCTCAGGTCATAGAAGATTCAGGTCTTGAAAGTATCATAGAATATTTGGGTCATGAAAATGTTGAGTCGTAGATGTGTGAGATTTATGCAGGTTTTGGAAGGGTTTGATGATAAAGGCATTCAGAGAAAGGTCAGGTTCTAGAAGAGTCATTGAAGAATCAGTTCACTGAAAGGTCACAGTAGAGTTATAGAAGACTCAGATCATAGAAGTGTCAGATCATAGCCGTGTCAAGTAATAAAATGGTTTGGTCATAGAACATTGAAGTCATACAGGAACTGGGACACGCAAGAGTCACAGAGAAGTCAGGTCACAGAATGTAGGAAAGGGTCATTGGGCACTGGCAGAGGCTACCTAGGGAGGTGGTTGATTCATGTTCCCTGGAGTTGTTTAAGGCACCAGTGGACGAGGTGCTGAGGGGCATGGTTTAGTGTTTGATAGGAACAGTTGGACTCGATGATCCGCTGGGTCTCTTCCAACCTGGTTGTTCTGTGATTCTATGATTCTAAGTCATAGAAGCATCGGTGAGTTGGGTTGGGTCATCAGCAACTTGGTTCAGATAAGGCCCAGGTCTTAGAAGTGTTGGTTCATAGAGAAGTCTTAAAAGACAGAGATAATACAAGAGTCCGGTCATAAAATTGTTCAGTTTGGAAGGTGCACAGAAGTCTTGGGTCAGAGAAGGCTTATGGGTCATAGAATATTCAGATTAAAGAAATGTGGGGTCATAGAAGAGATGTCTCATACAAGCATCAGATCATAGAGGAGTCATAGAGGAGTCATAGAGGAGTCAGGAAATAGGAGGGTCAGTTAATAGTAGGGTTGGTTCATAAAAGGGTTGGGTTCCAAAAGAGTTGTTTCATAGAGGAGTCTGGTCATAGATGTGTCTCATTGTAGAAGTCATGGGGCACAGGTGATTCATTGCATAGAAGAGTCAGGTCATAGAAGAGTCAGAGAAGACCTGGGTCATAGAAAGTCCTAGAAGAGTTGGATAATAGAAGGGACATAGTATACTGGGGTGGTGGAAGAGTTGAGTCATAGAATCGTGAGGTTTTAGTTGGGCGATAGAGGGGTCATAGAAGAGTCAAATCAGAGAAGTCCCAGCTGATATAAGAGTTGGGTCTTAGAGAAGCCATGGAAGAAGGGTCATGGAAGAGTTAGGTTATAGAAGAGTCCTGGAGTTGTCAGGTCATAGAAAGCGATAGAAGTGCTGCGTCATAGAAGAGAGATCATAGAGTATCCTGGTCATAAAGGAGTGACAGAAGTGTGGATAGAAGAGTCAAGTCATAGAAAAGTTCAGTCACAGAAGATTTATAGGCATATTGGGCCATAGAAGAGTTGGGTCACAGAGGAATCAAGTCACAGCAGAGTTGTTTAAAGACTCTGCTCATAGAACTTTTGTAGAAGATTTGGGTTGTATAAGGCTCACAGAAGTCAGGACATATAAGACTCGGGTCCAAAGAGCTCTGGAAGGGTCATATAAGCATCAGATAATACAAGAATCGGGTCATAGATTGGATCATAGAAGAGGTAGCTCATTTAAGAGTCTGGTGATAGAGGAGTCACAGATGAGCGAGGTCATACAAGAACTGAGTCACAGAAGAGCTGAGGCATAGAAGCGGTGTGTGAGACACAAGGATGGTGAGACAGTCTCAGCAAGGAAAGTCCAGTCCTCTTCTCTTTCAGACATCCAGAAATGGCATTTTAGGGCCATGGTCTGGGGCAGATCCTTTAGTTGCCCTCCTCCTACACTGGCCATTTCTAAAAAGAACATGCCAAGTGGGAGTGGTGTCAGTGGTCAAGGAGATTCCTTAATCTCCATGACCTTTGGAAGATGATGGAGAGAGGCCTCACTGTGACACTGTCCTGCTCACTAAGTTCCGTGGAATGCTGCCCGATCTGTCCCACAGACTTGGAAGGATCCCATTTGCTCAAGTGATCCCTGACTTGATCCCCACCCAACAATGGTTGATCTCCCCAAGAGTCCTGCCCTGAGTCACAGAGGCCTGGGAGACCTTGCTGGGTGAGGCAGGGAGAGAGAGGACGCATGGAATCTCAGACTTGTCTACACCTACTCTTCCTAAATCTAGCAGTGGCCACGGTGTCTTTCTTTCTTTCCTTTTCAACTGTTCCAGAAGCAATAAACACTCATGAATGGCTTTTCAAGTTGATACTGAGTTTGTCTGGAGCCTTGCTGCTCTTGGAGGATGCTGTCCTTGAAGATCATCTGTCTTGACGGCTGTGACCATGTCCCAGCTCTGTCTCCCACAGGAACAGCTCCAGCCCCTCCTGCCTGTGTCCCTGGCTGAAGGCATTGATGCCCACAGGGGCAGCTGCCCCTGAAGCTGGACAAGGACAGAAGAGAGTAGAATGTCTTTCCAACCCCAGACCTAAACACCCAGGATGAAATGCCTGAATTCACTCTATGGAACACATCCTTCCGCTTGGAGATATGAGATCATTCCTTGTCACCTGCCTAGGGTTCTTTTTAATGATAGGACAAAACTAAGTGATCCTCACACACAGCTATTTTTTTAAGAGGGGCAATGACATTGCATTTAATCAGAGAAGAATTCAGGTTTGAAGAGAGCTTTGAGCATCGTCTTGTCTCACTCCTGCTCAAGGCAGGCTGAACCAGATGAAGGTGGTCAAGGCCTCCACTCAGCTTTGCATCATCCACAAAGCAGCTGCAAGTGTGCTCCATCACATCATACACGGTGGTAGTAAAGACATTTGACAGTGCTGACTCGAGTGCTGGTCACTGGGGATGCCACAAGTCACTGGCTGCATGGAGGACTTTGTACCACTGATGACATTTGGGCTTGGTCCTTCAGCAAAATTCACACCCAGGGTCACTTCTTCAGCCCAGGCAGCCCCACTCTGTCTCTGAGGACCTCACAGGAGACCATGTCCAAGGCCTTGCAGAATTCCACGTACACAACATGCCCTTCTTTCCCTGCCCACTTTGGTTCAGAAACTCCTTTCTTGTCCTTCAATGGCTTGGATATAGCTGCAGGACGTGTGCCATCCCCTTCCCAGGGTTGGGGGTAGCCTGACCTGCCTGTAATTCTCTCAGTTCTGATTCCTACTTTTTTTCTGAAGATGGATGTGACATCTGCCTTTTCCAAGGAACCCAGAACTCCTCTGATTGCTCTGGCATCCTTGAAGGCACAATTCAGAATCATGGACCAAGGTGACACAGCAGACAGGAATGCTTGAACTTTACCACTCTAAGGCAGTTGAAATGAATCTCCCTGGGCCAGTGGGGTTAGTTCCTGGAGTCACAAAGAGAAATCATAGAAACATATAATATACACGTTGGAAGATAAGCACTGGATCATCTAGTCCAACCATCCCTATTAAACACTAAGCCATGCCCCTCAGCGCCTCGTCCACCCATCCCTTAAACACCTCCAGGGAAGGTGAATCAACCACATCCCTGTTCCAATGCCCAATGACGTTTTCCATGAAATGTTGTTTCCTAATGATCAGCCTAACGGTACCCTGGCGGTTCATTGATGAAGACATTGAACATAGTTGGACCCAGCATTGAGACCTGGGGAACCCCACTTGGAACTGGCCTCCAGCTGGATGTAAGATCATTTACCACCATTCTCTGGGCTCTCCATCCAACCAGTTTTTCCACCCAGGAGAGTATACGCCTGTCCAGGCCAGAGGTGACAGTTTCCGTAGCAGAGTGCTGTGACAAACTGTGTCAAAGGCTTTGTTGAAGTCCAGAAAAATCCATCCACACCCTTTCCCTCATCCAGCAGTCGAGTCACTTTGTCATAGAAGGCGATCAGGTTGGTTTAGCAAGACCTGCCTTTTGTAAACCTGTGTTGACTGGGCCTGATTCCCCAGTTCTCTTGCATGTGCTTCATGATAGCACTCAAGATCATCTGTTCCATGACTTTCAGAGAAGAGTAATACTCTCAGCCTCTGGCCTGGATGGGATTCTATGAAACTCTCCTAGGTGGAAATCTGGCCCAGATAGTGGTGGAAATGATGTAAAATCCACCTGGAGACCCATTAAAACTGGTGTCCCCAGGGCTCAATGTCTTTATCAATGATCTGGATGAAGGCATGGAGTGAACTTTTAGCAACTTTGAGGGTGACACTAAGCTGTGTGGAAGTATGGATCTACTGGAGGGAAGGGAGGGTCTGCAAAAGGACCTAAACAGGCTGGACTGCGGGGCAGAGTCCAATGGCATGCGGTTTAATACGGCCAAATGCCAGGTCCTGCACTTGGGGCACAACAACCCTGAGCAGCTCCAGACTAGGAGAAGTCTGTCTAGAAAGCTGCCTGGAGGAGAGGAACCTGGGGGTGTTGGTTGACAGCAACTGAAGATGAGCCAGCAGTGTGCCCAGGTGACCAAGAAGGCCAATGGCATCCTGGCTTGTATCAGAAATGGTGTGACCAGCAGGTCCAGGGAGGTACTTCTCCCCCTGTACTCGGCACTCGTGAGACTGCACTTTGAAACCTGTGTTCAGTTTTGTATTTCTCACCACAAGAAGGATGTTGAGCCTCTGGAGTGAGTCCGGAGAAGAGCAACGAAGCTGGTGAAGGGGCTGGAGAGCAGGTCTTATGAGGAGTGGCTGAGAGAGCTGGGGGTGTTTATCCTGGAGAAGAGGAGGCTGAGAGGAGACCTCATTACTCTCTACAAGTACCTGAAAGGAGGTTGTAGAGAGGAGGGAGCTGGCCTCTTCTCCCAAGTGACAGGGGACAGGACAAGAGGGAATGGCCTCAAGCTCCGCCAGGGTAGATTTAGGCTTGACGTTAGGAGGAAGTTTTTCACAGAAAGGGTCACTGGGCACTGGAACTGCCCAGGGAGGTGATTGATTCACTTTCCCTGGAGGTGTTTAAGGGACGGGTAGATGAGGTCCTGAGGGACATGGTTTAGTTTTTGACAGGAATGGTTGGACTCGATGATCTGATGGGTCTCTTCCAACCTGGTAATTCTATGATTCTATGATCTCTGACTCCTCTATGACTGGACTCTTAAATGAGCTACCTTTTCTGTGATCCAAACCATGACCGAATTCTTGTATGATCTGATGCTTATATGACCCTTCCAGAGCTCTTTGGACCTGAGTCTTATATGTCCTGACTTCTGTGAGCTTTATATAACTGGAATCTTCTACAAAACTTTTATGAGCAGAGTCTTTAAACAACTCTTCTATGACTCGATTCTTCTGTGACCCAACTCTTCTATGACCCAATACGCCTACAAACCTTCTGTGACTGAACTTCTCTGTGACCTGACTCTTCTATCACCCCAATTGTCTGTAACTCCTTTATAACCAGGATGCTCTATGTTCTTTCTTCTATGACCAAACTCTTCTCCAAGCCTTCTATCACTTTCTATGACCTGATGACTCCAGGATACTTCTATAACCAAAGTCATGTGTGACCCGACTTCTCTAAGACTCAACCTTTATATCAACTGGGACTTCTCTGATTTGACTCTTCTATGACCCCTCTATCGCCCAACTAAACCCTCACGCTTCTATGACTCAACTCTTTCACAACCCTATGACCCTTCTATTACCCAACACTTCTATGACCTTCTATGACCTGGGTCTTCTCTGACTCTTCTATGACCTGACTCTTCTATGCAATGAATCACCTGTGCCCCATGACTTCTACAATGAGACACATCTATGACCAGACTCTTCTGGGACACAAACTTTCTGGGACTTGACCATTCCATGAACCAACTCTGTTATTAACTGGCCTTCCTATGATCTGACTCCTCTATGACTCCTCTGTGACCCGATGCTTGTGTGAGAAATCTCTTCTATGACCCAACACTTCTTTATCTGAATATTCTATGACCCATGAACCTTCTGGAACCCAAGACTTCTGTGTACCTTCCAAATCAGTTTGAGGACCTGACTCTTCTATTAACCCCATCTTTTAAGACACCTCTATGAAGCAACTCTTCTGAGACCTGGGCCTTATCTGAACCAAGCTGCCTATGACCCAACCCAACTCACTGATCCTTCTATGACTTTCTGTGACCTGACTTCTCTGTGACTCTTGTGTGACCCAGCTCCTGTATGACTTCAATATTCTATGACCAAACCATTCCATGACCCGGCATGGCTATGATCTGACTTTTCTATGATCTCACCCTCCTATAAATCATATGTCACCCTTCAGTGAACTGATTCTTCAATGGCTCTTCTGTGACCTGATTCTTCTCTGAACTGGCCCCTCTATCATCAAACCCTTCCAAAACCTGCATAAATCTCACACATCTACAACTCAACACTTTCATGACCCAAATATTCAATGACCCTTTCAAGACCTGAATCTACCATGATCCCACATTTCTATGAATCTTTTGGGAGTGAACTCCTCCCCTATGACCTAATTGTTCTGTGTTGTGACTCTTCTCACAACCAATTTTTCTGTCACTCTATTTTGAACCAACACTTTTATGACTCAACTATTTTAGAACCCAAGTCTTCTACAATTGCACCAAGCTGTGTGAGAGCCTTGCCTCTTCCAGTAACTCTACAGGCATTTTTAAGGTATTACATGGAATAACTACTCCCAATTTGATTTTGCACTTTGAGAATGTTCATGACACCAGTGTCATTGTAGCCAAAGCCAGATCTGCCTGCCCAGGGCCTGAGGGTCAGGGCTTGGCCTTTCTGCTTCAGCAAGCAAACCCAGGTTTTTCTCAGCATCACAGCAGCCTGCACTGAGTTTCTGCTCTCCTGCAATCATAAGTTCCAATTATCAGCACTAACGAGTCCCTGGGGAGGCTTTGTTAGTAACAATCCTCATTGAGACTAATTAATACTTCAAGTTACTCTGACTTGTGTTCTTGACTTCTTCAGAGCTCTCCTCTATCTCTTCTCAGCACCTGAGGTAATGGACTCTGTAGCAAATCCACTCTGGGTCTCATTAAAATACAGAAAGAGTTAAGAAGCTCTTTGTCTTCCTTTTGTTTTCTTCAGATCTTCAAGACTTGTACATCTTCTTGGAGTCATTTCCCAGTGTGATTAAAGAGAAAGATTTCAAAGGACACCTTAAAAAAATACATTCACTTTAAAGTGTATATTTCATTGATTTTCAGCTCAGAGAAGAGATGACAGAAGTTTCTACAGTAGACATTGATGAAATGTCACCTCAGGAGGTCTGGGCAGCATGGAAAAGTACCCCTTGAGGTCTCACCCTGCAAGGACAGCCTTGCTCATCACCTTCCCAGCCCCACCATTTCTGGCAGTGACCATATGGGACTTGTATCCCTATTCCTTATATCCCTTCCCCTTTCCATTCTGACAACCTGGGGAAATGAGATCACTCCCTGTCACCTTCCTCATGGCACCACTCCCCTCCTCCCCCTCCCCAGTGATTCTCCTTCAAAATTAATGCAATGACATTGTAGGAAACCAGTGTCTCTGACAGATGAAGGAGGGAACATGAGGGATGACTTCAACCTGTTTCTCAGCAGGTTCCCCTGGAGACCCAGGGACACCTTGAGGGGGCCCAGAGAGGGTAGAGAAAGTGCTGCCTTGGGCTGCTCCTCTTCTGCTGAGCTAGGCTGGACTCCTGGCAGGGAGGGAGCTGGTGGCAAGTGGGTAGCACTACAAAGAGGCAGGTCTGTCCAGGAGCAGCTCCTCTGCCAAGCCCAGCAGGGCTGAGGGCACTGCCTGAAGGCAACGAGGGGAGAGGAGGGAGCAGAGAGAGGAGAAAGGCAGGGTGGGGTCAGAGAATGCTGAGAGCTACCTGCCAGAGGAACCCTCACAGACCTTCTCAAGGTGAGTCTCTGGCTGTAGGACAATGCAGAAGCCGATCCTGGAGGGATCTACTGAAGGGAGCACATTCCACAACTCATGGCATTTGTAAATACAAATATCACACTTTCTGTAGAGCAGAGGAGGATGTGAGGGACTCTGAACTTAATCATCAGAAAGAAAGAACATAAGATTACCTTCTGCTGCTGACTGTGTGGTTGTATAGATGGATCTGCACTGTTGGGTTCCTCAGGGCTGTCCTTCTAAACAGGGGCCCTGTGTGCTGGGACAGAGACTCTGCACCTTCCAGGGTCAGCACTCAGCCTGCCAGGGCAGTCGATCATGGTGAGCTGGGAAGAAACTGTCAGTGGAAGGAGAAACTCACAGCAAGGCAGAATTATTCTGCTTCAAAGAGCTCTGAGTCACTCCTAGAATATTTCCAAATGGATGTCTCAAGGAGAAGTTCAAGTCAAGGATTGCTATAAAGGTAAGGATCTTTCCTGTGACTGTACTTTCTCTTTCCTTTTCTGGGGGAGTAAGGGGGGTGAGAGAAAAGCAGACGTACAAATTGAGCACTCCATGTTTAATCGGTCCCTGAGATTCCTGGACAGCAGCTGTGAGTGAACTTTTGGTCAACCAAGACCGTAGTAAAATGCCTTCAGTAACTTCTCTGCCTATGGACAGCACCGGCCTCACCACTGCTGGACCCATCAGGTTGTTCAGCCCTTTTCAACCTGCAAACAGGAACCTGCGCCCAGGCCATGACCTGCAAACACGCAGGTTTGTATAGGGGAGTGCAAAGCCTCTGCTCTCAGGGCTCTGGGCTTCAAGGCTGAGCCCCCTCCTCTGCAGCCACAGCTCCAGTGGCCTCTCCAGAGTCCAGGGTCTGAGAGCAACTGCCCAGCAAGGTTGGTGTCTGGGAGGGGGTGAGCACAGCTGGGGAATGGGAACACTGTCTGTGTGCCTAGCTGCCTCTGCCCTGGCCTCTCTTAGCCAGACCTTTACTCTGTTTGTCCCTGTTTATCCCCTGCTCTCTGTTATTGCAGGTGCTCTCTGGTTCCTACTGCCAGGCTCTCTGAGGATGGGAGTTTCAACTACAGAGTCACCCTCTGAACAGGTGGCTCTATTCCTGCAGTTGCGTCCATGGGAACCTGTGTCCCAGCTTTACTCTGAGCTGTGACATACTGAGCAATGCAGTTAGTGGGGCTGGGGAAGGAGTTGAGTGTCCCTTCAACAAATGGCATCAAGAGGATGCTTGGCTGTTCTTGAGGTGTCATTCCAAGCTGTGAACTTCTCTCCAGGATACACATCTGCCTTATCACATCTTTGTATTACGTGAAGGCCCCTTGAGATGTGCAGAGATGAAATGAGAAGGAAAGTTCTGTTTTGTTTCTGAAATGAGCCGTGTGTGTCATGGGCTGAAAGTGGATGCTGAGACCTTAGGAATGGTGAGATATTAGGCGATGAGAGGTGGATCCCTCTGCAGGGCTGACTCCTCACAGCCAGCAGGCAGAAGACCTGCTCCTCCAGCAGATTCCGCTGTCACCAAGAAGGGTTTCAGGCACAGAGCTGAAGGAAGGGCTGACAGAAATGAAAAAGTAGTGGCAAGTGCGAAGTGTGAGAAATAGCTTTGATTTTATTCAAAAAATTCTCCTGTAACTTCTTACTGTACTTTTCTTTTTGTTCAGTGCCCCATTCCCAAAGGCAGCAGATGTCCAACAGCAGCTACGTCACACAGTTCCTCCTCCTGCCTTTCACAGACACACGAGAGCTGCAGCTCTTGCACTTCTAGCTCTTCCTGGGAATCTTCCTGGTTGCCCTCCTGTGCAACAGCCTCATCATCATCACCATTGCCTGTGACCACCACCTACACACCCCCATGTACTTCTTGATCAGCCTCTCCCTCCTCAACCTGGGCTGCATCTCCACCACTGTTCCCAAATCCATAGCCAGTTCCCTCTGGGACAACAGGACCATTTCCTACTAAGGATGTGTTACTCAAGTCTTCCTCCATGCATTTTTCATTTCAACAAAGTATTCTCTTCTGACTCTGCCATCTGCAAACCCCTGCACTAAGGGACCCTCTGGAAAGTCAGAGCTTGTATCCACATGGCAGCAGCTGCCTGGGGTGCTGGATTTCTCACTGCTCTGCTGCACACAGGCAATACATTTTCTCTGCCGCTGTGCCAGGGCAATGCTGTGGAACTGTTCTTCTGTGGAGTTCCCCAGATCCTAAAGCTCTCCTGCTCACACTCCTGCTTCAGGGAAACTGGGATTATTGTGGCCACTGTCTTAGTTGGATTTGTCTGTTTTGTTTTCATTGTGTTGTCCTATGTGCAGATCTTCAGGGCTGTGCTGTGGATCCTCTCAGAGCAGGGATGGCACAAAGCCTTTTCCACGTGCCTCCCTCACCTGACTGTAGCCTCCCTGTTTATCAGCACTGGAACATTTGCCTACCCGAAACGCCCCTCCATGCCCTCTCCTTCCCTGGATATGGTGCTGTCAGTTCTGTATTCAGTTTTGCCTCCAGCACTGAACCCCTTCATATACAGTTTCAGGAACCAGCAGCTCAAGGATGCAGTGTGGAAACTGATAACTGGATGGTTCTCTGAAGCAATGAACTGCTTATCATCTTCTGCATAGCAGTTATCATGCAACTCATGGCAGGCCCAGACTGTCTTCTCTATTTGTTGTTTTTCAGTAGTAATCATCTTATCATCCTGTGTTTAATTCACTCTCTTAATTCCTTTTTTTTTTTTTTACTGTTTGGCTGTGTAAATGAGTAGCTGGGCTGTGTTTAAACAAAATAAAGGGATATTCAACACTTTCCTGATATCTTTCTTCCAAGTCCTTTTTCGAGCTGCAGGCATTGATTGAGAGGAAAAGAGTACTAGCACAGCAGCATTGCCAGGCACTAGCGCTGTAAACCCTGCGTGCTCTGAACTTGGTCAGACTGCCTATGGTTTGCATAATGTCATCATTGCTGATTGTTTGCATCATATTTGGGTGTTCAAAAGATTGATTATTGCACTGATTTAAACCTGTGGATGTGATCTACCTGGACTTCTGTAAAGCCCTTCACACAGTCCCCCACAACATCCTTCTCTCTTCCCCAAACTTTCTCTCTTTTCACCCTTTGGGCAGGTTTTGGGGGCGGGGGGTGGTGGTGTCTTAGGTCCCTTTTGGGAGGTTTTAGAGGGGGTTCTTGGTCCCTTTTTGGGGTGAATCATGGGTAATGGACTCTTTTGGGGTGAATCCTGGGTAAGGGACTCTTTTGGGGTGTTTATCTGGGAGATCATGGGTCTCTTTTTGGGAGTTTTAGGGAGGGTCTTTGGTCCCATTTGTGGGGGTTGGGAGTGTCCTAAATCCAATTTGGGGAGGTTTTGGCAGTTCTGTGTCCTCTTGGGCTCCTGGGTGGTTTTTTTGGGGGTGGATGGGGGAGGGGGGGGGGGGGGGCGGTGGAGGGAGTGTCCTTGCTCATTTTGGGGATGTTTGGAGGGTCCTGAATACACTGGGTGGGGGGAGGGGGGAGGGGAGTCCTGGATCTCTTTCGAGGGGTTTGGTGGGGGTCTTTGGTCCCTTTATGGGGGGAGTTGTGGGGTTGTGGGTCCCAGTTGAGTTTGAGGTATCCTGGATGCCTTTGTCGGGGGGAAGGGGGGGGGGCGGGGGGGGTGTGGAATTGAGGGGCTCCTGGGTCCCTTTTGGGGGTTTGAGGGAGACCTAGGTCTCTTTTTGGGGATTTGGGGGATACTCGGATCCTTTTTGGGGGGTTTGGTGGAGTCATGGGTTGGGTTTGGTGGGCTCCATGGTCCCTTTAGGACAGATTGAAGGAGTCCTGGATCCCTTTAGGAGGGTTTTGGGGAGGTCCTGTATCCCTCTTTGGGGGATGAGTGGGTCCTAGGTCCCATTTGAGGAGCTGAGAGGGTCCTGGATCCCTTTTTGGGGGTTGTGGATCTCTTTTGGAGAGATTCAGGGGGGTCCCAGATCTCTTTTGGGGGTTTGTGGGTGGGTATCCATGGTCCCTTTTGAGGGCTTGAGAGGCATCATATGTCACTATTAGGGGTGGGATTTTGTCCTGGATCCCTTTTGGAGGGTTTTGGGGCTCGTGTCCATTGGAGAGAGGGGTTATTGAGGAGGTTCTGGGTAAATTTTTGGGGGGTTGGGGGAATCCTGTGTCCTTTTGGGAAGCTCCTGGATCCCTTTTCAGGGGTTGTGAGGGTCCTGAGTCCCTTTTTGGGGTCTTTGTTGGAGGGGTCTTTGGTTAGAGGTCATACTGGGTCCCTTTTGGGGGTTTGAAGGGTGTAGTCTTGGATCCCATTTCGGGGGATTTTGTGGGGGGTCCTTTGGTCCCATTTGAGGGGCTTTGGGGCAGTCCTGGCTACATTTCAGGAGAGATTGGGGAGGTCCTGGTTCATATTTGGTGGGAGGGGGAGGGATTGGGTGGGTCCTGAATTCAATTCAAGGGGATCTGGAGGCTCCTGGGTCCCTTTTGCATGGTGGGTTTCAGGGGTCTTGTGTCCCATTTGGTAGGCTGGGGCTTACTGGATCCCTTTTGGGGGCTTTGGGGGTCCTTGGTCCTTATGGTGGGGGGGTTGTTCCTGGGTCCCTTTTGTAGGTCTTGGGTCCCTCGTCAGGGGGCTGGGTGGGTCCTGAATAAAACTGGGGTGGGGGGGGGTAGGGTAGGGGTTGGAGGGTTCTGAGTTCCTCTGGAGGCTCCTGGGTCCCTTTTGCAGGGGTTGAGGGGGTCTTGGATCCCTTTCTGGGCGTGTGGCAGGGGCACTGGGTACCTTGGGGGTGGGGATTTGGGGGTCCCATTGGGGGTTTGGGAGGGTCCTGCCTTTTGTGGGAGGGATGGTTGGTCCTAGGTCCCTTTTGGAGGTTTGGGGAGGATCCTTGGTCCCATCTAGGAGTGTTTTGGTGGGGTCCTGAGTCTCTGTTTGGGGGTTTGAGGGCAATCCAGGGTCCCTCGTGGAGGGCTTTGGGTCAATTTTCAGGGTGTTGGAGGTGGTCCTGGATCCCTTTTTGGGGTAGTGAGTCCCTTTCGGGCATTTGAGGGGGCCCTGGGTCGCATCAGGAGGGGCTTGGTAGGGTGCCCTGGGTCCCTTTAGGAGGTGTTTTAGTGTGTCCTGGGTCTGTTTTGAGGGAGGTGGGGGGTCCTGGGTCCAATCTGGAGGTTTGAGGTGGTCCTGGATAACTCTTGGGGTGTTTAGGGGGATCTTGGGTCCCTTTTGGGGACATGGGGGAGCATGTAGCTTCTGTGTCCCAAGGACTCTATGTGTGGCCATGTTAAACCTCATCCTATTGGCCTTAGACTATCGACCCAGCCTGTCCAGTTCTCTCTGTAGAGCCTCCCTACCCACTAACAGATCGACACTTCCTCCCAGTTTAGTGTAATCTGTAAACTCTCTGAGGATGCATTTGATCCCCTCATACAAGTTTTTAATAAAGATATTAAACAGAACTGAGACAAGCACTGAGTCCTTGGGACACCACTTGTGACCCACCTCCAGCTGGATTTAACTCCATTTCCTCCCACTTTCTGGGCTTGGCCATTGAGGCAGTTTTTTCACCCAGCAGAGAGTGCACCTGCCCAAGCCAGTGGTAGCCAGGTTCTCAAGTAGAACACTGAGGGAGACTGTGTCAAAGGCTTTACTCAAGTCCAGGTACACCATATCCACAACCTTTCCTTCATCCATCAAGCAGATCACCTTGTCTTAGAAGGTGATCAGGCTGGTTTGGTGGGACCTGCCTTCAATAAACCCATGCTGACTGGGCCTTATCACCGAGTTTTCATCTGTGTGCTGTGAGATGGCACCCAAGATGACCTGCTCAATGATCTTCCCTGGCACTGTGGTCGGATTGTAACTTCCTGGATCCTCCTTCTTGTAAATGGACGTTACATAGAAACATAGAATCACTAGGTTGGGAAAGACCTCTTAAATCATCAAGTAATATTCCAGTCTGCCACTAATCCATGCCCCTCAGTACCTCATCCACTGGTCTTTTAAACACTTCTAGAGACAGTGACTCAACCACCTCCCTGGACAGCCTCTTTCTGTGAAGAATTTCTTCCTTATAACCAGTCTGAACCTCCTCTGGTGGATCCTTACACCATTCCCCCTTGTCCTGTCCCCTGTCACTCAGGTGACCCTTTCAGGTAGTTATAGAGAGCAATAAAATCTCCCCTGGAGGCCCTGTCATGGAGATTAAACTCCAAGCAATGACTGCGCTGAAGCACCATGGACACACCTGACCTACCCTGGTCGTGGGGCAGAGTTTCCTCTCCAACAGAACCAGCACTAGGCACTGTGACGGCTGAACCTCAGCTGCTTTGTTTCTCACACACAGAGCAAGGCTCAGGCAGCTCCCAGTGGAGAGACCACCTGCCTCCTCCAGACCCTCCTGGAGTGTGAGTGCAGAAAGTGCTTGTCCTGGACAACAGAGAGGTCTCCTAGGACACAGGGCAGCATCACAGAGGCTGACATCACAGAGGTCATGGTCAGAACCATGGTTGGGTTTGGAAGGACTTCAAACATCGCTGTTAGTCACGCTCCCTGCTTCCCTGAGCAGTAACACCCTGAGAGGCCATGAATGAGGATTTGGGACATCAGAATTCTGGATTATTCTACGACCGAGGCTTTATCCCTTAAAGAGGCTTTGGAAGATAAGAACGAACTTTTGGAACCTATAAATAAGGGTTTGGATGCCTAAAACTAAGGCATCGGAAATTCAAAATCAGACTTCTGACCTTTAAATTGAGTCTCTTAAAATGAGTTATTAGACACAAAAAGTGAGAGATTAGACTCTTGAAATGTAACTTTACATCCTAAAAAATCTAGAGTCCTAAAAAACAGGTTGGAATCCTAGATTTTATGGTATCACCACAAAATGTGAGAAACTAGGCAGTAAAGGGATGAGAGTGATGCTACAATGTTTATGACCTAAACTGAGGCTGCGGTAGCAAACAGGAATGCTTTGCAACCTCACAATGAGACTGGAGAGACCCCAGGACAAATATCTGAGATTCCACAATTCTGGACTTGATTCTAAAATGAGATTTTGTTCCCTGAAAAAGAGGCTTTTGCGGGCTAATATAAGAGTTGAACACTTACAGAGGCTTTTGTCTCTGAAACTGAGGCTGTGGACATTAAAAGATCTCTTGCGGCCTCCCATTCCCCTGTCACTCCTCATGCTGTGGCCCCTAACTCCATCCTGGCAGACCTCCTCCAGAGCCTCTCCAGTTTCTCCACTTTCCTTTTGAAATGTGAGACTCACTGGGTCCTGTGGCATCATCCTGGTGCCAGAAGAGTGAGGGCAGCGATTGTCTCCTTTGCACAGAGTCAAGAGATGCTCCCTCTGCTCCTGCCAGGGAGGGGTTGGGGGTGGGTAAGAAATTGTGAAGGGGACACAGGCAGGAGAGCTGACCCTGGCTGAGCAGAGGTAGTTCCCGTAACACAGATGGCACAATCAGTGGCAGAAGAAGAAAGAAGGAGATTTTTATTGATCAAGGTGATGGATGGTTGTAGATTGGCACCAGGACACTTGCTTGTCCTTGCTCACAGGAGACCTCCACCAATCCTAAACCCTTTCAAAAGAAAAGAAGTACTAATCTTCTCCTGGGAATTCCTCAGTCTGGAGAATAAAAGGATTCAGGGAGACATTATAGTGGCCATCCTGTATATGAAGTGGGTCACAAAGAAAGTTAGGAAGGGACTTTTTACAAGGACATGGAGTGATAAGATGAGGGAGAATAGATTTAAATTGGAAGGGGAAAGATTTAGAAATTTCTCACAAAGAAAAGAGTCAGGTAGTGGCCTAGGTTGCCCAGGGAAGCTGTGACTGCCCCCTTCCTGGAGGTGATCAAGGCCAGTTTGGATGGGAACTTGAGCACCCTGGCCCAGTGGGAGGTGTCTCTGCCCGTGACTGAGGGGGTGGAACTGGATGGGCTTTAAGGTCCTTACCAACCCAAACCTGAAATGTATGGAAATATAATCTTTAAACTAAGACATATTATTCTTAGGTGCACTTTGAAATCTTCCTCTTTAACCACATTGGGAAATGACTCCAAGGAGCTGTACAAGGCTTGAAGACCTGAAGAAATCTCCAGGCAGAAAAAGAACTTGTTAAGACTTTCTGCACTTTAATGAGATCCAGGGTGGATTTGTTTATGAGGTTTTGAATCTCAGCTACTGAGAGGAGATTGACTAAAGGACTCAAGAAGTGCAAAGCAGAACTCAGAGTACCTTGAAGTATTAATTGGTCTCAGTGAGGATGGTTTCAAAACAATTGTCCCCAGGGACTTGTTAGAGCCCAGAACTGGAGGCCATGATTGCAGAAGGACAAAGATGCTGTGCAGGTAGCTGTGATGCTGAGAAAAACCTGGGTTCTCTTGATGAAGCAGAAAGGCCAAGCCCTGACCTCAAGGCTCTGGGAAGGCAGATCTGGCTTTGGCTGCAATGACACTGGTCAT
Organism: Coccyzus lansbergi; assembly: GCA_033558105.1. Lineage (NCBI taxonomy): Eukaryota > Metazoa > Chordata > Aves > Cuculiformes > Coccyzidae > Coccyzus > Coccyzus lansbergi. The sequence goes on from JAUMJK010000839.1 coordinate 218,407, forward strand.
TGTCACATTGCTGAATCAAACTGGGAGCAGTTACTCCATGTAATTCCTAATATAGGCCTGTAGAGTTATGGGAGATGCCAAGGCTCTCACACAGCTCCGTGCATTTGAGGAGTATGTGGGTCATGGAATCATAGAATCATAGAATCACCAGGCTGGAAGCGACCCATCAGATCATCGAGTCCAACCATTCCTATCAAACACTAAACCGTGTCCCTCAGGACCTCATCCACCCATCCCTTAAACATCTCCAGGGAAGGTGAATCAACCACCTCCCTGGGCAGCCTGTTCCAATGCCCAATGACTCTTTCCGTGAAAAACTTCTTCCTAATGTCCAGCCTAAATCTCCCCTGGCAGAGCTTGAGGCCATTCCCTCTTGTCCTGTCCCCTGGCACATAGGAGAAGAGGCCAGCTCTCTCCTCTCTACAACCTCCTTTCAGGTAGTTGTAGAGAGTAATGAGGTCTCCTCTCAGCCTCCTCTTCTCCAGGATAAACAACCCCAGCTCTCTCAGCCGCTCCTCATAAGGCTTGTTCTCCAGGTCTCTCACCAGCCTCATTGCCCTTCTCTGCACTCACTCCAGAGGCTCAACATCCTTCTTGTGCTGAGGGGCCCAGAACTGCACGCAGTATTCAAGGAGCGACCTCACCAGTGCGGAGTACAGAGAGAGAGAATAACCTCCCTGGACCTGCTGGTCACACCGTTTCTGATCCAAGCCAGGATGCCATTGGCCTTCTTGGCTACCTGGGCACACTGCTGGCTCATCTTCAGTCGACTGTCATCCAACACCCCTAGGTACCTCTCCTCCTGGCAGCTTTCTAGACAGACTTCTCCCAGTCTATTGCTCTGCATAGGTTTGTTGTGCCCCAAGTGCAGGACCCGACATTTGGCCGTGTTAAACCTCATGCCATTAGACTCTACCCAGTGGTCCAGCCTGTTTAGGTCCCTTTGCAGAGCCTACCGACTCTCCAGTAGATCCACACTTGCACACAGCTTTGTGTCATCTGCAAACTTGCTGAGGGTACCCTCAATGCCTTCATCCAGGTCATAGATGAAGACATTGAACAGGGCTGGACCCAGCATTGAGCCCTGGGGAACCCCACTTGGAACTGGCTTCCAGCTGGATTTAGCACCATTTACTACCACTCTCTGGGCCTGGCCATCCAACTAGTTTTCTACCCAGGAGAGTGTGTGCCTGTCCAGGCCAGAGGTGACAGTTTCCGTAGCAGAATGTTGTGAGAAACTGTGTCAAAGGTTTTACTGAAGTCCAGGAAGACCACATCCACAGCCTTTCCCTCGTCCAGCAGCCGAGTCACTTTGTCATAGAAGGTGATCAGGTTAGTTTGGCAAGACCTGCGTTTTGTTAACCTATGTTAACTGGGCCTGATCCCCCAGTTCTCTTGCATGTGCTTCATGATATCACTCAAGATCACCTGTTCCATGACTTTCCCTGGCGCTGAGGTCAGACTGACTGGCCTGGAGTTCCCCAGATCCTCCCTGTGACCCTTCTTGTAGATGGGTGCAACATCAACCTCCAGTCCAGTGGAACCTCTCGAGTCTTCCAGAACTGCTGGAAGATGATGGAAAGGGGTTTGACCAATAAATCCGCCAGCTCCCTCAAAATCCTAGGATGAATCCCATCTGACCCCATAGACTTGTGGGTGTCCAGTTGGGCAAGCAAGGCTCTGACCACCTCCTCTTGGATCATGGGAGTCTCGCATTGCTCCTCTAGTTCTGGGGTTTGTACACAGAAGGAACAGCTTTCTTTACAATTAAAGACTGAAGCAAAGAAGGCATTAAGTACCTCAGCCTTCTCCTCATCCCCTGTCACCGTTGTTCCCTCTGTGTCCAAAAGGGACTGTCTGGTCTCCCTAGTTCTCCTTTTATTATTTATGTATTTATAGAATAGAATGTATTTATAGAATTTTTTATTATCCTTCATGGACTTTGCTAACCTGATCTCTAGTTCAGCCTTAGCCCCTCTGATTTTTTCCCTACACAACCTCTCTTCTCTATTGTAGTCCACCCAAGTGGCCTGTCCCCTCTTCCAGAGCCTATAAATATTTCTCTTCTTCCTAATGTCACTTCAGATCTCTCTACTCAACCAAGCTGTTTTTTGACCCTGCCAGCTTTTTTTCCAGAATACGGGGATGGCTTTCTCCTGAGCTGCCAGGACCTCCTTTTTGAAGAACTCTCAGCCCTCATGGGCTCCCTTGCCCTCAAGTGCTGTCTCCCAGGAGACTTTGCCAACCAGCCTTCTGAACAGTTCAAAGTCTGCCCTCTGGAAATTTAGTGCTACCATCCTGCTTAGCACCCTCTTCACTTCACCTAGGACAGAAAACCCTATCATCTCGTGATCACTAAGACCTAGGCGACCCCCTACTATCACATCCCCCACAAGCCCCTCTCTGTTGACAAACAGCAAGTCCAGGAGGGCACCTTCCCTCGTTGGTTCATTAACCAGCTGTGCAAGGAAGTTGTCTTCCACACACTCCAGGAACCTCCTAGACTGCTTCCTTTCTGCTGTATTGTACTTCCAGCAGATATCAGGGAGATTGAAGTCTCCCACAAGGACAAGAGGCACTGACTTGGAGATTGACCCCAGCTGTTTAAAGAAGAGCTCATCAGCTGCTTCTCCTTGGCTGGGTGGCCTGTAACAGGCTCCCATCACAAAATCTACCTTCTTATGGGCTCCTCTGATTTTAACCCACAGGCACTCAATCTCCTCATCACCACAGTCCATGTCAGAGGTGTCCAAGTCCTCCCTTACAAAGAGGGCTACTCCACCTCCTCTCCTACTCTTCCTATCCCTTCTGAAGAGTGTATACCCCTCCATAGGTGTACTCCAGTTATATGAGTCATCCCAACACATTTCCGTGATGGCAATGACATCATAGGCTCCTTGCCCTACAGCAGCTTCTTGTTCCCCATGCTGTGTGCATTGGTGTAAATGCACTTCAGCTGAGTAGCTGAGCCTTCAGCCCTCTTAGAAGGTATAGTGCTTGGTCATACAAGTGCTAGGTCTTAGAAGAGTCACAGAAAACTTGGGTGTGAGGAGAGTCAGGTGATCGAAGAGTTTGATCATAGAGGAGTAACAGAGGAGTGCAGTTACAGAAAGTTTATATAAGTGTTGGGCCATAGAATTCTCATCACAGAGCTGGTTCATAGATGATTAAGGTCATAAAAGGGTTATAGAATATTTGGGTCATGGAAGAGTCTCACCATTGGAGTGTGAGTTTATTTGGGATTTAAGAGGGTTTGATCATAGAAGGGTTTGTTCGGAAAAGCATTGGGTCATAGAAGAGTCATAAAACCATCAGGTCATGGAATAATTTGGTCACAGAAGGTTCCTAGAAGAGTCATGTCATGGAAATTAGTATCATAGAGCAGTCAGACAACAGTCAGATCATAGAATGAAGTGTTGTGTCGTAGAAGGCTTCGTTATATAGGAGATTGATCACAGAAGAATTGAGTTTTAAGTGTGTTAGGTATAGAGGAATGATAGAAGATTTCAGTCATGGAAGTTAAAATTTTGCATGATAAAAGTCAGAATTTTTGGGTAATACAAGTGTTGAGTAATAGAAGCATGAGAGTTTTTTTGGGTAAGTGAAGGGACATTTTTGGTCAGAGAAGGGACATGGAAGAATCAGGTCAATAGAAGTGTCAGGTCATAAAATGGTTGGGTCATAGATAATTTGGGTTATCGAGAACTCAGGTCATTGAAGGTCATAAAAGGATCATATAAGAATTGGATCATAAGAAGACTTGACTCTTAGAAGGCTCAGGTTTTAGAAGAGTTTTTGAAAAGTACAGTGGTAGAAGAGTCAGTTCATAGAAGAGATACATCATAGAAGGCTCATAGGAGAGTAGGGGTGTAGAAAGGGTGTGACACTGATGTGTCAGGGCATAGAAGCACTAGGTCACAGAAGGGTCATAGAATCGTTGAGTCATAGAAGTATCAAGTCATAAAAGAGGCCCCTGGTGGGTCATATGTGAGTCAGGTCACGCAGGAAAAACATAGAAGGGGCAGTTAATTTCAGGGTTAGTTCGCAGAACAGCTGGTTGATAGAGGGGTCACATTTTAGAAGAGTCGAATTATAGAAGCCACAGGGCATAGAAGATTTGTGTCACTGAAGAATCATGGAAGACTTGGGCCATGGAAAGTCATGTCATAGAAGACTCAGAGAATAGTTAAGTCATACAAGGTCATAGAAAGGTAAAGTCACAGAAGAGTCTGATATCATAGCTATATCATAGAGGAATAACTGAAGAATTCAGTCATAAAATGTTTATAGGGTAACCAGGTCATAGAAATCTGAGGCCATAGAAGGGTTATAAAATATCTGAGTCATGGAAGAGTCAAGTCATAGAAAGGTCATAGAGGAGATAGGTCATAGAAGTGTTGAGTCATAGAATAATTGGGTCATAAATTATTCACATCATAGAGGAGCTGAGTCAAAGAAGAGCCTGGTCATAGAAGAGTCATAGAAGAGTCAGGTTATAGAAAGCCATAGAGTCAGAGAAGAGTTTCACCATAGAATGCTTGAGTCATAGTAGACGTGTTATAGAAGTGTTGGTTTATAGAAGGATCCTAGAGGAGATGGATCGCAGAAAGGTAGGGTCATAGAAGTGATGGGCCACAGAAGTGTGAGGTCATAAAAGGGACACAGGAGTTTCAGGACATAGAGGATTCGAGTCCTAAAGGTTTAATAGAAGGGTCATATAAGCATCAGGTCACAGAAGAGTCATTAAAGGAATGAGGTCACTAATGGCTCAGGTCACAGAAAGGCTGGGTCATAGAAGACACGGCTCATATAAGCATCTGGTTGTAGATGAGTCAGGTCAGAGAAGTATCTGGTCATAATAATATGGGGTCATAAAAGGGCTGTGTCATAGAAGGATGGTGGGACACAATCTACCCAAGGGCAATGCAGATCCCTTCTCTTTCAGACATCCAGAAATGGAATCTGAGGGGAGAAGGTCTGGAGGTCAGCATTTAGCTCCTCTGTTAATCACAAAATCACAGAACAACCAGGTTGGAAGGGACCCATCGGATCTTCTAGTCCAACCATTCCTATCAAACACTAAACCAAGTCCCTCAATACCTCATCCACCCGTGCCTTAAACACCTCCAAGGAAGGTGAATCAACCACCTCCCTGGGCAGCCTATTCCAATGCCCAATGACCCTCTGTGTGAAAAACCTCCTCCTAATCTCCAGCCTAAATCTCCCCTGGCGGAGCTTGAGGCCATTCCCTCTTGTCCTGTCCCCTGTCACTTGGGAGAAGAGCCCAGCTCCCTCCTCTCTACAACCTCCTTTCAGGTACTTGTAGAGAGTAATGAGGTCTCCTCTCAGCCTCCTCTTCTCCAGGATAAACAACCCCACTGACCATTTCTGAAAAGAAGATAAAATATTGTTTCATGTTCACACTCTTCCTGAAGCAGTAAATACTCACCAGGGGGACCTTGAAAGGCATTTCTAGTTCAGACTGATTCGCAGTCTGGACCCTTGCTGAGCTTGGAGGATGCTGTCCTTGAACACCATCTGTCCTGAGCTCTGTGACTATGTCCCAGCTCTGTCACCAGCACTAACAGCTCCAGTTCCTCCTGCCTGTCCCTCTGGCTGCGGGCATTGCTGTTCACTGGGGCTGAAGCATTGCAGCTGTGGAACCAGCTGAGCTCATTCCTGACATAAGGAAACCTGGGACCAAGCATCCAAGACTCCATGTGTGCAAAGACTTTGCTTGGAGCAGAGACACATCTGGGACAGAAGAGAGATGAGTGTCTTTCCATCCCCAGCTCTAAAGATCAGGGATGAAAAGCCTAAATTATCCCAGTGACAGAGCTTGGAGAAATGAGATCATTCCCTTTCTCCTTCATGAGGTCCTGTTAAACGATGTGGGCGGAAAGGGCTTCTTATGTCTAGTTCGTTTTCTAACAGGAGTAATGACAGTGCAGGACAGAGGTGTCTCTGCCCAGCTGAGGGAGGGAACATCAGGGATGTCAACAGCCTGTTTCTCAGCAGGTTCCCCTCAAGCCCCAGGGACACCTTGAGAGAGCCCAGAGGGAGCAGAGAAAGTGCTGCCTTGGGCTGCTTCTCTGCTGCTGAGCTGGGCTGGGCTGCTGGGACAGAGTGAGCTCATAACAAGAGGTTAGGTCTGAAAAGAGCCATGTCTGACCAGGAGCTGTCCTCTGCAAAGCCCAGCAAGGCTGAGTGCACTGCCTGCAGGCAGCAAGGGGAGAGGAGGAAGCAGAGAGAGGGGAAAGGCAGGGTCGGGTGGGAGGAGAGAGGAGACTTCATTTGGAGAAAAATCCTCGCAGCCCTTCTCCAGCTGAGTGGGTGAAGGACAAGGCAGGTGGAGGGATCTCCTAAAGCCGGCACAGCCACAGCCTGTGGGATCTGTCAGGAGGGCTCTTGCAATTTCTCCTGCAGAGATGAAAAACAGGGTCAGGAGCTCCTGATAGTGAGACAGGGAGAACCTGTGGGTGCAAGAAGAATCTCCTGGGAGAAGAGGGTCTTTCTGCTTTCGAGAGGGTGCTGTGTAAGTCAGGGCTGATCACAGCTCCAAATTATCTCAGAACATTTCTGAGGGGATATTTCAAGGGGAAGATAGGGAAGGGATTATGTTAAAGACATGGAACTCTGCTGAGTCTGTGTTTTCAGTTCCCTTCTTTTGGGAGTTTGTAGGGAGAAACAGAAGAAGAGGCTCCCATGCTTGAAGAAACCACTGACACTCCTGAGCTGTGCCCTTGAGTGGTCAGTAGGTCTGATAGGAGCCTGCCAAAGTGTCTCCAGATGCTCCTCCACCAATGGACAACACCAGCATCACCTCTGCTGGACCCATCAGACTCAGTCTGTCCCATCCTTTTCTGCTTGTAAACAAGAACCTGTGCCCAGTTTACCCAGAAAAGAGGCAGGTTTGTGTACGGCCATACAGCTCTGTGTGCTCCCCTCCAGTGCAGCCCCTTCCCCTCAGAAAGCCCCCTTGCCTCCTCTCCCACACAGCAAAGCCTCTACCCTCAGGGCTCTGGGCTCCAAGGCTGAGCCCCCTCCTATGCAACCACAGCTCCAGCGCCCTCTCCAGAGTCCAGGGACTGTGAGTAACTGCCCAGCAAGGTTGGTTTCTGGGAGGGGGCGAGCACAGCTGGGCAAGAGGAACGCTGTCTGCATGCCTGGCTTCCTCTGCGCTGGCTGCTCACAGCCAGACATTCACTCTCTTTCTCCCTATTTCTCCTTTTGACTCGATTTTGCTGTTGTTCTCTTGTTCTCACCAATAGGCTCTCTGGGCTTGAGAGTTGCAGCAGTTGAGTCAGGCACTAATCTTCTGATGCCTCCTGTGCCAGTGGGTTCATGGAATGGAGAGTTCAAGCTTTCATCTCACCCATGAGGCTGTGGGCAATGCAGTCTGTGTCATTCTCCAAGGAGTAAACTGTCCCTCCCTCAGTGGGAGATATCATCATTAGGACACTAAGTTTCCTCCTTGAGGTGTCCTTCCAAGATGTGAGGTTCCCTGCAGGATGTAAGGTTGTCCCGTAACATTTTAGCATTACCTGAAAGCCCCATGGAGAAGCATAGAGATGCCACAAGAGGGAAAATGTGGCATCATTTTTAAAATGAGCCGTGCGTGTCCTGGGCTGAAAATAGGGAGATGGGAACTTAGGAAAAGGTGTAACATTGAGTGCTCAGCAATGGGACCCTCCTCTCTCAGTGTCTAGTGGCTCTGGAAGTTAACATGAAAATGACAATCCCAGGGTAGCTTGGAAGAAGAGCTAGGGACAAAGCAGCTCCCCTTCCTCTGCATTGAGCCACAGGCCATGCTCTCAACTTGCAGGACTCCCTCTGTTCTCCTTGAGTGCAGCAGAAATGCTGAGGGAAAAATGAAGGAAGGGCTGAAAGAAAAGGGATAGGGTGTGTGCAGCAGAGGAAGAGAATAAGAAATATATTTGTTTTGGCTCAGAGAGGCTTCCCTAACTTCTCACTTCCCTTCTGACAGTGCCTCATGCCAACAAGTAGCAGATATCCAACAGCAGCTCCATCACCCATTTCCTCCTCCTGGCATTCGCAGACACATGGGAGCTGCAGCTCTTCCACTTCTGGCTCCTCCTGGGCATCTACCTGGCTGCCTTCCTGGGCAACGGCCTCATCATCATCACCATCGCCTGTGACCACCACCTCCACACTCCCATGTACTTCTTCCTCCTCAACCTCTCTGTCTTAGACCAGAGCTCCATCTCCACCACTGTCCCCAAATCCATGACCAATTCCCTCTGGGATGCTAGGACAATGTCCTACTCAGGATGTGTTGCCCAGGTCTTCTTTCTGATCCTCTTCCTTGGAGGAGAGTGTTTTCTTCTCATGATCATGTCCTACGACTGCTACATTGCCATCTGCAAACCCCTGCACTGTGGGACCCTCCTGGGCAGCAGAGCTTGTACCCACATGGTAGCAGCTGCCTGGGGTGCTGGGTTTCTCCAAGCTCTGCTGCACACGACCAATACCTTTTCCCTGTCCAGGGCAATGCTGTGGGACTGTTCTTCTGTGAAATCCCACAGATCCTCAAACTCTCCTTGTCATATTCCTACTTCAGGGAGGTTGGGTTTCTTAGTGGTAGTGCCTGTTTAGTTTTTTGTTGTTTCATTTTCATTGTGGTGTCCTACGTGCAGATCTTCAGGGCCATGCTGAGGATACCCTTCGAGTAGGGACGAAACAAAACCTTTTCCATGTGTCTTCCTCACCTGGCCGTGGTCTCCCTGTTTGTCAGCACTGGAGCATTTGCTAACCTGAAACCCCTCTCAACCTCATCTCCATCCCTGGACCTTGTAGTGTCAATTCTGTACTCAGTGGTTCCTCCAGCACTGAATCCCCTCATCTACAGCTTGAGGAACCAGCAGTTCAAGCATGCAGTGTGGAAACTGATAACTGGATCATTCTCTGAAGCAATGAACTGCTCATCTCCTTCTGCATAGCAGTTATGCAGCTCCTGGCAGGCCCGGGCTGGTTTCTCTATTTATTGTTACTGTTCTTGGTTTTTCAATAGCAATAATCTTGTCATCCTGGTTTTTATTCACTTTCTTCTTCTCTTTTCTTACAGTTTGGCTGTGTAAATGAGGAGCTGCTCTGGCTGTGTGTTTAAATAAAATGAAGTGATATTCAACAGCTTTTGTTTCATTATATCTTTCCTCCAATGCCTTTTTGGAGCTGCAGGGACAGTTCCTGTTGGCATGGGTGGAGTGGAAAAATCCTGCCAGGGCAGCATTTCCAGGAATCAGCGCTTGATCTCCTAGAGCTGTTCTCTCTCCACTTCCACACACCTCTTGCCCTGCTGTAAAGCCTGAGTGCTCTGAGCTTGGCCAAACTCTCTATGGTTTGCATGATGTCACCATTGCCAATGGTTTGCATCCTATTTGGATGTTAAAAAACGTGATTATTGCAGTGATCTGCCTGGCCTTCTGTAAAGCCTTTGACACAGTCCCCCCACTACATCCCTCTCTCCTCCCCCAACTTTCTCTCTTTCCCTCTTTTGGGGGAGTTTTGGGGGGTCCTAAGACCCTTTTGGGAGCATTTAGATGGGGTCCTGGGTTCCTTTTTGGGCTGGGTCCCGGGTCATGGACTGTTTTGGGGTGTTTGGGGGGGAGTTTCTGGATCTCTTTTGGTGGTTTTAGGGAGGGTCTTTGATCCCATTTGTGGGTGATTGGGTGTGTCCTAAATCCAATTTGGGGAGTTTGGCGGGGGCGGGGGGTTCTGATTCCCTCTGGGGTTCTTGGGTCTCTTTTGGGGGGGTTGATGGGGTCCTTGCTCTTTTTTGGGGATGTTTGGGGTGTCCTGAATATAATTTGGGGGCAGGGGGAAGGAATCCTTAATCTCTTTCTGGGGGTTTGGTGGGGGTCTTTGGTCCCTTTTGTTGGGGGAGGGGGTTGGGTCACAGTTTTGAATTTGGTGCATCCTGGATGCCTTTGTGGGGGGATATTGCAGGTTCTGGGTCCCATTTAGGGGTTTGTGGGAGTCCTGGGTCCCTTTCTGGGGGTAGGGTTTATGGGCTGCCGGGTCCTTTTGGGGGGTTTGAGGGAGACTTGGATCTCTTTTTGGGGATTTGGGGGGGGTCTCGGATCCATTTTTAGGGGTTTGGTGGAATCTTGGGTTGGGTTTGGTGGGGTCCAGTGTCCCTTTAGGGCAGACTGGGGGTATCCCTTTAGGAGGGGTTTGGGGAGGTCCTGTGTCCCTTTTGGGAGGTTGAGGGGGTCCTGGATCCCTTTTGGGGGACTGTGGGTTCCGTTTGGAGGGATTCAAGGGGTCCCAGATCCCTTTTGGGGATTTGTGGGGGGGTGTCCATGGCCCCTTTGAGGGGTTTGGAGGGGTGTCTTTTTTCACTTCTAGGGGTGGGGTTGTGTCCTGGATCCCTTTTGGCAGATTTTGGGGCTCCTGTGTCCCATTTTGGGGGGAGGTTTAGGAGGTTCTTGGTAAATTTTTCGGGGGTTGAGGGAGTAGTGTGTCCTTTTGGGAAGCTTCTGGATAACTTTTTGGGGGCTGTGGGGATCCTGGGTCCCTCTTCGGTGTCTTTGGAGCATCCTAGGTTACAGGGGGTCCTGAGTCCCTTTTGAGGGTTTGGAGGGGGCTGTCCTGGATCCCATCTGGGGGAATTTCAGGTCTCTTAGATGCTTCTCATAAGACTTCTTCTCCAATCCTTTCCCCAGCTTCTTTCCCATTCTCTGGATGCGCTCCAGTACCACAATGTCTTTCTTGCAGTGAGGGGTTCAAACTCAAAGACAATATTTGACGTGTGGCCTCATCATTGTTGACTGCAGGGGGAGAATCGCATCCTTTGTCTTGCTGGTCACACCATTTCTGATACAACCCAAGACGCTGTTGACCTTCTTGGCCACCTGAGCACACTGCTGGCTGATGTTCAGTCGGCTGCTGACCAACTCCCCCTGGTCTTTCTCTGCCAGGAAACTTTGAAGACATTCTTCCTGAAGCCTGGAGTACTGCACCGGGTTCCTGTGTCCCAAGTACAGGTCTCTACACTTGGCCTTGTTAAACTTCAACCCATTGATCCAACCTGTCCAGATCCCTCTGCAGAGCCTCTCTAACCTCCAACAGATTGACACTTCCTCCCAGTTTAGTGTCATCCACAAACTCTCTGAGGATGCATTTGATCCTCTCATACAAGTTTTTAATAAAGATATTAAACAGAACTGGACCAAGCACTGAGTCATAGAATCACAGAACAACCAGGTTGGAAGGGACCCATCGGATCTTCTAGTCCAACCATTCCTATCTAACACTAAACCAAGTCCCTCAATACCTCATCCACCCGTGCCTTAAACATCTCCAGGGAAGGTGAATCAACCACCTCCCTGGGCAGCCTAGAAGCCACTTGTGACCCACCTCCAGTTGGATTTAACTCCATTTCCTCCCACTTTCTGGGCTCGGCCATCGAGGTAGTTTTTCACCCAGCAGAGAGTGCACCTGCCCAAGCCAATGGTAGCCAGGTTCTCAAGTAAAACACTGAGAGAGACGGTGTCAAAGGCTTTACTCAAGTCCAGGTACACCATATCCACAGCCTTTCCTTCATTCATCAAGTAGATCACCTTGTCTTAGAAGATGATCAGGCTCGTTTGGCGTGACCTGCCTTCAGTAAACCCATGCTGACTGGGCCTGATCACCTGGTTTTCCTGTGTGTGCTGTGAGATGGCACTCAAGATGACCTGCTCCATGACCTTCCCTGGCACTGAGGTCAGACTGACAGACCTGGAATTTCCTGGATTCTCTCTCTACTCCTTCTTGTAATTCAGTGTAACATTTGCCAGTCTCCAGTCCAATGGATCTTCTCCAGTCAGCCAGGACTGCTGGTAGATGATGGAAAGAGGCTTGATCTCCACCAGCTCCTATAATACCCTCTGGTGAATCCCATCTGACCCCAGAGACTTTTTAATATCTAATTTACCCTTCTATGATCTGGCCCTTCAATGAATTAAGAATTGGCCCTTCTATGACATGGACCTTACATGAATTAACAATATGCTCTTCTATCAATCAACCCTTCTACAACTTAACAATTTGCCCTTCTGTGACCAGGCCAGTCTACGAGCTAACAGCTGCTCCTTCTGTGACTCTGACCTTCCATGACTTAATAATTTGCCTTTCTATGACCTGGCCATTCTGTGACTTAAAAATTCACTCTTTTATACGTGGCCCTTCAATGAATTAACAACTCCCCCTTTATTACCCTACATCCTATGACTTGAGATATCTCTTGTCTTTGACCCATCCCTTCTATGACTTTACAATTCACCCTTCTACAATCCACCCCTTTGATGACTCAAGAATCCCCCCTTCCATGACGCAGACCATCTATGACTTTACTATTAACCCTTTTATGACCTGACACTTCCAGAACTTAATAAGTCAACCATATGTGCCCCAGACACTCTATGACTTAACCATTTCCCTTCTCTGACTTTATAATCACCATTTCATGATTTAAATTTTCACCCCTCTTTGAGACAGCCCTTATACTACTAAAGAATTTATCCTTCTATTACCCACACTTTCTATGACTTAACAATTCACCCTATTATGGCCCTGCCCTTCTATGAGCTAATAACTTGATGTTCTCTGACCCTGCCCTTCTATGACTAAACAATTGGTTTTTCTATGACCTGGACTACTATGATGTAACAGTTTTTTCTTCTACGCCCTGGCCCTTCTATGATTTAATAATTGGCCTTTCTATTACCTTTATCTCATTCAACAATTCACCCTTCTATGACCTGGTGCTTCTAGGACTCAACAACTGGGTTTCAGTGATGTAGACATTCTATGACTACAATTCTTCCTTTGATGGCATCTTCTATGGTCTCACAATTCTCTGTTCTGTGACCTTGCTTGTCTATGACTTATGAATTCGCTCTTATGTGACATGGCCTTCCTATGACTCAGCCCTTCTATGATGGTTTGCAGTAAAAGTGCTGCCAGGGGAAGGGACTAAGAAGCAGCCACATTCAGCTATATTGAGCACAGTCGACTCACAGATGACTCTCATAGACCAATAGTTGTCTCTACGCAGCTGGGTAAGTGCCTTCTCTAAGTTTCTGTGATGGGGCTTAGGTGTCTGGTTCCTGTATAAACTCTCTCTGTGGCTGCTGGCATTTACTTAGCAGCCTTGTCTGACCTCAGAGCTGGCCCTGCTTGGAGCTGGGCATTGGACTAGAGATCACCTCAGCTCTCTTCCCCCTTAATTGCCCTTTCAGCTTAAGATCTAGAGACCCTGTACCTGAAAGGGGTGTCAAGTCAGGCTGGATGCTTTTGCCTTAAACATTTAGTCCAATGGTCAACAGTGCAGGACCAGGCACCCCCCCCACTAGCCCGCTCCCCCCCACCCCACCCCTTCCCCAGCTGCTCTCTTGCGGCGGGGCCTTGGCAGGTAACGGAATTGCGGGTGCAGAGCGAGAGACCATGAGGTCGTGCTGGGGGTCACAATGCAGCCAGGCAGAGGGGATGCCAGCCTGCTGTGCTCCTGACACCTGAGGGGAGTGGTCCACCAGGCTTTGTGCCAAGTCCAAAGTGTGCCTGTCTAAGGTCACTTCCGTGCCTGGACTGAAACACAGACCTGGACCGGAGCTGCCTAAACCACACGACCAGACCACGTGGTGATACAGTCTCTATTTCTCTGTCTGTCTTTCTCTCTACCTCTCCTCTGCCCCTGACCTCACGGCATGTGTGTCTGCTTGGATTGTAGGGGCTTGGGTTACTGGGGATGTGTAACTCTGGGCGGCTGGGTATCTTGGCTCGTTGTTGTGCCCCCTGGAAATAAATACTGTTTGCTATTCACACTGGGAGTAACCCTTTTGGTCTCTGGATCACAACACAAACGGACCCAGCTTTTTCCTCCTCCCTTTGTCCGGGTTGAGACATTGTGTCACAAAGAAAGCTGGGGAAGGACTTTTTCCAAGGGCATGGAATGATAGGATGACATGGGGTGGCTTTATGGTTTAGGGAAGATTTAGATTAGACATTAGGAAGAAATTGTTCACCAAGAAGGTGTGGAGGCAGTGGCCCAGGTTGCCCAGGGAAGCTGTGGCTGCCCCCTCCCTAGAGTTATCAAAATCCAGTTGGATTTGATAATCCAGAGGAGTGCAGTCATGGGAGGTGTATAGAAGTGGTGGGTCATAGAATTCTCATAGCAGAATTGGGTCATAGGTGACTAAGGTCATAAAAGGGTCATAGATAATTCTGGCCACGGAAGAGTCAAGTCATAGAACTGTGGATTTATTTGAATTTTAGATGAGTTTAGACATAGAAGGGTCAGAAAAGGGTTGGTTCAGAGAAGGTTTGTGTCACAAAAGTGTCATAGAACAGTCAGGTCATGGAAGAATCTGTTCACAGAAGGTTCATGAAAGAGTCAGGTTATTGAATAAAGCATCACAGAACAGTCAAACAACAGTCAGGACATAAAGTGCAGTGTAGTGTCATAAAAGGTTCTACTCATGGAAGGGCCTGGTCATATAAGAAATGAGTCACAGAAGAACTGTGTTATAGACGAACCCTATAAGATTTCAGTCATAAAAGTTTCATAGAAGGCTGGGTGAAAGAATTCTAAGGCCACAGAATTTTCTGATAATAGAGGTGTCGAGTGCTAAAAGCATGACAGTTTATTTGGGCAAGAGAAGTGTCAGGTCATAAAATGGTTGGGTCATAGGTTATTCAGGTCATAGAGGAGTCAGATCATAGAAAGTCATAGAAGGATCATAGAGGAATGGGGTCATAGAAGTCTTGGGTTTTAGAACAACCAGGTCATAGAAGAGTGGAGTGGTACAAGAGATGGTTGATAGAAGAGATGGATCATAGAAGGTTCATTGAAGAGTAGGGTGGCAGGAAGGGTGTGCCATTGAAATGTCAGAGCATATAAACAGCAGGTCATAGAAGTGCGGGGTCATAGAAGAGTCAAGGACTTAAGAGACTCAGTTGATGGCTCATATGCATGTCAGATGATACAGGAAGGTCATCATCAAAGGGCCAGTTAACAATAGGGTTGGTTCATAGAGCAGTTGGATGATAAAAGGGTCACACTTTGGAAGAGTCGGGTCATAGGTGCGTCAGGGCATAGATAATTTGTTTCACAGAAGAGTCATAGACTTGGGTCATAGGAAGTCACATCATAGGAGAGTGAGAGTCATAGTCAAGTCATAGAAGGTGGCTTGATGTCATGGAAGGAAGTCATGATCATATGAAAGAGAGGTCAAAGAAGATTCGGGTTCTAGATGAACCATATCATAGAGGAATAACAGAAGGATTCAATCATAAAAAAGTTTCAGAGTTGTAATGTCATAGAAGTCTGAGGCCATAAAAGATATGGGTCATAGAAGGGTCATAAAATATTTAGGTCATGGAAGAGTCAAGTCATAGAAGCATGAGAGTTTAGTTAGGAAAAGGAAGGATCTGATCATGAAAGGTCATAAAGGATTCAAGTCATAGAAGTGCTGAGTCATAGAAGAGTTGGCTCATAAATTTTTCACATTATAGAGGAGTTGAGTCAAAGAAGAGTCAGGTCATAGAAGAGTCACAGAGAAGTCAGGTTATAGAGTCAGAGAAGAGACACCATAGAATGCTTGAGTCATAGAAGACGCATGTTATAGAAGTACTGGTTTATAGAAGTCTCCTAGAGAAGATGGGTTACAGAGAGGTAGGGACGTAAAAGTGATGGGTCACAGAAGTGTGAGGTCATAAAAGGGACACAGGAAAGTCAGGACATAGACGACTCGAGTTGTAAAAGAGTCATAGAAGGGTCATATAGGCATCAGATCATAGAAGAGTCATTAGTGGAGTGAGGTCATTAGTGGCTCAGGTCACAGAAAGGCTGGTTCATAGAAGACATGATTTGTATAAATGTCTGGTCATAGATGAGTCAGGTCAAAGAAATATCAAGTCATACAAGTGTGGGATCATAAAAGGGCTGCACCGCAGAACGATAGTGAGACACAATCTACCCAAGGGCAATGCAGATCCCTTATCTTTCAGATATCCAGAAATGGAATCTGAAGGGAGAAGGTCTGGAGCTCAGCCTCTATTAATCCACTGACCATTTCTGAAAAGAACATAAAATATTGTTTCTTGTTGAACTATCCCTGAAGCAGCAAATATTCATCATGGGGTCATTGAAAGGCATTTCAAGTTCAGACTGATTCGCAGTCTGGACCCTTGCTGGACAGGGATGATGCTGTCCTTGAAGCCCATATGTCTTGAGCTCTGTGACCATGTCTCAGATCTGTTTCCCACAGGAACAGCTCCAGCTCCTCCTGACTGTGCCCCTGGCTGAGGGCATTGCTGCCCACTGGGGCTGAAGCTCTGCAACTGTGGCACCAGGCAACCCCATCCCTACTAAAAGGAAACCATGGACCAAGCATCCAAGACTCCATGTGTGCAAAGGCTTTGCTAAGAGTAGAGACACTTCTGGGACTGAAGAGAGCTGAGTGTCTTTCCAGTCACAGGTCTGAAGACCATAGATAAAAAGCCTAAATTCTCTCAATGAAATGTCTTGGAGAAAAGAGATCACTCCCTGTCTCCATCCTGGGGTCCTGATTAATTATTGGGCAAAAAAAAAATTATTCTCATGTCTGGCTATTTTTTCTGACAGGAGCAAAGACAATACAAGACAGAACTGTCTCTCCCAGCTGAGGGAGGGAACAGCAGGGATGGCTTCAGCCTGTTTCTCAGCAGGTTCCCCTGGAGACCCAGGGACACCTCGAGCGAGCCCAGAGAGGCAGAGAAAGCACTGCCTTGGGCTGCTCCTGTGGTGCTGAACTGGTCTGGGCTCCTGGCAGGGAGGGAGCTGGTGACAAGTGGGCAGCACTACAAAGAGGCAGGTCTGTCCAGGAGCAGCTCCTCTGCAAAGCCCAGCAGGGCTGAGGGCACTGCCTGCAGGCAGAGAGGGGAGAGGAGGGGGCAGAGAGAGGGGAAAGGTAAGTGGGGTGGGAGGAGAGAGGAGGCTTCATTTGGAGAAAATCTTCACAGTCCTTTTCAAGGTGAGTCTCTGAGTGCAGGACAAGGCAGGTGTGGTTCCTGGAGGGATCTCCTAAAGCCAGCACAACTACAGCCTGAGGGATCTGTCAGGAGGGTTCTTACAGTTTCTCCAGCATAAAGAAGAAACAAGGTCAGCGCTGCTCCACATCACCCCATGATATTTCTAAGAGGACAATCCAAGGGGAAGATCAGGACAGGATTATGTTAAAGATGAAGAACTTCACTGGGTCTTTTTTTTCTGCTTCTTGCCCTTGAGGTATTTCAGGGGAGAAATGGACAAGGGTCTCTCATGCTGGAACAATTCACTGAGATTCCTGAGCTACGTCCTTGAGTAATCAGTAGGTTTGTTAGGAGCCTCCTTAGTTGTCTCCAGCTGATCCTCTCCAATGAACAGCACCAGCATCACCTCTGCTGTACCCATCAGGCTCAGTCTGTCCTGTCCTTTGCTGCTTATAAACAAAAATCTGTTCCCAGCTTCACATGTAAAACAGGTAGGTTTATGTAGGCCCAGTGGCGTGAAGAGAGGTCCAGGTTGTGTCTGTGAACACTGACAGGGAGAAGATGTGGGACAGGGAAACACCTCCTGTGAGGAAATCCCCAGCAGAAGGGATAGGATCAGATGATGAGAGGAAACATAAAACTGAGATATTGTGCAAGTGAAAATGCAGAAAGCTCTGTGTGATCCCATCCAGTGCAGCCCCTTCCTCTGAGCAAGCCCTTTGCCTCTTCTCCCACCCAGCAAAGCCTGTGCCCTCAGGGCTCTGGGCTCCAAGACTGAGCCCCCTCCTCTGCAGCCACAGTTCCAGTGCCCAGGGGCTGAGAGCAACTGCCCGGTAAGGTTGGCGTCTGTGAGGGGGTGAGCACAGCTGGGGAAGGGGAATGCTGTCTGTGTGCCCAGCTGCCTCTGCCCTGGCTTCTCGCAGCCAGACCCTCTCTGTTTCTCCATGTTTCTCTACCTGTCTGTTTTCTTGCTGATGTTTTCTTGTTCTCTCTGCCAGGCTCTCTGGGGATGGGAGTTGCAGAGTCAGACATTGATCCCCTGTGAGGCTGTGGGCAGTGCATTCCTGAGGAATCAACATCATTAGGATACTTGGCTTTCCTTAACGTGTCCTCCCAAGCACTGAACAGCCCTCCAGGGTGCAAACCTGTCCTACTGCAGCTCCTTGTTACCTGAATGTCTGTGGAAAAGTACACAGATGCTGCTGCCAGAGGGGTGTTGTGTTTGTGAACTGAGCTGTGTGTGTCTTGGGCTGAAAGTGGAATGCTGAGTCCTTGAGAAAGGGTAGATACTCAGTGCTTGGCATAAGTTTTGTCTCCTTTCTGCACATCCTGGTGGTTTTTTAAGGTGGCTGGGAACTAGAGCAAAGGACAGAGCATCTCCGCTCCCTATGCACTGAGCCACAGGCAATGGTCTCTCCTCACAGGTCTCCCTCTGTTGTCCCTGAGTACAGCACAGATTCTGAAGTTTTCTGTCAGCCAAGACACTGCCCAAGGTGGGAGAAGGATCTGTAAAAATCCAGGCTTCTCAACCTGACTTCTGCCCTCTCATCTCCTCGTCCCTGGCAGTGCAGATGCTGCCAGACTCTTCTGCACCAGGAGCAGTTCCACAGGACAAAGCTGAACCCCAGCAGTGTCCCCTGTCTCCACTGTCCTCATGACACCCTGCTGCAGAGCAGGGCTGACTCCTTGCAACCAGCAGGCAGAGGCCCTGCTCATCATGGAACATTCAGCTGGCACCAAGCAGGGCTCCAGGCATGGAGCTAAAGGAAGTACTGGGAGAAAAGGGACAGGGGGTGTGCAGCAGAGGAGGGGGAATGGGAAATTGCTCTGATTTTGCTTAGAGCCAGGTGACTCCTTTGTTGCTCCTTTCCCTCAGAGAAGTCCTCCCTAAATAGTCACTGTTCTTAACCTTGTGACAGTGCCCCACGTCCAGAGGCAGCAGATGTCCAGCAGCTGCTCCATCACACAGTTCCACCTCCTGGCATTTACAGACACATGGGAGCTGCAGCTCTTGCACTTCTCGCTCTTCCTGGGTATCTACCTGGCTGCCCTCCTAGGCAATGGCGTCATCATCATCACCATCGCCTGTGACCACCACCTACACACCCCCATGTACTTTTTCCTCCTCAACCTCGCCCTCCTTGACCTGGGCTCCATTTCCACCACTGTCCCCAAATCCATGGCCAACTCCCTTTGGAACATCAGGACCATCTCCTTCACAGGTTGTGCTGCACAATTTTTTCTGTTTCTCTTTTTCATTTCAGCAGAGTTTTCATTATGGTCTACGACCGCTATGTTGCCATCTGCAAACCCCTGCACTACGGGACCCTCCTGGGCAGCAGAGCTTGTGTCCACATGGCAGCAGCTCCCTGGGGCGCTGGGCTTCTTAATGTTCTGCTGCACATGGCCAGTACATTTTCCCTGCCCCTGTGCCAGGGCAATGCTGTGGAACAGTTCTTCTGTGAAATTCCCCAGATTCTAAAGCTCTCCTGCTCACACTCCTACCTCAGGGAAGCTTGGCTTCTTGTGTTTAATACATTTTTTTTATGTGTTTTGTTTTCATTGTGGTGTCCTACATGCAGATATTCAGGACCGTGCTGAGGATCCCCTCTGAGCAGGGATGGCACAAAGCCTTTTCCATGTGCCTCCCTCACCTGGCTGTGGTCTCCCTGTTTATCAGCACTGAAACATTTGCCTACCTGAAATGCCCCTCCATGTCCTCTCCATCCCTGGACATGATGCTGTCAGTTCTGTATTCAGTTTTGCCTCCAGCATTCTACCCCCTCGTCTACAGCTTCAGGAATCAGGACCTCAAGGATGCAGTGTGGAAACTGAAAACTGGATGTTCCTCATAAGCAAAAATTTCCCATCTTCTTCTTCACAGGAATTAAAATATTACTCATTATGTGTCCATCATGTAATCTATATTTATTGGCTGTTGTGGTGGTTCATGTTCAACCCTTTCTGCTACATGTAGAGCACCAGAAAGCACTGTCATGATTTAAATCCAGTAACAGCTCAATAACACACAACCACTCATTCTTCCCCCCATGGTGTGATGGGAGAGAGGATTGGAAGGGGAAGGTGAAAAAACACATGGATTGAGACAAAAATATTTAAATTGGTTAAGCAAGACTCTGCTTGCAAGGAAAGCACATCAAGGGATTCATTCACTGTGTCCAGTTGACAGGAAGGTGTTCAGCTGTCTCCAGGACAGCAGGGTTGCATAACAGTAGCACTTTCTTAGAAAGACATTATCCATCAGTTTGAACAAACTCAATCTCTTCTTTTTAAGACAACTTTAATTGCAGAGTGTGGCATCCTATGTTACAGAAAGTCCCTTTGGTCAGTTAGGGTCAGCTGTTCCAGCAGTGTCCCCTCCCAGCTACTTGTGCACTGTGAACCTACTCCCTGATCGGGACTTGTGAGGAGCAGAAAAGTCCTTGATGCTATGTAAGCCCTAATCAGCAATAACAAAAACCTCCCTGGGTTATCAACAGCACAAATCCAAACACCAGCCCCGTTCTGGTCATTATGAAGAATGTTAACTCTACCCCAAACAAACCAGCACAATAAGAAAGTGACTCCTCATCCCCACCACCCACCTGGCCACCAGTGACATCACAAGCACCACCTAAGGCCAGGCTCCTTCTCCAGCCCTGTTCCTCATTCAGCCTTGAGGAACATCACGAGAAGCCTGGCCCCACTCTCCACTGTTATCATTTACTCAACCAATTGTGAGCGCACAGACACCTGCACAAGCCAGACCACTTCTCCCAACCAGACAACTGCTCAGGCCAAAATGACATGAGCAGCAGATGCACCAGCCCGGTGTCTGTTCATATCCAAACAGCTTCTCAGCCAGGAGTTATCTAGAAACTGCCCCCACAGGCAAGGTGCCTGCTCCTGCCCCTCCACATTCTCAGCCACCTCTGATCTCACAAGGGCCATGAAGAGCTACTGCACTGCTATTGCTCTGTGACATAATCAGACACCAGTGACATCACAAGTCCCCGTAGAACACAAAAGCCTGGAGCGAGCCTGTAGGATGTGGTGGTACCAGAGACATCCCATGTTCCTGTGCAAGGCAGGAACCTGCTCATGGTCTGAGACCTCCTCGGCCACCAGGGACATTAGAAAGCAGCAGCACAAACCAGGGCTTTACTCCTGCCCTGCCACCCCCTTGGGATGCTGAGACATCAAAAACACACCCTCACAGGCAAAGGGGTTGCTCCTCTGCTCAGACACCAGTGACTTCATAAGGACCTGCACCAACAGCTGTCTGTTCATTCCCAGTCAGCTCCTGAGGCACCAGGGGCAGCAGAAGCAGCTGTACAAGCCAGGGCCCTGGTCCTGCCCTGTCACCTATTAAACCACCAGCATCATCACAAGCCAGATGCATGTTCCTGCCCTAAAGTGCTTTTTACATAACAAGGTTGAGACTCCTTATCATGGAGTCATAGAATAGTTTGATTTGGAAGAGACCTCAAAATCCACTCAATTCCAACCCCTGTTCCATGGGCAGGGACACCTCCCACTGGATCACTCTGCTCCAAGCCCAACCCAGCCTTGCTTTGAATATCTCCAGGGATGGGGCAGACTTCTCTGGGCAACCTGAGCCAGGGCCTCACCAGTCTCACAGGAAAATATTTCTTCCTAAGATCTCATCTCAATTTCCCTTTTTTCAGATGAAAACCATTCCCCTCTCATCCCACCCCTGAGCTCCCTGATCAGGAACCCCTCTCCAGCATTTTTGGAGTCCTTTTCAGCACTGGAAGCTGCTTTAAGATCTCCCTGCAGCCTTCACTTCTCTGGTTTAGCAATCCCAACTCTCTAAGCTTGTCTTCATAATCAAGGTGCTCCAGATTTCTGATCAACTCTGTGACCTCCTGTGGATTCACTGCAATAGGTCCATGTCCTTCCTGTGCTGACAACTCCAGAGCTGGACACAGGGCTCCAGGGCAGGTTTCAAGAGAGCTGATTCCTTAACAGAATCCCATCCCTCACCCTGTTGATTTCACTGCTTTGGATGCAGTCCAGGACATGGTTTGGGTTTCTGAGCTGCAAGCACACATTTCCAGCTCACATGGACATTCTCAACCCGCAGCACCCCAAGTCTTTCTCCTCAGGGCTGCTCCAAATCCATTCTCTGCCCAGCCCTAATTTGTGCTTGGGATTTCCCTGACCCACGTGCAGGAGCTTGTTGATCTTCATGAGGTTCACAGAGCCCCACCTCTCCAGCCTGTCCAGGTCCCTCTGGACGGCATCCCTTCCCTCCAGCATGGTGACTGGAACACATAGCTTGGTATTGTCAGCAAACTTGCTGTGAGTGTCTCAATCCCACTGTCCATGTCTGTGACAAAGGTGTTAAACAACTCTAGTCCCAACTAGAGACTCCCAACTCTAGTCCCTGCAGAACACCATTCGTCACCTTTCTCCACATGTATATTGCTCCGTTGACCACTATACCTGGAGTGTGACCACCTAGACAATTAAGTTCTCAACAGGACAGTCCTTTTACCCATCAGGTTTCCTAAGAAAGGCATCCCTAAGAACAGGAATGGGGACCCCAAGCATGTATAACTGAAAAAAAGGGGTGAGAGTTGCATCCTCTAGGTATGGATCCAGGTGTTCAACTGCACTAGGATCAGGAGAGTCCCCTGTGTCACCTCACCAAACCCCCACGTGTCCTATGGCCCCAGGTAGAATATGGCCCCTTCACCACTGCTCTCTCAGCCTGAACATCCAAGGCAGCCTCATTAGAGATATTTTCTGCTGAGCATGGCAGGGAGGAGGGAAGTTTCCTATTGGTTAGGAAACTTCATCACACTTTCCTTTTTTTCTTTTCCTGCAGACCTGTGTGCAAGAAAATATCTGTCACCTCTTCTCTGAGTTGAAATGTAATGAAATATAAACTTAATATTAAAACATATTTTCATCAGGTGCACTTTAAAATCTTCCTCTTCAACTGGGAAATGACTCTGAAGAGCCATACAAGGCTTGAAGACCTGAAGAAAACTTCAGAGTAGGAACGAGCTTGTTAAGGCTTTCTGTAGCTTAATGAGACCCAGGGTGGATTTGCTGATGAGTCCTTGAACCTCAGCTCCTGAGAGGAGGCTGAGGGAAACACTCAAGAAGTCAACAGCAGAACTCTGAGTTCCTTGAAGTATTAATTGGTCTCAGCGAACATCATTCCAGACAAGGGCTCCCAAGGGACTTGTTAGAGTTGAGAACTGGAGGCCATTATTGCAGATAGGCAATAGCACTATACAGGCAGCTATGAGGCTGAGAAAAGCCTGGGTTTTCTTCATGAAGTAAGGAGGTCAAGTCCTGACCCCTAGACCCTGAACATGCAGATCTGGCTTTGCCTGCAATGACACTTGTTTCATGAACATTGTCATGTTGCCAAATCAAATCGGGAGCAGTTATTCCATGTAATTCCAAATACAGGCCTGTAGAGTTACATGAAATGTCAAGGCTTTCACAGGGCTCCATGGTGGTGTAAAGAGTTGTGTCACAGGTGATAGAGTTGGAACATGGAGTTGTAGAAGGGGAGTTCAGTCACAGGAGTTTTATAGAAGTGTTGGGTCATAGAAGCCTCATAGCAGAATTGGGTCACAGATAATTCAGCTCATAGAATAGTCAGGCTATGGAAGAGTCAAGTCATAGACGTGATAGTTTATTCAGGATTTAGAGTAGTTTGGTCATAGAAGGGTCATAAAGGGTTGGTTCAGAGAAGGGTTGAGTCATAGAACAATCAGGTCATGGAAGAATCTGGTCACAGAAAGTTCATAGGAGAATCAGGTCATGGAAAGTAACATCATAGAACAGTCATTATTGTGTCATAGAAGGCTCAATTTATAGAAGAACCTGGTCATATAAGAGACAGGTCACAGAAGAGTTGAGATATAGATGAGTCAGGACTTAGAGGAATAACAGAAGTGTTCAGTCCTAGAAGGTACACAGAAGTCTCAGGTCACAGAATTTTTGGGCAATAGAAATGCTGAGTCATGGAAACATTGAAGTTTATTCAGATAACAGAAGAGTTTAATCATAGATGGATCATAAGAGATTCAAGTCATAGAAGTATCAAGTCATAAAATGCTTGGGCCACAGATTATTCTGACCATAGAGGAGTCAGGTCATAGAAAGACATAGAAGGATCATAGGAGGCTTGATTCATAAAAAGGCCTGGACTCTAGAAGAGTTGGTTCATAGAGGAGTTGTAAAAGGGTAGGGTGGTAGAAGAGTTGGTTCATAGAAGAGGTGAGTCATAGAAGGCTCACAGAAGAGTAGGGTTGTAGAAATAGCGTGTCATTGAAGTTTCAGCACTAGGTCATAGAAAGGTCAAGGTATAAAAGAGGCAGCTGGTAGCTCGTATAAGAGTAAGGTCATACAAGATTCAGGTCATAGAAATGTCACTTAATAGTAAGTTTGGTTCACAAAACAATTGGGTCATGGAAGGGTTGGGTTTTAGAAGTTTGGAATCATAGAAGCGTCAAGACATAGATGATTTATGTCACAGAAGAATCATAGAAGACTTGAGTCACAGAATGTCATGTCAGAAGAGTCAGAGAACAGTCAATTCCTAGAAGGTCATAGTCAGCTCAAGTCACAGTGGAGCCTGATCATTTAAGAGACAGGTCAAAGAAGAGTTGGATTATAGATGAGTTGGATTATAGAGGAGGAGTAGCAGAAGAATTCAGTCACAAAAAGTTGATAGAAGTGTTGGGTCATAGAATTCTCAGGTCATAAAAGATTTTGACCATAGAGGGATCATAAATTATTTGTGTTATGAAGAGTCGAGTAACAGAAGCATGAGAGTTTAGTCAGGTAAAGGATGGACTGGGTCATCAAGAGGTCTTAGAAGACTCAGGTCATAGAAGTATTGGGTCATAGAAGAGTTGGGTCATAAATTATTCAGGTCATAGAGGAGGTGGATCACAGAAGAATGGGGTCATAGAAGAGTCATGGAGGAGACTGGTCATAGAAGGGTCAGAGAAGAGTTTGGTCACAAAAGGCTTGGTCATAAAAGGCTTGGGTCATTTAATAATATTTATAGAAGTATTGGGTTACTGAAGGCTCCTAACGGAGTTGGGTCAGAGCAATGTAATGTCATAGAAGTGTTGATCACAGTGCCAGGTAAGAAAAGGAACATAGAAATCTCTGGACATAGAAAGCTCGAGACATAAAAGAGTCTCAGTCTCTGGCCTGGACAGGTGCACACTCTCCTGGGTGGAAATATGGTTGTATGGCCCAGCCCAGAAACTGGTGGTAAATGGATTTAACTCCAGCTGGAGGTCAGTTACAAGTCGTGACTCCAGGGCTCAGTGCTGGGTCCAGCCCTCTTCAAAGGCTTGTATCAGAAATAGTGTGGCCAGCAGGCCCAGGGAGGTTCTTCTCCCTCTGTACTTGGCACTGGTGAGACGACACCTTGAATCCTGTGTTCAGTTCTGGGCTCCTAATAGTGCATGGGTTTTTTCAATATTATTTTTTTAATCATCCTTTAGGGGGGTGAAAACCCTGACAGAGTCAAAGTCTTCCTCTCCTTGACTATGACTCTTGTCTCTGGGACTGATGTCAGTGAGGAAACACCTCATCCTGACAGCACCAGGGTCTTGTGGCCTCCTCATCCCCACCCACAAGCCTGAGAGGCGTTTTTCTACAGTCCAGCCCTTGGCACTGCACACTCTTCCATCCTACTGTCCAGGAAGAGCCCCGAGGAATGAGTGAGGGACAGGATCTCCCTTCCCAGGGCCTGGGGTCAGGGCTTGGCCATTTAGTTAATGGGGTCAATGCTAGGCCCTTTGGATTAACGAAACACATCCAGGTTGACTCAACATCAGAGATACCTTGCTTTTCCCAGCCTTTCATCACTGCCTTCAATTTTCTGCTCTAACTGGGCCCTGGAGATGCTTTCTCAGTGGGACCCATTAAGACTACAAGAAACTTTGGAACTGGGCTGGGCTGCCCCTCTGCTGCTGAGCTGGGCTGGGCTCCTGGCATGGAGGTAGCTCCTGGTGACCAAGAAGCACTACAAAAAGTGAGCTCTGGTCAGAAGCAGCTCCTCTGCAAAGACAGCAAGGAGAAAGGAACTCCCAGGGTTTCTCAGAGAGACGAGCAAGGCAGAGAGAGCTTAAAGGTGGTCAGAAGGATGACTGAGAGCTGACTGGAGGAGAAATCTTCACAGTCCTGGACACAGTAAGTCTGGGTACAGGGCAAAGCAGGAGTAGTTGCTGTTGACGTCTCCTCAAGCTGACACAGCCTCCAGCCCATGGGATCTGTGAGGACAGGGCATTTGTGAGCCAGTTCTGAAGGGCTGTGAAGCCAGATGATGCATCCAGGGATGCCTTGAGCTGTCCTTGAGAGATGGGTCCATGCACCCATGTGTGTGGGACAGGGACTTTGCTGCCTGCCAAGATCAGTGGTCAGATTCCCGGGGAGCTCCCCATGGAACTTGGGTGGAAGTAGTGACCTCCAACAGGGCAGAGAAGAGGGTTCTGTCAAGAGGGTTCTCTGTGCATCAGGGCTGCTCTCAGCTCCAGGTCAGCACCAGGAAATTTCCAGGGTGAAATTCTGAGGGAAGAGAAAGAGATTTCCTGAGTCAGTGTTTTCATTTTCCTCATCTGAGGGCAGGTGCAGGAGGAGCAGGTGGGAAAGTGAAATAGAAAATTGCTTTTCAAGTTTGCACAAGTCCTTGAGACTCTTAAGCTGTGTCCTTGAATGGTCAGTAGCTCTGCTAATGGCCTCCTAGCGTACCTTGAGCCACTCCTCTGCCTATGCACCAGCATTACCTCTGCTGGAACTACCAGGTTCCTCTGCCTTCCAGAACCTCCAAACAGGATCTTGCACCCAGGTGGTGGGTGCTGCCTGGAAATGTGCAGGTTTGTGTAGGGGAGTGCCCAGAGGCTGGGATGGGGTTAGTGAGCAGGGAAGAGACAGGGGAAAGGGAGAAACCTTCAAGAAGGGAATTCTCCAGGCAGAACAGATAAAGGAATGAGAGGACATTCAAAACAGAGATGTAGTGGGAGGGAGGGTTCGGAGAGTTCTGTGTGATCCCCAGCAGTGCAGCCCCTTCCTCTGAGCAAGACCCCTGCCTCCTCTCCCACACAGCAAAACCTCTGCACTCAGAGCTCTGAGTTCCAAGGCTGAGCCCCCTCCCCTGCAGCCACAGCTCCAGTGTCCTCTCCAGAGTCCAGGGGCTGAGAGCAACTGCCCGGCAAGGTTGGTGTCTGGGAGGGGGCGAGCACAGCTGGGGAAGGGGAATGCTGCCTGTGCACCTGGCTGCCTCTGCCCCGGTCCCTCACAGACAGACTCTAATTCAGTTTCTCTCTTTTTCTCCCATTATCTCTGCCCTTGCTATTTTCTCTTGCTTGTGCTGCCAGGCTCTCTGGGGATGGGAGTTACAGAGTCAGGCACTGATCATCAGTGGGGCTGTGGGCAGTTCAGTCCTGAGGAATTAACAGACTCTTCTCTACTGAGATATCATCATTAGGACTCTTGGCTTTCCTAGAAGCTTCCTCCCAAGCACTGAGCAGTCCTCTAGGGTGCAAACCTGTCCTATCGCATCTTTATGTTACCAGAATACCTGTGGAATAGTACAGAGATGCTCCAACCATGCTATTGACTTAGTGAACTGAGCCTTGTGTGTCCTGGGCTGAAAGTGGAATGCTGAGACCTTGAGAAAGCGTGAGATACTCAGTGCTTGGCTGATTTCACCACATCCTGGTGGCTTTAAAGATGAATATGCTAGTGAGATTATTCCCTCTATGAAATGTTTAAGCCCAAGGCAGCTGAGAACAAGAGGAAGGGATAGAACAGCTCCCAGCTCCCCTCCTTCTGCATTAAGCCACAGACAATGCCCTTGCCTTGCAGGATTCCAACTCTTCACCCCAAGTGAGGAAGAGATGCTGAAGGTTTCTGATACCCAACAACAATGCCCAGGGTTAGAGAAGGAGCTGTAAAATCCCAGACCTCTCAAACTGATTTCTTCCCTCTCAGTTCCTCATTCCTGGCAGTACAGATGCTGCCAGGCTCTTCTGCACCAGGAGCAGTTCCACAGGACAAAGCTGAACCCCAGCAGCGTCCCCTGTCTCCACTGTCCTCATGACACCCTGCTGCAGAGCAGGGCTGACTCCTTGCAGCCAACAGGCAGAGGCCCTGCTCATCATGGAACATTCAGCTGGCACCAAGCAGGGCTCCAGGCATGGAGCTAAAGGAAGAACTGGGAGAAAAGGGACAGGGGGTGTGCAGCAGAGGAGGGGGAATGGGAAATTACTCTGATTTTGCTTAGAGCCAGGTGGCTCCTTTGTTGCTCCTTTCCCTCAGAGAAGTCCTCCCTAAATAGTCACTGTTCTTAACCTTGTGACAGTGCCCCACGTCCAGAGGCAGCAGATGTCCAGCAGCAGCTCCATCACACAGTTCCACCTCCTGGCATTTACAGACACATGGGAGCTGCAGCTCTTGCACTTCTCGCTCTTCCTGGGTATCTACCTGGCTGCCCTCCTGGGCAACGGCCTCATCATCATCACCATTGTCTGTGACCACCACCTACACACCCCCATGTACTTCTTCCTCCTCAACCTCGCCCTCCTCGATCTGGGCTCCATATCTATCACTATCCCCAAATCTATGGCCAATTCACTTTGGAATACCAAGGCCATCTCCTTCAAAAGTTGTGCTGCACAATTGTTTCTGTTTGTCTTTTTCCTTTCAACAGAATATTATCTTCTCACCATCATGTCCTATGACCGCTACGTTGCCATCTGCAAACCCCTGCACTACAAGACTCTCCTGGGCAGCAGAGGTTGTGTCCACATGGCAGCAGCTGCCTGGGGTGCTGGGTTTCTCTATTCTCTGCTACACACAGCCAATACATTTTCCCTGCCCCTGTGCCAGGGCAATGCTGTGGAACAGTTCTTCTGTGAAATCCCACAGATCCTCAAGCTCTCCTGCTCACACTCCTACCTCAGGGAGGTTGGACTTCTTGTGGTTAGTTTGCTAGTAGCTTTTGTCTGTTTTGTTTTCATCGTGGTGTCCTATGTGCAGATCTTCAGTGCTGTGCTGAGGATCCCCTCTGAGCAGGGACGGCACAAAGTATTTTCCATGTGCCTCCGTCACTTGACTGTGGTCTCCCTGTTAGTCAGCACTGCTGTATTTGCCTACCTGAAGCCACCTTCCATCTCCTCTCCATCCTTGGACATTTTGGTGTCATTCCAGTACTCAGTGGTGCCTCCAGCATTGAACCCCCTCATCTACAGCTTGAGGAACCAACAGCTCAAGGATATAGTGAGGAAACTGATAATGGGATGGTTCTTTGAGTCAATGAACTGCTTATCACCTTCTGCCTAGCAGTTATCATACATCTCATAGGAGGCCCAAACTGGCTTCTCTATTTGTTGGTGGTGTTCCTAGTTTTTCTATTGCAACAATGTTGTCATCCCGTTTTTAATTCATTATCTTCTTATTTTTAATTACTCATTGCCTGTGTAAACTGGGAGCAGTGCTCTCTATGTATTTAAAGAAATTAAAGGGCTACTCTATAACTTTTGTTTCCTGGTATCTCTCCTCCAAGTTTTTTTTGGAGCTGCAGTGACGGTTCCTGTGGGCATGGGTGGAGGGGAAAAGATTCCTGGCACAGCAGCACTGCCAGGCACCAGCTCTTCATCTCCCAGAGCTGTTCTCTCTCCACTCCCACACTCTCCTCCTCACCCCTTGCCTTGCTGTAAGGCCTGAGGGCTCTGAGCTTGGTCTCAGTTGTGCTGTGTGGCAGTGCTGTGCCTGCAGGCAGGGACAGGCAGTGGGCACCTGTGTGACTCAAGTGCCTTTCCATGAAGAGAGAAGGAGCTGAGGTCATTAACTACCTCATCTGGTTCACCCTGTCTTGAGCAGGAGCATGAGATGATGTCCATATGTGGTAAAACAAGCCTGCTTTCATCTGGCCTGGTACTGGGAGGGTAGTGGATTTGTCTGGTTTTGAGATCTATTGTGTCTCAGAAATTCATAATCCATTGAGACACATATAGTTCTCAAGGGGGCTGTGAAGCCAAGTTTTGTCTCTGAAAGTGTCAGACCAGAAACAAAACGTGTCTGGAAATGTCTTCTGCCAAAGTACCCACAGTTTTTCTTAGATAGGAAAAGTTCTTTAAGACCATCATATCCAAGTATAAAGCTAAGAAAGGTAAGTTCCCCTCCAACCATGTTCCGTAGGAATATCCTACATGTTTCTGAATAGTTCCAGGCAAGGTGACTCTGCCACTTCCCAGCCAGTTGCAATTATTGACATTTTTGATGAAGACATTTTTCTTAAGATCCAGACTAAATCTCCCCTGGCAAAACTTGTGTCCATTTCTTCTTGTTCTACCACTTTTTACTTGGAAGAAGGGACCACCATGCACTTTAGTAAAACCTCTTTTCTCTTAATTGTAGAGAGCAATGGGGTCCCCCTACAGTCTCATCTCCAGACCTTTCCCCAGCTCTGTTCCCCTCCTCCTGATGTGTTCCAGCCACTGACTGACTGCCTTGTACTGATGGGCCCAAAACTGAACACAGGATTGAAGGTTTGGCCTCACCAACACCAAGTGTAGGGGGTTGATCTCCTCCCAGCTCCTGCTGGCCACACAATTGCTGGTCCAAGGCAGGATGCTGTTGGCCACCTTGGCTACCTGGGGCAATTCTGGCTCATGTTCAGTACTGTTGACCAGAACCCCAAGGTCCTTTTCCACCAGGCAGCTTTCCAGCCACTCATAGAATAGAATAGAATCATAGAATCGCTAGGTTGGAAATCCCACAGGATCTTTGAATTCAACTATTTCTATCAGTCACTAAATCATGTCCCTCAGTACCTCATCCACCCGTCTTTTATACACCTCCATGGAAGGTGACTCAATTACCTCCCTGGGCAGCCTGTGCCAGTACCCAATGACACTTCCTCAAGCCTGGAGCACTGCATGGGTTGTTGTGACCCAAGTACCGGACCCAGAACTTAGCTATGTTGAAACTTATACAGTTGTCCTCCGCTCATGGATCCAGCATGTCCAAGTCCCTCCATGGAGCCTTCCTGCAATCAAACAAGTCAACATTCTCACCCAATGTGGTGTCACCTGCAACCTGACTGAAGGACCACTTGATTCCCTCATATAGATCATTAATAAAGATATTTAACCAGACTGGCCCAAACAGGGAGCCCTGGGGATGCCATGTGTGACTGGTCGCCAAATGGGTCTGTTCACTGTAACTCTCTCGGCACAGCCATCCAGCCATTATTTCAGTCAGCAAAGAGAACACCCCTCCAAGCCATGAGCCCTTGGCTTCTCTAGAATGTTGTGAGAGGCAATGTCAGAGACTACTGAAGGCCAGGTAGAGAACAATCACAGTCTTCCCCTCATCCACTAGGCTGGTCTCCTGGTCATGGAAGGAGATCAGATTGGTCAAGCAGGACCTGCTCTTCATGAAGCTTTGCTGGCTGGTCCTGATCCCCTGGTTGACCTGCACTTGCCTGGATTGTACACTCAGGATGATCCCCTCAGTAACAGGCCCCAATACTGACATCATGCTGACAGGCCTGTAGTTCCCCAGATCCTCCTTCTGACCTTTCTTTTAGATGGGTGTCACACTGGCAATCCTCCACTGATAAATGAAGGGGAGTGGCTTGGCAAGTTCCTCCATCAACTCCCTCTGTACTCTTGGGAGGATCCCATTCAGTCCACACATCTTTAAGTCTCCAGGTGGAATAGCGAGTCCTTGACTGATTCCTCCTGCTCTCTGTCCCTGCCTGCCAGATCAGAGATGCCTCCTGACATTCACAGACACCCAAGAGCTATTGCTCTTGTACTGCTAGCTCTTCCTGGGCATCTACCTGGCTGCCCTCCTGGGAAATTGCCTCATCAACACCATCATCACCTGTGACCACCACCTCCACACCCCCATGCACTTCTTCCTCCTCAAAGTTTCCCTCCTTGACCTGGAATCCATCTCCAACATTGTCCTCAAATCGTTCCCCTATTGAGAGATGGGAAAAGGATTGGAAGGGAAAAAGTGATAAAACACATGGGTTGAGGCAAAAATATTTTAATTGGTAAAACAAAACTGTGATTGCAAGGAAAGCAAATCAAGTAATTCATTCACTATATCAAGTTGGGAGGAGAGTGTTCAGCCATCTCCATCAACAGCTACACTTTCTTAGAAAGACAAATGCCATCACCTTGAAAGTCCTCGATTTCTTCTTTTTTAACACAAATTTTATTGCAGAATGTGACCTCCTATATTTCATAAAGTCCTTTGGGTCAGTTAGGGTCAGCTGTTCCAGCAGTGTCCCCTCCCAGCTTCTTGTCCACCCCGAGTCCACTGAGGTGGACTGAGGGTGAGCAGAAAAGACCTTGATGCTGTGTAAGCCCTGATCAGCAATAATGAAAACCTCCCTGGGTTATCAACAGCACAAATCCAAACTTCATCCCCACTCTGACCACGGTGAAGAATGTTAACTCTACTCAAAACAAATGAGCACAACAAGCCAACTCATCACAGTCTGCAACTACCTCAAGGAGGGCAGCAGATGGGGAGGTGTTGATGCCTTCTCTCTGGTGACCAGCGATAGTGCATGAGGAAATGGAATGAGGCAGCATCAGGGGGAGATCTGATAGGAGATTATGGAATAGTTCTTCACTGAGAGAGTGGCTGGTCACTGGGAAAGGCTCCCCAGGGAAGTTGTAAGGCACCAAGCCTGTCAGAGTAGAAGGAGCATCTGGACGATGCTCTTGGTCCTGTTGGTTTTATATAGTCTGGTGATGACCAAGGAGTTGGACGTGATAATCCTTATAGATTCCTTCCTACTCAAGATATTCTAGGATTCCATTGTCAAGGCCAAAGCTAGTTTAAGAAAAGAATTTGTCTCTGTGCTTTTTTGGGTTTTATTTAATTTTTATTCTTTATGGGGTACCTAGGGAGATGAGAGGATCCAAGGTAAATTTCTAGATAGACTGTAAATCTAAGACACGCTCTGCAAAGCATCCAAACCCTTTTTGTGTCATAAAGATATGTATTTTCTAGAGACATAGAAAACCAGAACGATTGAGGAACATGATGGGGCTTGGAGAGGTGAGAAACAAGGTTGTATATGTAGTGAAGGACCTCAAGGCCATTGCTTTCCCTAAATGTCCACACCTCCTTAGCAGACACCTTGCACCAGTATCAGTGAGAAAATTCTATTATCACTTACTCAAAGTGCTTTCCCTGTACTGTCCCCTTTATCTAAAGCCTTGGGACTCCCCTAATAAATATTATGAATGGTCAGGACTGGATGTAAATGATGGAAGTGACACAGAAGTCTTCTCTGACAGCTGCAGTCTCAGGCAATCCCCCCAGATACACTGGGGCCTCTAGAGGTTTGCACTGGGTGCTGATGGTCAGAGCATGGAGCTCGGTCTGAAAAAATAAGAACGGCCCTCAGTACCTAAAGAGATATCTCAAACTGCTCTTTTTCATCAGCTGAAAGGATTCCAAACTTCCAACAAAATGTCCATGGAATTTCTATGCTGTCAAAATATGAATTTTCAGAACGTATGTGATTTGTGGGAGAAGGAGCCCTTGCCCTGTCTTTGCATTACCAGCTCTCTGTCTGGTACACTGTGCATTTCATCTCCCTCACCTTCCAGGGGTTTCCACACGCAATTCTCCCAATTCTTGTTCTTCCTCTTCTTTAAGGTATGTCCAATGACTTCCTTTTCCGAGGACCCCCAGAACCTCTCTTATTGCTCTGGTACTTGCATCGTGTAAGGGTCATGCAAAGACAGGAACACTTGAACTGAACCTGTCCAGGGGAACCGACACGAATCTCCCTGGGCCAGTGGGGTTTGTTTCTGGGGTCACATACAGTAATCTCAGGGATCTGTCAGGAGACCACATCTGAGCTGGCCTCATGGACTCTTTATGCACTCTGGGATGTGGAGAAACAGAATCAGGCCCCTGCACGCAGATAGATAAATATCATAGTGGGTCCCTGACTTCCTGTTGTCCCTTCTAGAGGTTGGGATGCATCTCAGCCCTGAGATGTGCTGCCTTGCTCTTCACTCATCTGAATTGCCCACAGCATGAGGAATGGACAAAGGGACCTTGGTTGAAGGAAGCACATCCCAGAGCTGCATTCAGGCACTTACTCTTGGGATGTTGCTCTAAACATGGAGTGCCCTTGAGACACCTTCTTTCCCCCAGGTCTTCATGGAAAATCAAGGAAGGACTGTTTGCATTCGCTTGGGTTCACCTTACATCATGCACATGATGTATGTGCTCCCACCTCATTTGTACAGTGAGACTAGGCTCTGACCTACTCATTCTGTGTCCTTCCAGGGAGGGACAAAGAAACTCAGCAAGCTGGGGTGAGAGGGCAGTGCTGGGAATGGTGGTTTTGAGGGGCTACTCCAGGTTGGTTGCCCTGGGGCAGATCCTGCAGGGGGTCCAGTGCACATGGGAACAGACAAGACCCTGCTCTGCTCGTCCTCAAGGTCTCTCACAGGAGGCTGCGCTGTGCTGTGTAAAGAAACTACAGCCTTACCAAAGCCATCACATTCCCACTGTTAATTTTAATGCCACTGTCTTCAACTATGGGTCATGTTCTTGGGAATGTCCTTGACAGAATCGTTCAATGAAGCCCGAAGACATTGGTCTCTGCCCTTGCTCTATGGAAAGGCTGTTGTGGAGGCAGTTCTGTCCCACAAGTGCCCAGTGCCTGTCCCTACCTGCGGGCACAGCACTGCCACGCAGCACGGCTGGGACCAAGCTCAGAGCCCTCAGATCTTACAGCAAGACAAGGGGTGAGGAGGAGAGAGTGGGAGTGGAGAGAGAACAGCTCTGGGAGATGAAGAGCTGGTGCCTGGCAGTGCTGCTGTGCCGCGACTCTTTTTCCCTCCACCTATGCCCACAGGAACTATAGCTGCAGGTCCAAAAAGGCCTTGGATGAAGGGTCTTCCCCAAAAATAAAGTTGCTACAGGTCCTTTTATTTCATTCAAGCATGCAGGGAGCACTTGTCCTCTTTTACACAGACACTCATTCAGAAAAGGCAAGCAGACATTGAATTAGAGAGAGGATAAGAACATTATTAGAATTAAAAAATGCCACCAACACAGGAAAATACAGAAGGCAGGGTGGGTCTGCAGTGAGTTGCCGCTTCTTTGGTGGCACTCAGCTACAGGACGGTGAGTACTGTGGCGGGGGACTGACTTCTGAGGCTTCGCGTTTTGTTCCCTGAGCCGAGATTCTAGAAAATCCCAGGTGGCGGTTGGGCTCCCAGCACCCGGCTCGGACAGCTGATCCCGCGCGGTGACTGACGGGAAGGGGGTCGTCCCGGAGGCTCCGCGGGAGATTTAAACGGCTCCCTGGGAGCGTGGCGACCTGGAGCGTGGCGAAGACCAGAGTGGTGAAGTCTGGCGTGGAAAAGAACGGCGTGGCAGTTTGAGCGGCAGTTCGAGCAGGCAGGGCAAGAAGGCAGGGCGCAGGAAGGACTCTAAGTGCAGAGAAGGGGCAGCAAAGACCATGGTGGCTACACGGCAGAGGGTTAAAGCTGCTCCGAGCGCTGCAGCCAGCAGGAGGGATGCTGCTACCCAGACACAGCCACAGTGGGTACATGCAGCTGCCCAGACCCTGAGCTGTAGACAGTGCCCCCCTCTCAAACCAGCTCGTGCTTCTGCTCCTGTTATGGGCTCCACATGTGAAAGCTGCCTTCGAGTGGAGGAACTCCTTCGCATGGTGGAGGAGTTAAGGGAAGAGGTTAAGAGGCTGAGGACCATCAGGGAATGTGAGAGGGAGATAGACATGTGGAGCAGTGCCCTCTCACTCCCTCAGCAACCTGTTGCACTTGGTGTAACTGATAACCACCCACCTGCACACTGCAGGCTTGGGACTAAAAGGGATGGGGGATGGCAGCAGGTTCCTTCCAGGGGAAGGAAGCCTGCTCCCCATAAGCAGTCAGAAACACCCGAGATCCCCCTGGCGAACAAGTACCGGGTACTCCAGGAGGAAACTAGTCCTGAGGATGGTGGTCATCATAGCCTAGAATCTTTTCCTAGGCCACACCATCCTCAGAAGAAAATCACAACCTCCTCCACTAAGAAGAAGAGGAGGGTGATAGTTGTAGGGGACTCCCTCCTCAAAGGAGCAGAGGGACCCATTTGCAGACCTGACCCGCTCCACAGGGAGGTCTGCTGCCTGCCAGGGGTATCAGGGCAGGAAGTAGCTGGGAAACTCCCCTCCCTGATCCATGAGACGGACTACTACCCTCTGGTATTAGTCCAGACTGGTAATGATGGCCTAGCAAACAGAAAAGCTAAGGACATCAAAAAAGACTTCAGGGCCCTTGGGAAGACGATGGAGGGCTCAGGGGCACAGGTGGTGTTCTGCTCCATCCCCAGGACACATGGAGTAGACCTCCAGAAAACTAAGAAGGACTCAATTAATGCCTGGCTCTGAACCTGGTGCGAGGAAAAAGGCTTTGGGTTCTTTGACCATGGAGCAGTTCGTGCACCCCCTGACAAGGGTGCAAAGGTTGGGACACTTGGGTCTCCTAGTGGGGCTAAGGCCCTTGCTAAAAACTTAGCTAAGCTCATAAATCGAGCTTTAAACTAGGTGTGAAGGGGGAGGGGATTGAGTCCAGGCTAGACAACTGCGTGCCTGGACGTGGGCCACTAGAGTTTAGGAGGGGGCGTGCTGGTGAGGACCACCAGCGTGTCACCACACAGGAAGTGGGGGAGAATGCAGCCTCGCTCAACAAGGGAGATATAGATATTCTGGCATCAACTACTCCAGTTAATAGGCAATGGGGAACAAGCACTGTCCCCCCTAGGAGGGCTGAAGGCTCAGCTACTCAGCTGAAGTGCATTTACACCAATGCATGCAGCATGGGGAATAAGATGGAAGAGCTGGAAGCCGTTGTAGGGCAAGGTACCTATGATGTCGTTGCCATCACAGAAACGTGGCGGGATGACTCATATAACTGGAGTACATCTTTGGTGGCATATAAACTCTTCAGGAGGGATAGAAAGGGTAGGAGAAGGGGTGGAGTAGCCCTCTTTGTAAGGGAGGACTTGGACACCTCTGAGATGGACTGTGGCAATGAGGAGATTGAGTGCCTGTGAGTTAAGATCAAGGGAGCCCATAAGAAGGGAGATTTTGTGATGGGAGTCTGTTACAGACCACCCAGCCAAGGAGAAGCAGCTGATGAGCTCTTCTTTAAACAGCTGGGGTCAATCTCCAAGTCAGTGCCTCTTGTCCTTGTGGGAGACTTCAATCTCCCTGATATCTGCTGGAAGTACAATACAGCAGAAAGGAAGCAGTCTAGGAGGTTCCTGGAGTGTGTGGAAGACAACTTCCTTGCACAGCTGGTTAATGAACCTACGAGGGAAGGTGCCCTCCTGGACTTGCTGTTTGTCAACAGAGAGGGGCTTGTGGGGGATGTGATAGTAGGGGGTCGCCTAGGTCTTAGTGATCACGAGATGATAGGGTTTTCTGTCCTAGGTGAAGTGAAGAGGGTGCTAAGCAGGATGGTAGCACTAAATTTCCAGAGGGCAGACTTTGAACTGTTCAGAAGGCTGGTTGGCAAAGTCTCCTGGGAGACAGCACTTGAGGGCAAGGGAGCCCATGAGGGCTGAGAGTTCTTCAAAAAGGAGATCCTGGCAGCTCAGGAGAAAGCCATCCCCGTGTTCTGGAAAAAAGGCCGTCAGGGGAAAAAAACAGCTTGGTTGAGTAGGGAAATCTTGAGTGAAATTAGGAAAAAAAGGAATATTTATAAGCTCTGGAAGGGGGGACAGGCCTCTTGGGGGGACTACAGGAGGGAAGTGAGGCTAAGTAGGGAATAAATCAGAGGGGCTAAGGCTCAGCTAGAGATCAGATTAACTAAGTCTGTAAAAGACAATAAAAAATCTTTCTATAAGTATATAAACAGTAAAAGGAGGACAAGGGAGACCATACAGTCCCTTCTGGACTCAGAGGGAACAGCAGTGACAGGGTACGAGGAGAAGACTGAGGTACTTAATGCCTTCTTCTTAAATCTCCCCTGGCAGAGCTTGAGGCCATTCCCTCTTGTCCTGTCCCCTGTCCCTTTGGAATCCATAAATACAATCCATATGTACCACTTATGATCCATACATACGATCCATCCTTCCCTGAATTCTCCAAGCTGTCCTTGTCTCCATCCCCACTCCTGGTCCCTCTACATGAAATTAGGGGTCCTAGGGAAGTTTGGAGGGATGGGACTGGGGGGGAGCAAATGGGATTTTCTCCATCAGAACAGGGAAAACCATGGTCCTAGAGGGACTGGGGGACCTGTGCCCTACACACAGCTCAACCGAGCTACTCCTTGCCCTACTCCTGTAGGGATTGATTAAAGAGCTGGAGAGCTCTTTGTTCCTCTGATCCTGTGCCTGGACCAGGGTTGTCCCAGTGACCAGTAAGGTCTCTGTTCTCTCTGCAGGCGGCATCAGTCAGTGTTAGGAGACTTAAGAGGGATGAGGTGAGTACTACAAGATCTGCTGATCTCAGACCCTCCCCTCCATGGGCATCCAGTGTGCCCCAGTGCATCCCAGTATGTCTCTAACCCTCCCTCCCCACACCCAGGCCTCTGCAGCTGAACGTGTGGCACGGATTCTGGAGGAGAGACTCTCAGATTCCCCGCTAGACCCACCTATACGTGATGTGAGCAGCACCAGAGGATCTCCAGCCTCACAAAGGACCATGGGACCTGGGGGACCCCTGGCCCTCCAGGCTGGGCAGATATTGCCTGTGGGAGAGGGAAAGAGAGGGGTTTGTGCATGATCCATGTCCCAGGGG
The DNA here is from genome assembly GCA_033558105.1 of Coccyzus lansbergi. Taxonomy (NCBI): domain Eukaryota; kingdom Metazoa; phylum Chordata; class Aves; order Cuculiformes; family Coccyzidae; genus Coccyzus; species Coccyzus lansbergi. The sequence goes on from JAUMJK010000839.1 coordinate 257,234, forward strand.
AGCTGGACAGAGCTGCCCCTATGCCTTTTCTGGCACTAAGTGCAGTCCTAAGGACACAGAGGTGACAAGCAGGCCAGGCAGAGGCTGTGGTGTCATAGGGGCCCCAGGGTCACCATGAGATGTCCCCTACCCTCATCCTCTTTGGAGTCGCTGAATTGTCCAAGCTCTCCTTGTCTCCATCCTCAACTCTGTCCCTACATGAGTGTGGAGGTCCCTGATGAAGTTTGGAGGAGTGGGCCCAGGAGAAGCAGAAGGGATATTCTCCCTCAGAGCAGGGGAAAATCATGGACCTGTGGGGAGCAGGGGAACCTGTGCTCTACCCACAGCTCCAGCAAGCTCCTATTTACTCTTCTCCTGTAGGAAATGATAGAAGGAAATAAGAGGGAATACCCTGGAGATAAGTCATGGGCTTGGAGGGCATCAAGTCTGGGGAACTGGAGGGCTCTTTGTTCCTCTGATCCTGTGCCTGGACCAGGGTTGTCCCAGTGACCAGTAAGGTCTCTGTTCTCTCTGCAGGCGGCGTCAGACAGTCTTAGGCGACTGAAGAGGGATGAGGTGAGTACTACATGATCTGCTGATCTCAGACCTTCCCCTCCACGGTCGCAACACTCAAGGGCATCCCAGTGTTCCCCAGTGCATCCCAGTATGTCCCTAACTCTCCCTTTTTCCCTCAGGCCTCTACATGTGAATGTGTGGCACAGCTTCTGGAGGAGGTATTTTCAAATTCTCTGTTAGATCCACCTATATGTGATGTGAGACACACCAGGGGATCTCCAGCCCCACAAAGGATCCTGAGCCCTTGGGGACCCCTGACCCTCCAGGCTGGGCAGATATTACCTGTGGGAGAGGGAAAGAGAGGGGCTTGTCCATGATCCACGTCCCAGGGGGAGGTGGACAGAGCTGTCCCCATGCCTTTCCTGGTACTCACTGTGGCTCTAGGGACACAGAGGTGACAATCAGGCCATGTAGGGTTTGTGGTGCCATAGGGACCCCATGGGACATCATGAGAGGTCCCCTACCCTCATCCTTTTTGGAGTCACTGAATTGTCCAAACTGGCCTTGTCTCCATCCTCACCCCTGAGGGGAAGCTTGGAGGAATGGGGCTGTGTGGAATATAAGGGATTTTTTTCCCTCAGACAAGGGAAAAATTGACCTGGCAGGGTGCAGGGGGAACATGGGGGCAGGGACTGGGGGCACCTGATCCCCACCCAGAACCCTACCAAATGCCTGGCTCTGTTCTCACAGGGACTGCTTGAAGGAAGTGGAAGGGATGTCTTGGAGGTGGGGTCATGAGGTAGACTTTGGGAGCATCCAGTCTCGGAAAATGGAGGGCATTTTGTTCCTCTGATCCCTTCCTGGGACTAGGGGTGTCCCATTGAGTTCTCTGTTCTCTTTACAGGCAAAGACAGACATACTTGAGGCACTGAATAGTGATGAGGTGGGTACCACAAGTTCTGCTGGCCCCAAACTGTCCTCTCCATGGGATGACACTCATGGGCATCCCAGTGTGCCCCAGTACACCCCAGAGATCACCCTTTCACCCCAGTGATTTCCAGGGGAACGCCTCCCCATGGCCTCATTGCATTCCAGTCCATCCCATTAATGCCCGGTACAGAGCCCCCATCTCCCAATGCTTTCCATGCATTCACCATGCAAGCTTGAGTATCCCGTTGATTTTTTTTCCCAGAAACACCTTCCCTTTTGCTTTCTCCTGCCTCCCAGTATATCCCAGTGCGCCAGTGTCCCTAACTCTCTTGTTCTCACCAGGACACAGAGGATGAATCTGAGAGACCTGTTCTGGATGAGACAGAACTTAGAACTCTTCTATTCCTCTAGGTGAGCAGCACCAGGGGATCTCCAGCCCCACAAAGGATCACAGCCCCTGGGGGACCCCTGACCCTCTGGGCTGGGCAGATCTTGGCTGTGGGGGAGGGGAAGGGAGGGGACTGTCCATGATCAGCGTCCCAGGGGGAGCTGGGCAGAGCTGTCCCCATGCTTATCCTAGCACTGATTGTGGCTCTAGGACACAGAGGGGACAAGCAGGCCAGGCAGAGGCTGTGGTGCCATAGGGGCTCCAGAGTCACCGTGAGGGATGGGCAGGGCTCTGGGAGATTTAGAGGAATCTCAAGGTACAAGGCTCTCGGTGTCCTTTTGGTCTCGGGAGAACCACGTCATTGCCTGGGTGTTTTCAGGTCTCCAGTTCCTTCTCCTTCCCCAGGTCTCTGCTGAGAGAGTCAGTGGGGACAAGGTCCCTCTCCTATCCCAGCAGACACTGGGGCTCTCACCTTGCACTCTGTCTTTAAGGACCAGAAGTAATGGTGACAACTCTGCCCTGTCTGGAACCGGTGATGACAACTCTGCCCTGTCCCCCTCCAGCGGCATGAGGAGATGATCATCCCTGGAGACCCCACCTGATCCCTGGGAGCCCTGGGCCCTTTCCCTCTAATGATCAATAAACCCCTCAGCAAAGCAACCTCCTGCATGTTTGTGTGTGTGTGTGTGTCCATGTTCTCCCCTGCCAGTACCAGACACCTGGGTGCACCCCGGCCGCACCCCACGATGAGCAGTGGCTGAAAGAGTCCAGGTGCATGTGGGTCTCTGTAAAGGAGGTCCCCTTCCTGACACCCTGTGCCCAGGACACGGGCAGGTGGGGGCAAACTGGAGTGTCCCTTCAAGACAGGGGGAGTGGTCAAGGGTAGGCGGTGGCAGCCCTGGGGCACCCGGTGTTTGGGAGGCAAAGAGAGAATTTCCACGTGCAGGAGGTGATGAAGAATTAATTCAAGTGACAGGGTAAAACAGATCAGATTTGCCTTTTTTTCAATCCCCTCAATGCCTCAGCACTGAAACAATTCCAAACAGTTGGTGAGGAGAAGATATTTATGGAACAAGTGACGACAAAACCTGAATCAGTCATTATTTTCCCTGGGAAACATCTGATAGAGTCAGAGGTGCCCAATCCTTGCCCCTAATTGATTCCTTCTTGTGGGACAGGAGAGATCTACAGACGATCCGTCCATCAGGTAAGGGGGTCACTTGTTTCCTCCCTCAAAAAAGGGGTTTCAGGTACCAGTTTTATGCCTTTGGAAAACTCTTTGATGCTTCTTGGCAAAGTGGGACTGAGTCTATCAGTTGGTGTTGACTGGCCCTTGGCAAAACCGCTTGTGTCACCAGAAGCAAGGACTTGGCCGTTCCCCACACCTGTGAGGCAGGAAACTCAGCCCGAGCTTTCTGCTCTGAACTGAAGTGACACCAGGCTATGAGGCTCCATTCTACCTAAGAGCTCGTTCAGATGAAGTGAATATTTGACCACCACCCAATGGATGTTCTTCACCAGATGAACTGTCTGGTGCCGGTCGCTCCCTCTTGCCAACCACTCTCTTTGCAAAACCAAGCTCTTTGCCATCCACAGGGCCCAGTCAGTCTTTTACACCACATGCCCTTATCCTGGATCCGTGCGCTCCTTAATCCTGTTCCTGAGTCCATCTCTCCTGCTGCTGAGTCCCGCCTGGGACCTTCCCTGCATGCCTGGTCTGAAGCATTAGTTGTGATGGAGTCTCCAAGGTGGGGCAATTACATATTTGTATACATGTACCATTTCCTTATTAAAAAGATATTCCTTATTATTGTTGTTGTTTCATTAAAGATGTTTTAGTTTTTGTTTCTAACTCACAAGTCCTCTTCTCTCATTTCCATTTCCCTGGGCAGGAAGGGAATTGGGACCCACAACTGCTTGCGTTCAGCTGCAAGTAAAGCTGGACCATGATGAGCTGGAAGAGGCTCTCTTAGACTTTCAAGCTGCTCTCTGCACTCCTCTTCTCTGCAGGGCTGTTATCTCATAGGATTCGTCCAATCAGGTTCCAGGTCTCCTGACCAGCCCCCTGTTTACTGATGTCCAGAATCTTTTATCCCCTTTTCTCTCTGTTTTCCCATGTTTGTTCCTCCACAAACCACCTTGATCCCACCCTTTCCCTGCCTTTGGCCCTTTCCTGGACATCCCCTGGCAGCTCTTGCGCAGTCCCCAAATGCTCTTCCTGGCTTCCCATCATGAGTACCAAACCCAGAGGCAGAAACCCCATCCTCAGTTGGCAGCATCGTCCTGGGAGGTTCCTGCTGACCCACTTGGTGAATCTCTCACACAGAGACATTGGAACTTGCTTTGAATCACTATTGTACCACCTAGGTTTTGAATTCTTCATCTGAAAACTTAGCAACTCATGTCCTAGAAACAGCAATGCTTTCCTTTTATGGGATTGTTGGGAACCAGGTCAGATTAAAAGACCTAAGTGATTTCTACAGGTCTTTGCAGGCCTGTGGAGAAGGGGTTGGGGAGATTAGAATCAAGGAATCAAAGTATGGTTTGTGTTGGAAGGGACCTAAACAGATCCAACACCTTTGCTATGGATGGGGACATCATTCAGGTTGCTCAAAGTTCCTGATCTTGGACACCTCCAGAGTTGGTGCATCCACAACTTCTCTAGGAAACCTGTACCAGTGTCTTGCCATCCCCATCTTAACCTATTTTTTATCTTAGAATCATAGAATCATGGAACAACCAGGTTGGAAGGGACCCATTGGATCTTCTAGTCCAACCATTCCTATCAAACGCTAAACCAAGTCCCTCAAGAACTCATCCACCCATCCCTTAAACACCTCCAGGGAAGGGGAATCAACCACCTCCCTGGGCAGCCTATTCCAATGACCAATGACCCTTTCCGTGAAAAACTTCCTCCTAATTTCCAGCCTAAATCTCCCCCGGTGGAGCTGGAGGCCATTCCCTCTTATCCTGTCCCCTTTCACTTGGGAGAAGAGGCCAGCTCCCTCCTCTCTACAATCTCCTTTCAGGTAGCTGTAGAGAGCAATGAGGTCTCCTCTCAGCCTCCTCTTCTCCAGGATAAACACCCCCAGCTCTCTCAGCCGCTCCTCATAGGTTCTGTTCTCCAGCCTTCACCAGCCTCGTCGCTCTTCTCTGGACTCGCTCCAGAGCCTCAACATCCTTCTTGTGCTGAGGGGTCCAGAACTGGACACAATATTCAAGGAGCGACCTCACCAGTGCTGAGTCCAGAGGGAGAATCACCTCCCTGGACCTGCTGGTCACACCGTTTCTGATCCAAGCCAGGATGCCATTGGCCTTTTTGGCTACCTGGGCACACCGCTGGCTCATGGTCAGTCAGCTGTCGACCAACACCCCCAGGTCCCTCTCCTCCTGGCAGTTTTCCAGCCAGGCTTCTCCCAGTCTGTAGCTCTGCATAGGGTCGTTGTGCCCCAAGTGCAGGACCCAGCATTTGGCCATGTTGAACCTCATGCCATTGGACACTCCCCAGTGGTCCAGCCTGTTTAGGTCCCTTTGCAGAGCCTCCCTACCCTCCAGCAGATCGACACTTGCACACAGCTTTGTGTCATATGCAAACTTGCTAAGGGTACCCTCAATGCCTTCATCCAGGTCATTGATGAAGACATTGAACAGGACTGGACCTAGCACTGAGCCCTGGGGAACCCCACTTATCACTGGCAATCCAGTGATCCAATTTAGATCCAATCTATATCTCCCCTCTTCCAGTTTAAAGCCATTGTCCCTTATTCAAACTGTTCTGCCTTGGTAAAATGTCTCGCTCTGTCTTTCTTGGCTTTGCTATGAGTTCACCTGCAAGCACCCTGCAGGGTGCCCAGAGATCTGCCAAGATGGGGTTTGGAGGCCTCAAGGACATGACCAGGGGGTGCTGGTCTTAGAGATGTGGAGACTGCAGACACTGTAGGAGCTGCCTGAGAGTGACTGAAGGGTGATTCCAAAGATGATGGAACTTTTCTTCCTAGTTCCTAGTGCCACAAAGTGTAGTTGGACAAGAGAGGAAAGAAATATTAGTCCAAGGGCAGTGCTGTGCTGCCACATGTCACCCAGAAGGAGCCTGGATCAGCCCAGGGCTTTGTCTCTCAAGGAGGAACCAGGGAGACCGGAGAGATAACAGCAAAGGAAGGCAACAGCAAGGTGAGGCAGCTGGGGAGATGGTTGCAGCCTGCAGGGCAGGAGGCACAGATGGTACAACACTGTGGGACAGTTGGTGATGGAGAGGACAGAGGTTTGTGGAAAAGACAAAAGCTCCCAAACAGAGTAGCCTTTTTGTGGCTTTGGTGATGGTTGTTGTCTCTGATGTGGATTCCAATGAGGAGATGACAAATCCTTCCAGCCCTGGGGCCTCATTGTCTCCTTGTCCATACTTAGGAGCTTGGGAGGTGTCGTACCGTAGTCCTGCCCTTGGCATTGCCCATCTCCACATCCCACTGTCCCAGGATGAACCTTGAGGAATGGGTGAGAGACCTCCCTTCCTGGGGGCTGGGGGTCAGGACTGGCCATTTGGTTAATGAGGTCAGTGCTTGGCCCTTTGGATTAATGAAAGAAATCCAGGTTGACTCAGCATCAGAGGCAATTTACTTTGCTTTTCACAAGCTGTCATCACTGCCTCCAGTATTCTCTTCGAACTGGGCCCTGGAGACCAGCTTTCTCAGAAGTGTCCTCAGTGGGACCCATTAACACTACAAGAAACTTTGGAGCTTACATTTGAGTTTTACTTCTTGAGAAGTTTGTTCATCTTCCTCTAAGGGGCTGAGGTTCACAGACTCAGCATCAAAGTCACCAGAGGGGTCATTAAAATGCCCTGGGCTGCTCCTCTGCTGCTGAGCTGGGCTCCTGGGATGGAGGAAGCTCCTGGAAACCTGGCAGCACTACAAAGAGTGAGCTCTGGCTAGGAGCAGCTCCTCTGCAAAGCCCAGAAGGAAGAAGGGAGCTTCCAGCATTTCTCAGAGAGATGAACAAGGCAGAGCAAGTTTAAAGGTGGTGACAAGGATGACTGAGATCTGACTGGAGGAGAAATCTTTGCAGTCCTGGACATGGTGAGTCTGGTCGAAGGGCAATGCAAGTGTAGATCCTGGCAGCATCTCCTAAAGCTGGCACAGCCCCAGCTGATGGGATCTGCGCGGAGGGGGCTCTTGCAAGGCAGTTTGGAAGGGCTGTAAAGTCAGAGATTGCAGCCAGGGGTGTCCTGGGCTGTCCTTGGAGCAGGGTCCCAGCACCCAGCTCTGGGTACTGGAGCAGGGACTCTGCCACCTACCCGGGGGACACCTTGAGGTGCTGTGGGGAGAAGCTGTGGTGGGGGAAGAAGGATTTCCTGGCAGGAGACCTTTGGCTTTTGACAGGGTCCTGTGAGGGTCAGGGCTGCTCATGGCTCCAGGTCACTCCTGGATATTTCTGCAAGGAAATTTTTATTTGAAAATCAATGCAAGGAATATGTTACCTATGGGGAGCTTTCCCATGTTTGTGTTTTCATTTTCCTACTGGGAGAATTTGGGGGGAGAATGGGAAAAAGAGGTTCTCGTGTTTGAAGAAATCACTGCAAATCCTGAGCTGAACTGCATGGTTGGTGTCTGGGATGGGGTGAGCACAGCTGGGAAATGGGAATGCTCTCTGCACGCCCAACTGTCTCTGCCCTGGCCTCTTGCAGTCAGACCCTCGCTCCATTCCTCCCTGTTTCTCTTCTCCTTACCAGGCTCTCTGGGGATGGGAGTTTCAACTGCAGACTCACCCTCTGACCTGGTGGTTCTTTTCCTTCTGTTACGTCCATGGATTTCGTGTCCCAGCTTTGCTCTGAGCTGTGAGGTTGTGGGCAATGAGAGTCAGTGGGGCTGAGGAAGGAGCTGAATCTCTGCTAATCAAATGCTATCACCTGGCTCTCCTTGAGGTATCCTTCCAAGTTCTGAGCTTCCATCCAGGATGCTAACCTGTCCTATCCCAACCTTAAATTCCTGTGGAAAAGCTCACAGATGCTATAAGAAAGAAAATGCTGTTGGGTTTGTGAAATGAGCCATTTATGTCCTGGGCTGAAAGTGGGTGCTGGAACCTTAGGAAAGGGTGAGGCATTCAGTGGTGTGGGTCCTTCCTCTCTAATCAGGGTCTGGTGGCTTTTCAGGGTACCATGGGAATCTGAACCTTTCCATCTCAGAAAGGTGCAAGTCCAGGACAGCTGGGAACAAGACCAGGAGCAGTTCCACAGGACAAAGCTGAAACCCAGCAATGTCCCCTGTCCCCATGACCCGCTGCTGCAGTGCATGGCTGACTCCTTGCAGCCAGTGGGCAGAGACCCTGCTCCTCCGGGTCTCATTCAGTTGGCACCAAACAGGGCTCCAGGCACAGAGCTGGAGAAAGGGCTGTGAGAAAAGTGACAGCCCAGCAGGCCAAATGCATCCAGGGCTGCATCAAAAGAACCATAGCCTGCAGGTCAAGGGAGGTGGTTCTGCCCCTCTAACCCTCTCTTGTGAGATTGTATGTGAAGTATTGTGTCCAGTTATGGAATCCTACACATAAGAAGGATATGGAGCTTTTGGAATGGGTCCAGAGGAGGCTACTAGGATGATCAGAGGGCTGGAGCAGATTTCCTGTGAGGACAGTCTGAAAGAGTTGGGACTTATTCAGCCTGGTGAAGACAAGGTTCCAACGAGATCTTATAGCAACCTTCCCGTAACTGAAAGGGACCTACAGGAAACCTGGGGAGGGCCTATTCATAAAGTGATAGGAGTAGGGACCATGGGTATAAACTGGAGAGGGGCAGATTTGGACTAGACATTAGGAAGATTTTTTTTTTCATCATGAGAGTGGTGAGACATTGGAATCGGTTACTAAGTGAAGCTGTGGATGCCTCATCCCTGGAGGTGCTCAAGGCCATGGTGGATGGGGCCTTGGTCAGCCTGATCTAGTGGGATGTGGAACTAAGGGAGGTGGAACTAGATGATCTCTAAGGTCCCTTCCAACCCTTACTATTCTATGAATCCATGATTCTGTGATTCCTCTTATGCGACATCCCTCTTCTATGACTCCTCTATGACCCAAATCCTTTACAATCTGTATCATCATCATAATCATCATTTGGGAACAAGCACTGTCCCCTCTAAGAGGGCTGAAGTCCATCTCTACCACTGTCCCAAAATCCATGGCCAATTCCCTCTGGAACACCAGGGCCATCTCTTTTGCAGGATGTGCTGCCCAGGTTTTCTTTCTGTTGTTCTTGTTGGATGCAGAGTATTGTCTCCTCACAGTGATGTCCTACGACCGCTATGTTGCCATCTGCAAACTTCTGTGCTACGGGACCCTCCTGGGCAGCAGAGCTTGTGTCCACATGACAGCAGATGCCTGGGGTGCTGGGTTTGTCCATGCTCTGCTGCACACGGCCAATACATTTTCTCTGCCCTTCTGCCAGGGCAATGCTGTGGAACAGTTCTTCTGTGAAATCCCTCACATCCTCAAGCTCTCCTGCTCTCACTCCTACCCTTTCTAAGCAATAATAATTTGTCCATCTTCATCTTTGTTTCACTTGCAATGTAATGAACTGCAGAACTAGCCTTTCTTTGGTAGTTTATTTAGATTCATTTGGGATTTATTCTTCTTGGTTTTAATAAAGTTGTCCACAGAGAAATATCATTGTTCCTCTCTCTGCTGTGTCAGTCATTTCTTGTCTTGTGTGACTCGGAGACCATGTAAACAGGGAGCAGTGCTCTGTGTTTATTTAAAGAAAATAAAGGTCCCTGCAGCCAATTGTTTGTCCATAACCATTCCTCCAGGACTTTAGGTTGAGATGCTGGGTCACCTCCAGAAGTGGCAGGGAAAATAGTCCCAGCACAGCAGCACTGCCAGGGAGAACCAGCACTGGGTCTTTCTAGAGTAGAGCTGCTCTCTTGGCACCTCCATGATCTCCTTCCCAGCCCTTGTGGTAGTGGAAGGTGTGAGTGCTCTAAGCTGGGACCACCACTCCTGCCGTGTGGCTGCTCTGTGATCACAGGCAGGGGCAGGCAGTGGGCACCTCTGTGACAGGGATGATGTCCATGGGGTTGCTGTGAAGGCCTGTGAGAGAGAGAGAGTTCATAAAGGTCACTTCATTTTGAGAATAATGTCCCCTGGAAACTACCTGAGTGCAGCACTGGGATGTGCTTCCTTGGACCGAGGTCTCTGTGTCCTTTCCTTATAGCATGTGGCTTCTCAGATGATTGCACAGCAGGGTGACCAATCCCAGCTCTGGGAGTGGCAGCAGGAGAACAAAGACACTGTGACTGCTGCTGTGCAGCCACTGCATGAGCACGGGGAGGGTCTGTCTCTGAGCACCCTGTGTGTGAGGTTGGGGCACAAGGTGCCCCAGTCCAACCCCTATGATCTGGCAGCAAAGTGGGAAGGAGTTCCTTACCCACCTTAATTGGGAAGGGGAATCTAGAAAGGAAAATGTGTCCTGAAGGTTGAAATAAAAAGATGATATGATAAAAACAATAAAACTTCATACTACTGCAATCAGTAGTGCTTACAAGTAACGCTCATGCTGGTGCCAGGACTTGTTTTCTACCAGTGGTAGGATCATAGAATCACATCGTGGAATCATGGAATGGTTTGGGTAGGAAGAGATCAGCCAGTTCCAACCACTTTGCAATTGTAGGAACAACTTCCACTGGATCAGGGTGCTTAGAGCCACATCAAACATGGCCTTGAACTTCTCAGTACTAAAACTAAAATTAATACTAATTTAAATATACTGATATGAAGGCATTTGGTCCAATTATAGGTTTTGCACCACCAGCAATTGTCCTATGGACACCCTGGGGAAGCTGAGCCAGGGACATCATCCCAGATCAGTCCCACACACTGGCCATTTCCATGTCTGGCTACACCTCCTTACTCTGATGAGGGATTTTTACTTTATGGACACCTCTGTCCCATTGACACCCAATTCCATCACCATTATTAATAAAATGGGAATCAGTTTCCTACTGACATTTCCTGCACACCAGTCCCACAGTTCCTGTCACTGCTTGTCTCTCAGCCAAGTCCTTTCTCACACAGCCCCAAACACATCAGGGGCTCATGGTCTCATCAAACTTTGAGAAAGTGCTGCACACGCATATATGTTCATTAGAAAAACTGCAGAAATATTAGATAAACTTAGACAGCTTAGCTTACTGAAATACATGCTGTCTGCTAGCAAAGGCCTTGAAGACCTCGATTGAGAGAAGTTGCAATGCAGAAACCAACTGCATCTCGACCAGGATGAGACTGCACCTGTGCACAGTTTGAATTCAGGGGCAGTTATTTGAGGAAGATGAAGATGGCTTCAGCCCTGAGCCCCAGACCACAACATCGCGCCTGTGCAAGTATAGAAGAAGCTTCTTGAATCTAATTATAATAAGAATCGTGAATATGTAATAGGCGCTTATGAATAGTCATATCTTCACAGGATAACTATCTGCTTGTTAGATTGTTTGGGGTGCGAGCTTGGAGGAGTACCCCCTCACACCCACCAGTGAATAAACACATACCAGCTTTATAACCCTTAATGGAGTTATAGAGTTTGTATCCACAAAACAGTGTCACTATAAATTGATTTGTTATGCTAAATACTTGCCAAATAAATAACCATCTCTCAAATTAGTTTATATGAAATCAGTCAAAGAGTGATTTATTTCTAGTGATTCCTTCTATCATGCAAGGATCAAATTATTTCTGTGCTTTGATTCCCAGGGCTGGGCTGTCTCCAAAAAATATGTTAGTGACACTTTAAAAACACTGAGACCCTCCTCTATGCTCTTTTATGATATTAAATGTCACCGCTTCCCTCATTTTATCACATTATCACAGCCTTTTCTTGCCTGGAAGGAATCAAATGAATGAGAACTGAAAGAATCCAAGGTGTCTGCCCATACATCTCTCATAAAATCGTCCTCCACATTGCGGAACAAGTTCTGAGGTGATGCCATGAGGCAAAAGACCAAACCAATTTAAATAAGGCTGATTAGAGCCTTTCCAAAACCACCCCAACCCAAACCTGAACAACACTGATGCCTATTTTAAGGCACTGATAAAGACGGCAGAAAAATTATTTAGCAGAAATACTGAGTTTGTTTGCTTTCTAAGGCAGAGCAGACCCATTGCAGAGATGTCTTGCTGTTTATAAAGGCCTGTGTTTTCTCATCTTGCTTATGGACAGCTTCTAGCAGTGGGTTTTGGACAGCCACCCTCAAGCTGGTAACGTATTCCTCCCATGGCAGTTGTGATCACAGAGCAGAGGACATTGGTAACAGAGTCTGGAACTGCACCAGGCCAGTAGCGTCTGAAATCCCTTCCCTTCTGTCTCTTGGAGTGAGCCCAGAGGAGGTCACAGAGGTGATCCGAGGCCAGGCTGAGAGAGTTGGGGTTGTTCAGCCTGGAGAAGAGAAGGCTCCAGGGAGAACTTAGAGCAGCTTCCAGTATGGAAATAGGCTGCAGGAAAGCTGGGGAGGGGCTCTGGATCAGGGAGGGCAGGGAGAGGAGTGAAATAGGTAAAATAGGGTAATTTGCTGAACAAATAAGCTGGGAGGCGGTCTTACCATTCCAAATGTAAAAGTGTTCTGTTAGCATTGTTGGCAATAGCATAAGTCTTTTGAATAAATGTGTTTGCATTGAAATAAAGAAAGGAAAAAGGGAAAAGTGTGTTGGGTCAAGCTCTCAAGAACTGCCTTAAGCTCTGAGGAGGATCCCCATGGAAGATTTCTGCAGAAGAAGTAGGGAAGTTTTAAGGAGGCTCCAAGAGATGTATATAAGGGACTCCTTAAGGAAACATAACTTCTGCGGGTCCGGAGAAGCTGAGATTCTCTGCACCACCCAGCACTGCCCTTTTAATTTCCTATTTAATAAATACTTAAAGAATTTAATTGGATTCTATTTGCTTTATTTAACTGTAACAATACTTATTGGACATAATAAACTTGGTATGCTAAAGGCTATAATTAATCTTTACTAAGTGAACAACCTTAACTATGACTTGGCTACTGAGCTGTCTAATGACAGTTAAAGCTTTAATAAGTAAATAAATCAGTTACAGACTGTGTGACTGTATTTTTTTTTTAAATATGAGATCACCGATTGCTTTATGTAACTTGTCTTACTGTGTCATCACCAGCTATGATACTTATAGCCTGAAGCTGAAAAAAAGACATTGTATTTTAAAGCTCTCAATGCACTTTTCTGCATTACTTCAAATAATTTATTTTCAGGGTGGTTGGGTTTGTTTGGTTTGTGGTTTTGTTTTTTAAATGCTGATAATCCTTACTGTTAAGAGCTTGGTTTTAGACTTAACTGCCCTGGAGAGTGACAATACTACTTGCCTTTCTGTTGCTAGATCTCATGGCTCACAATTACATGCTCAACAGTCAAGCTGCAGTGCCCTCTTGTGAGCAGTGAAATCTCATTTTTGCATAAGTCAGTTTAGCTTTGGCATTGTGAGGGTTTGTGTGCTACCAACTACCTTTTCCTCAAGCGTGGCACTTGTTAAAAGATAACTTTACAAATATATTCATTCACACACTTCCTCCATCTAATCATTCTGAAAGTGCTCATACACAAAAAATGAAGGAGTATTTAAACTTCACTGAGCTCAATAAAAGGGGAAATACGCTAACATCTTCATTCCTAACTTGGAAATAAAAAGCAACAACAACAACAAAAAAGTTCCTTGGAGCCACTATACTTTCATTATACTTTCTCCCCACGCTTCCTAGGAGAGGCTTTCCTCTTCTCTCATTCTCTCAAGGTCCCTTTCCAGCTTGCTGTCCCTCCATCCCCTTCAGGTAACATCTCCCAGTGCCACCACTTCTTCCAGCTCTGCTTTAGACTATCCCAGAGCCAACTTCCCCTTCATCCTTCTATAAAGCGCTTTGTCTCAGTCACTCTCAATCTCCAGACCTGTCAGGAGGTGTGGTTATCCAAAACCTTGCAAGAACACTCCCATTTCCAGCTCTATAACACCTTCTGTGACTCAACAAGCCCTGAGGGACACCGGCTCCCTGCTGAAGCCAAAGTGTTGGCCAAAGGCCAGGGTGCAGGCCTTGTCACACTCACCATTAACCGCTATCGAAGCAGTAAAGTTGTGTTACTGGTGCCACAAGTTGTGTTACTGTGCCTCAAGGCACAGCCCAAAATGCCACCCTCTCAAACCCATTCCCCTAACTCAGGGGGGATCTCTGAGGGATCCAGCAAAATCCCACAATGACTCCCAGTAACCCTCAGGACTGGGAGTGAAAGAGAAAGAAGCGTAGTCTTGTTCCCACCACAACTCAATGCACCAGCAGAGCACTAGTGGATCACCAATAACACTAGAAACAACAGTTCTGAGGAAAACACAGCCCTGAGCCCAAGCTAACAGCCACTTGCTACTTCATTGCCAGTCACTTAAAAAAACCCAAACAAAATACACAGGTCAAAGCAATTCGCATAATCTAAAACCAAGAACAACCCTTCTCAACTGCAATAGCTCTTGCTCAGCGCTCTTACCTTAACCTCTGTGATGAACTCTGCACGACTGTCATTTGTAGCCTCCTGTGCAGGTTCAGGGTCTTGGTTAGTTGTTGTTTGGACACTGGCTTCATCCCAAGCTGCCCACACATCCTCCTCTAACTCCTCCTCGCAGAGAGGGGCCACTGCTAAGGAGACAGACAAAGCAAGGTAAGGTACTTTAATTTCTGTACTCCACAGTAGAACTTATCCCTTGGTAAGTACAGTTCTATTTGAGCAATCTTTTCTGGTTATTGCTTGCTGCCTTCTGAGGACTTTTACCATGGAGCAGTGTCTTCACACAGCACAGCTGAGACAACACAGTGTCTGGTCATTTTGCACTTAAGGGCAGAGGAGAGATTCCAGTTAATCCTGACAAGGCAAATCTAAGATTGGACAACACAAAGGGGGTTCCCCACTGCCAAAGAGGAGTTACCAGAAAATGCCAGCCCAGCAGCAACAAGAGTCATACTAGACAGATTTCATCCCAGTTCAAAACATTTAGAGCAATTATTATAGTTGATACTGATGGTGACACTAGTGATGCACCAAGGAGGAGAGGAATTGTTTTGAGCAGAAAAGAGAAGATTACAGTTCCTGGAAAAGGATTCTAAGACCCTTCAAAACAGAAGAAAACCTGAATGCACTTACATCCCTCTAGTCTCCAAATTGCCAGCTGTGCCTGACATTTACACACACGGATCTTGCTGCAGTTAATCAGATTTTACCATAAAAATCACAATAAGCTCAGATCTGCAGAGTCTCAGTCACATTAATTTTTCCCACATAAAGATGATATTTGGGACCTTCAGTTCAGATGATGTATTGACAGTGCAAGGCCACCAATATCCAACGTGTGCAGCTTATAGTTTCCCTAGCCCAGACACACAGTTGGCTACAACAAAACCAGCTAAAACGACTGCTTTACAAGCTACCAACATCACAGTAACTCTGACTTTCTTATGTTTCAGAGGAATGTCAGAAAAACAGCCCTGGAGCTCACCCACTGCTGAACACTTCAACAGCTGACATTGACTTGGTGCTAGTGGTAAAATGTGTCATGAAAATACTACAATTTAAATAACACAAAATTAGAGAGAGTGACCTGTAAACAAATACCCTTGGGTGTTTCTAACGGTGCTGTGTTAGACTGCACTCAAGACCTGGATTTTACTCCCTGCTTAACCCCTCTGTCCATCATAGATTTCACCCATTAAATGATAGGAAAGGGCTCCTCAAAACCAAAGGTGTACAGCAGTAGCCACATCTGGGTATCAGTTGCTTTTAGAGTTAACTTTAAAAACAAACTGTAGTTGTCTACAACTTTAACCCCTGTAACAATCAAGACTGCAAATGGATTCCTTTCAGATAAGTTTAAAATGAGCAGGACCCTTAAAGCAAACAACACATCACTAGTTCTCCTGGTCTTTTCTCACATGTAAATGACACCCCGAGTTATTACACATCCTTTGCCAAATCCCAGAGACACCAGAGGAGACCACACCACTTCTTGGCTCCCGGAGTAAAACTGATCTCAGGAATCTGGTACTCTCCTGAGTTTTTGGAGTCCATTCTCTAACTCAAAAATGATAGTGCATATGGAAGGTTGGATAAATGACTGAGCACAGACTCCCTGAAGTCTACAAAGGGATCAGAAGACAAACAGCTACGGATGTATTTATGGTCCACGTGTAATTGTTTTTTATGTCACAGTTCTGCTTGCTTTTTATAAAAGCAAAAAAGAAAAAAAAAACCACAAAAAAACCCAGAAAAACAAACACTCCACAAGAAATTGCAAGACTAAGCCAACACATCTACTGATCTTTGGAACCAATTCCACAGAATGATAGTCACACCGCAGTCAAACTCTCACCTCTTCCCATAGTTCATCCTCATCCAGCTTCAAGCTTGCTATTTCAATATTTAAGTTAAAGATTCCTGCTGCAAGCACAGATGTGGCTCCACTGGGTCAGCATTCTCTTGCTTTCTGCTGGGCTCAAGATACAAGGTTGAAGGATTCAGTTTTTCAAGTCCCTAAGAACAAATAAAACCCCAACAGTAGAGTCAAGAAAAGTTGTAACCACCATAAAGAATAAAAAAAATTCCAATGGGTTTTACAAAGAAGCAAACCATCCACAAGTTAGCTCTGAATTCTTGTAGAAATTGTCTTACAATGAAAACCAGTTCCCTCCCTCCAGCAACAAAATTACCCAGCAATAGCCTCCTGACCGCAAAATGCAGTCTGCAAAGCCTGACTTGCTGCTGAGATACAAAACTGCTGCAGAACCTCTCTAAAGGATTTGATATCCACAGAGTTCTTGCTGAAACTGAGCTGAGACACTCCAATAATGCTGATTGGTCTAAATCCTAAATGCTCTGTGCTGGCTCACAGCTTGAATCTCTGCTCAAGTCACAACATGCAATCTGCCCTGGTTACGCTATCCAACACTGTACATGTCACTGGCAAAGAAAGAGACTTTGTAAGCCCAGACCAGTTCCATAATTCAGTTTAATGGCACAACCAACCTTCAGGGTCCAGAGCAGGAAAGGCTAAAATCATTTATTTAACTACCCCATTCCTCACTCAACTGCCCATGCCACTAGATACCAGAAAAAATGGATATCAGACTGGATATCAAAAAAAAAAAAAAATTCACAGAAAGGGTCATCGGGCACTGGCAGAGGCTTCCCAGGGAGGGGGTTGAGCCACAGTTCCTGGAGGGGTTTAAGGGACTGGTAGACAAGGTGCTCAGGGACACGATTTAGTGGCGGGAATGCTTGGACTCTACGATCCAGGAGGTATTTTCCTACATGGTGATTCTATGATTCTATGCAGTGCTACTTTAAGCCAGACAATAACATCTAATGGACTTATTCTCATTGTTTGGACGACTTGGAGGCCACAACTTACGACTAACAAAACCTACCAGAATTAACAATGTTTAGAAAAGTAACAAATACAACGTCTCAATTCCATCCCAGTTTGGCCTCATGCTCAGAACATCTATTTTCCTTTTCTGTGTTATTTATACAAGAAGCATCTCACCTCCAGGTGAATCTGCAGTGTTAACAAGCTAATCCACTTTAAAAAAAAACATACCAAAACCTTCTAATCCACTGTTAGAAGTCAGGATGAAAAAAAATTAGTTCTGCTAAAATTAGTTCTCTGCTGTATCATCAAATTCCACCTTAACCAAAAAGAAAGTTGTCACCATAGACACCATGGGATACAGACCCAAAATAGAAAATTGCAGGAAAGCAGTGAATACCAGCTTTGCTCTTCACAAACTACTTGCTTCAAGGCAAAGATCTTTCCACTACAGGCACCCAACCAACCCTTTCCCTGCCTTTCCTGCCACAAGCACACACCTCCCTCCTGACCTGGGAAGGAACGTCCTTCCAACAGATGTCAGTACATCCCCTACTGCTCAAGACAGTGTGGAAATAGATCTCATCCTTAGTGGTTGTGTCACACAGGAATAGATGACAAATGCCATTCACGTATTCATCACCCATGCCCACAAGTAGCTTGGAATCACACAGCTTCTTGAATAGACCCCCTCTAGGGTCAGCAGAGCCCCTTTAGGGAGCTCCAGGCCGCCTGTCGAGCTCCCCATAATGGGATTCTCCAGGTCCCTAGATTGGTCCTTGGGGGCTCTAGGTGCTGCTGGGGCTCCTAGAGGGGCCCTGAGAGTCCCTACAGGGGTTCTGGAGGGCTCTAGACCTTGCCCAGTCCATCCTCTAGGACCCCTCGGAACCCCTGCAGGGTCTCCAGGACCCATTTGGAGTCCCTCCCAGACCCCTGTAGGATCCCTAGAACCCCAATAGGGACCACAGAACCCCTCTAGGGATCTTGGGACCCCTTTAGGGACCCCTAGATCTCCTGGTACCCATCTTGAGACCCCAGGACCCCTATAGGGAAGCTCAGGATCCCTCTGGAGCCCACCAGGACCCCTCTAAGACCCCCCAGAATGCAAGAACCCTTCTGGAGCCCCACAGGACTCCTTTAGGACCAACCCAGGACCCTTCTAGGATCCCCAGAACCCATTTAGGGACCCCAGGACCCCATAGGGAAGCCCAGGACACTTCTGGGACCCCACTGAACCCTTCTAGGACCCACTAGAATCCCTCTAGGGACCTCAGGAACCCCTAGAGTTTCTCTAGGGATTCCAGGACGACTCTGTGCCCCCCAGGACCAATCTAGGATCCCCAGGACCCCTCTAGGGACCCCAGAATCCCTTCAGGACCTCTCTACAGAACTCAGAACCCCTCTGAATCCAAGCGCCCTCTAGACCCCAACCGAGCCCCTGTAGGACCCCCCAGAACCTCTCAAGGGACCCCAGAACTCCTGTAAGGGTCAACAGAACCCCTTTAGGGAAGTCCAGGACACCTTTGGAGCCCCCCACGACCCCTCTAGAACCCACAGAACCTCTCTAGGGACCCCAGGGTGGCTCTAGGGATCCCCCAGCCCCCTCTGGGACCAGCAGAACCCCAGAAACCTCATGTAGAATCCCAGAATCCCCAGGAGCCCCCCAGAACCTCTCCAGAATCCCCAGGAGCCCTCTAGGACCCCCCAGAATCCCTCTAGACACACCGCTTCCCCACCCGGACCCATATAGAGACCCCTGGATCCCTCCGGTCCCCCTCCAGGACCTCCTAGAGCCACATCTAGTGACCCCAGGACCCTTCTAGGGTCAGAAGAGCCCCTTTAGGGAGCTCCAGGCCGCCTCTCGAGCTCCCCACGACCAATTTGGGGATAAAAATGGGAAATTAGTGACCAGCTCAGTGCTGCCGCTGTGTGGCCGCATCGCGGTACTGCAGGAAGGGGTTCAAGAGTCTCTTCCACAAGCAGCTCCTGCTCACTATTTCCCACCCAAATTGCCCCAGAGGGGTACCCTAGAGGGGTCCTGGAGAGGCTCTAGGCAGCCCTAGAGAAGTTCTTGGGTCTCCAGAGGGTTCCTTGGGGGGTCTTAGAAGGATCCTGGGGGGATCTAGAGGGGTCCTGAGGGTCTGTAAAGGGATTCTGGGGGTTTCAAGAGGGGTCCTGGTTGTCCTTAGAGGGGTCCTGCAGGGATCTACAAGAGGAACCTCTTCCCACCCCAATTGCCCTGAGGGGAACCTTAGAGGGTTCCTGGGGGTCCAAGATGGGTCCTTGGGTGTCCTAGACAGGTTTTTTGGGGTTCTACAGGTATTCTGTTTGTCCGTAGAGAAGTGCATCAAAAATACAATCCAAAGAAAAACAAAAGTAATGAAAAAAATTATCACCCCCAGGATGAAGACATGACAAAGCTACAGATCACTCATCCTGCCACTTACTTGTTTGAGGACATCACCCAGATCTACTGCTTGTGCTTCTACTGTCTCTGACTTCTCCTCTGCTGGCAGCTGGAACCACTTTGACTCACAGATGGGTTCCAAAGGAGGCATCTCAATTGCAGCTGCAGCTGTAAAGACAATTTAGTTGTTATTCTTTATTTACATATTAAGCAGAAAGAGAATACATCTGGACATGAAAACAAACAAGTACTAGTGCCATTGTCCTCATCTCCTGTAGTGCCCACAGTCATGGGGATTTGCTTGAGAGGCATCCTTCACTGTACTAATAAATTAAAGCAAAATAAAACACATTTGCTCTTGCAAGCATGCCAAGGATTAAATTAATTGCTAGAATGATGCTAAGAAAAGTCAGGAATTTGGCAGGAACCTTATGCATCCTCTGCTTTCTCTCCTAGTTGTTAGGGGAACGCTGAGGACGTCTCCAGGCTCTTCTTCAGTGCAGCATTAGAGCTCTGCCTTTCAGATTAGTGCTAAACCTTCAGCCTCAAAAAGCGCATCTGGAAGGCTTTACCAGCCTGCGGAGCAGATGAGCCAGAGATCCTTCTAGTTTTATTATCTGTTGCCTGGAATTACTAGAAATTCCAGTCCTATACACACATTCAGAAAGGGGCTTAACATCCCTTCTTTCACCTCACACTGGAAAACAGTGTCAAACTGTAGAAAACTTGCAGTTAAGCTCTCTGGTACCACAACTCCCTAGGAACAGCTGCTTCTCTAGTACCTCACAGCCCTTCTACACTAAACCCTAGGGAAACCAGGACTCCTACAGGTACTTGAAATGCAGCAACATCACTTGACACACAGCTGCTTGGCAGCTACATACATCCAGTTCAACAATACACTGCCTCACCTTCTGGCAGCTCTTTTTGCGCCCCCACCTTGTGGCACCTCTTCCTTCACTGAATCACTTTCCAGGTACGTCCTCAGGGTCAGCAAGGAACCTGCTTTTGTCTGCTCAACAACAATGATCTCAGACACACATTCAAGGACTTGAAATATAGAGACAAATCCATATTGTCTATATGGGAATGACCAGCCAAAGTGTCTGTGAAAGGCCCTCTCATAGTTCCTGAGCAGAAGTGGTGAGGAAATCAGCAGATCCTGCAGCTCAGCCTTCACAGTTGCTGGCAGGACGGGAGCACTGGCTCTGCCAGGGAGACACTTTGTGTTCCCACAGGGAAAAGCAGCACCTGCCTTTGCAGCACGGTTCTTTTGTGGCTTGACACGTTTCTTTTGCCTGGCAACCAGTTCTGCAATACCTCTGGTGGTCTTATCTGCAATGGCTACCAAAGAAAGAAAGAAAGAAATTATTAGATTACCAAGGCAGCAAACTATTGAAAGCTTTATATAAACAGAGATCCTCTTCTTTCCTATTCTCCCCATCCTCTTCAGAAGCAGGCATGTCATTAAAAACCAATCATAACCACTTTTACTCTCCCTTTGTGAACTGAAATCATAGAATCATGGAATAACCAGGTTGGAAGAGACCCACTGGATGGTCAAGTCCAGCCATTCCTATCAAACACTAACACAGATTAAACAGCCAAGAATGAACATTACTGCAGTTTCTAAACCAAGAGCACAGTGCAAAATGTACAAAAATAACTGGAAGCCTCTGTTATTTTCCAGGAGGAAAGAGGAGAAAAGTACAAATAGGCAGATTAACACACAATAAGAAGGCAAAAAATTAAACAGAGCTATATGAGAAAAAGAGTAACAGAGAGATGTGTTAGGGTTAGGGTTAGGGTTAGGGTTAGGCTTGGGGTTGTGTTAGGGTTTTGGTAAGGGTAAAGATTATGGTTATGTTATGTCAGAGTTAGTGTTATTTATGTCAGAGTTAGTGTTAGGATTAGGCTTAAGATTAGGGTTAAGTTTAGGTTTAGGGTTAGGTATTCGGGCTAGGGTTAGGGTTAGGGTCCCCAGACCATTCTAGAGCACACAGGACTCTTCTAAAGATGCCAAGACCCTTCTAGACACACCCACGACCCTTTGAAAGGCCCACAGGCCATTCCCGAGAACCCCAGGACCATCTAAATGCCCCCAGACCTTTCTAGAGAACTCCAGGACTCTTCAAAATGCCCCCAGAGAATTCTAGAGACCCTCAGGACCATTCTAAAGACCCCCTGATGTTTCTAGAGACCCCCAGGACCCTGGCATTTATGTTAGGGTTAGCTTTATGGTTAAGATTAGGGCTAGGGTTTGTTTAGGTGCTAGGATTAGGGTTATGGTTGGGGTTGAGGTTGTGTTAGGGGTTTTTTAAGGGAAAGGGTAATGGATATGTTTCAGGGTTTGAGTTAGAGTTAGTATTAGGGTTAGGCTTAAGATTAGGGTTAAGTTTAGGTTTAGGGTTAGGTATTCGGGCTAGGGTTAGGGTTAGGTCCCCAGACCCTTCTAGAGCCCACAGGACTCTTCTAAAGGCTCCCAGACCATTCTAGACACACCCAGGACCCTTCTAAAGATGCCAAGACCATTCTAGAGCCCTCCAGAACCATTCTAAAGCCTCCCAGACCCCTCTAGAGAAACCCAGGACCCTTTGAAAAGCACACAGGCCATTCCAGAGAACCCCAGGACCATCC
Source organism: Coccyzus lansbergi (assembly GCA_033558105.1). Classification (NCBI taxonomy): domain Eukaryota; kingdom Metazoa; phylum Chordata; class Aves; order Cuculiformes; family Coccyzidae; genus Coccyzus; species Coccyzus lansbergi. The sequence continues at coordinate 279,476 of JAUMJK010000839.1, forward strand.
AAAGTCCCCAGACCCTTCTAGAGCTCCCCAGGACTCTTCAAACTGCGCCCAGAGCATTCTAGAGACCCTCAGGACCCTTCTAAATATGCAAAGACCCTTCTAGAGTCCCCCCAGAGCCCTTCTAAAGGCCCGTAGACACTTCTAGAGACACCCAGGGCCATTCTAAAAAACTCTGGACCTTTCCAGAGACCCCCAGGATCATCTAAAGTCCCCAGACACTTCTAGAGAACCCCAGGACTCTTCAAAATGCCCCCAGAGATGTCTAGACACCTTCAGGACAATTCTAAAGACCCCATGACCTTTCTAGAGACCCCCAGGACCCTGGCATTTACGTTAGGGTTAGATTTGTGGTTAAGATTAGGGCTAGGGTTTGTTTAGGTGCTAGGGTTAGGTTTAGGGTTGGGGTTGTGTTAGGGTTTTGGTAAGGGAAAGGGTAATGGATATATTTCAGGATTTGTGTTAGAGTTAGTGTTAGGGTTAGGCTTAAGATTAGGGTTAAGTTTAGGTTTCGGGTTAGGGTTAGGTATTCGGGCTAGGGTTAGTGTTAGGGTGCCCAGATCCTTCTAGAGCACACAGGACTCTTCTAAAGGCCCCCAGACAATTCTAGACACACCCAGGACCCTTCTAAAGATGACAAGACCCTTCTAGAGCCCTCCAGAACCATTCTAAAGCCCCCCCCAGACCCTTCTAGAGACACCCAGGACCCTTTGAAAGGCCCACAGGCCATTCCAGAGAACCCCAGGACCATCCAAAGGTCCCCAGACCCTTCTAGAGCACCCCAGGACTCTTCAAACTGTCCTAAGAGCATTCAAGAGACCCTCAGGACCCTTCTAAAGATGCAAGGACCCTTCTAAAGCCCCCCCGAGCCCTTCTAAAGGCCCCCAGATCCTTCTAGAGACACCTAGGTCCATTCTAAATGAACCAGGGGCATTCCGGAGAACCCCAGGATCATCTAAAGGCCCCCAGACCCTTCTAGAGAACCACAGGACTCTTCAAAATGTCCCCAGAGAATTCTAGAAAGCCTCAGGACCATTCTAAAGACTCCATGACCTTTCTAGAGACACCCAGGACCCTGGCATTTACATAAGGGTTAGATTTGTGGTTAAGAAATCTTCACAGGAAGATTAATCTTCACAGGAAGATTAATGACCACAGACCCACAGTCAACACAGCATGTGCGCAAGGTGACGATGACTACTGGCCTTCATCGGGAGACCCCAGGTCGACCACCGCCGCCAGAAGGAGCACATGCGCAAGGGGAGGAAACTCACAGACACTCCTCTCTTGGCATGTGGGGCCTGCTAGGTGGAGATTGGCACATCTCCATGGGAAAGGCAGGTTACAGGTGCATTGACTGGCATGAAAGACAGCCCCAGAGCAGCTGAATGAGAGGGGCAACAGGAAGACCAAGACAGAAGACCCCCTCCACCGTGGGATCACCTCCAACAAAGACCGAAACAACGGAACACCTTCTGCACCGGGACTCCCAGAGACTCTGGACATCTGTGGACCCGTGGTGGTAGCGATGAACCTCTTCCCTTCTCTCCATATCTCTTTCCTTGTTCTCTCTCTTTTTCTATCGTAAATTGCTTTATGGACATAATTAATAAAGTGCCTGTCGAGATCAAAATTTGACTCCCTTGACTCCCTTGACACTCTCTCTCTCTCTCTCTCTCTCTTTGAGTTATTATTTTGCACTCTGAAATCAGAAATGAAACGAACCATCACGAGTCCGTTTATGTGTGGACCGTGACACACATGCAAGAGAACCGGGGGATCAGGCCCAGTCAACACGGGTTTACCAAAGGCAGGTCTTACCAAACTAATCTGATTGCCTTCTGTGACAAAGTGACTTGGCTGCTTGCTGGATGAGGGAAAAACTGTGGATGTAGCTTCCTAGACGTCAACAAAGCCTTTTACACAGTTTCTCACAACGTTCTGCTTCAGAAGCTGTCACCACTGGCCTGGACAGGCACATACTCTCCTGGGTGGAAAACTGGTTGGCTGGAGGGCCCAGAGAGTGGTGGGAAATGGTGTTAAATCCAGCTGGAGGCCAGTTCCAAGCGGTGTCCCCAGGGCTCAGCGCATGGTCCAGCCCTGTTCAATGTCTTCATCAATGACTGCGATGAAGGCATCTAGTGCTCCCTTAGCAAGTTTGCAGATGACACTAAGCTAAGTGACACTAAGGAAGTGTCGATCTACTGGAGGGTCAGGAGGCTCCAAAGGGATCTGAACAGGCTGGATCCATGGGCTGAGACCAATGGGATGAGGTTTTACAAGGCCGAGTGACAGGTCTGGCACTTGGGGCACAACAACCCTATGCAGAGCTATAGACTGGGAGAAGTCTGTCTAGAAAGCTGCCTGGAGGGGAAGGACCTGGGGGTGTTGGTTGACAGAGACTGAAGATGAGCCAGCAGTGTGCCCAGGTGGCCAAGAAAGCCAATAGCATCTTGGCTTGGATCAGAAACAGTGTGGCCAGCAGGTCCAGAGAGGTTCTTCTCCCTCTGGACTCGGCACTGGTGAGGTCGCTCCTTGAATACTGTGTTCAGTTGTGGGCCCCTCACCACAAGAAGGATGTTGAGGCTCTGGAGTGAGTCCAGAGAAGAGCAACAAGGTTGGTGAAGGGACTGGAGAACAGGCCTTATGAGGAACAGCTGAGAGAGCTGGGGGGTGTTTATTCTGGAGAAGAGGAGGCTGAGAGGAGACCTCCTTGCTCTCTACAAGTACCTGAAAGAAGGTTGTGTAGAGGAGGGAGCTGGGCTCTTCTCCCAAGTGACAGGGGACAGGAAAAGAGGGAATGGCCTCAAGCTCTGCCAGGGGAGATTTAGGCTGGACTTTAGGAGGAAGATTTTCACACAAAGGGTCGTTGGGCACTGGCAGAGGCTGCCCAGGTTGGTGGTTTATTCACCTTCTCTGGATGTGTTTAAGGCACGGGTGGACGAGGTGCTGAGGGACATGTTTTAGTGTTTGATATGAATGGTTGGACTTGATGATCCAGTGGGTCTCTTCCAACCTTGTGATTTTATGATTCTAGGGAAGTAGTATCTTAGGAGCTCTAATTGCTCACCAACACAGATTTGTTTCACCCTTTCAAACCCATCCTCTCTTCTCTGTCTCCTCCCCTTGCATTTTGAATCATCCATCTCTTCTTCTCCTTTCTATGTCTAAGACTAAATGTAAAAATAAAGGGGAAACACTAGTCTTTATTGCATGTAATTTTCTTGTGCTTCCTTCAGTGGGATATGTAGAGTGGTTTTAAAAATGTGATGACTTAATGAATCGGGCATTCCAGACTCAAATGATGAGTTTCATCCAGAGATTCCTAGTCCAAACTAGTACTGAAAGTACTGAAAAGTGGAAAGAATTGCTTTCAACATCCCTATTTGGGCTGATTTGATGGTTTAGCTTTTGTGCAGTTGAAGATGTGAGTTGGACACAAAGGTGTAACAGATGATTGGAATAGATGTGAGTGAATTTGGGATTTCCCAAGAACAGGGTGAAACAGCTGACAGCCTCTTTAAAACCCTCTGCTCTGGAGAAATAATTATTTATCGGTGTCTGAGAAAATTAGAAAGAAGACTAGAGTTCTGAGGACTCTGCCTGAAATGGGAAACCAAAAAATCAGGGTCCGAGAAATTGCTGAAGGTCCTTCTCCGTCTGTGTTTTACAGGGAGACTGCAAGACAAGAAAGATGCAGAGAAGGAGGCTCGAACCTCTCATACAGGCTGTGACATTATCACACTTGTGGTTTCACCATGTTCCTGTCTCAGCAGGATGAAATGAAGCTCAGCATGGATCCAGAAAATGGAACTGTAGTCACTGAGTTCATCCTAGAGGACTTCTCTGGGCTTGACCAAAGACTGCAACTACTTCTCTCTCTGATCTTTCTGCTCATGTACCTGACAACAGTGGCAGGGAACGGAACCATCATCTTCCTTATGAGTGTGGATCACAATCTGCAAGCCCCCATGTACTTTTCCATCAGCAACCTGGCCTTTCTGGAAATCTGGTTCACATCCTCCACAAGCAACAAGTTGGAGGCTGCAGACTGACTGGAGGGACCCCCCCAACTGATTCTGATGCCCCCCCAGGGACCCCTAAACTGACCCTGACAACACCCCCCTCACGACCCCCAGACTGACTGCAGGGACTCCAAAACTGACTATGACCCCATGTCCCACCAAGGACCCCAAAACTGACTCTGACAACCTCCCCAGGACCCCCAAACAGACTGCAGGGATCCCCCAGCTGACCCTGATTCCCCCCAAGGGCCCTCAATCTCACTGTGACACCCCTGCCCCTTCCCCCCCCCCGGGCTCCTAAACTGGGCATGACACCCACCCCCACACCCCTGGACCCTGAAACTGACTACTGGAACCCCTAAACTGATCCTGAGTCCCTCCCCAACCCCTTCTTTGAAGCCCCCTCCACTCCCAACCCCCTACCTGGAGTCCCTATCTCCCCCATCTGAAGCCTCCAAACCCCTACCTGGAGCCCCCAACACCCCCGTTTGAAGCCCCCAACTTCCCCCTGGAGCCCCCAGCTCCCTGATTTGACGCCCCCTGCACCCCCAGGCCAGCAGCCACAGCAGCCGGGGGTGCCCCCCCTGCAGGATTACACCAAGGTGTGGGAGGAATACTACGAGAAACAAAGTAAGACTCCCCCCGAGTCTCCCCACAATCCTCATTCTTTGAGTTGGGGGGTGGTTGGGGGCAGAGGGGTTTCAAGACCCCTCATTCTCCCACTCCTCCACTTCTCACAGTGGCCCAGGTGGTGACGGGAGGAGGCCCTGGAGACCCCCCGGACCCCCAACCCGACTACAGCATGGCCTGGGCCGAGTACTACTGGCAACAGGTGGTCAATTACGGGCAAGTGCCTGGGGCTGCCGGGCCTGCACCACCCCCCACACAGCAGGGACAGCAGGTAACCGCTTCCCCCCCAGGCCAGAGAACCCCAAATACCACCCCGAGACCCCTAAACACCTCCCCCACAATGCGCCTGGGGAGCCATGGGAACCTCTGAGACACCCCACCCACATCCATGGGAATCTCTGGAACCTACCCCACATCCATGGGAATCTTTGGGACACCCCTCCCAATCCATGGGAATCTCTGGGACGCCCTCCTACATCCATGGGAAACTCTAGGAACCTCCCCGCCCCATCAATCCATGGGAACCTCTTTGACCTCCCCACACCCGCCCCCCCCAAAACACGCATACTCTGGGACCCCCCCTTGACATCCATGGGACCCCCCCCACATCTATGGGACCCCCCCCATCTGGCACCCATGGGAGCCTCTGGGACACCTCCCCCTCCATATCCATGGGATCCCCCCCAAAATCCATTGCCCCCCTCCCTGGACCTCTCCCTCATCTATGGGACCCACCCAGAACACCTCCTCAGCCATGGGAACCCCAACTTGACGCCTCTAACTCTGGGACCTCCCCCACCCCCCAAAATCCAAAATCCCTAGGACTGACTCCCCTCTTAATGCTTTTTTGCCCCCCCTTTCTGCCCCCCTTCCCCCCTTTCTGCCCCCAATTCCCCTCTTTTCCCTCCCTTTTCCTCTACCCCCTCTTTCCCTTTATCCTCCTTTTCCCTCTATCTCCCCCCTTTTCCCCCCTGTCCCAACCCTTTTCCTCCCTTTTCCCCCCATCTCCCCCTTTTTGCCCCCCTCCCCCCCTTTCTCCCTTCCTGCCCACTCTTCCCCCCCACTTTTCCCCCTCTTTCCCCTCCATTTCCCACTCTTTCCACCTCACATACTCTCTCTCTCTCTCTCTCTCTCACACACACACACATACTGATTTTGGTGTGAAATCCTGCAATTTAGTCTTGAAATCCTGCAATTTTGGGTCATTTGGGACAAAAATTGGGATTTAGAGCTGAGTGCTGGGCTCGAGGCAGGTATTTTCATTCCTGGAGATCCTTCAGGGTCAGGGAAGGCTTAAGGGGGGGTCTTGCCCCCCTCCCTGCAGGATTCCACCTGATTTTTGGGGTAAAAAAGTGGGTAACAGAAGCTCCTTTGGGACCGTTGTTGCCATAGCGACGGGGTGTTGGGACCACAGCCTGTGACCCTGCAGACAGCAGGGATGCATGCACAGTGTGAGTTGGGGGGTGAGGAGGGCTCTATAGGGTCTGGGGGAGTCTCTAGGGGCTGGGAGGGCAGGGGAGGGACCTGGGGGGCCCTATAGGGGCTGGGGGGTGGAAGAAAGGGGCTTGGGGAGGTCTACAGGGGCCAGGGGAAAGTGGTTAGGGAAGGTCTATAGGGGCAGGGGAGGGAGCTAGGGGGGCTTGTGGGGGGTCTATAGGGGCCGGGGCTGTGGCAGAACTGAGGGGCTTGTGGAACCCATAGCAGCTGAGGGATCAGGGAAGGGACCATGAGGGCTGTGGGGTCCTATAGGGGCCGGAGGCGAGGCCCATAGAGACAGGGAGATCTCAGAGAGCTGGGTGGAAGGGGGGAGTCTATAGGGACCGGGGAGGTGGAAGAAAGGGGCTTGGGGGGATCTATAGGGGTTGGGGTGAGGGGCAGGGGAGGGACCATGAGTTGCTGTGGGGTCCTATAGGCGCCAGAGTGGGGAGGGCCTACAGGGGCCAGGGTTGAGGGGGGAAAGGAGAGGTCTATAGGGGAAAGGGAGGGAGCAAGGGGGGCTTGGGGGGCGTCTATAGGGGCTTGAAGCGGGACAGAGATGGGCTGGGGGGGTCTATAGGGTCTGGGAGGGAGGGGAGGGACCTAGGAGGGTTAGGGAGGTCTATAGGGGCCGAAGGGGGGGCCCATAGGGACGGGGGACACACAGAGGTACTTGGGAAGCCTAGAGGGTTTTGGGGGGGGGGGTCCATAGGGTTTATGGGGGATGGCATAGGGATCCTATAGGGATTTTGGAGGGCTACAGGGGCTGCCCTCCTCCTCCTCATGGCATTAACCCCTTCCTTTCCTTTGCAGGAACCCCAGCTGAAGCCATGGCGTCGCTGGTGAGTTGGGGGGCACCCCCGGGACCCCCAGAGACCCCCTGGGGAACCACAGGGACCCCTAGGAATCTCCCAGAGGCAACTCCTCCGGGGAACCCCAGAAACCAAGGGGACCCCTGAGGACCCGCAAGGTCCCCCAGAGACCCCCAGGGATCCCCATGTGACTCCTGTGGGACCCCTGCAACCCCCAGGAGAGACCCTTGAGGACCTTGAGACCCTTGAGGACCCTCAGAGACCCCCCAGGAATTCCCATGGGACCCCCAGGGACCCCTGAGAACTCCCAGGGACTCTCAAATTCTCTGCTCTCCTCCCAAGGCACTAACAGCGGCCAAATGGTCACTGAGTACATGGTGCGGGTGCCCAAGTGAGTCTGGGGGTGTCGGGGGTGGGAGGGGTGGGGCTCAGGGTGGCTGTTGGGGCTCAGAGGGTCCTGGAGGTTATGGTGGGGGCTCAGGGGGTGATGGAGGGTTGAGGGGGGCTCAGGGTTTTGGGGGGATGGGGAGCTGAGGTGATGCTGGAGGGCTTGGGGGGTGCTCAGGGGGTGTTGGGGGGACTAAAGGGGGCTGAGGGGGTGTTGGGTGGCTCGGGGGTGTCTGAGCCATGCTGGGTCCACACAGGATGGGCAACAAGCTCTACAACATCATGGCTTTCAATGCCGCCAACCACGTCGACTTTGGCACCTGGAACCAGGTGAGGGGATTGGGATTGGGATTGGGGGGATTTGCAATGGAAATGGAGGGACTGGGAATGGGGGAATTTGGGAATGGTGGGATTGGGGATAGTGGGATTGGGATTTGGGATGAGGGATTGGGATTGAGGGGATTTGGAATGAGACTGGGGACAAGCATGGAGAACGGAGGGATTTGGGAGAGGGAGTTGGAATGGGGGGATTTGGAATAGGCTAAGGATCAGGGGTTGGGGATGGGGGCATTGGGGCATGGGATTGGGAATGGAATTAGGGGGATTGGGAATGGAGGATTGGGGAATGGGATTGGGAGAACTGAGATGGGGGGATTGGGGACAGGGATTAGGAATAGGAATGGGTGGATTTGGAATTAAGTGATTGGGGATGGGGGGATTGGGGATAGGGATTGGGGGTTGGTATTGGGGATAGGAATGGGAATGGGATTGGGAGTAGGAATGGGGAGGATGGGGTACAGGGCTGGAGGCCAGAGGAATAGAGTGGGATTGGGGCTTCAGCTCCGATGGGATTTGGGGGGATCTGGGGCCTTGGGGATCCCAGACAGAGTGTTCTGGTAGGCGCACATGGAGTGGGACCTGAGCAACAAGATGATTCACCAGGAGGAGGAGATGCCCGAGTCCAACGCCGGCAGCGAGTACAACCGGCAGGAATTCTGGACCGAGGATCAGCCCTGGCTGCTGCACGTCAATGGGAAGGCCGGGCCCAAGTGTGCTGGGGTGGGATCGGGATTGGGATGGGAACAGAATGAGATTGGGATTGGGAAAGAGATTGGAATGGGAATGAAGGTGTAATGGGGGTAGGAATGGAAAAAGGGATGGGACTGGAAGAGGATGGAGGTGGAGATGGAATGGGAAGGGGAGGAAATGGGAAGGGGATGGGATTGAGATTAGGAATGGGATTGGGAGTGAGATTGGGATGGGAATGAAGGTGGGATAGGAACAAGATGGGAATGGGATGGGAATGAAGATGGGATGGGGAGGAAGGGAGAAAGGGATGGGACCGGAAGAGGATGGAGGTGGAGACGGAATGGGGAATGCGCTAGGAAGAGGATGGGATGGAATTGACTCAATGGGATGGGATTGACTCAAGATGGAAATATGGGTGGGGATTGAAGGGGAATGGGATGGAGGCAGGAATGGGGATGGGAATGAGATAGGGATGAGGATGAGGGTGGGTGGGATCCAGATGGATGGAGACGGGAGAAAGGATGAGATGGGGGTAAGGATGGGGATGGAGTGGGATAGGGATGAGGAGAAGCTGGGAATGGGGTATGACTGAGGGGATGGGATGGGGATGGGATGGGATTTGAGATGGGATGGGATTGGAGACGGGATGGGACTGGAGATGGGATGGGTTCTCAGTGTGGTCTCCGCAGGTTCAAGGGCATGAAGAGGGGCGGTGTGATGGACAACGCCTCCTACTACATCTTCACTCAGTGCCCAGACGGCGCCTTCGAGGCTTTCCCCATCCAGAACTGGTATAATTTCACCCCCGTGGCCAAACAGCGGACGCTGACGGGAGAGGAGGCCGAGGAGGAGTGGGAGAGCTCAGGGACGCCTGGATGGGGACACTGGGTTGGGGACACTGGGACAGGGACACTGGGACAGGGACACTGGGACAGGGACACTGGGTTGGGAGAAGGGGAATGTGGACACTGGGATGGGAGAGAAGAGATGGGGACATCTGGTTGGGGACATGGGATGGGACTGGAGGAGATGTCCCAGGGCAAGACGGGATGTCCTGGAGGTGGAGGGGACATGAAGGGGCAGCAGGGACACCTCAGAGCCCCAGGGGACACCCCAAGATACCAGGGAGAACCCCGGAATTCCAGAGGGGACCCCAAAGTCCCCCAGAGCCAGGGGTGACCCCACATTGTTCCCCCAGGTGGAACAAAGTGCTGAAGCACTTCAGCATCAGGCTGCAGCGGCAGCTGCGCAACCAGGACGAGAAAGAGGAGGAGACAAAGAAGAAGGCCAAGAGGAAGAGGTGGGGGGACCTCAAAATCCTGGAGGACGACATTGAGCTCAACTCCAAGGAGACTGAGGACAGCGAGGCTGAGGGTGAGCCACGGCCACCAAAATCACTGATTTCACCTCAAAAGCAGTGGGTTTCTATCTTAAAACCACTTAGTTTGTGCCAAAAATCACCATTTTCCCCTAAATAATCACTGGTTTCCCCTAAAAACAAGTTATTGGTTCCTCCACAATAAGTTCCCCCAGAAAATCACTCATATACAAATAAAACCACCATTTTCCACCCAAGATTACAGATGTCCCCCCTAATATAACCAAATCTTCCCCTCCAAAGCACTGATAACCCTCAAAAACCACTGGTTTTCCCCCAAAACCACTGATCTTCCCCACTGATCACCAGTTTGTTCGCTGAAAAATCACCGCTACCCTCCCAAAATCACCAGTTTGTTCGCTGAAAAATCACCGCTACCCTCCCAAAATCGCCAGTTTGTCTGCTGAAAAATCACTGCTAACCCCCAAAGTCACCCATTTTCCCTCCAAAATCACTGGTTTTCATAAAAAACCACTGATTTTTCCCCAAAACAACACTGATACCCCCTTAAAAATTCACTGATATCTCTCAAATGGCAGATGTCACCTATAGAGTCGCTGATATTCTCTCAAAATCACTGATATCCCCCAAAAGAACCGATTTTCCCCAACACTCACTGGTATCTGTCAAAAGTCACTGATGGCCCACAAAAAAAAAATCACTAATATCCTCCTCAAAATCGATTATTTCCCCCAAAAATCATTTATGTCCCTCAAAAATCACAGATTTTTCCCCCAAATCTCTCATTTCCACCAAAAATATCACTGATTCCCCACAAACACACTGATTTCCACCAAAAATTCACCAGTTTCCCCCAAATCACCAATCTTCTCAAAAAATTAAATGTTTTCCCACCCAAAAGTCACTATTTCCCTCCAAATCCCTGTTTTTCCCTACAAATCCCCATTTCCCCAACCCTCATTTTCCCCCAAATCCCCATTTTCCCCCAAAATCCCCCTTTTCCCCCTCCAAATCCCCGTTTTTCTCCCTAAATCCTTTTTTTACCCCCAAATCCCTGTTTTTACCCTCCAAAATCCTCCTATTTCCCCCTAAATCCCCATTTTTTCTCCCCAAATCCTCATTTTTACCTCCAAAATCCCCCTTTTCTCTCTAAATCCTCTTTTTAACCCCCAAATCCCTTTTTCTACCTCCAAATCCCCATTTTTTTTCTCCACAAATCCTCATATTTTCCCTCCAAATCCCCCTTTTCTTCCTCAAATCCAACTTTTTCCTTCCAAATCTCCATTTTTTAACTTCCAAATCCCTGTTTCTTCTCCTCAAATCCCCATTCCCCCCCAAAATCCTCATTTTCCCTTGAAAAAACCCGTTTTCTCTCCCCAGATCCCGTTTACCCCCAAATCCCCCTTTCCCCTCCAAATCCCCATTTCCCCCCCAAATCCCCATTTTCTCCCCTCGAATTCCAATTTCACCCCCCAAGTCCCCGTTTTCCCCCCACCCCCACTTCTCCCCCACAAATCCCCATTTTCCCTCCTAAACCTCAGTTTTCTCTCCCGATATCCCCTTTTCCCATCTAAGTACCCATTTACCCACCAAATCCTCATTTTCCCCCCCCTAACCCCCAAAATCCCCGTTTTTTTCCACCAAAATCCTCATTCCCCCCCCACCCCTAAATTCCCATTTTTCCTCCCTCAGGGGAGAAGCCCCCTCGCCCCAAGCCCCCAAAGGCCAAGAAGTGCAAGAAGATGAAGGCCTCGGATGACGAAGCCTTCGAGGACAGTGACGATGGCGACGTTGAGGGCCAGGAGGTCGATTACATGTCTGACACCTCCAGGTGGATCTGGGAGGATTTGGGTCGGGGGGGGGTCTGGGGGGTTTTGTGGGGGTCCCTGGTTGGTGCTGACCCCCCTTTTCCCCACAGCAGCTCCAGGGAGGAGGAGACGAACAAGGCCTCCCTGGCCAAGGAGGATGAAGCACCCAAAGGTGGGACCCCCCACTTTCTTCTTGGGACCCCACCCTTTTTTTTCCTGGGACACCCCCTCTTTTATAGGATCCCCTGTGCCACCCTACACCCCAGTTTTTCCTCCCCCTCCCAGGCATTGACGAGGCAAACGAGAGCAGCGAGGAGAGTGAGGAGGAAGAGTGTGAGGAGGAGGAGAGTGAGGAGGAGAAGGCATATGAGGCGGAGGACGAGAAGTGCGAGGAGGAGGAGGAGGAGGAAGATGAGGGGGAGGACGAGGGGGAGGACGAGGAGGAGGACGGGGAGGAGGATGATGATGATGAGGAATGTAAGTGCCCCCCCCGGACAATTTGGGGGGTTGTGGGGATCCAAGCGGTTGTGGGGGGCAGTTTGAGATGGATTTGGGGGGGGGGGTAATTTGGGGGGTGGGAATGCAGTTTGGGGGCAATTTGCGGGGCAATTTGGGGGTGAGGGGGGATTCAGGGGGTGGGGGACAGTTTGGAAGGGATTCAGGGGGCAATTTGGGGTGTGGGAGGGCAGTTTGGGGATCTGGGGGCATTTTGGGGGGACTGTTTGGGTTCTTTTGGAGGCAAGAAAGCACCTTGGTGCAAAAAGGATATTTTGGAGGTTCAGGGGGGGCTTTTAGGGTGTAGGGTGGGCTTCTGGGGTGCCCCAAAAGCTCTAAATTTTCTCCTTAATGAACTTGTGGCTGATTCATTGGGGCTGTTTTGGGTGTGTGGGGGCAGTTTAGGGTATAAAAGGGGCATTTTGGGGCACAAATGGGGCAGTTTGGGGTTCAGGGGAGGCTTTTGGGGTGCTCCGACCCCCCCAAACCTCAGTAACTGGGGCTAAAGGGGTCATTTTCCACCCTCAGACAGCAGCAATGAGTCTCAGACCTCAGAGGAGAGCGACATCGACAGCAAAACCTCTGCTGTCCTCCTCCCCGTGAGTTGTGGTATCTGGGGGAGGCGGTTTGGGGGTCCCACAACCCCTCACTGACACCCCTGTTTGTGTTTTGCCCCCCTCCTCAAATTTTAGAAGAAAAAGACCCCCCAAAGCGGGAGTGACACGGCTCAGCCAGCGGCTCACGGGGTGAGAGCCTCCCCGGGATACCTATGGAGCAAGGTGAGGGGGCAATTCTCCAGCCCTTGGGGCGATGCCCACAGCCCTGGGGCAATTTCTGGGGCAGATTCTGGTGCCCTGGGACAATTCCCAGAGCCTTGGGGCAATTCCCAGAGCCCTGGGGTAATTCCTGGAGCAGATTCTAGTGCCCTGAGGCAATTCCTGAGGCAGATTCTGGTGCCCTGGGGAAATTCATGGTGCCCTTGTGCGGTTCCTGGTGCTCCTGGCAGACAATTGCTGGAGCTCTGGGGCAGATCCTGACACCCTGGAGCAAATTCTGGTGCCCTGGCAGGCAATTGCTGGAGCCCTGGGGCAGATTCTGGTGCCTTGGGGCAATTCCTGACACCCTGGGGCAGATTCTGGTGCCTTGGGGCAATTCCTGACACCCTGGGGCAGATTCTGGGGCAATTTGAGGCCCCCCGGAGCAGTTCCCCCACCCCATTTTCTCCTTTGCCCCCCCCAGGTAGCCGCCAGACCCCGAAGCCTCAAGCCACCAAGCACCTCAAGCTGGAGCCGCAGCCACCACCTGGCAAATCCACCCCCAGCAGCAGGTGAGTGCAGGGCTCTAGGGGTCTCCGATGGATTTTGGGGTGTCCCCCGGGTTTTGGGGTGTCCCACCCCCATTCCCCTCCCCAGCCCCCATTTTTACCCCCTCGACCCCCATTTTTGCCCCTCCCTGGTGCAGCTGAGGGAGGAGACTGTGTACTGCTGCCTGGTTTAGGGTCTCCCCATTGGATTTTAGGGTCTCCCCCTATTTTTGCCACAACCCCCCCCCTTTTTAAGGGTTCCCCCAAGCCCCCATTTTTCCCCCCCATCCCTGGGTTGTGCAGCTGACAGGACACTGACTCTGGGTTCTGGACCCGCTCTGAGCTCAACATATTTTTTGAGGATCTCCCCCCATTTTTTGGGGTCCCCCCTGATTCCCCCGTCCCCCCTCAGGGAGGTGCATCTGCTGGAGGAGGCCATGCACCAGCACCTGATGCAGAAGCCAATGACGGCCAAGGATCTGCTGAAGAAATTCCTGACCAAGCACACGGAGCTGAGCAGCGATGCCACTGTCAAGGCCCTCGTGCAGCTGCTCAAGCGCCTCAACCCCGAGTGCAAGATCATCGGGGACAAGTTACATTTCTTCCTATAGGAGTAGAGACCCACAGCGACCCATAGAGCTCCATAGCACCCCTAGAACCCTCACTTGAGAGAGTCTGGGGAGGTTTGGGGTGGTTCCGGGGGAGATTTGGGGGGATCTTAGAGGGATTGAGAGGATCCTAGGGGTATTTGGGGGGCCATGAGGGGGGTGGTTGGGGAGTCTGAGGAGGGTTTGGGTGCATCTTGGAGGGGTTGAGAAGGAGCTGGGAGGGGTTTTAGGGGTCCGAAGGAGGGGGGTAAAGGGGTCGGGGGAGTTTTGGGGGTCCTGGAGGGCTTTTGGGAGTAAGGGGGGATGGGGGTGTTGTGGGTACCTTAGGGGGATTGAGAGGGTCCTGGGGGAGAATTTGTAGGGGCTTGAAGGGTATTTGGGGAGGGTTCAGTGGTCCAGGGTGGGGTGGTTGAAAGGTTCTGAAGGAGTTTGGGGGATCCTGGGGAGTCTGGGGGTCTTCGAGGGGTTGAGAGGAAACTAGGAGGGGTTTGAGGGGTCCTGGAGGGGATTCTGGGGGGTCTTAGGGGGATTGAGAGGGTTCTGGAGGGGGCTTGGGGGGGGTCCTGGGGGAATTTGGAGGGGTTTTAGGGGGACTGAGAGGGCCCTGGGGGAGGGTTGGGGGGTCCTCCTCACAGACTGGCTTGGTTTATTGCCCTAACTTTAAAAATGTAGAGCCAGGGCACAGAAAAATTAAGTCCCAAGTAGATTCTCAATGCTCAGAGCACTTTCTTAACCAAAGAGACACAAGTTGTCTGCATGTAGCTAGTTGGCAGGCCAGACACTTTCTCCATGTGTCTAAAGAATGCCTCATCAGACATTTACAGAACAAAACCAGATGAAGTGCTTCTTGTAGAGGAGAATTTCTCATTTCACCTCCTCACAAGCTCTAAACCAGCCAGGGATGGTTGGACAGCAGAGACTTGCACCCCTAGACAGCAGTTTGCTGGTACAGGGATTATTTCTGCTCTGTTTTTATTCCTTTCAGTCCCTTCTCTGAGCTCTGGCAATGTCAAGCATCCAGCTGGGTGGATAGAACTAAATTAAACTTCCACAGCGCTCACAGAGAACCGACATTGATGTAAATCTGAAGGAAATCAACCTACAAAGACTTATCTGGATTTTCTCCCTATGAAAAAAACATTCAGGGGCTTAGGAACACCCCGGAGGACAAGAAGAAGGGCTCGCAAACACAATTGATGTGATAAACATGTTTAAGGGAACTGTCCTCTAGAACATAAACCCAGGCTGAGCTCACTTGTTAATCAACAAGATGGTTTCCTCCATCCCAGATGTGACTAGTGAGCACAGCACAGGGCTGGCAACTCATGGCAGTAACAGGGCAACAGCTGAGAGAACAAGTTCTGTTTCGTTGCTAAACATTTGTATGATCTGTATTGCAGGGAATGGTGTATTTATATAAAAAAATAAATTCCCATAGAAGCATAAATGAGTAGGTTGGATTTGGGGGGCTGAGGGAGTAGGGGTTGGTTTGGGGGTTTCTTGAAAGTTTCTTTTCTTATTATCTTGAACAGATAAAAGAAGGAGAAATGCCTTGGTTTTAAAGCAGTATTTTCAGTTTAAAAAGGAAAAAAACCCAAACACAACTCACATTCTTAAATGAAAAACCATTATTAACAAAAATAAACCAGCTTGAATCACCCCTGGGAAAGAAAATTAGAGAATTAGAGAACACATTTAACATATTATAAATGTTAAGCATTTAAAACATATAACATATTAGAGAACAAATTTAACCTGAAGCTCCAGGTTTCAATAGACCTTTGAACAAATGATATATTGAAATACATAGAACAGTTACTAAATACTCATGTAAAATGGTGCTGCTCCTCACAGAAGTAATTTAACTGTTTACGTTTTATATTTACAGAATGATTTATGTATAACTGACCTAAGTTTATGTATGAGTTAATCATTCAGAATTTATTCCTTTGGAAAATGCAGATTTTTAGTGAAGCTAGGCTGTAGAATTGATTGCCTTGTGTAGGTGCATTTTTGTGTAGTGAATTAGAATGCGAAGAGGAATTTCAATTAGTAATGCTCACAAAAATATGAGCATAAAAATACAGAAGTCTTGCCTGGCACGGAGCATAAGCAGATCATATTACTGGCTACAGAGGTCATACAGGAATGGCTGATGGTCTTCAGTGTGGTTCCTTCTGCTTCTTGGGTTACACACTGCCCAGGCTCTCCAGGCAAAGTGATTCCTTAACTAGACCTTCTCCCCTTGCTGGAAATGAGAAGGACGCAGGCTCGAGCCAAGGTGACCAAAAAATCCAGCGTCACTTGGGACCAACATGGTATGAGCACATCGAGGGCCGATCCACACAGAGCAACATCTCTGGCACAGCCACCCCCACCTCAGGGACACCCTGATTCCCTCAGCTTTTCGATGCATCCACTAGGAGGATGAAAACAAAGGTACAAGAAGCTGTTGGCTGCGTTGGCCAAACAAGCTGGTTTCCAGTGACATGACAAATATTGTCAATGACAACACAGCTAATTAAAAACACATCAACTCCAGTTTGTTTCTACCGTGTGTGGTTTGTTGTTTGAAATAAGGTCCTAATTAATAACATGCCTGAATAATAATATTTTTATTAATTGCAAAACAATTGTCCTGTATCGCTGAGATTAAAGCTGTTTTAAACTTAATCCAACTGGAATTGAAGAGCAGGGTCTCTGTCCACCAGAAGACTCCTGCCTATGAGTACTCAGAGTCAGAATATGAACCTCTGGAGAGAGACGAAACACTGGAGGGAGACGTGGACCTTAATAAGAAAAAAAAAAACCCACAGAAAAAACAAAGTTAATTCCAAAGAGTCCCTCACCTCATTTTTTAACTCCCAAGTTAAATCTTTTCTTCTGTTCATGTGCATCTGTCAAAGCTTCTCTCAGCTACTGACATAAGCGCTGCTGCCAACTGGAGAACTCGATAACATTTCAGTTTCTGCAGCAGAGAACCACAGCAAATAAAGGGAAGTGAAGAGGATTTCTCTCATGTGTGATTCCTCCAAAGCGCTTTGAGGTCATAGGCAGATGCGGAAAATGCATCAACTGCCCCTGTTCCAGTTCCAGCTCCTGCTAGTTGTTACAGAGAAGACTCAGGAAAAAAAAGATGCCTGTTCCTTAACAACCACTGCCATGTTCTAACTCTCTGTCAGCCACCATCTCTGCCGTGTTTGAGCTGGCAACCTCCATAGGAAATGCCTGTCCCTGCTAATCCCTTGGATCATCCACACCATCTCATGATCGAGAGGCAGAATGGGGCTCCTCCTGATTCTCCCAGAAACTCTGCCTCTCTGTTATGGGCACAGAAAGTAGTTAACTGCAAACGTAATGCCTCCACACCTTTGGAATTTTTTCATATTCCATTGGTTCCTCAGCAAACTCATTTGTAAATATGTCTAGCTTGGACTTCTTTGATTCCCTGTTAAAATAAGTTGGACCTTTATTACAAAAAGATATCAAGAAAAAAAAAATCTTCCCAGTATGAGAATCTGTCGCCTGCCTGCAAATTCCAAAGGGGAAGATCCTGTTTAAGTAAAACCGGTTTAGAATTCCTACCACTTTTAGGGAAAGGTTTAGGATGACAATTACCCAGTTTTCAGTTTGGAGTGTTTACCCTCTGCAGTGAAATAATTTTGAGAAAAAGACTGAGTTGTTTGTGCTTATGCCAGACACATGTTAGTGTAACTGCAGTCCAACCTGCTATCAGAACACAAAAATGAACAATACAATTTCATTGGGGAAAATATTTTCTCCTCTTTACATATTCATTGTCCTCTCACTGGATAAGGACGGGAAAGAACATCCTGGCTTGCATCAGCCACGCTGTGGCCAGCAGGACCAGGGACAGGATCCTCCCCCTGTACTTAGCATAGGGGAGATCACAACTCAGTAAACAGATGACCCAGACCCTCTGTCTCCAGGGGAGAGGAAGCATCTTAGCCATTTGAAACAGCTGAATTGAAGATATTCAAAAATGTTCCTAGAAGAACAGCATTGACTTTTCCAAGTATCTGCTCAATCGGTATCAACCAAGTGATTGATCAGGAGATTGATATCTTCAGCCCTATCAAGCCACTATTCAAAGGTATGGCTTTCCATCTCATCCTTTAATTATAGGTAGTTTTTATAGGGAATGACATTTTCCTCAAAAAGGCCTTCATTTTTCAGAGCCCTCCTTTCAGTCCTACACTGGAGGTTTAGCTTGAATGCTCTTCCTGCAAGCACACCTCCTCTCCTTGAAAGCCAATTCCAATTAAGCCATTTAAAAGTTAATCGCCACTTGCATTCTCCACAACTGTGCACAATTATTCCCTTGTAAATCAGCTGTGGCAGAGGCTCTGCCTTATGGCCTCCTGTCACAGCGTACAAACAGGAAGAGAGTGAGGGTCTGTAGGTACTCACAGTTCCTAGCCTGCTCTTCCACCTGCTGGGCACCTTCTCCTGCCCTGCTTGGGATGAGCTTTGGGAAGAGGAAAAAGAACAAGATCTCATTCAGTTGAACTGAAGAGAATGTTTTTACAGCAATCCTGCAGCGATAGTCACTCACCAGCTGTGGGCATGGATTGTCCTTGGGGGCCTGGGAGAACTGGTGCTGACGGTGCTGGTTGGAGTTGGACAGGAGAGCCCTTGGGAATAAATGCAAACAGTTGGAAAATAAGCTCTGCTGAAATGCAAGAATCACTGCATGTGTTGAAATAAAACTTCTATTCCTTTCCAACTGACTGAGAGGAAAATGGAGAAAGTCCAGGGACACTCACCGGAGCAGCCACGAGGGCTGGGGGCGGAGGTGTCTGTGGTGGCTTTTCCTCTGGAACAGGATCTGAGGAGGTGGAGGATGGCTCCACCGATAACAAGGGAGGCTTTTTCTTCTTCTCTCTGGCATAAGTTTCCCTGGAAGAGGTGTGGGAGGAAAAAGAAAAAGGTTCTAGAGAGGTAAAGGAAAATTTCCTCAAGCTCTGCATTTAGCGAAGGAAGAGAATGGATGGAATTCTTCTCTCTCCACATCAGCCTGCAAAAAACCAGACAGACAGCTTCTCCTCCTCTTGTAGAGCCACAGCACTAGAAGATGGAGCAGGGAACCGTTTACCCTCTGCAGAACTCTCCACCAAGGAGATCAATGGAGAAATCAGCTCACAGTAGAAGCAACAGCAGTTCAACCTGTTTCACTGTGAGATTTCACAGAAACCAGAGCAGGAGAAAATCTCAGTCTGGTAGCCATTTGTTGTTAAATTTTGCAAGATGCCTTTGAAACACCAACCAGAAGCAAAATGCATTTTCCCAGAGAGCGACTCCACTGTGAGCATCACTGGCATGTTTTGCAGAAGTAATCCTCAGTGTTCCACGAGTTTACCCAGTACCCAGGGCAGCCACAGCAGCCCCCGTGCCTGTAAGATCAGAAGGTGTCCCAGGTTCCCAGGTAAAGGGATAATGTCAATGCTTCCTCCCCTGCAATTACAGACACTGGCCAGCTCGGCTGTGTTCCCACTCAGACGTTTGCACATGGTTTCTCTCCTCCCCTTTTGCTCAGTCCAATCAATTCCATACTTACACATTAAGGATTGGGATGACATATTTCCCAGAGTTTGACAGCATAGCCCCCTTTGTGTTGGGATCCTCCACCTCCATCAGGAAACTCCTTGGAATTCCTGTGCACTTTTTCATTCTGGGAACAGACCCAGGATGTCTGCCCTGTTCAGAACACAAGTGCAGACAGGTATGGTCTTACAACTCACACTGCCAATGATATTTCAATGATTACTGTTGTCAGCAAAGGCCCTTAATCCTCTCCTTTTATGCAGCACAAGGGTTGTGTGACTGAAAGTCCTCTTTTCCTGAACATAGTAACAGACAGGATGTTCCCAAGGCCTGAGCAGTGTTTTGAACTCAGTTGAGATCCTTGGCTTAATGTCATGTTCTTAGGGTGAAATATCCCTCTGTTCATCATCCCCTCAGAGCAGAGACACAAACCTGCTCCTCCTCCACAAAGCAGTTCTGAGCAAGAGCTGAAACCAGGGCTCTGGATCTGTCCCTGGAGGGACTGATATCCCCCATTTCTGTACGAAGGCTGAAGTCACACTTGGTTCATTTGCAGTCACTGACTGATGTGCAAGGGCACCAACACTCACCCAGAGATTTGGGTAATTAAAACATGCAAATATTCAGTTCACGGGGTCAACAGAAGCATCTTGGCTTTACAAGAAATATTAAAACCCCTGAACTGTCATTAAAGAGTTAAAACCAGGCATATTTCCAGGAATATGGAAATAGATTAAGCAGCCCATGAAAGATCACGGAACGATCTCTGGAATAAAGGTTCAAGGTATCCCTTGAACTTTGAAGCGCTCTGCAGCATCTCTATTTAACCTCTGTCCTCAGCCCCAGGAAACACAGTTCTTACGAGAACAGGTTATGGGTTTGTTTCCTCCCTGCCCAGGTAAGAAAATCCAAAGCTGAGTGATCCCAGCAGTGTTTCACAGTCTTACCCCATCGGCTGAGCCGTTCCTTATGGTTTGGTCAGGTTTTCCACAATGGAACCAAGTATTTGATGACAGAGGTGTCTTCATGTAACTAAAAGGTTAGGGGAAGAAAAGAAAACACAGCTCTGTGTGTGTCTGTTATCATCAAACAAAGATCTCTACCATTTTTCTGTCATTATCAAAGGACAGATTGGACATTATCAACACTCACTTGATGGGGTCATAGTCCTGGCAAGACTGGATCATCATTGCTTTTATTTCATCTTCTACAGACGCATCAGCGCTGGCTAGGATGGCCGTCTGTGAAACAAGGAATCATTGGACACACACACGTTAGACACACATTTAAACCCACATAGACAAAGACAGCACAACCTGAGATGAAGTTGTGTAGAAATAGCTGCTGATATACAAGAGAGAGATCCTGAAGATGTTCTGGGAGCCCTCAAACCATTTCATGATGGTTCTATTTCTGTTCACCTATGGGCAAAGAGCATCCTTGGACACTCAGAACCTCAGGCTGGGTCTGCCCCTTCCATGAAGACTTGTGTGACTAACCCTGGTTTCTTCCAAGAGGCCTGGAGCCACGTATGGAGAACAAGATACCATCCAGTACTTTCACACTGACTGTTCAGCTCCGGACTGCCTGAGGGAGCAGACATCCACTGCACATTTAACCCAGAAAGATGCATGCAAGTGTCAGTATTTACATTTTGTAGCATTCAAAGGACACAACCAAGGAGTTGGGGGAGTCGTTTCCCTTGCCAGAATTAAGTTTCAGACATGGCAGCATTAAAAGGAATCAAACATTTTACAATCCTCAGCAAGACAAAAGTTCCTTTCAGTAGAAATGTGCCCAACAGGTGCTGCAGGCGGCGCACGTGGCAGGTTCTCCTCCGTGAACTTCATCCCATTCAGTGATTTAACTATGGACAACAGAACCTGCCCTGTTTCCAGCTGAGCATGTCCTTTTCACACACAAAGCGTAACAGGAACCTGACGCAGACCTGTGTCTTCCACTTGTTGAAGCCAGCTGGTTCCTTAAAGGCTAAGGCATTCAAAAGTTGTTTTTATTACACACTAGTCCAAGTACAAGCAGTGTCTAAGAGTGTGACTGCATATCAGCTGGACATTCAACCACCGCTCCTTCAGACCCATCACTCTGGGTTTGGTTTCTGTCTGCATTCACTCACAAAAGCAAGTGTTGCCTTTCTGCATTTTATACCTTGTTGGTTCATAGACATTGTTTTCCCTCAGCAGTAACAGAACCGAGATCAACATCTATGAAATTATTCCACTAACACTGACAGGAATCCTTACAGGTACTCAACTGATGTGTTTGAACAAAAATGGATTACACAACACATCCAAACCCATAAAAAATAACTAGGAATAGACCCACATTGAAAGATGGCATTAAATACAGAAGAATAGAAAACAAAAATCTTTTAACAGAATCACAGAAATGCTAGATTGTAAATGACCCACATGATCCTCAAGTTGAACCACTCCTATCACTGACTAAACTGTGCCCCTCAGCACCTCATCCATCTGTCCTTTAAGCACCTCCAGGGAAGGTGCCTCAACTCCCTCCCTGGTCAGCCTGTTCCAGTGCCCAATGACACTTTCTGTGATTTGTTTTTCCTGATGTCCAGCCTGAACCTCCCATGGTGGAGCTTGAGGCCATTCCCTCCTGTCCTGTCTCCTGTCACTTGGGAGAAGAGCCCAGCACCCTCATTGCTCCCTACAACCTCCTTTCAGGCAGTTGTAGAGAGCAATGTGGTCTCCCCTCAGCCTCCGCTTCTCCAGGATAAACACCCCCAGCTCTCTCAGCCGTTCCTCATAGGGTCTGTTCTCCAGCCCCTTCCCCATCTTCGTTGCTCTTCTCTGGACTCGCTCCAGAGCCTCAGCATCCTTCTTGTGGTGAGGGGCCCAGAACTGAACACAGGATTCAAGGAGCAGTATCACCACTACCAAATCCAGAGGGAGAATCACCTCCCTGGAGATGTTGGTCCCACCATTTCTGATACAAGCCAAGGTACCATTGGCCTTTTGCAACCCATTGCCTCCTCGCTGAGCCAGCTTGTGCTCGAGAGGGCAGAGGCACTCACAGGTTTTAGCTGCTTTATCTTGTGCTCCTATATTTTTCTGAAATATTTTTTTTTCCCCAAAAATGTACCCCAATTCATTTCTTCAATGAGAGAGGGAAGAAGTTTCCAGTAGGAAGAGATTTCTCAGTCTTGGAATGAATGTTCTCTTCAGCAGGAGGAACACTCCTCTGCACTGAGCTCTGCCTTCTCCCATCTCTGCAACCAGACCAACTCGTCATTCAATGTGCCAGCCCTGCGCCTGCTCTTGCAGAACGATCATTGGTGCTGCCCCAGACAAAGTCACACTCTGTAAAGCAAAAACCACAACTGGCTGCACAGCAAAACTCGGCTGCTGTCACATCTGCTCACATGCCACACACACACGGATGCATTCCTGACAGCAATGAGGGACAGGGACACCATTCACAGAGTGGACGTCCAAACAAATCCCACTGCCTTGTCTGCAGTTTGAGTCCTACAGCTGATGAAATCATGCCACATTCCAAGAGGGGATCTAGTACTGTCACGACTAGAAATTCAGAAATAGCCAGGCCATTGCCAAAGCTCCAGCAATGCTTCTTTTCTGGCTGGGCAGTGTCCCTGCCCTCGAAATGTCCATCACTCACACCAATTCAATTCTGCTGCAACAACTGGGCTCATCTGCAATGCAAAATCAATGAAACTAATGAAGACCCATGAACAGCTTCTGCAGTGCTGCCGCTTTGTGTCCTGGAGATGAGGAATATTGCAACACCGTATTGAGGCTGAGAAGGTGCTCCCCTTCTCTCTTCCCAGTTTGGGAACTGCTTATTACAGGGCAGGATCAGAACAGACACTCATTGTAAAGCTAAAACACATAAATTTAATTAAAAAAAAAAAAAGAAAGAAGTTTTGTGCTCATTGCAGTAGTTCTCAGTGACAGAGCACAGTATCAGATCTAAAAATATCAAGGCAAAGCTCTCTTTTTTTAGCCTTTAATGAGAATATTATCTATTTACCTTAATCAGTTGGACCAGAGCTGTTGGTGCAGAGGAGTCATAAACCTGTGTCAAGAAAATCAAACATAGAGTCAAGTTCTACTACCCAAACGCAGCCACAGAGAACCTCTGCTCTGCTCTGAAAGCCTGCACTGTATACTCTGTGTGGGACTGAAAGAGGCATTTCCAGGCTGGTGTCATTTGTATTTGCTCACAACAAAGCCCAAACCTCTGGCAGTGTAAGAGTGCCGTGAGGTTAATAAGAAGAGGCTGAGATAAGCACACCAGCTTCAGATCAGCTTGTTGTTCCACAACGGCTCAGAGAGGGACACCTTTCAAATGCTCACAGCAGTGCTGGAGTCGAAGGGGAGAGGCAGCTGCCAATTTTCAGCTAAAAAGTATTTTAAAAATACTGGGAGAAGCCTGGCTGGAAAGCTGCCAGGAGGAGAGGGACCTGGGGGTTTTGGTTGACAGCCGACTGAACATGAGCCAGCAGTGTGCACAGGTGGCCAAGAAGGCCAATGGCATCCTGGCTTGGATCAGAAATAGTGTGACCAGCAGGTCCAGGGAGGTGATTCTCCCTCTGTACTCAGCACTGGTGAGGCCGCTCCTTGAATCCTGTGTCCAGTTCTGGACCCCTCACCACAAGAAGGATGTTGAGGCTCTGGAGCAAGTCCAGAGAAGAACAACGAGGCTGGTGAAGGGGCTGGAGAACAGACCCTATGAGGAACGGCTGAGAGAGCTGGCGTTGTTTAGCCTGGAGAAGAGGAGGCTGAGAGGAGACCTCATTACTCTCTACAAGTACCTAAAAGGAGGTTGTAGAGAGGAGGGAGCTGGGCTCTTCTCCCAAGGGACAGGAGACAGGACGAGAGGGAATGGCCTCAAGCTCCGCCAGGGTAGATTTAGGCTGGAGATTAAGAGGAGGTTTTTCACAGAAAGGGTCATTGGGCATTGGAATAGGCTGCTCAGGGAGGTGGTTGATTCACCTTCCTTGGAGGTGTTTAAGGCACGGGTGGATGAGGTCTTGAGGGACTTGGTTTAGTGTTAGATAGGAATGGTTGGACTAGAAGATCCGATGGGTCCCTTCCAACCTGGTTGTTCTGTGATTCTGTGATTCTGATTTAACAGCTTCCATATTCCAGAACTGAGAGTATCCTAGACTCAAAAGCACAAGGACATGCAGGTCCTACACATACACATTTTATTTACATTCAATTAAAATTAAAGCCCTGGGAAAAAGCCTGTGTTGGAAATCTTCCACTGATGGGTCATTAAAAGATCACATGACCCATGACTTGAAGTTACATATATGTGCACGTGTGTGGAATCAATTTCAGGCATTGGAATTCAGGTGGTGAAGCACCATCTTAATGACAACTCATATTCCCAAGCAGAACCTTCACTGTCATTATAGGCAATACAGCTGTTAATCACCCTGCAATACAAGCCCACAAGCAACTTTCAAAAACTAGTACCCAGTCAGATGTGCTCCACCTTACACAGCTGGACACCCAACTGCCTCTGCCCCAGCCACGGTCACTAGTCCTGCTGGTTGCCCAGCTCAGAGGAAACACTTAGCTGTGGGTACTAGGGATTAGCATGTCTCACACACTCTCTTCAAAGATTCTGCTCTTCTAACCCAATGACTTTCCTAACCAGATTTGACTGAGAAGTTACAGATCTGGTTGATTTAGTTCTCAGTGTCTCCATCTCCCCTTACACAGTGTTACTTCAAAGGAAAAATACTTACATTTAAATTAGGAAAAACATATTCCCTTCCCAAAGAAAAAGTTCACCCTCCTTTCAGGTAAAGATTTCAACATGTCCTTCTGTAAACTCACACTTTAAACTTTTGGGAGTGGTCAAATTTATACTCCAGTCAAATCAGTAGTCAAGAAGAGAGAAATTCACTCATCGTCTTACTTGACTTCTGCTTTGGCAACAGGCTGCTCTCTAAAATGAAAACCCTCGACCAGAGACACACTTTATATCTGTTCATGCCTTGCAATGGCATGAACAATTATTTATTACTATGTAATTCTTTCTGTAATCACAAACATTGCTTAGAGAAAAAGAAACATTGAAAAAATAAGATTTCAAACCCAATATTTAATGACCCCCCTACCTGACCAAAAGGAAGTCTTGACTATAAAATGTATTTGTCATCTAATAGTATTAATATACTCTTAATACTGTATCTCAGAATTCATAAGCTGTAACTTGGGTTTGTGTCACCATATGAAATTTTGTATGTTGAATATCAAATGGAAAAAGACAAAGACCCTCTTTTAAAAACAACATCAAGAAAAATCGAATCAGAATAAAACTCTTGTTTCCTTGAAACCCTAGAATTCAACACAGCCTACAGAGCCTGTTGTTTTGAAGGCCTCATCTTAAGCCATTTACCAATCTGAAAACACACTTGGAGGAGAGTTTACTCCTATAACATTGGGGGGATTTCCACAGGATTTTAGAATGCCAAGAGTTTGAGTTTTGAAATATGACACTTCAGAACCTTGAAATAAATTCTGATTTTGGGTCTTCAGTTTACCAGATTCAACTGGAATTCAAATATAACAACAATCAAGTTGTTAGCATTGTCGTGACAATAAACACATAACACACTTGGGAGGGTTATATGTTGGTGCTTTATTGGGGAGGCCCCCAGGGATCGGGGAATAACTTCCCAAATCAGTCCCCCACCCTGTCACAGCTTGATCGAGATTTATTCTCGTGAGGTTTCGCAATCTAATGTATATTCAACAGGTTACATCATTGCCTAATGCATATGTTTATTTCAATGACTTCATCAACAAGTTTTATCAGCTCTTTGAAGTTCACAACAGATTCTTACACCTTAAGGTTTCATACAGGCTATTGTTTATCAAGCTGATTCAACAATCCTCCTTTAGCTACAAGCAATCAGTTTGTTACATTAATCTTAGGCTTTCTATGAGGAACAGCTATGTGGGTATTCTAGCTCACAGCTCCATAGACCACAAAGTAACAACTCAAGGTCTACCAAAGAAAAGTTACCAGTGAGAAACAAGAGAAGCATTATAACAGCACAGTCACTCACTGTTGCAAAAGAAACTGAGCCTGTATAAGGCTTTGTATTCCTGACGTTGTTAGCATTACTAAGTAACTGAGTAAGTAACTTTCTACACCACTAAATTTTAAGATTTCTTGTAACTTTAAAACTACTACATACATTTAAATAATTTCTTTTCTTGATTTGCAACTAATTCAAACTACTGTATATAATAAAGTTTAAGATTTCTTGGTTTTAGATTCTGGTTCCAACAAAGTCAGGCTAGAAGAGGAGGGCCGCGTAATTTGAACATGTTTTTGGTTTGTTCCTTCTTACACCAAACCCTCACTTCCTACTACTGATTTTTATCTGCATGCAAGTGTGGGATGTGGGAAGATTTGACAGAGAACAAGGCCTGGATGCTGTGAAGGAGCTGGTAAGAAAGGCACAGAGAGTTTTTACCAGGGTCTGAGAGAGGACACAGGGTGAGGGTTTGACACTAGAAGAGGACAGAGTTAGATTGGACAGTGAGGAGGCTCTGGACCAGGTTGCCCAGAGCAGTGGTGGCTGCCCCATCCTGGAGGGGTTCAAGGCCTGGTTGGATGGGGCTTGGAGCCCCTGAGACAGTGGGAGGTGTCCCTTCCCGTGACTTCTAACCCAAACCCTCTTGTGAGTCGGAGAATCAGTTCATGGGTTCAGAGCTGTGGTTGAGGGAAGCAAACCGAGGGCCTATGAGGAGCGGCTGAGAGAACTGGGGGTGTTTATCCTGGAGAAGAGGAGGCTGAGAGGAGACCTCATTACTCTCTACAACTCCCTGAGAGGCGGTTGTGGAGAGGAGGGAGCTGAGCATTCCTCCCAAGGGACAGGGGACAGGACAAGAGGGAATGGCCTCAAGCTCCACCAGGGGAGATTTAGGCTGGAGATTAGGAGGAAGTTTTTCACACAGAGGGTCATTGGGCATTGGAATAGGCTGCCAAGGGAGGTGGTTGATTCCCCTTCCCTGAAGGTGTTTAAGGGACGGGTGGATGAGGTCCTGAGGAACATGGGTTTGATAGGAATGGTTGGACTCAATGATCCGATGGGTCTCTTCCAACCTGGTTGTTCTATGATTCTATGATTCTATGATTCTATGATACTGAACAAATCTAACAAGGCCTTGAAGCAGAGAGACGAAAGATAAACATGGGCCAGTTGAGAGGAACCCAGCAGCTAGTTCAGTGGGAACGAGTACCAGCTGAAAGGAAAACAATGGACATGAACTGTCAACATAGTTAACTTTAGTATAACTTGGTTCCTTGGCATGCATGGTAGTTTAGCCAATAATATGTTGGTAATAGCCTTATGGACAGCTACCTTTAGCCAATAATACACTGTAGTCACCCTCATGGGCACACAGTGATATAACCAAATGGGGTATATATAAAGATAGCTAAGCTGAATAAAGGTGCTTGCTGACTGTTTAGATTGATCTCTGCATCTGTTTTAACACAATAAGCCAAGTGACTTCTTATCCCCATCACCCACATGGCCACCAGTGACATCACAACCACCATCTCAGGCCAGATTCCTTCTCCAGCCTTGTTCCTCACTCAGCTATGAAGAAGCTCTAAGAGCCTGGCCCCACTTTCCAGTCCTGCCCCTAGACATTCTCAGCCACCTCTGACCTCACAAGGGCTATCAAAAGCTACTGATCTGTGACATAATCAGGCACCAGTGACATCACAAGCCCCTGGAGAACACAAAGGTGGCTGCGAGCATAGAAGGTGTGGTGGTAGCAGAGACATCCCATGTTCCTGTGCAAGGCATGAGCCTGCTCCTAGTCTGAGACCTCCTCAGCCACCAGGGACATCCCAAAGCAGTGGCACAAACCAGGGTTTTGCTTCTGCCCTGCCACCCCCTTGGGATGCCAAGACATCATCACACCCTCACAAGCAAAGGGGCTGCTCCTCTGATCAAACCTTCTCAGCATTTTGGCCTCAGAATCACCTGAAGAGCCCAGGGCAGCCCGTGCCCTGCCACCCACTGACCCAGGAATCAGCAAAAGGCAGGGGCTGGTTCTGCCCTAGAACATCTTTAGGGACCTGTGACCTCATAGACAGCACCACAAGCCAGGGCACTGCTCCTGCCCTCTCACCCAGCATCAGCACAAGCACCTGCGGGAGCCAGAGGCCTGTTCCTGACCTAAAGTGCTTTTGACAGGACAAGGTCTTGATGACCCTGTAGTACCTTATCATGGAGTCATAAAGTGGTTTGATTTGGAAGGGCCCTCAAAAGTCTTTCAGTTCCAACCCCCTTCCATGGGTAGGGACACCTCCCACTGGATCAGGTAGCTCCAAGCCCAATCCAGCCTTGCTTCAATCTGGGCCAGGGCCTCACCACCTTCACAGGAAAAATTTCTTCCTAAATCTCATCTGGAGATGAGAGTGGACACAGGGAATGAATCCATTGATTTGCTTTGCTTGTGAAAAAAAAAATTTTGCATTACCAATCAAAATGTTTGTTTTGTCTAAAACTGTGTGTTTTCTCACTTCTATCCTTCCAGTTGTCTCCCCCCATCTCACCATGAGGGAACGAGTAACTGGAGGAGTGTTGCTGAGCTGCTACTGGAGTTAAACCATGACAGAGCTTTCTGGTGCTGTACATGCTGCTGAAAGGGTTCAACATAGAATCATAGAATCACCAGGTTGGAAGAGATCCATCAGATCATCGAGTCCAACCATTCCTATCAAACTCTAAACCATGTCCCTCAGCACTTTGTCCACCCGTCCCTTAAACACCTCCAGGGAAGGGGAATCAACCACCTCCTTGGGCAGCCTATTCCAATGCCCAATGACCCTTTCCATGAAAAACTTCCTCCTAATCTCTAGCCTAATTCTCCCCTGGCAGAGCTGGAGGCCATTCCCTCTTGTCCTGTCCCCTGTCACTTGGGAGAAGAGCCCAGCTCCCTCCTCTCTACAACCTCCTTTCAGGGAGTTGTAGAGAGCAATGAGGTCTCCTCTCAGCCTCCTCTTCTCCAGGATAAACACCCCCAGCTCTCTCAGCTGTTCCTCATCATGCCTGTTCTCCAGCCCCTTCACCAGCTTTGTTGCCCTTCTCTGGACTCTCTCCAGAGCCTCAACATCCTTCTTGTGGTGAGGGGTCCAGAACTGAACAAAGGATTCAAGGAGCGGTCTCACCAGTGCTGAGTACAGAGGGAGAATCACCTCCCTGGACCTGTTGGTCACACCATTTCTGATACAAGCCAGGATGCCATTGGCCTTCTTGGCCACCTGGGCACACTGCTGGCTCATCTTCAGTCGCTGTCAACCAACACCCCCAGGTCTCTCTCCTCCTGGCAGCTTTCCAGCCAGACCTCTCCCAGTCTGTAGCTCTGCATAGGGTTGTTGTGCCCCAAGTGCAGGACCCGGTATTTGGCCGTGTTAAACCTCATGCTGTTGGACACTGCTCAGCGGTCCAGCCTGTTTAGGTCCCTTTGCAGAGCCTCCCTACCCTCCAGCAGATCGACACTTCCACCCAGCTTAGTGTCATCTGCAAACTTGCTAAGGGTACCCTCAATGCCCTCATCCAGGTCATTGATGAAGACATTGAACAGGGCTGGACCCAGCATTGAGCCCTGGGGAACCCCACTTGTCACTGGCCTCCAGCTGGATTTAACATCATTTACTACCACCCTCTGGGCCCTACATCCAGCCAGTTTTCTACCCGGGAGAGTCTGCACTTGTCCAGGCCAGAGGTGAGAGTTTCTGTAGCAGAATTCTGTGAGAAACTGTGTCAAAGGCTTTACTGAAGTCCAGGAAGATCCATCCACAGCCTTTCCCTCATCCAGCAGCCGAGTCACTTTGTCATAGTAGGTGATCAGGTTAGTTTGACAAGACCTGCCTTCTGTTAACCCATGTTGACTGGACCTGATCACCCGGTTCTCTTGTATGTGCAGTCAAGATCACCTGTTCCATCACTTTCCCTGGCACTGAGGTCAGACTGACAGGCCTGGAGTTCCCTGGATCCTCCCTGCGACCCTTCTTGTAGTTGGGCACTACATCAGCCTCCAGTCCAGTGGAACCTCCCCAGTCTTCCAGAACTGCTGGAAGATGATAGAAAGGGGTTTGGCCAATACATCCGCCAGCTCCCTCAATACCCTAGGTTGAATCCCGTCTAGCCCCATAGACTTGTGGGTGTCTAGTTGGGCAAGCAAGGCTCTGACCACTTCCTTTTGGATCATGGGAGCCTCATATTGCTCCTCTAGTTCTGGGGTTTGTACACAGAGGGAACAGCTTTCTTTGCAATTAAAGAATGAGGCAAAGAAAGCATTGAGACTCTTCTATGACCAAACTCTTCTAAAGCCTGAATAAACACTTCTATGACTTGATTCTTCCATAGCCTGACTATTCTATGACCTGAATCATCTAGGACCCAGTTCTGCTATGAGGCTTCTATGACCCAACACTTCTATAAACCTTCTGTGACTGAACTCCCCTACTACTACTCCATGTCCCAACTCTTCTATCACCTGTGACACAACTCTTTACAACTCCTTGGAGCTGTGTGAGAGCCTTGACATCTCACTTAACTCTATTGACTTGCATTTGGAATTACATGGAATAAGTGCTCCCAATTTGATTTGGCAATGTGAGAATGTTCATGACACCAGCGTCATTGCAGGCAAAGCCAGATCTGCCTGTCCAGGGTCTAGGGGTCAGGACTTGGCCTTCCTTCTTCATCAATCAAACCCAGGCTTTTCTCAGCATCACAGCTGCCTGCACAGTGCTTTTGCCTGTCTGCAATCATGGCCTCCAGTTCTCAACTCTAACAAGTCCCTTGGGAGCCCTTGTCTGGAAGGATCTTCACTGAGACCAATTAATACTTCAAGGTACTCTGAGTTCTGCTGTTGACTTCTTGAGTGTTTTCCTCAGCCTCCTCTCAGGACTTGAGGTTCAAGGACTCAGCAGCAAATCCACCCTGGGATTCATTAAAGTACAGAAAGCCTTAATGAGCTCTTTGTCTTTCCAAAGTTTTCCTCAGGTCTTCAAGCCCTGTATGGCTCTTTCCTAGTGTGGTTAAAGCCAAGGATTTCCAAGTTCACCTGTTGAAATTATGTTTTAATGTTAAGTTTCAATTTCCTTACATTTCAGCTCACAGAAGAGGTGACACATATATTCTTCAATGGGCACCGATACCAAGTGTCACCTCAGGAGGTCTGGGCACCATGGAACATGAGCCAGCAGTGTGCCCAGGTGGCCAAGAAGGCCAATGGCATCTTGGCCTTTGTCAGAAACAGTGTGACCAGCATGTCCAGGGAGGTTATTCTCCCTCTATACTCCACACTGATGAGAGTGCTCATTGAATCCTGTGTTCAGTTCTGGGCCCCTCACCACAAGAAAGGGTGTGAGTCCAGAGAAGACCAACGAAGCTGGTGAGGGACCTGGAGGAGTTTATGAGGAGCAACTGAGAGAGCTGGAGTTGTTTAGCCTGGAGAAGAAGAGGCTGAGAGGAGACCTCATTGCTCTCTCCAACTCCCTGAAAGGAGGCTGTGGAGAGGAGGGACCTGGGCTCTTCTCCTAAGTGACAGGGGACAGGACAAGAGGGAATGGCCTCAAGCTCCACCAGGGGAGGTTCAGGTTGGACATAAGGAAAAAATTCTTCACAGAAATGGTCATTAGGCATTGGAACAGGCTGCCCAGGGAGGTCTTGACTTGCCTTCCCTGGAGGTGTTTAAGGCAAAGGTGGATGAGGTGCTGAGGAGCATGGTTTAGAGATTGGTGGGAATGGTTGGACTTGATGATCTGGTGGGTCTCTTCCAAGCTGGTGCTCCTATTATTCTATGGAGAAACATCCCTTGAGGTCTGACCCTGCATGGACAGACTTGTTCCTCACTTCCCCAGACCCATCACTACTTTTGTTGCCCCCCTGGCACTTACATCCCTTTTCCTTCCTTCAGACTCCCCTGCATCCCAGAGCTGAGTGTTCCAGCTCCAAAGCACCATCTCCCTCTGCTTTCCTTACAGACCGAGCTGCACACAGATCTGCAGGAGAAGAAGAAAAGCAAAGCATGATGAAGTTTTCTAATCAATGGGAAACTTCCCTCCTCCCCACTATGCTCAGCACAAAGTGTTTTTTGAGGTCCCTTCCAAATCAAGCCATTCTATGATTCCATGATAAGGTACAGTAGGGTCACCGAGACCTTGGCATGTCAAAAGCACTTTAGGGCAGGAACATGCCTCTGGCTCCCGCAGGTACTTGTGCTGATGCTGCTGGTTCAATAGGTGACAGAGCAGGAGCAGGGCCCTGGCTTGTGCAGCTGCTTCTGCTGCCCCTGGTGCCTCAGGAGCTGACTGGGAATGAACAGATGAGGTGGTGCAGGTCCTTATGAAGTCACTGGTGGCTCTGCAGCAAGTAGGGTGGGGCCTGCATGTGGCTTTGCAGCTTTTTGTGGTGTCCCAGGTGTCTAAGGAGATGATAAGGCAGGAGAGAGTATTGGTCTGTGCAGCTGCTCGGGTTGTCACAGGTGGGTGAGGAGCTGATAGGCCAGGAGGAGGCCTCTGGCTTGTGCTGGTGCTTAGGATGTCAGCCCTGACTGATCAGAGGGCAGGGCAGGAGCAGGGCCCTGGCTTGTGGTGCTGCCTGTGAGGTCTTAGGTCCCTAAAGATGTTCTAGGGTAGGACCAGCTTCTGCCTTTTGCTGATTCCTGGGTCAG
The DNA here is from genome assembly GCA_033558105.1 of Coccyzus lansbergi. NCBI lineage: Eukaryota > Metazoa > Chordata > Aves > Cuculiformes > Coccyzidae > Coccyzus > Coccyzus lansbergi. Next base: position 312,680 of record JAUMJK010000839.1, read on the forward strand.
TGGGTGGCAGGGCAAAGGCTGCCCCAGGCTGTGCAGGTACTTCTGAGGCCAGAAGTGCTGAGAAGGTTTGAGCTGATGAGCAGCTTCTTTGCATGTGAGGGTGTGTTTGATGTCTTAGCATCCCAAGGTGGTGGCAGGAAAGGATTAAAGCCCTGGTTTGTGCCACTGCTTTGGGATGTCCCTGGTGTCTCAGGAGGTCTCAGACCAGGATCAGGCACCTGTCTTGCACAGGAGCATGGATGTCTCTGGTACCACCCCACCCTGTATGCTTGCAGCTGCCTTTTTGTTCTACAGGAGCTTGTGATGTCACTGGTGTCTGATTATGTCACAGAGCAGTAGCTTTTGATGACCCTTGTGAGGTCAGAGGTGGCTGAGAATGTGGAGGGGCAGAAGCAGACACCTTGCCTGTGTTGACAGTTTCTAGATAACTCCTGGCTGAGAAGCTGTTTGGGTATCAACAGACACCAGGCTGGAGCATCTACTCCTTGTGTCACTTTGTCCTGAGAAGCTGTCTGGGTGGGACAAGTGACCTGGCTTGTGCAGGTGTCTGTGAGGTCACGAGTGGCTGAGTAAATGATAGGAGAGGAGACTGGGGCCAGGCTCTTAGAGTGTCTTGTGTTGTCCCTCATGGCTGAGTGAGGAACAGGACTGGATAAGGAATCTGGTCTGAGATGGTGCTTGTGGTATCACTGGTAGATGTGTGGGTGATGGGGATGAGAAGGCACTTGTCTTATTGTGCTGGTTTGTTTTGGGTAGAGTTAACATTCTTCTGAGTGGCCAGAGTGGGAGTGAAGTTTGGATTTGTGCTGTTGGTGACCCAGGGAGGTTTTATTATTGCTGATCAGGGCTTACACGACATCAAGGTCTCCTCACATGGCTCCACCAGGGAGTGGATGCAGGATGCACAAGAAGCTGGGAGGGGACACTGCTGGAACAGCTGACCTTAACTGACCAAAGGGAGTTACTGTAACATAGGATGCCACACTGCAAAAAAAGAAGAGATTGAGGATGTTCAAAATGATGTGTTTTGTCTTTCTAAGAAACTGCTGATGGAGCCCTGCTGTCCTGGAGACAGCTGAACACCTTCCTGCCAATTGAACAGAGTGAATGAATCCCTTGATTTTCTTTGCTTGCAAGCACACTTTTGCTTTAGCAATTAAAATGCTTTTGTCTCAATCCATGTGTTTTCTCACTTTTCCCTTCCAGTCCTCTCCCCCATTGAAACACAGGGAAAAGGGTGAGTCTCTGTTTGGAACTGAGCTGTTACTGGAGTTAAACCATGACAGTGCTTTGTGGTGCTCTACATGGAACCAAAAGGGTTGAACATGAACCACCACAACAGACAATAAATCCAGATTACACACTGGGCACACTATGAGTTACATTATAATTACTATGAAAAAGAAGATGGGAAATTTAGTTTGTATGAAGAACATCCAGCTATTAGTTTCCAAACTGTGTCCTTGAGCTGCTGATTCCTGAAGCTGTAGATGAGGGGGTTCAGTGCTGGAGGTACCACCACATACAGAATTGATACCACAAGGTTCAGAGATGAAGAAGAGATGGAGGGGGACTTCAGATAGGCAAATATGCCAGTACTGATAAAGAGAGAGACCACAGCAAAGCGAGGGAGGCATGTAGAAAAGTCTTTGTGCTGTCCCTGCTCAGAGGGAATCCTCAGCACAGCCCTGAAGATCTGCACATAGGGCACCACAATGAAAACAAAACAGCTAAAAAAATAAACAGGCACTAAACAAAATAAACCCACCTTCCCTGAGGTAGGAGTGTGAGCAGGAGAGCTTGAGGATCTGGGGAACTTCACAGAAGTGATGTGCAGGCATAAATGTTCGTTAGAAAAACTGCAGAAATGTTAGGTAAACTTAGACAGCTTAGCTTACTGAAATACACACTGTCTGCTGGCAAAGGCCTTGAAGACCTTGGATGTTGGTAAGAGAGAAGCTGGAATGCAGAAGCAATTGCAGCTCGACCAGGATGAGACTGCGCCTGTGCACAGTTTAAATTCGGGGACAGTTCTTGAGGAAGATGAAGGTGACTTCAGCCCTGAGACCCCGGCCACAACATCACGCCTGCGCAAGTATAGAAGAAACTTCTTGAATCTAATTATAATAAGGAGCGGGGAAGGTCATGAATATGTAACAGGTGCTTATGAATAGGCTGTCTTCACACTATATCTATCTGCTTGTTAGACTGTTTGGTGTGTGAGTTAGGAGGAGGACCCCCTCGCACCCACCGGCAAATAAACACATACCTGCTTTATAACCCTTAACAGAGTTATATAGTTTGATTCCGCAAAACAATTTGTCACCCCAGATGGGACACCCTCTCTGTCCGGCTGCAGGACCGGTGGGGAGTGGGACATTCTAGGCGCCACTGGACTATTTCTCCAGAGAATCTCCCATCCTCATCCGATCGCTGCAGGAAGAGAGACAGACCATCAGTGGGCGGACAAGGTATGTGACTTGGGGATATGGATACTTGGTAACTGGAAAGAGGGGATGAGTCTGTAAGTCGTGTATGGGACACGTGATGATGAAGAGCCAGAGTGCTCCCCCCTGAGAATTGGAAGGAGGGGCAGAGTCTGTAAGTCATGATGGGATGCCTCACGCGATGACGAGACGCTGTAATGCTCGCCTCTGGGAACTCGTGGGCCCAAAGAGACGCGTAGTGAGGAAGGCTGTAGGGATGGATTCCCTAAGCTTGCCAAGACTTGATAAGGCGGTTAGATTAGGGATAGCTATCAAAAAAAAAAAAAAAAAAGGGAAAAAAAAAAAACCTAAAACCCACCAAAAAAACCTAAAAAACACAAACCAAACCAAACCAAACAAAAACCCCCAACAACATATTTCAAGTGTTGTATGTGCCCAGTACCGTGTTTGGTTCAGATATCCATAATATCAGAAATTTTTGATCCAATTTGACTGGTCATAACTAACACTGTGCGAGTTGGGCTGGCCCTGAAATGAATGGCTGTGTGTTTGAGATGCAGCATTGCTGCAAAGCGAGTGAGGAGTTCTGGTTGTTGTGTGTTGTTAATTTGTTCTGTGCTTCGTGAATTTTTAATGTATGATAAAATGCTGGAGTTTGACAAGAATTTAAAACTTTGGATACTGGTGGGGAGAGAAGTGGGTACGCTGGTGTGGATTCAAGTAGCCGACCTGTGCCACCAAGGAGTTTCAAGTACTATGCTGGTAAAACTAGGCAGGACAGGTTGCTCACTCTGAAAATATCTAGCAAAAGGGAAAAGAGAAAAAAAAAATGGAAAAACCCAGCCTTGCGGCTGTGTGTGTGTATGGGTGCCCCCCCCTTCTGCTTCTTTGCTGAGTCCGCGGGAGTTAAACATGTTAACTCTGTAGGGAGATACTGGGTTATGAACTATTCTGTTCGTATAAGAATAATGAGCAAACCGGCTATGATAGGGATTCCTAAACAGGCTTTGTTAGGAGATGGGAGAAATTATCCTTAAAATTTTAAGAGTACCAACTATTGATTTATCCAAAATTTGTTGTCTGATTATTTCTGCAGACAGTTTTATTGTGTATAATTGGGGAACAATACATTCATGTTTGGTATATGTGTGCATATATTATGTTTATCAGTAATGTATGAAAGGTTGAACTACTGCCTAATTGGCAAGGACAAAACTTAATGTAATTTAACAGAAAGTATGATCAGCAGTGTAAAAGAAAGTTTGATTCTAGAAATCCAGGACCTTGAGGGGAAAGACCGGGAATGGGTTAAAGAACAGTGTAAAGAAAGGTTTTAGTGAAAACTAAGAAAGAAGGAGGTGAAACTAAGGAAAAGGCAAACTAAAGAAACTAAAAATGGAAAACAAAAAGAACCCTCTGGGGTGTGTATTAACACATTGGAAGCATGTTGTTTGGAACTGGGAACACTGAAAACAAAAAGACCCTTATAAAATATTGTAATCAGTGGTAGCTACTTTACAAATTTGATGATGGGGTAAAATGGTCACTTAATTAGACAATATATTATAACACCATCTTACAATTAATATTGGTTTTGAGGAGAGAAGGAAAGTCAGATGAAGTGTCTTACAAGGGTATGTTTTTAACCCTCCATAACAATCTGGAGTGATAAAGGAACCGTGGAATTGTGCCCCCCTCACAGGAGCCTCTGGCACTTGCCCTTGAGCGAGAAAATAACAAGGAAGCTGGAGGTAAACTGAGGCAATTGTTGTTCAGTGTGCAGTATTGGACAAAAGTGCACAAAGTTAAACAAAACTCACCAGGCACCAGAACAGAATCTAACTGATCTTTTAAGCCTCCCCCTCAATCACAGGAACAAGATGTTGACTTGGAAAGGACCCTCACTCCTCTGGAGAGACCTGTATCCTTTCACATCAGAAAAAGTCTGCTCCAATGGTCCTGCAGGCAGCTCTCTGGGAGGTAGTAGGACCTGATAGAGAAACAATGCTAATCAAGGTACCTTTTCTACTATTGATTTAGAAGCATGGAGAGGGTTGCCTGAGAGTACCAGAATGATCTGGTAAGTGCAACCAAATATTTTCATTTTATTATAAGACTGCACAACCCCGATAGGGGCAATCTACAGTTATTATTGGAATGTTTGACAGAGATTGAGAAACAATTAAACAGTCTTAAAGACTGTGGGGGATTTGGACAAAGATTACTATAAACGAGAAGGGGTGAACATTAAAGATTATTTCCTTCTTCAAGACCCAAAGTGGGATACAAATGGGAATGCACATAAAGAAAGGCTGCAAGCATATTAGGGATGGATATAAGGGATGGAGAGAGCCATTCCCCAAACAATAAATTGGTCAGTACTATAAGCAATTGAGCAAGGTCCTTCCAAGTCACCATCTGAATTCCTGGATTGATGAAGGGACGCAAAGTACCACAGCACACTGCTGGATCTTGGGTTGAAGGTAGAAATACAACAACTAGTTTCTTTGTTCTTGGGTCACTCAGCAGGGGATATGGGGCATAAATTTCAAAAACTGTGTTCCATAGGAAATAGGAACCTGCAAGTATTGTTGAATGAGGCAAAAAAGAAATGAAAGAGAGAGGTGCAATCAGAAAGCACAGATAGTGCTCCATGTGAAGGAGAATTGATGGAGATCTAGGAAATCTACCCTAGCAGATTGTCTGGTTATAATGAATCTAGGGAAGGAGTAAAGTAAGGTAGAATTTTAATTGATGCCAGGGCAACATATTCAGTTTTAAACCAAGCTTTGATACCCCTGGGAAATGACTACAGGATGGTAAAGGGAGCAACTGGCCAAAAAGAAAAGGCATATTTTGCAAATTTTTGAAAGACAAATTGGGAAACAATGGGGTATACACAAACTCCTGCACATGCCCCACTTCCCCAAAGGCACTCTTGGGGAGAGATTTACTAGAACAGTTAGGGTCTGTGGTAAATTTTGTAAGAGGAGAAATTACTCTGGAGGTTAATTATCAACAATGCATACAAATAATGACCTTATCTCTAGCTAGTGTGCCCACAGGAGGAAAGGGCGACGAGAAAATTATGAGTCAGATATATCCTGGGGTATGGGGCACTCATGTGCCCAGAAAAGCAAAGAATGCTCCACCTGTTGATGTCAAATCAAAGAAGAGTGGCAGCCGGTAAGAATTAAATAAGATGCCCTGAAGAGAGAAGACAGGGACAAAATTCAGCCAATACCTGTCTGTAAGCCTGGCGGATCATGTCAAGTAGTCCAGGACTTATGAGCTGTAAATAAAATAATAAAAATCTCTATCCAGTGGTGGCAAATCCATATACTCTATTAACTGTATTGACACCTGAACTAACTTAGTATACCATTTTAGACCTGAAGGCTGCCTTCTTTTGCCTCCCTCTTCATGAAACCAGCCAGAAAATATTTGCATTTGAAGGGGAGAATCTCAAAAGTAGATGCAGAAATCAGCTTACTTGGACCGCAGAGTTCAAAACAGCCCTACTATATCTGGCAATCAACTTGCAAAAGATCTTGAGTCCTGAAAAGCCCTGTCTGAGGAAGAAAAACTGTTGCAGTATGTGAACGATATCCTGATTGCCACCAGGACAAGGGACACTTGCATGACATGGTTTATTGAATCTTCTAGGACTCCAGGGATATCGGGAATCCAAAAAGAAGGCCCAGATAATGCAGTACAAGATGATTTACTTGGGCTACAAAGTCAGGGCTGGGCAGAGGACTTTGAGACAAACCCCAAAAGAGGAAATATGAAACTCCAAGATTGCAAACAGTGAGAGAGTTACAAATTTTCCTGGGAATGACTGAGTGGTGCTGACTGTGGATTGACTGTTTGTTAAACTCCTATACACACTGACAGCCACTGAACAGAAACACCTTCAAAGGAATAAAGAAGCTATACAGGCCTCTGAACTACTGAAAAAGGCCCCGATGTCAGCTCTAGCCTTAAGACTCTCAGATGCGAGTAAGCTATCTTTTTTCACCTCTAATACTGGCACAGGATCCGGGCCCGTATCACCCAGCAGTTGCATACTTTTCCAAACAATCGTCTGCAACTGCAAAAGGTTGGTCTGGATGCCTGCGTGTGGTTACAACCTTAATACTAGATATTCAGGAAGCTCAAAAATTCACCCTGGGCCAGAGAATGATTATGTTGGTGTCCCATACAATGTCTGCTGTATTGGAAGAGAAAGGTGGACGCTGGCTTTTCCTACAAAGGTTCTTGAAATATCAGACTGCAAAGCTAGAAAACTGTAATTACTAACATTGTCAGTTCAGCCTCTTTTCTTAGCAGAAACACAGGGTAACCAGTACATCATGACTGACTGGAAACTGAGGCAATATACTCGAGCCATCTAGATTTAAAGGACAGTCCTATGGGAAGTGCTGAAGATTGGTTCATGAATGGAAGCAGTTATGTCCTAAGCGGTAAAAGACATTCTGGATATGCCATTATCACTAGTCAAGACATAACAGAGTTAGGACCTTTACCCATTAATGCCTCTGCACAAAAGGCAGAGATAATTGCTCTGACCCATGCCTTGGACTTGGCTAAAGGCAAAGCTGCAAATATCTATACAGATTTGAGGTGAGCATTCGGAGCTGTACATGCACACGGAGCAATCTGGAAGGAAAAAGAGTTAGTGAACTCACAGGCTAAACACATCAAACATGGACATCCTGAAGCTATTGGAAGCAGTCAAGCTCCCCGAGAAGGTAACAACCATGCAAATCAAAGCACAACAGAAAGTGAATTCGGAACTGGAAAGAGAAAATGAACTGGTGGACAGAGAGGCAAAACAGGCAGCCAAAGGAGAGGTAAAAGCAGAAGGGGCTTTGACCCCTAATGGGTGAATCTCCCTGGAAGGAGAGCCCCAATATACAAAAGAAGATCAAAAGCTCACTGCAGATTTGGAAGGGTCATATAACGAGGAGGGATGAGTTCTCACTCCACAAGGTAAATTAATCATATGGATTTTAGTAAAGGAGAAGCATAGAAAAAGGCATTGGGGAACAAAGGCCCTGTAGAAATGCCTAAACAGAGAAATTGTAGCAAAAATGTAGACATTGCTGTGAGACAAGTGACTCAGCAGTGTGATATTTGCCTCCAGACTAATCCAAAATACCCCCACACTGGAAATGGGCCTAATGGGCAAAGGCATGACAATGGATGACAATGGAAAATTGATTATTTTAGAACTTCCAAGCAAAGGGGGTATTGATATTTGTGAGTACTAACCGATACCTTTTCAAGTTGGCCAGAGGCATTCCCTACCAGAACAGCTAAGGCTCAGAGGTAACCACAACATTAATACAAGAGATAATGCACCATTTTGGAGTTCCAGAGACTCATCTGTCACTTTGAGATCCATCCAGACACTAATGAGAAGACTGCACTTCTATATATCGGCCAAGGTTGTATATGTTTAAGAACTGCTTGCATTTCTATAGTAATAGATGAGACAATTCTAGATAGCAAGAATCATTCTAATTTTTGCATTTGTAATTTTGTTAAGATTGTCGGGTGTGACTTTACTTACTTGGCACCAGTCGTATCTTACCAACTGATAAAGTCTAATTACACTATGTACCACAAATTACCACCTGTGACTATTGGAATGAACATTATATTGGCAAAAAAAATTGATGAAACATCAGGATCTGATCAAGATATTGAATGAAGTCCAAGAAAGCAAAAAAAAAAAAAGTGTCTGATAACTGTCCACCATAACACAGAGGAAATAAACAGGGTCCTAAAAAGGGTAAAGAGAAGATGTGAACCATCATTGGTGGGACATGCTATGTGGATGGTCCCCCACTGCAACTGGCATTCTAAATAAGTTTTGTCACCCCATTATTGTCTTGTTGATGTTAGTTTTATTTAACTTTGTTTTCTCTACTGTGAGAAAACTTGTTTAGAATTGGAGAACTCTTAAAGGAGTCGGGCCCTCTTGCAGGGCTGGGGAGAGTCCTGGGGGCTGGTGGCCCTCCTCTTTGTGGGGGTACTTGGAACCCCTGGGCACATTGTCCTCTGCAGGAGCAGAGGAGCCTTCTGCTGCACCAACCTTTGTCTCCTGCTGGGGCTGATTCTGCCCTGCAGCAACAGGCACAGATGAGGAGTGGCAAGCAGTGCCATGAAGGGTGGTCTCTTCTGTGCTGGCTTGCTCCTCCACATCAGAGCCTGCAGAGCTGGAGGAGGATGACTGGGGCATGGGAATGCTCTCCTCAGAGGTGGTGGGACTGATGCTGACAGCAGAGTCCTCATCTTCACCCCTGGCAGCATGGGGCGCCTGCTGGGCTAGATACTGCTGCATCTCGCTGCTACACAGACACACAGCAGTGGTGATGATCTGGCGAATTAATCTCTGTGAGTGTTGTTTCAGGAAGGGCTGTAGTTCAGCCAATAACGCTTCCTCGTTCAGCCCAAACATGCACAGGGAGTTCACAAAGATGGTTTCCATTTCAGTCACATCCTCCCAGGTTTTCGGGAAGAGCACCGTGAGCTCCCAATGAAACCACTGCACCAGGGGCCTGATGCGACCTGGGTGGCTACTGAAAAAATTTGCCCAGACGTGACGAGGGAAACCACCCACCTGAGCCACAGGCACTGGCCCCACAACCTCCTGCTCGTCCTGATGGTTTTCAGCTGATAGCTCTTCAGCTGGTGACTCTCCATGGTCTTGGACTTGGACTGCAGAATAGCCCTGAGTATTTTTAAACTGCAGTTGAAGCAAGAGATCTGTCAACTCTTCCGTGCACATGGGGCAGGTTGCACTTTCCCTCAGCCAGCGCACTCCACAGGGGAAGCAAAACTTGTGGTGACCGAGTATCATATAGCCAATACCCTCCTTATTGTCCCTGCAGATGGGGCAGCACCACTCAGTCTCAGTGGCTGCGTTCTCTGTGTCTGCATTCCCAGTGGCTGGATTCCCAGCGGCTGTGTTCTCAGCACTCTGAGGTGGACTGGGACTCGAGGATGAGAAGTAGTTCCCCATTTCTAGTGACACAGAAGCAGATGTTTTGCACTGCAAAAATGTAGAGAGGCCACGGTTACTTGCCGTCCTGGGGATGGAACAGGAGGGGAGGAAGGAATGGCCAGGTCCCTCAGGAAAGACACCCTACGGTCTCCCAGAACCCCGCTGCCCTGCCCTTGGCCAGCCCAGGGTGGGACAGTTTCCTGCACAGCTCAGCTCTGCTGCTGCAAGCACAGCCTGCGGTGCCCGGCTGCCTGAACAAGGCAGGGACAGGGAGATGCAAGGGAAGTACAAGCTCCGGGATGGGCACTGAGAGCTGCTGAGAGCAGCCCCCAGAGCAGCCCCCAGCTCTAGGAGAAGCCTGTCTCAACGTGTCTGTCCTCATGGGAGGCCAGACAAGAGACTGTGCCAGGTTTGGACAGCAGCTGCTTATTAGCAGTAAGGGCTGTGAGCTCACAATACACCCACGTGCGGTGTCACCCTCCACTGCTTGGTCATGTCACAATGGGTGCACAGCATCAGCAGAAACAAGGAAACTGAGGCTAGTGCTCAGGAGCAACCTTTCCACCACCAGGACAGCCTGGCTCTGCAGTCGGTTGCCCAGAGCCGTTGTGCCATCTCCATGCCAAAGGGTTTCAAACCCCATCGGTCAAAAATGAGGAGCACCCTGTTCTGGGCCCAGGGCTGACCCTCCTCTGGGCAGGAGGTTTGACCAGAGACCACCCGAGATCTCTGTTCTCCTCTGGGATGACTGTCACCTCTGTTATCCTCTCAAGTACATTTCAGAAGAGTTAAGGACCTACATCTGATAATTAGAAAGAAAATGCATTCTGCTCTCTGCACTGGAAGTACTTGATGTCTTGCTCAGGATAACATGGGTTTGGGTTAAATATGTACAGAAAGAAAAATGCGGTTTTTTTGAGGGAGAGGGAAGTATAAGGGGTAGAATCAGGGCTGTGTGTTTAAATCGCATTTTCTTATTTGTGCGTTGGTAGGATTTGATTAGCTTGCAGCCAGGACAAGCATTCCAATCAGTAGGTGGTCTTGCATCATTTCAGTCTCCTCTTGGGGAATTTTGCTTGTTTTGAGGCAGAAGCAGTGCTCCCAAGTTTTTGTATTTTAGGTTTAGGTAGCATATATTGTAGGTTGGTGATAGCCTTCTTCAAGAGAACTGGTTTGATAAGTGTATTGTTTAAGTAATTGAAAATTATAGCCCCTTCCGGCATCTGAGGAAGAAACAGATTAGGGTGCATTGTCACTGTGTAAATGGCTCTTTGCTTCTAGAATCTAACAAAACTATTTTCTGCATTTTGGCAGCATGGAAAGTCAATAGTTAAAACCCCAAACTCCTCCTTGGCAGGTGTCCTTTTTCCCTTGGGTATTAGCATGGTTACATGATATTTAAAAATACATGAGATTACTAACTAGAACCCTTGAAAAAGAAATGTAAACGTCCAGGGGGGTTGAGGCTGTATAAAATACCTCTTTGTCTTTCCTGGATTTATGAAATCTGATGGAATATTACTGACATGTGCCAAGGAGTGGGCGGTGGTGACTTTGTTGGTGAAATGACCTCTCCAGCACATAGTATGGACATCAGGTTCCAGGCAATTTGTCTCTAAAATCCATTCCCATTGGGTCTTATTATTTAGGGCTTAATCTAAGGGCTATCTCCTTTCTGAGAAACAAAGAGCTTGAGGGCAACCTGTCTACTTGCTTATTTAGAGGGATGGCTTGGTTTTGGAAGTAGAACCTGTGCTGTGTATCTGGTTCTGTCGTTGACGGGAAGTTAGAATCACAGAACCATAGAATGGTTTGGGTTCAAAAGTGCCTTAAAGATCATCCAATTTCAACTCCCGTGCCATGGGCAAGATCACCACATCAGGTTGCTCAGAGCCTCATCCAGTCTAGCTACAACCCTTCCAAGGAGGAAGCATCCACAACAATCTGGGCAACCTGGTCCAGTGCTTCTCCACCCTCAGAGTACACAATTTCTTCCTAATACCTAATCTAAATCTACAGATCAGAGCCCTGGTGGCTTCGCACTCCCCCTCCTGGGGCAGAACAAGGGAGGAATGGAGAGGGAGGAATGGGTGATGAACGAGGGAGGAACGAGGAACGAGAGGGGAATGAGGGAGGAACGAGGAACGAGAGGGGAATGAGGGAGGAAGGAGGGAGGGATAGAGGTAAATGAAGGAGGAACAAGCAGGGAACGAGGGGGAAGCAAGGAGGGAATGAGGGAGGAATGAGTGAGGAATGAGGGGAGAATGACAGCCGAACGAGTGAGTGATGAGGGAGGGATGGGGGTGAATGAGGGAGGAGGGAGGAATGAGGGGTGAACTAGGGAGGGACAAAGTGTGAACCAGGATGGAACGAGGGAGGGATGAGGCAAGGACGAGGGGTGAATGAGTGAGGAATAAGGGCAGAGCCTCCTCGATCCTCATCTTGGGAGGGACACAGAGAGAAGACTCCCTTCTCCTCCTCCTGGGATGGAGACAGAGGGCAGAGCCCCCGCCCGTCCTCGCTCCTTCTCTGGGACCTAGCGAAGGAGTTGCAGGACCAATGCACTGTTCCTTTGGGAGTGGAACGAAGGCTTAACCACAACTCTTCTACACGTGTGGCACAAAACCACAAAGGGCAGAGTGAGAGCTGGGACAGTGGGGGGCGGGGCCGCTGTGCCCATTGGCTGGGAGGGCAGGGGGATGGTCTGGCTGCCGAGGCCGCTGTTCATATAGGTTTGGAGGGGAGGGGGCGGGTCTTGGTTCCAAGACCGCTGTTCCCAGTGGCTGGAAGGTTGGAGGGGGCGGTTCTGTGTGCTGAGACCTCTGTTCCCATTGGCTGAAAGGGTCGAGGAGGCGGGTCTGTTTGCCGAGGCCGCTGTTCCCATTGGCTGCGAGGGCGGAGGGGGCACTGCTTCCTTCAGAGACGGAAACTCAGGGGGAGGACCTGGCACCTCCTCCTGAGAGCTCTCCCCACTACCGGCTCATACCTCTGGACGAGGAGGAGCAGCCAAGGCTGGGGCCAAAGCACCATCTCTGGACAAGTTCTCTCAGGGGGAGATCAGGAAGCAACTCCAGCTTCCAGGAAAATCCTCCCCACACTCAAACCACCCTGGGGGTGCTGAGAGGGATGGTCCTGGTGATCCTTTTGCTGCTGCTGTGCTCTGACCTCAAGCCACACACAGGGTCTGGGTGGGAACCAAGACTTTCATTTAACTGTGTTTTCTGTGTTTCTGTCTGGTGCCACCAGTGCTCGCCTGAAGGGCCCAGGGGAGCCCCAGGGCTTCAACTCTGCTTCAGATATAGACAGAACAGCAACAAAACTTTGAAAAGACCAGGAAGAAAACCTGACTGAGAAAGAAACAACCCCGGTTAGTGCAGAGAAACACTGGGCAGGGAGTGTCCAAATGCCTGTTTGTGGGGGTTTCTGAACAGGAGCAGCAAACAGAGCTGCTGCTGGTGCTGGGCTGAGAATCATAGAATCACCAGGTTGGAAGAGACCCATAGGATCATCTAGTCCAACTGTTCCTATCAGTCACTAAACCATGTCCCTCAGTGCCTCGTCCACCTGTCCTTTAAACCCCTCCAGGGAAGGTGACTCAACCCCCTCCCCGGGCAGCCTGTTCCAGTGCCCAATGACCCTTTCTGTGATTTTTTTTTCCTAATGTTCAGCCTTCCCTGTGGGAGCTTGAGGCCATTGCCTCTTGCCCTGTCCCCTGTCACTTGGGAGAAGAGGCCAGCAGAGAGATTTCTGGAAGTACTGGATGTTAGGAGGGCTGTTTAGGCTGTATGTCCCAGAAAGCTGATTCATAGCACACAAAAGTCACAATCACTCTGAGCACTGAACAACTTAATCAACATGTGCATGAATCTGTATGGAAAACATTTTGAATTAAATTGATGGGCAAGTTCTGGTAGCTACACTTGGTTGATTCTTTTGTAAATTAATCTTCATGGTTTTAAAAAAAAGATTCTAAATGTCAAGTTCCTGGAAATATTTGTTTGCAGCAATTTTCTACAAATACATATTGTCCCATCTGTGTTTGGGTTTCTTTAGTTCAGTTCTAGAAACTTATAAACAAGCCTGAAGAGGCTCAGGATCATCAAGGATGATGAGTGATGGACAAGTGATCCTGCAAGGATCAGTGATGGACAATTACATCTTTCTGTTCCTTGGTTGCCTGTTTCTCCATCCCCTTATCGTCAGCACCTTCTGTCCATGGCAGGTGTCCATGGCATGCACTCTGGACTTCGTTTCAGACCCTCCAAATGTTCTGCTCATGTACATCACTGGCCTGTGCTCCTAATTCAACCTCCATTCAGACCTGATACGAGTGCCATTTGTGGCATATTAAACACACACGGACTCTACTTTCGTTTCAAGCTGAGACCAAGTTTATTGTTACAAGCTGATCTTTATACCTTAGTGAAATTCAACAACAGTCCTGCGAGTCCTTCATGAAAACTTCCACAGCTGTTCTTCTCACCAGCTCCTCGTGACCACTGTGATTGTTTCTCTGCCTTCTTGATTTTGCCACTGATGTTGAATTTTCTCAGGCTGGAGGCTTGCTGGTTATCAGAGTTCTATGCGGTCATACCTCCAGAGGCTCTGAAGCATTCGCAGCCCTTTTTGCTAAGCATCTCTTCTGACAATCTAGGACCCGCAGGAACCATCTAGATCCACCTCGGTCCCCTTTAGGGTCTTCTAGAAACATGAGGTACTTTCTAGATCCAACTAAGATCCCTTTAGGGCCTTCTAGGACCCTTCATGGAGCCCCAGAAACCCTCAAGATCTACCTAGGATCCCTTTAGGACCTACTAGGACCTTTCTAGGACACACAGGAACACCCTAGATCTACCTGGGACACCTTTAGGAAGATGGTAAATGACAGAAGCTTTTTTAATCTCCTGCAGGTGCTGTACATTGCTGAATATCGTTGTCAGTTAAACCAAGTTTCTCACAGTGATATATTGTCCCTGATTTATAGCCCTTTTGCTGCTAAGGGACATACCTCACTGCTGTTGAAGTAACCAGAACAGACGAGGATGGTAAAACGGTCTCAACCAATGGGGATAACAAGTTTTCAAACACAGTCATTTCTCCCTGGCAGAACAGTGTCCAGTTGAAAGTTTATATCAAGTGCTTTTCTCATGCAAGGGATGCAGAAGTTAGTATTAAAATAATTTTAAAAAATCAGTGAAATGAAAACTCAGTGAGTTAAATGTATCTTTTACTTCAATGTTTTGGCTCACTTATGAACATCTTAGAGTTAAAATGGTAAATGGTTTCCTCTCAGAATTTATACTGAGAAAGCTATCTTGAGTTAGCTTGTGTTTTAGAGGAACTCTTATATTGAGTTAGAGATACAGCCTAGTATAAAATGAATACAATTGTAGTGTATTTTTTAAATATTTTTTTGCATGATGATCTGAAAAGGCCAAAAACCACCAAGGAGAGGTACTCAGGTTCTTCCAAGTTCCATGACAGTTTTGTTTGGTTTTTTTTTTGTACAGTGCTCCCAACAGTGGATATTCCATGCAACTGAGAGGTTAAGCAGGAGCAACTCTTGGAATGATAGCTTCAAAAATTGTATGCATCAAATCCTTGTAGTAAATAAATCTATTGTAAGTAAATGAAATATCACACCAAATGTATAAATGTAAATCTATATTTCTTCATATAAGTTGTTAAATAACTCTCTCAGACTCTAATGATAATGAAAAGAAAATATATTAATAAACTGCCATTTTACCCAGAGGCAAATCATAATGATGCCCCCGCTAATTAAACCAAGACTTCATTAAAGTGTTTCTCATTATCATTTGCAAAAGTTTATGATAATTATCTGGCTTTTACATAACAAATTAAATGAATATTTTTAGTAACACATTTAACCTTAGCTTAGGTAATTTTGAATGACAATATCAAGTGTATATTTAAATGCATACTTTAATTGCCCATCACAATAATTATTTTATAATGAATCGACTTGGGAAACTTACTCTCATTATTTATTCTTTTCACATTGTAATTAAACACTCGATATGCTTCATGAGCAATGTTAACACAGGCTTAAATTAGTTCAGCTGCATTAGTGTATTTATAAAATATCAACATTGAAGGGGTTTGCAAGTGACATTTAAAATATCTATTCTTTTTACACTGTTCTGATCATATTAGATTATGCTATTGAAGCAAATGAAAGGTTGGGTCATGCTTTTCCATTGGATTATAAGCTATGACATCATCTCAGCAAAACAGGATCACTAGGATAGGTTAATAACAAAATCACAAAATTTCTAATGAAAAAGCAAGTCTTGAGTAAAAGAGAATGAGCCTTCCATGATTTAGACCTCACTCATCTACTTTGCAGGCAACTGGTACAATGTCTTTGGGTCACCTATAGCTGAATCATTTGATTTCCAAATCTCAAAAGCTCCTGTGGAAAACTGAGTTTTGCTCAGCCAGATATGATATGAAGATTCAGGCTCGCACGTCAGAAACCAGTGAAGTCTGAGCACACAGTTTACCTCCAAGCACACTGAAGGAACTTCCCCACTATACCCACATCTGAGCACAGTAGCTTATCAATACCAATGAGGTGCAGAGCTTAAAACTATTAATCAGCTGATAGTGTAAAATTCCTTTATTCCACCTAATCAGAAATCTATTGGGTAACACATATTTAAATGGGAAATAATGCATTTTATATTATCATGTTTACATCTTCTATGCACAGAGAACATTTTTAAGAAGAACAGTTGAAGAATGTAAATGAAAGAGCCTAAAAGAAATCCTTTTCTTCCTGACAGATAACACAATAGTTGTCCCACTGGCAGAACTAGAATGGGGCTAATGGGGTGGCAGCTAATTCAGGGAGGGCTGGATAATTAGATAGTGTAAACAAATCTAAATAGTTTCCTTGGAATTTGCATACAATGATAAAAATAAAAATAATCTACTTATCAGATGTAAATTTCAGTTTCTATTTTATGAACTTATCTGACTTGCTTATCACAGCAGAACTGATATTAAACTACTATTCACATTTTCAGAGTGCAATTCTATGTATTTTTAACTAAACCTAGCATACAAGTCAACTGAACTTTTACATATTCACTTAGGCAAGTGTTAGCTATTCCATTCACTAATTCTGGAAGCCAAAAAAGCAGTAAGTTCCCATAGACATACAATACATGCTGAATGTAAGGAGCTGGGCAGACTAGATAACTTCAGTTCTCATCAGAGAGAGCTGTTTTACTTTATACTGTACTGTACTGAAAAGGCTTTCCCTTTTTGGGTCTTTTTTTTTTTTTTTTTTTTTTTATCAAATGGCTCTTCCACTCGTAAAGAAGCAGTGTAGATTAAGTGTGCCTTGAATTGCCTCCTCAGTAAGGGTTGGTGATAAACGGCTTCTGTTTGACAGGGTTTTTAATGTTACTGCTGCAGCAGGTATCACCAAGCTGTTTACTATTTTCTTAGCAGTTTCAAATCCCAACAAATGTGTTATAGAACTTTCTGAAGGCTTATTATGATACACGCAATTCATAATTTCACATAGCTAGAAATCTCAGAAGACAAGCAGGTGTGCTCGCAACCTTCTGTGAATATTAAGATTGACAAAGTGAGCTTACTAGAAGTACAATTGCTTCTCCATCACTGTAAAATGCACTCAAGAGCATTTCCAGTAGTCTTACACTGCAGTCAAAAATTTACCTGATGATGACATTGAAATATGTCTAGACATAAGCTATAAGTATGTGGATAGACTTGACCATAATATATACTCGTCTCCATTTAACATTCAAATATCAGTTTTATGGAAAAAGCATCCCCGTGTTCATAACAAAGAAAACAAATATAAATAGAAGAGATCTCACAGAGAGCTGAGTTGTATTTCTGATCAGTGCACAGAAGAGTTAAATATTTTTTCCGTCTCACCATGCAATTAGATGGAAGAATATATTGATCCAGTACCTCTTGACTGTTATAGGATCTAATTTTACAACTGCTAAATAAGATTATGTGTGCCTTACAATTCAGCTGAAAGGAGACACGGCAGGACTAACTAGAATATGCTTGTAAGCACTCCAGTAAGACTTTTGACTGCAGTCAATTGCACACTGGGTGGACTGGGAAGTTATGTGAACAGGAACCTGTACGATTTGGTAACACCCAGTGGATAAGATTTATCTCACTCATCTTCAGGCACCTCTGTAGAGACTTTTCCATCTGGGTTGAGGAACTAGTTCCCTTTTAAAGCTAATAGAAAAGAGCAGACACTCTCAAGACATTGTACTTTGTGTTCTTAAGATATTTTTTCTAGGATGTAAGCAAACACTGTAACCACTACCAACTCCTTTTCATTGATGAAAAAAATGTAGGTGACTGGTCATATCTAAGTGTTAGATATGCAAGTAAAAGTTCAAAGTGTGGGAGGAAGAAAAGACTAAGACAGAGTATTGTTACAAACAATCTGCTTGGGGCACCAAGTAAATTGAAAAAGGATCCTCCTTCCACCTCATATAACCATCCACAAAGGTCTTGTCCTTCTCAGGATTATAAAAGTGTCAAAGATCTCAAGACTCCTATGATCTCACCACCTCTTTTTGCCTCTAATATGACATTCTGGATCGTTGAAAACTGTCAGAATTGAGAGCTTTTGTATTTTTTATTCTTGATGTAGAACACAGGATAAATTGTTTCCTAAAAACAGAAGTAACAGGTAGAACTATCACCATAATTTTCCCCCTCACTTTTCAGAAACTGTGAAGCAAGTTTTTGAAAAGGTTGTACAAATTCATTCAATGTTGTTTAAGCTCTTAAAAACAATAGTTAAAACTGGCCACTTGAAATTGTAATAGTCTTTTGAAATCTTGGTCTTGACCTGTAGAAACAATGCTAAAATCAGCCTCAGAACTATGTTTGCTTTAGGTTAGAGGCAACTGTAGTTAGATATTATAAATCAGAGTGATATTGAGTATGTTGTTTATGATTCTTAGCATTACTGTAGTCTATATAGCTGATTTCCACAAAGGATACACAAGTTTCTGTTTTAAATTGACATTTTCAGCATATGAGCTAAGCAACTAAAAGAGGATAAGACACGAAGGCCCTTCAAATCTCCTGAGGAGCACACTTATAACTCCATCTGAAACTCAGTATTTTACCTTATAGAGAAATAAAAATGGATAGGTGTATTGATGGGAATGGTTGGACTTGATGATCCTGTGGGTCTCTTCCAACCCGGTGATTGTGTGATTCTACAATTCCATGTTAATCTCTGTGTGTGTGAACAGATATATACAGATATATAGATATATACATATACAAATGTTTTCATATCTCTAAATGTCATATTTTATTAACGTCACTAATAAAATTCATTTACTTAATAGAGAAAATACGAGAATTTGTTTATCCTGGAATCATTTTATACTGCTTATGTTCAGATTGTAACAGTTTCAAACATGGTTTCATAGATACCTATGCTGTAGATTCAACTGCATGTACAGAATGGGTTTTCTGCTCTTTTCGTGGTGCATTTGATGCAAGATTGTTGCATATTATCATAAAATTAAAGTATTCATATGCAGGATGAACTGCTCATAAGTACAAACTGTCTTGTGAGCTATTCAGTGAAATTATTAAATATATACCTTTTCCAAAATTGTGAATTTTAAAATTTAAATTTAATTTTAAAATTGTGTTTAATTCTCAATTCTTGTACTTCAGGAATTGTCGCTTCAGAAACTGTCCACAACTAGATAGAAAATGTCTGGCCTGAAGGACCTTTGGTACAATCCAGACTGGTTTGTCTATTCTTGGGCACAGCTGTCTCACATCCTCATTCCCCATCTAAGGGAAAATGTGTGTGTCTGTGGCACTTGGGAACAGGGTTTGGTCAGCACGGTGGGGTTGGACAGGATGAGCAGAGAGGCCTTTTCCAGCATCACTGATTCCATGATTCTATGAGCAGTGCTGCTCAGCTGCTGGGACTGGGGCTGCTGAGCTGTGTTTCACAGGCGTTGAGCCCAGGGGCACTGGAGCTGCTGCCTTCAAGCCCTGGGGAGCCACGGGACGACCCTGATCCCACATTGCTGGGGCTGCTGGTCTGTGGTGCTGGGGAGCTGAGGAAGAGTCCTGATGCCGCTTGGCTACCAGTGGTAGGGCTGCTGTCCCCGTGAGCTGTGGGACGGCCCCAGCGCTGCCTGGCTGGAACTGCTGCTCTCAGCACTTGGTGCTGGCACATGGAGGCTTTCATGCTGTGTTCTGGGCCGGCTGCAGGGATTTGGGTCGCAGTGTTGCAGCTGGGAATGGTCTGACAGGCAGTTGGGCCCAGGGGCAGAAACTGAGTGCCAGCTCTAGCAAGGAGTCGATTTGGGATCTGGGATGACCCCTTCATCCCTCACCACTTTCTCTGTTGAACAAACAAGGAGTGGACAAACAAGCAGGACTGTCTCAGGGGGAAGCCGAAGGATTTGTTAATGTGAGTGAAGGAACTGGCAGGAATCGCTCTGTGCCTGCCAATTATGGTGAGCGCAAGGCTCATCTCTGGCTCAGAAACCCCTGCCCGCTGCCCATAGCTGCTTGAGAGACCCTCCAGCCAGGTTACCCTAGATGATGATAGAGAGAGGAGAGAAACTGGAACAGAACTGTTGGTATCTGGACAGCAAGAAGGACTAGATGCAGGCTGAGGGCATTGGACCTAGAGAAAACTGGCTTCCCCTCTTGCTCTGCCCTCAGCACCTACTCCATTGCGTGGCTGCAGCCGTGTTTGCCGTAGGAGGAGGCTCCAATGCTCCAGGCTGGGGCTCCAGAGGCCCATGGCTGTGCCCCTGAGAATGCTGGTGCCACGTGGAGTGGGGCACAGGGCGTCAGGAAAGACAGCAGGGGAAGGGGGAGAGAGCAGAAGCCAGAGACTGTGCCAGGGAAATAGTAATTTATTTCCTTTCTCTTGACTAAAGAGTCTCATGAGCCCTGCTAGCACCGTCGGTGGTCTGGCCTCTTGTGGGGCTGTGGGGAGTCCTGGGAGCCAGGGCTGCTCCTCTTTCAGGGGTGCCGGGGCCACCTGGCTGAGGGGCTCCAGTCCCGACCAAGAGCCGAGGGACCTGGCACTGCTGCCTCCTCGTGGGGCTCCTTGTGCTCCGCAGGGATGGGGGCAGATGGGGGCAGGCTGGGATCCTGGTCGTGGGTGGCCTGTAATGTGCTGGGCAGCTCCATGTCAGAGCCTGCAGGGCTGCTGGAGGAGGCTGGGGGATGGGTGTCAGTGTGCCGCTGGGAGGTGGTTGGGCCAGAGCTACCCGCAGGGCTGTCCGTCTCATCCCCAGCAGTGTAGAAGCACAGCAGCCTCTGCGCCTCCTCGCCACACAGCTCCACAATGGTACAGATGAGGCCATGGACCAGTGAGGCTGTGTGTTTCCTGAAGATGGGCTTCCTCGTCCAGCCCGAAGCGGCACAGGATGAAATCAGCCTCTCTCCTTCCATGGCCAGGAACAACTGCTGTTCATAGATCGCCTTGAGCTCTTGGCACAGCCAGGGCAGCATGGGATCAAGGAGATGCTGGTGTCATTGGAAAAGTACTGCCCAGTCCTCAGGAAGGATGCCACCCACAGTAGCCCCAGCCTCTGTCCCAGTAGCCCCATGCTCTTCCAAGGATGTCATGGGATGACAGGGGCTGAAGTTGGACTGGTGTCCAGGAGGTCAGCTTGCCCAGCTACTGATGACTGGGATCTCTGCCAGGCTCCTGACGAGTAGCTCTAAGGAGTCATCTCCTCCCTGCACAGCGATCCTGACCCTCTTGATCCGTCCTCGGCAGAGCGGGCAGAGGGATGTTCTGTTGGTCCAGTAGAGGATGCAGCCCAGGCAAAACTGGTGCTGGCATGGCTGGGCAAAAGCCATGCTCTTCTGAGAGCTGTGGCAGATGGCGCAGCTCCACTCTGTCTCCACAGACGTGTTGGCACACTGTGGTGGATTGGGATGAACTGAAGATGTTCCCCATCGCTGGCACCGGTGCTGCCAAAGAGCGTCACGTGCTGCAATGACTGCGCTGAAGCAGGTACGAACAGACCTGACCTACCCTGGCCATGGGGCAGAGGTTCCTCTCTGGCAAAACCAGCACCGGGCACTGAGATGGCTGAACCACAGCTGCTTTGTTTGGCGCACACAGAGCAAGGTGCAGGCAGCTCCCAGCAGAGATGTCACCTGCCTCCTCCAGATCCTCCTGGAGAGTGAGTGCAGAGGGTGCTTGTCCTGGACAGCAGAGAGATCTCCTAGGACACAGGGTGACCTCACAGAGGGTGACATCAGAGAGGCCACAGCCAGAACCCAGGCCACAGCTGGGGTTGGAAGGGGCCTGGCTGACAGGTCGCACGCTTGGACTCTCCTGGGTGCAGCTTCTGCTCCTTGTGCGATTTGTGCTCAGCTTGTACAAAGCTTGTTTTGCAGCTCGTGCTGCTGCTTCTGACTAGCTCCTTCTCAGTGTCTGCTCAGCTCGGGTGGCAGCTCTCTAGCAGCAGTCCAGATGCGGGGCAGGAAGCGCCGGGCGCCGTGGAGCGCCAGGTAAGCACCGGGACTGCCCGGGGAGCAGCATCTCGCCACGTGCAAGAGCCGGGCTGGGTGGGAAGGGACCGGGAGGAGGAGGAAGCAGAGCAGGTGGCGCAAGGGGTGGGGCCAGGGGTGCGAACAGGGCTGGAGCTGTAGGATCATAGAATCATAGAATCATAAAATCACAGAACCAGCAGGTTGGAAGAGAGCCACTGGATCATCGAGTCCAACCATTCTTATTAATATATGTCCCTCAGCACCTCGTCTACCCCTCCCTTAAGCACCTCCAGGGAAGGTGAATCAACCACCTCCCTGGGCATCCTGTTCCAATGCCCAATGACCCTTTCTGTGAAAAACTTCCTCCTAAAGTCTAGCCTAAATCTCCCCTGGCGGAGCTTGAGGCCATTCCCTCTCGTCCTGTCCACTGTCCCTTGGGAGAAGAGCCCAGCTCCCTCCTCTCTACAACCTCCTTTCAGCTTATATCACTGTGAAATTAAGTATTAATTATTAAGTATTAACTGTCCTCTGGACAGTATTTAATGCTACTGCTCTCTGGAAATTTAATGCTACTGTCCTGCTAAGGGGGAAAGGAAGGGGGAGGGGCGGGGCCGAAGCCATATATGGTGGGGGGTGGGTGTGGCCGATTGGGGTGAGACCCAAGCAGGAGGTGTGGCCTCTGAGGGAGGGGACGTGGCTAACAGGTGGGAGCTGTCATGGCCATAGATGGTGAGAGAGGGGGTGTGGCTGGGGAGAGGTGGGGGCGTGGTCTCTGCAGAAGGGGCGGGGCTACAGGCAGGGGCGTTTGTACCAATGGCTGCTGGGGCAGAGGGAGAGCTTTGGGCTTGCCTGGGACAAGCTTCTAGAAGTGTTAGTTGCATAAAAGATGACATTTTGCATAAAAACACCAAAGGATTCTCGAAAGAATCCTTGCTGTATGTCCTGGTGTTCTTGAACAAATAAATTCAGGAGCAACCATTGCGCTCTGTACCCAAAGGAGTTTTACTAGGTTTTATCCTTGCTTCCCACTACTGAAACTCTGGGATTTGCAATTTACAAGTGAGAGTGCAGCTGAGAGTGATTTCAAGAGCTCATTCCCAGGCGCTGGCTTAGCAGGGAGTTATTTCAGTGGGTAGCTGCAGGCAGGAGTCGCTTTCCCACTTTTTAGTTGTGTCCTACTTAGAGTTGTCTTTGCCACACAGCTCTGTGGCTCAGTGATCTCTGGCAAGGTGCTTTCCTTGAGGAGAGAGGAAAGCTTCCTGCATTAACCCCACAATTGGAGATAGGAGCAAATACAGAACATTAAAAGCCTTAAGAGAATGAGAAAAAGAGACCTGATACGCTTTAGAGCAATAAACAGCTCTCTGTGAGCAAAGGTTGTGTCTAGATAGCTGCCTGGAGGAGAAAGACCTTGAGGTGTTGGTTGACAGCAACTGAACATGAGGCAGCCCAGGTGGCCAAGAAGGCCAATGGCATCTTGACTTGAATCAGAAACAGTGTGGCCAGCAGGTCCAGGGAGGTTCTTCTCCCTCTGTACTCAGCACTGGTGAGACCGCTCCTTGAATACTGTGCTCAGTTCTGGGCCCCTCAGCACAAGGAGGATGTTTAGGCTCTGGAGTGAGTCCAGAGAAGAGCAACAAAGCTGGTGAAGGGGCTGGAGAACAAGGATTACAAGGAGCAGCTGAGAGAGCTGGGGGTGTTTGTGCTGGAGAAGAGGAGGCTGAGGGGAGACCTCATTGCTCTCTACAACTACCTGAAAGGAGGTAGTGGAGAGGAGGGAGCTGGGATGTTCTCCCAAGTGAGAGGACAGGACGAGAGGGAATGACCTCAACCTCCACCAGCGGAGGTTTAGGCTGGACATCAGGAAAAAAAAAAATTGCAGAAGGGGTGATTTGGCACTTGAACAGGTAGCTCAGGGAAGAGATTGATTCACCTTCCCTGGAGGGGTTTAAGGGACGGATGGATGAGGTGCTAAGGGACATGGTTGAGTGTTTAATAAGAATGGTTGGACTCAATGATCCAGTGGGTCTCTCCCAACCTGGTGGTGGTGATTCTATAAGGGTGTGGATGGGAGAGCCTCGGTGTGGTAGCAGTGCGTATGTGTCTGGGATGATCAGGGGCACATGGAGGGGCGATAAAGAACTTGCTTTGGCAGCGCCGCTGGGGAGGGCAGTCAGCCTCTTGGAAGCTTATGTGCAGTTGTGACACTGTGTCTGTGTTCTTTCCTCAGCGCTGATGAGCCTCCAGCAAAGAAGGCAAGAACAGGTACTGCATGTGACACGAGGATTTAATGTGCCCCATTAATGTCCTTAGGTTCCTGAACTGCAGGGAACTCTGGCTTTTGTACTTCAGTGTTATTACTGAAACAGAAGCTTTTTGAGCCCTTCTTTCCTTGCGGCCACCTGCGTAGCCAGTTGGAGTCCCACTGGGTAACCTGGGCCAGGGCCTCCCCACCCTCACAGCAAAATATTTCTCCCTAAGATCTCATTTCAATCTCACCACTTTCAACTGGAAGCTGTTCCCCTTTGTGCTGTCTCTCCCTTCCCTGATCAAGAGACCCTCCCCAGCTTATATCACTGCCAACTGCTGTTGCCGGAGGGTGTGTAACTTGCAATGGGTTACACTGCTTTAGGTGGAATAAGGAGATGGGCTCTAACGCAAGTAGAAATCCTAATCCTCCATTAAATCATGTTGCTATGTTACCTGCTTTTGTTTTTTTTTAGATTACACTGCCTTTGACCATGAAGAAGAAGGTGACAAATTTGTTCCATCCAAGGCCACACCTGAGGACCAGGAGCCTTTCGTCAGTGATGCTGCTCCCATTACAGAGCCTGCAACAGGGGTGAGTGAGGATTTGAGGTGTAGGTAGAATCTGTGAAGGAGGTAAGAGGAGACAGCTGTCCCTAATGTATCGTGAAATTGGGCTTGCTCTGAGCCTGTATGGCTGTGGGTTCCTTCCCATTTGTAGCTGGCAGCTCTTGCATGCAGGGTTTGCTTTGCTCATTTTGCCTTCTCTGCTCTAGCACTTGCAGCTTGTAGTTAGGTAATTAAAATACATAACAGTACGAGAAAAAAATGGATGCTTCTTCTGATTAAACGTCTTTCTGCTGGGTGGTTCTCCTCCAGTCTGGGAGAGTCCTGTAGGATTCTGGGTCTGTAAAAATGAGTCATGAAACGCTTGGCTGTAGTCTGGTTCAAAGATGTAGCTTTACTTTTCTTGTTGCCCCGTAAGAGGAACACACTGTCACCCTCTAATTGTTTGTTCCTCAAAGACTTTTTAACTCCTATTTATATAAAACATACTTCAAGGGCTAAACTGCTGCACTTTGGCAGGTTTAGGAAGAGAACTTGGCAGTAAGAATACTAGAATGGTTTGGGTTGGAAGGGACCTTAAAGCCCGTCCAGCTCCTACAAGCTGCAATGGGCAGGGACACCTCCCACTGCATCAAAGCCCCATCCAGCCTGGCCTAGAACACCCGCAGGGAGGGTGCAGACACAAGCTTGTCTTCTTTTAATCACTGCATGTATGATAGCTTTTATTAACAGAAAAAAATAAATAAATAAAACCAAAGAAACCTACCAAAATCCAGAAAGCATATTTGTCAGAGATCCCACAGAGGTTTGCTGAGTGAGTCATGTGTTTGTGCCAGTTGGTTTGCTCAGGGAAAGCAGGAATGTTGTGTGAGAAGTAGTGCTGTCACCAAGGAGCTCCAGCTGTCCTTTGTTTCTGGACTATCACAAGCGCTATGCTCTTTCTCTTCTCCACACTTACAGTGTTGGGCACAGCTTAAAATTTTTGCACTCAGACTTAGTTGTCCTGCAGAGCTGGGCTGTGGTATCTTTAGTCCTGGTTTGTTTTGTGAGGTTGGCTGTACATTTCTGACTTCCATCTGTGCTTGGGATTGAGCTCACACAGTTTTAATGGTGGAAATGGGAGCTGTTAATTTCAATCTCAATTTGATAGGCACAGGCAGAGACTCTGCTGGGGTTCTTAATGCCAAACTGACCTTGTTCCTCTCCTGCCTCTGCTGAGCTTCAAGGGCAGTGCTGCATGGCTGGAATGTGCTCCCCAACAAAAAGTAACTTCGCAGTTTTCTGACTGGATGTGTACAAAACCCCTTCCAGTTTTATACCTCAGCAAGATTTTCTGCACTATCACCTAGCAAAAATGTGTGTTTCTTGGCCCACTTCATGAGCTTTTGCCCAACAGAAACAGAATGGGGCCCTAAGTAAACTCTCGGGGTCCGCCCCCTGAGGCGCAGCTGCCCCATTCCCACTCCTGGAGGGGTCATGGGTGGGCAGTGGGCAGGTGGGGTGCAGTGTCTGCTCAGCTCATACTCAGGTTCTGTTGCAGTCTGTGCGGCAGATTCTCAGTTTCTGCTACACTTGGATGGTAGCTCGACTGTCACGGATCCTAAGGTGGTGTAGGAAGCACTGGGTGCCATGGAGGAAGGCAAGAAAAGGTAACGCATGTGACACAAGGATTAAATGTGCCCCATTTTCCTTACATTTCCTGTACTGCAGGGAACTCTGGCTTTTGTACTTCAGTGTTATTACTGAAACAGAAGATTTTTGAGCCCTTCTTTCCTTGCGGCCACCTGCAAAGCCAGTTCCAGTCCCACTGGGTAACCTGGGCCAGGGCCTCCCCACCCTCACAGCAAAACATTTCTCCCTAAGATCTAATTTCCATCTCACCACTTTCAATTTGAAGCTGTTCCCCCTTGTGCTATCTCTTCCTTCCCTGATCAAGAGCCCCTCCCCAACTTATATCACCTTCAGCTGCTGTTGCGAGAGGGTGTGTAACTTGTAATGGGTTACACTGCGTTAGGTGGAATAAGGAGATGGGCTCTAACACAAGTAGAAATCCTAATCCTCCTTTAAATTATGTTGTTATGTTGCCTGCTTTTGATTTTTAGATTACGCTGCCTTTGAGCATAAAGAGGAAGTTCTGGAAGCAAACAAACCCCCAGAACCAGTCGAGCTAGAAGATGACTTTCCTCCAATCACAGAGGTACCGTAGCTGACGGTTTGTTAGACAGGACACAGTGCTAGTGTCAGCAGTAATGCTGATTTTTAAGGATTTAATATGCTCCTTCAGTTGAGCTCAGCTAAGAGTTTGTGAGGCTTCTGCTAAAAGGACAAAAGCTAGTCCAGACTTAAGAACACAGCAGTGCTAACCCGGGTCACCTGGTTTAGAGGCAGAGCCTCTTAAAAGGATTTTGACCTGTCCTACCGTGTTGGTGGAACCTGAAAAATATGCTTTGGCTGCTGCATAGTGCTGAAATGCTTGGGGGGCAGCTGAGCATCTTGTGTGCATCCTTAGGGTCTGACAGAGCTGTATTTGGTCTCTCAGGACCCTGCAGAGCCCTGTGTGCGTGCAGAGCGTTGCAGTGTCTGGAGGAGTTAACTTAGTTAGAGTGTTGAGGGGGAGTGGGAGTCCAGGTTCCCCTACTCACCTGAATTTTGGCTGCTTTTATTCTTTGGAGTCACAGTCGGGCTGATCTAATTGACCGTGTCTGGAGAGTGGTAGAGGCTAACTTGTCCTTTCCAAGGGTTTACACGGTCTGCTCGGTAGAAGGTAAACCAGGTGCTGTGCTTCATTTTCCAGCCCAGATTCCACCAAGAAAGGGACCTAGTGGTTTCTTTGCATTCCTTACACAGACTTAGATGGTAACATTGGTCTTGAAGCCAGTCGGATGCACAGCCTGGACTTGTGGCTGCCTGACTCCAGCGTAACTGCCTCCGTTCCCCTGACTTAATGCTCAGTATGGCAGCTTCCCTTTGTGAAAACAACCTGGGGCAAAGTGGGCTGTGAAGTTGAAAGTTGGGGTGCTGAGCTGATAACGAAGTGCTGTTAATAACTTAGCATAAAGCTGGTACCTGAGCTTCATTGCAGGCTTTCTTGCAGCTGGAAGCTGGTTAGTGTGCTCATTACTCCATTCCATGAGTCCTTCCCCATTTGATTGTTTGTTTTAGGCCATGGAGAGTGAGATAAAGGCTGCATTTAGCCCTGGCAATCCAAATGATGTCGTTAGCAGTTGCTTCGAAATGGACATCACTCGTCGTGACATCCACAGGCTCCAGGAAGGTGTCTGGCTCAATTCTCAGGTAAAACTGGCCACAGCATGACAATATCTTAGTCCGGCACGAAGGCTCATGGCCCTTGTTGCTGTATCATTCTTTTGGTAAGCTCGTGTCTTGTTTTACATCTGAAGCTTACTCTTTATGGTACAGATAGTTGAATTCTACTTGAATCTTGTAATTGAAAGAAGCCAGAAGGGTGGATGTCCTACAGCTGAAGCTTTCGACATCTGCTTCTATATCACATTAATTTCTGAGGGCTACGCGGCTGTGAAGACGTATACCAGCGATGTTGATATCTTCAAGCAACATATTATCTTCATCCCTGTATTAATGAACTACCATTTGACTCTTGCGGTGAGTCAAACTGTTTTTTTCATTTGGAATTGGATGGGGAGAGAAACCTGGTGAGAAAAGCCGTGTCTATTTTGATGTGTGTGCAGCAGAAGTTTGTGCTTTGTCTGACAGTCCCCTTGTAATCACAGGTCATCGACATGAGAGAGAAGAGCATCAAGTATTTTGATTCTGCAGCAGACAACACCAAGAAGGAGATCTGTGAAATTCTGTTGTAAGTTACAGCTTGGGCACTGCTCTGACATTGTGAATTATGAGAAGGCTTTTGGACCTTGTCCAAACTTGTCCCTGGGACACAACTGCAAGTTTCCACGTTTCTTTTAGGTAACAAAGCAGGAATGTTTGCCTTGCTGTGAGTTGTGTGACAATGGCTGCTTACCTGGTATCACACAGTCCCCTGCAGTCAGGGCCTTGGCTACCTGGGTTCTGCCCCCTTCCCACCACACACACACACACACTCGCTGCCCAATACACTCCAGCCTGGTGCCACCTGTACTGCCCCGCTAGCAATGAAACAACCAGGCTTTAAGGAGTGAGCTTACGCTTTTGTGGAAGCCTCTGTCAGAATCACTGGTCTCATTCCTGACCAGTAAATGATACCTCACAGCCTCCTGTTATGTCTACAAATTTAAGGCTTGGATTTTTCCTCTGAAAGCCTTAAATCAGCTGCTGATAGGATGCTGGGACGCATTGCTGACCTGCCGCTGAGCTCCCTGTGATCCTACAGCAGCTCCAGTTTTGTTGAGCTACGTTCTAGGGACAAAGAGTGACTTTGATTTGTTTTCAGCAGTGAATACCTGCAAGAAGAAAGCCAAGA
This sequence comes from Coccyzus lansbergi, assembly GCA_033558105.1. NCBI lineage: Eukaryota > Metazoa > Chordata > Aves > Cuculiformes > Coccyzidae > Coccyzus > Coccyzus lansbergi. The sequence continues at coordinate 341,934 of JAUMJK010000839.1, forward strand.
AAAGAGAGGAGTGAAGCTGAATCGTTCTGAGTGGACCCTGCGCAGCATGATGTCACATGTACGTGAGCTCTACTGGGATGCGAAATGTGAACTCTCAATTCCTTCTCTTTAGAGGTCTTGACACTCTCTAAGTCCAAACTTTTAGAAAAGAGCCGTAAACATCTCATGTTCTTATGGTGCCACCTTAGGCTGCAGCTGACCCAGGAAACCATGAAATCGCAGAGTGGTTTGGTGCAGGAGGGACCTTAAGTCCCATCCAGTTCCAGCCCCTGCCATGGGCAAGACACCTTCCACACCAGCTTACTCAAAGCCCCATCCAACCTGGTCTTTACCTTGCTGGGATGAAATCTTTCAGCGTGACCACTCCTTGCTGGCGGCCTGCTTCATTTGTTTGAATTAGTCTGCCATGTTTGGGTGAATCTGACTTTTCCCCACACTTCCCAATACAAACTGAATCTGTTTTGCTCTTGTTGGAGAACAAAGGCTTTGGAAAAGGGTTTGGAATTTGGGATAATTATTGTTGTAGGGGGCACATATCCTGGTGTGTGACAAAGCAGAGGGTTGAGTGGGTATTTCCCTGAGTTGGGCTCCAGGAAAGCAGGGAAGGGGCTTACCGAGGGCATGGAGCGATAGGGCAAGGGGGATTGGCTTTAAATTGGGAGGGGGAAGATTTTTGTCATAATGTGCAATCCAAATTCCTTACAATGAGGGCAGTGAGGCCCTGGCCAAGGTTGCCCAGAGCAGTGGTGGCTGCCCCATCCCTGGAGGTGTTCAAGGCCAGGCTGGATGGGGCTTGGATCAGCCTGGTCCAGTGGGAGGTGTCCCTGCCCATGACAGGGGTGGGACTGGATGGGCTTTGAGGCCCATGTTTATGAGTTAGTAGCAAAGAGCAAAGCCTAAAGACTGAATCTGAGAACCACAACCCCAAGTAAACCTTTCAGGGAGGGCGTCTCTCTTAGGAGGCTGCCCTTCCTTCTCAGCCTGCCAAGAATTTGCATTGTAACCCCTAGGTGAAGGGAGTGAGGAGCTGATGTGTGGTGAGTCAGGTCTGTTCCCTGAGTTGTGTGATGGTGAATGGATTGTCCCGAGTGTCTGTTAGGATGGGTAAAGTGTGCTGCTTCCAAACTGCCTCTCTCTTATGGTACTGGAAAATTCTACTTCTTTGCATTCCTTAGGAAATTCCTCAGCAAGAGAACGGAGACGACTGTGGAGTTTTTGTCTGCAAGTATGTAGATTACATCAGCAGAGACAAACCATTAACATTTACAAAGGTGAGTGGGAATTAAAACTGGCTCCTTGCTGAGATACAAGAGCCAGGGAATGTTAGAGAGCTGTCCAGAGCTGGAAGGGACCCTCAAGGCTTATTGAGTCCAAGTCCTGTCCCTGCACAGGACACACTGGCATTCCCACCATGGGGCTGAGGGCATTGGCCAAACCCTTCTGGAACATTGTCCGGCTGTGGCTGCTTCCCTGGGAGCTGTTGCAGGGCTCCACCACCCTCTGGGGGAAGAACCTTCTCCTCGTGCTCAACCTCACGCTCCCCTGGCCTCTTCCAGCCATTCCACTGGGTCCCGAGTTCTGCAGCAGCTGCTGATTGTGCCTGGAGCAGGGATGGAGGTTCTATCCCTCGCTCTGGAGTTGGTGCAGAGCTGGTGGGGTTGGAGCTTCCCAGTGTCTTCGTAAGGGCAGAGCTGTGTTCTCCATCTTTATATCTGGTGTCTGTTTCCTACTTCACTACACGAGACGTTGCAGCTGGTGGGTTTGTGGTACCAGGCCCTTATGTCTTCTGGAGAAGCAGATTTCCCCCTGTTAGATGTTTGTGCCTATTTTCTGCCTCAAGTTAGTGTTTAGAGGATTTTTCCTTTTCTTTCCAGAGTCACATGCCGTATTTCCGCAAGAGGATGGTGTGGGAGATAATCCACCAGCAGCTGCTGTGAGAGATGCACAATGATGCACCTCAAGGTGACTGAAAAGGCTTTTAGTTATTTTCTGAATACTTTATTTGCATAAGCAGTAGGCACACAAATTTTCCTCTTTAGACTATGCAGTAGTGGCTAAGGAGGGGGGGTGGTTTCCTGGCTGTGGAGGCAGTAACTCTGACTAAGGCACCTGACAACTCCCAAGCAGAAAGGTGGCTGTGATGGGGAAGAGGCAGCACTGTCAGCCTCCGTCACTAAGATGCAGCACACGTGGCCATGTTACCCACAAAGAGAAATCTCACCTGCGGTGGCAGCGACTCCTGTGTTAGCTGAGCTCCTCTGGGCTCCGTGCTTGGCTCCTCGAGGGAACACGGATGAAAAAAAGGCAAGTAACCTTACAACAAAATCAGTTTATTATGACAGGGAACAAAGAATGTAACTCATAATAAATGGAAGCAGAAATGTAAATACTGCTTAGAAAAGCTCTTTTTAAGATATGCAGGAACCACAGCTTTTTTTGTAATTCCTCGTAAATATTGGTCAATATACTGAAAAAGTTATCATAAAATAAAGGTTACAAATCATTTGAAAGAGACACATCTTAAAGTTATACGTGTAACACTAAAATCTCCATTCTAATAATAGTTACCATTTAGCATGTGTTTTACCAGGATATTTCAAAAAGGTCAGAAATATTTAATGAATTATTACAATTTACTGAAATGAATATTTCTTATTTGTACATGTGGGCAAATTACAGTATCTAACTACTTATTTTCTCAGTTCAGCCTTTAGGGAGGGATTAAAATTATTCATGAAGTAAATTTTGTTGCCTGAAAGAACAGCGGTTTTATATTCTCTTAAAAAAAAATAATCTTGCAACATGCATGAAAGCATCGAGTGCTCCCTCAGCTAGTTTGCAGACAACACTAAGCTGGGTGGAAGTGTGGATCTGCTGGAGGGTCGGGAGGCTCCAAAGGGATCTGAACAGGCTGGATCCATGGGCTGAGACCAATGACATGAGGTTTAACGAGGCCAAATGCCGGATCCTGCACTTGGGGCACAACAACCCTGAGCAGCTACAGACTAGGAGAAGTCTGTCTAGAAAGCTGCCTGGAGGAGAAGGACCTGGGGGTGTTGGTTGACAGCGAGTGAACATGAGCCAGCAGTGGCCCAGATGGTCAAGAAGGCCAATGGCATCTTGGCTTGGATCAGAAACGACGTGGCCAGCAGGTTCTTCTCCCTCTGTACTCAGCGCTGGTGAGGCCGCTCCTCAAATCCTGTGTTCAGTTGTGGGCCCCTCACCACAAGAAGGATGTTGAGGCTCTGGAGCGAGTCCAGAGAAGAGTCCAGAGAGGTCTCCCCTCAGCCTCCTCTTCTCCAGGGTAGACACCCCCAGCTCTCTCAGCTGCTCCTCATAGGACCTGTTCTCCAGCCCCTTCCCCAACTTCATTGCTCTTCTCTGAGAAGAAGTGAACACAGGATTCGAGGAACGGTCTCACCAGTGCTTCCTTTGCACAGATACCTAAAGCTCCTTCAGCACCAGGCAACTGATGTTGCTTGGGATGTAGGAAGCTTCTCTGTAGGGATGGAAATCCCTGTGCTTCTGTTGTGGGTGACCTTAGGGAGTGAAAAATTTAACTCCTGGGATTTATCCTCCTTTGTCCCCACAGAGGGAGCAGTGGCTGTGTCAGAGATGTTCTGTGCTGGTCAGAAGGAATCAGTTGGTGGCAGTGATCAGCCAGTGACAGGTTGTTTAACTGATGAGGAAATATTTGAATAGATCTTTTTTCTGCTAAGCAGTCCCTTAGTCGTAATCTTCTGTTAGGTCTTCCCAGAGCGAGTGCTGTAATGGGATTCAAGTGTCCTGTCTTCTCCTTCCAGAGATCAAAGGCACTCCTGTCCCCTCTCTGGATTTAGGAGACCTGAGAAACCTCTTTGACTCAGTGGTAAGAGTGAGAAATGTCTTTGGATCAGAGGTACCTGGAGACAGCATGTGCTGTTCTGGGTTGAACCAGTCTGAATGAAGATCTGCTTCAAAGCTTGTCCTGAAGGAAGCAGGTTCAGTGTGAGCCAGAGTTTAGAATGGGGACTTGCACACACTCCAAGTGCAGCCAGAACGATGAGGAGTTCTGTCTGGAAACTGGTTAAAAAGGGCAGTGCTTGATGGGAGGGCAGGTGTGAGGCAGAAGCAGAGTTTGAGTGGAGCTAGGAGATTGTACCCCACTGGTGAGAACTGGTACCCCAGCAGTTGCCCCGAGGGAGGGTCAGCTTTTGCTGCAACCGCTGGGGTGTGCGGGTGGTTCCCTGTCCCAGGGAATAAGGCTGAGCTTCAGGTTCAATTCCTTAGGTGGCTCTGACAGCGCCTGTGACCATTGGGCGTGGTTTATGGTTGGCTGGCACTGGCCTCATTTCAGATGAGACAGGCTGAAGTGATGGTGAGGAAACTGGCTTAGATTAAGTGTCTTAAACAATTTGTTTGTGTCAATTCTGACCTCAGGCCCAAGAAACATTATGGGATGAGAAGCAGTGGTGATGGATGCGCCTACAGCCCAGAAACCAGCAGTGTCCTGGGCTGTGTCCAAAGCAGTGGCACCGGCGAGGGAGGTGACTGCAGCTCTCTACTCCGCTCTGGTGAGACCCCATCTGGAGCCCTGTGCTGAGCTCTGGCATCTCCCACATATGAATGACACAGACCTGTTAGAGCGAGTCCAGACAAAGGCTATGAAAAATCATGGAGAATTTACCAGACAGACCTAGAGGTGTCCCTGCCCTTGGCAGGGAGTGGAACTGGATAGGCTTTTTTCAATGCTTCAGCTTTCGATATCTGTCCTTTAAGGCTCCTGCCAGCAGCTGCTTAGATTTCAGGTGTCAGCATTGTCTTTGCTTCTGTGTTTGAGAGAAAGAGGAAACTGATATTGCTTTAAGGGATGTAGGAAACTTCTCTCTTTTCAAGGACTGAAAATCCTTGTGCCACTGATTTTTGTGACCTGAGTGAGTGGAACATTAACTCCTTGGATTTACTCTCTTTTGTCCCCACAGAGGGAGCAGTGGCTGTGGCAGAGATGTTCTGTGCAGTGGGACTGTGAGGGTGGTGACTGCAGCCCTCTGCTCCGCTTTGCTCTGGTGAGACCCCATCTGGAGCCCTGTGCTCAGCTCTGGAATCCCACACATGTCAATGACACAGACACAGGTGTTCAAGGCCTGGTTGGAAGGGGTTTCAAGCAACGTGATCCAATGGGAGGTGTCCCTGTCCTGGGCAGGTTTTGGAACTGGATGGTTCTGTTGTTGGTGAATTACTGAGTGGAAAATTAATTCCCGGGATTTACTCTCTTTTGTCCCCACAGAGGGAGCAGTGGCTGTTGCAGAGGTGTTGTGTGCAGTGGGACCGGGAGGGCAGTGACTGCAGCCCTCTGCTCTGCTTTTGGTGAGACCCAAAAAAAAAAAGCCTGTGTTTGGCTCTGGAATCCTCACCGTGCTAATAACACAGACCTGTTAGAGCGAGTCTGGGTAAGGGCTACAAAGGTGATCCAAGGGCTGGAGTAGATATGCTGTGGGGACAGGCTGAGAGAGTTGGGGTTGTTCAGTGTGGAAGAGAGATGACTCTGGGGAGACCCTAGAGCAGCTTCCAGTACTGAATGTGGCTCTGGGAAAGCTGAGGAGGGACTTTTTTCAGGGCTGTGAAGTGACAGTACAAGGGGGAAAGTCTTAAAACTGGAGGTGAGAAGATTTAAATCAGGCCGTAGGAAGAAATTCTTGGTGATTTGGGTGCTGAGGCCCTGTCCCAGGTTGCCCAGGGAAGTGGTGGATGTCCCATCCCTGGAGGTGTTCAAGGCCTTGTTGGAAGGGGTTTCAAGAAATGTGATCGAGTGGGAGGTGTCCCCGCCCTTTGCTGGGTGTGGAACTGGATGGTTCTGTTGTTGGTGACTTAGTGAGTGGAACATTAACTCCTGAGATTTCCCCTCCTTTTTCCTCACAGAGGGAGCAGTGGCTGTGGCAGAGATGTTCTGTGCAGTGGGACTGGCGGGGAAGGTGACTGCAGCCCTCTGCTCTGCTTTGCTTTGGTGAGACCTCATCCGGAGCCCTGTGCTCAGCTCTGGAATCCCCAACATGCCAATGACACAGACCTGTTAGAGCAAATCAGTCTGCTCTCCCAGACTGAGAGGGAGGCAACAGTTGAGGGCACCTCATTTCCTGGCTGTTCAGGCAGGGCTCTCTCCACCTGAGCACATCCTAAGGATTTGGCCAATGTGTTTGGCAGAGGCCGAGCAGGGAGGCTTTTACCTTGATTCCAGCTCAGGGCAGAAAGAATTGCTGAGCATGGTCTGGTTTTGAGAGAAAGTAATTTTGTCTGACTTTGAAATGTGATACAGGGTCTGTTTAGGGTCACTGATTTCAGGACAGGAAAGAAATAATTCAAAATCTGTTCACTGTCAGAAGCTACAGACCTTTTGTGTTTACAGCCCAGGGCACTCCTGTTCTCTCCACTGTCTTGCCTGGAGGGTGTGCCAGCGGTTCCTTAGGCTGCACATTTGCTGTGGGTGAAAGCATTCCCTTGTGTCCTTTCTCAGCTGGATCCACAGTGTGGATGAGCGTGGAGAAGGAGAAAGAATGAGAATTAAAACTTCTTCCCTTAGTCCTTCAGTGTGTCCTGTGTCTTTGGGAGATGAATTTTCTTATAGATGTGATACATTGGGCATGTTTTAACTCCATGGAATTTTTAATGGATTTGGTTTGTTGTTTTGTTTTTCTTTCAGAAACGTGTTTCCAAGGAAGTCTCTCAGAAGTCAAAGCTTGGCCAGTCCAAGGGATCCAGACAAAGCAAACATTAAAGAACAGCAATGCCCGAGTACTTTCTTGGTGTCCTTTCCTAGTAGCATTGCACTCCTCATCCTCTGCTTTTACTCCTTACCTCTTACCCCTACACCTCTGTGCCATCTCAGCATCTCTGCTGCTCTTCTAGCTAGATCTACCGCTTCTGCCTCTGTCTCTGCTTGTCCTCGACCTCCTCCCACAGCCCTAATATCTTTACAGCTTTGCCTTCCTTGTAACAGCTCTGCTGCCCTGGCTCTCCCCTGCCCCCAGCTCTCCTGCCTGCGTGCCTCCTCCCTTCTCCTCAGCCCCTCAAGGGGTTTTTCCTCAGGGCCAGTGCGGCCTGGTTGCGTATGTGATCATGGGAACCTCCTCCACCCTCTGGCTTCAGATGCTCCAGTTCCCAGCAGGCTGGTTGGGAAGAAATTGTACAGAAGGGTAGGGAGTCCTTTTCTTTTGAAGGCTTCATCCTCTTTTCCAAAGGTGTGAAACATCCTGAAGCTGGGCATGATCCTGAAGGCCTTTCTCAAGCTGCTGTCACTGGAGAGCTGCCTGCAGCCAAGGTCACAAAATCAGAGCTCGGCTGATGTCAGTTAACCCCCTTGGGCTGCTGGGATGGCATTTAACACTTGCTCCATCTCCCTGTGGGTTCCATGTCTGGCTCCCCACCCGCAGTAACCCCTACAGCCTCCACCGGGAGGCGGCCACCAGGTCCCCACCGCAGGCAGTCTGTGTGTGAGACTACACATTCCTCTACTCCAGGCTCAGAAGAGGAGGCAGGGAATCTGTCAGGAACAGTGTCCGCTCAGACAGCTCTTGCCGACTCTCCCAGAGTAAATGGTGGTTTGGAAACATTTATATATCACAAATCCTGAAGGTCATTTCAAATTGTTTTCCTTCTGCAAGGTCTTTGAATGTAATATTTCAGCCTTTCTCCTGAGGCTGGGAAGCAGGGCCCTGTTCCAGCAGCATGAGAAATAAGCAGAACCAACCCTAGAGCAGTAACTGCACAGCTCGTGTTCACCAGGGGAAGATGACAGAGCTGTTGTTCTTCACAGAGGTTGTTTTCCATGAGCAGATCACTGCTGAGATCCATTGCACAAGCCAGAGCCCCAACCAGCCCATCACCCTCTCCTGAGAGGCTGCACTGGGGAACACTGGTAGGTGCGGATGCCCCTGGAGCTCAGATGCTCGTGTGAACAGGGAGAAGTTATGGATGTGGATTTTTTTCCACTTCCCACAGTGGAAGCGAGAGAGCACAGCCTCCCTTCCCTCTCAAGAGCTGATGGACCTTGCTGGGAAATGCTAAGCCATGAAGGCTGCCCTTTCCTCCTCATCCCTTTTCTCTCAGCTCAGAACTAGGGCTAAAATCTTTGGTTACCTGTGTGCATTTGTGTGTGACTGAAATCTCACACCCAGGGCTGCACGTGGGAGACAGCTCATTCCCCTGTCCCAGGAGAACTTGCCTGTATGCTGAGCCCCTTCCCGTTTTGAGGGTCACCATCCCCTGTCCTCCTGGCTGTTCAGTTTGGGGACAGGGATGTTTAAGTCTGTCCTTGCTACAGAGGTGATGGATTGATGGGTTGGAACCCAGGGACCAGGCTCTAGGGTGTCAAGGTGCATCTGGCCCTGTGAAGGGGAAGGGATGACACTCATGTTCCCTCAGCCACTGCTCCTTACACCCTATAATTTTCCCTTTCCAAAAAAACAGAGGCTTCTTCCATGCACAACTCACTTTATGCCACATGCCTGGGCTGCCTTCCCTCCTGCCTCCAGACCAGGACCCACTGGTGGCTGCCAGTAGCCCAGCTCCACTCGGAATGACCAGAGGTGGCGTGAGACCCATTTCTGGGACAACTCTTAGAGCCTGGGTGAGTCCTTCTCATCTTTCGGGTTTTCTGGGAGCTTTGTGGTGTTTGTGGGAAGGCTGCTTTACTGCCACAGGACTGCGGGGAGCTGCTAAGCCCAGGTTCATGGCATCCAAAGGCAAGATGAAAGCAGCGGGTTTCTCTGCAGTGAGGGAGTGCAGCGCATGGAGGTAACGGAGCTGAGCAACAACCGGGGCGCTGGACAGGATCTCAGCTGCCTTCCGCTGGGACTCAGAAGCAGCCTTTTCCCTCTCGGCAATAATCACCTACCGAGCAGGAGAATAAAGAAGGTTTCTGTAAGCCTAGGAGTAAGGGGGCATAGCCTGTTCATTAAAGAGAGGCTGCCTCTGTGAAATTCTCAGGGCCAGTGTCAATATTTCTGCTGTCTGAAGATCACGGCAGGTTCTGGTCCTCTTGATGCCCCTAAAAGCTTGGGAGCTCAGGTCTAACCTGGTTTCACGTGGCCCAACGAGGCTCACAATTAGGCATCCCCTTGCTGCCAGAGTGGGGAGAGGGCAGCCCCCAGGCTGGGCTCGAGGGAGGGCGCAGGCACCAACCTCCTCCAGGTTTTTGAGCAGCTCAGTGCAAGGGATGAGCAAGGGACAGGGTGCATGGCAGCAGTGACAGCCCTTCCCCAGGCTCCTAGGGAACAGGGAAACCCTGAGGAAAAAGAGATCCCCGTGGGGATCCCCATGGGGCTGCCAATAACCCCACAGCTCTCTGTGTGTCCTTTTGTCCTGCCTGTGGGCCAGGGACCAGAGTTGGTGTTGCACTGGGCTGGGCCAGGCTCTCGCTAGACACAGCTCTTGAATAGCAATGAGAGGAGACCTGTCAGAGCTGAACCCTCATGTGCCCAGGGATCTCAAAACAGGGATAGGGAAGGAAGGGGGGATGTTTTGGAAGGAGATGACGTATTCAGTGTTTTCATACCCGCGCTTTGGCCTCTCTCTGGGCCTCTGCTGCCACAGTAAGGGACTGTCGGACTTCAGCAGGCATCTGCACACTGTTGCTGTGGGGGTTAAGGGACAGGGATGAGCTGGGCTCGAGGCTCTCCTGGCAGTGCTGGATCATAGAATCATAGACGCATAGAACCAGAGAATAATCAGGTTGGAAAAGACCCACAGGATCATTGAGTCCAACCATTCCTATCAAACACTAACCCATGTCCCTCAGCACCTCATCCACCCGTCCCTTAAACACCTCCAGGGAAGGTGAATCAAGCCCCTCCCTGGGCAGCCGACCTGAGGCTTGGAATGGGCTCATCAGTTAGTCTTTGCAGAGAAGTTCACTCCTGTTCTCGGCTCCCTGGGTTTCCCCTCTTTGTGGTTCTCACTTTAGCTTTTCACTCCCATTCCCGTTCTCTTACAGTGACCAGGCTTGCACGATCGCTCGGCAGCAGAGAGGCCTCTGTGCCGCTGAGGCCCAAGGGCTGAGCTTACTCTTTGTGAGGGAGCAGAGTCCAAAGGGAGACTGCTCTCCAAACAGGGCAGGAATTCCCTTCTGTTCATAGATGTCCTTATTCACCACTTGGCTCTCTCTTCCACAGGTCTCTGCACGATAAACCTTTCTCCATGGCTCGTGAGTGATAAGCCCACCCAAACCAGCGCTGAGCCCCTGGGGCTTTGGTCTGGAGTGGGACACAAAGAGTTCTGCTGCAAGGGAAGAAATAGCCATCCTGAGGAGTGTTATAAACACTCAACTCAAAGAGTGAAGTTCTTAATAAATTTTATTAATCATAGTAAGCAGAATATGAGCAAAACAGCACTGGGTGACAGGGGAGTCTCAGCTCTACCTACTGCCGCACCATATAAATCTCTCCAAGATTGCTCACTGTATTTTTGGAGTATTCGACCATGTCCAGAGACTCCCTTCACGTTATCATTTGAACTAAGGCAACTGCATCTTGCCAGACAACTAAACATCATGTCTGGAGACTGTCTGCATATTATCTCTCGATACAAGACAGATCTATATGACAAGATAATTAAACATACAAACCAGCTGCAGAAAAACTTATCAATTAATTCTCACACCTCTAATCCCTTTGCTCCTCTCCCAACTTTTACTACAAATTTTATGAAATTTCCCCTCAGATTCCTCAAAACTGCATTCTTATCCTGAATTCCCTCACAAACTCTCTAAAAAATGCTTTTCTGTCTCCAGCCCCCATGCTGCAACTTTCACCACCAAGGTCCTCACAGCCTTCCTCAAAAAATGAAACTTTTTGTCTCTCCCCCCTCAGGGTTTCTCTCTCTCTCTCCTCAGGGTTCATGTCTCTTCCCTCTCAGGGTTTCTCTCTTCCCCCTCAGGGTTTCTATCTTCCCCCTCAGGGTTTCTCTCTCTCTCTCCTCAGGGTTCATGTCTCTTCCCTCTCAGGGTTTCTCTCTTCCCTCTCAGGGTTTCTCTCTTCCCCCTCAGGGTTTCTATCTTCCCCCTCAGGGTTTCTCTCTCTCTCCTCAGGGTTCATGTCTCTTCCCTCTCAGGGTTTCTCTCTTCCCCCCTCAGGGTTTCTCTCTCCCCCCTCAGTGTTTCTCCCTCTCTCCTCGGGGTTCATGTCTCTTCCCTCTCAGGGTTTCTCTCTTCCCCCTCAGGGTTTCTCTCTCCCCCCTCAGGGTTTCTCTCTCTCTCTCCTCAGGGTTCATGTCTCTTCCCCCTCAGGGTTTCTCTCTTCCCCCTCAGGGTTTCTCTCTTCCCCCTCAGGGTTTCTCCCTCTCTCCTCAGGGTTCATGTCTCTTCCCCCTCAGGGTTTCTCTCTCCCCCCTCAGGGTTTCTCTCTCTCTCCTCAGGGTTCATGTCTCTTCCCTCTCAGGGTTTCTCTCTTCCCCCTCAGGGTTTCTATCTACCCCCTCAGGGTTTCTCTCTCTCTCCTCAGGGTTCATGTCTCTTCCCTCTCAGGGTTTCTCTCTTCCCCCCTCAGGGTTTCTCTTCCCCCTCAGGGTTTCTCTCTCCCCCCTCAGGGTTTCTCTCTCTCTCTCCTCAGGGTTCATGTCTCTTCCCTCTCAGGGTTTATCTCTTCCCTCTCAGGGATTCTCTCTCCCCCCTCATAGTTTCTTTCTCCCCCCTCAGAGTTTGTGTCTCTTCCCCTTCACGGTTCATGGCTCTACACCTCAGGGTTCTTGTCTCTCTCCCCTAAGGGTTCATTGTCTCTCTACCTCATCAGGGTTCGTGTCTCTCCCTTCAGGGTTTGTGTCTCTCTCCCCCATCAGGGTTTTTCTCTCTCCCCTCAGGGTTCGCGTCTCTCCCCCATCATGGTTCATGTCTCTCCCCCCTCAGGGTTTCTCTCCAGACAAGGCCTTTCCGAGCAGCTGGCAGAGGCCAGGTCAGGGCAGGGGGAAGCCCGGAGACAGGACATGATTTAATGTCTGTGATGGTAGAGGTGATGAGTGTCAGCTGAAGAGTTATTGCATCCTGCCTGCTTTGCAGGCATTTTCACATTCCATGGACAGAAAATGGAAGAACTTGGAGCAAAATCCCAATGAGTATCCCCTGATGTGACTGTCATTTTTGTGAGAGCTAAAGCTGACAAAGCTCTCCTGAGCAGTGGACTGATGGTTATCCCCTTGCTTGTTGCTAAGGGAAGCCCGAATCAACAGGTAGTTGAAGGTTGTACCTTGTTCTGTGCTTTTCGACACGGGTCTTTCCTCACCGAGGACTTTGGAATTAGGCCTTTAATGCTCAAGGCTCTTCCGTACGGATGCTGTGAGTAGGACTGCTCTTTAGGCTGAAGTTAGAGGCCCATGCTAAGACTGTGGAGGGCCTTCTCTTTCTTCTGTTCCGTGTGGTGCAGGAGCCAGTGAGCGTTGCCTAATCAGCAGGGAAACCTGCTTGGAATTCTTGCCAGGCATTGGGCTCCTTCCCATTGCTGATATTTGTGTCCGGGATTTCTTTACCAGGAGCTGTTCAAAGACAGACATCATAGAATCATAAAATCACCAGGCTGGAAGAGACCCACCAGATCATCAAGTCCAACCATTCCTCTCAAACACTAAACCATGTCCCTCAGCACCTTGTCCACCTGCGCCTTAAACTCCTCCTGGGAAGGTGAATCAACCACCTCCCTGGGCAGACTGTTCCAGTGCCCAATGACCCTTTCAGTAAAGAATTTTTCGTTATGTCAAACCTAAACATCCCCAGGTGGATATTGAAGCCATTCTCTCTTGTCTTGTCCCCTGTCACTTGGCAGAAGAGCCCAGCCCTCTCCTCTCTACAACCTCCTTTCAGGTTGTTGGAGAGAGCAATGAGGTCTCCTCTCAGCCTCCTCTTCTCCAGGCTAAACACCCCCAGCTCTCTCAGCCTCTCCTCATAGGGCCTGTACTCCAGCCCCTTCACCAGCTTTGTGGCTCTTCTTGGGACTCACTCCAGAGCCTCAACATCCTTCTTGTGGTGAGGGGCCCACAACTGAACACAGGATTCAAGAAGCAGTCTCACCAGTGCTGAGTACAGAGGTAGAAGAACCTCCCTGGACCTGCTGGTCACACCGTTTCTGATCCAAACCAAGATGCCATTGGCCTTCTTGGCAACCTGGACACACTGCTGGTTCATGTTCAGTCACTGTCAACCAAGAGCCCCAGGTCCTTCTCCTCCTGGCAGCTTTCTGGACAGATTTCTCCCAGTCTGTAGCTCTGCATAGGGTTGTTGTGCCCCAAGTGCAGGACCCGGCATTTGGCCGTGTTAAACCTCATCCCATTGGTCTCAGCCCAGTGGTCCAGCCTGTTCAGATCCCTTTGCAGAGCCTCTTCATCCTCCAGAAGATCCGCACTTCCACCCAGCTTAGTGTCAACTGCAAACTTGCTAAGGGTACCCTCAATGCCTTCATCCAGGTCATTGATGAAGACATTGAACAGGGCTGGACCCAGCACTGAGCCCTGGGGAACCCCACTTGTCACTGGCCTCTAGCTGGATTTAACACCATTTCCCAGCACTCTCTGGGCCCTTCATCCAACCAGTTTTCCACCCAGGAGAGTCTGTGCCTGTCTAGGCCAGAGGTGACAGTTTCCGTAGCAGAATGCTGTGAGACACTGGGTCAAAGATTTTGCTGAAGTCCAGGAAGATCCATCCACAGCCTTTCCCTCATCCAGCAGCCGAGTCACTTTGTCATAGAAGTCAATCAGCTTAGTTTGGCAGGGCCTGCCTTTTGTGAACCCATGTTGACTGGGCCTGATCACCCGGTTCTCTTGCATGTGCTTCATGATCGCACTCAAGATCACCTGTTCCATGACTTTCCCTGGCACTGAGGTCAGACTGACTGGCCTGGAGTTCCCTGGATCCTCCCTGCGACCCTTTTTGTAGATGGGCAATTCATATCATATGATTGGAAATAAAGCAAAAGGAGAGATGTTGCTGTAGGTTTGTTTCCTATTCTTTGGCCAGAATTTGGGGGAGGAGGAGGGGAGGTTGCCAGTTAAATATGTGCTGCTTTTTCTTTTTTCAAAGAGCCAGACCTTAAACTGAATAATTAGTCCCTACTATTTTTCTACTGTGTTATCCAGTTATTAAAATTTTTGTGTTTCAATGAACTCTACAGTTTCCCCTGAGTGGAGAGCGAACGGGAGCCCTCGTTGCCCCCAGGGATGTCCCCGTTGGGCTCAGGGAGAGCTGAAGGGCAGGGAGGTGTCACTGTCACCATGTGCAATGCTACCCCATGGGGCACAGGCGTGTCCTTGCCCAGTTGTGGGGGCCGGAGCCCCGATGATAGCCCTGGTCTGGCAGCACCGCCTGACATTGTCCCCAGCATATCCTAGCAGCGTTATCCCCTCGGCAAGGGGCAGGGGAGGCTGTGCAAGAACCCCAGCTCTTGCTTCTACCCAGGGGTGCGGGACCGGCTGCCAAGTTCACTGTTCCCATTGGCTGCGAAGGCAGAGGGGGTGGGTCTGGGTGCCGAGGCTCCTGTTCCCATTGGCTGCGAGGGCAGAGGGGGCTCTGCTTCCTTCAGATCCAGAAGCTCAGGGGGACGACCTGGCATCTCCTCCCGAGAGCTCTTCCCCACTCCGCTCATGCCCCTGGAAAAGCAGGAGCAGCCATGGCTGGGCCCAAAGCACCATCTCTGGACAAGTTCTCTCAGGGGGAGATCAGGACGTAACTCCAGCTTCCAGGAAAATCCTCCCCACACTCAAACCACCCTGGGGGTGCTGAGAGGGATGGTCCTGGTGATCCTCTTGCCGCTGCTGTGCTCTGACCTCAAGCCACACACAGGGTCTGGGTGGGAACCAAGACTTTCATTTAACTGTGTTTTCTGTGTTTCTGTCTGATGCCACCAGGGCTCACCTGAAGGACCCAGGGTAGACCCAGGGCCTCAACTCTGCTCCAGAAATAGACAGAACAGCAATAAAACTTTGAAAAGACCAAGAACAAAACCTGACTGAGAAAGAAACAGCCCCGGTTTGTGCAGAGAAGCACTTGGCAGGGGATGTCCAAATGCCTGTTTGTGGGGGTTTCTGAATACCAGGAGCAAGGAGAGCTGTGTGCTGGTGCTGGGCTGAGGCAGCAATACTGATGGGGGCATCTTCTCCCACCTCCCTCCACTTCACCTCCCATTCCTATCACCAGGTGTGCAGGAAAGACCTTGAGCTCAGGAGGTCAGGGACAGGGAGCGTGGTCTGTGCCAGGGGCTAGTACTTGGGGAGGGGGAATATTTTAACACTGGACATTTTACACTGAGCATAATCATCCTAAAAGCCCAAATACTCAGTGAAAATCACAAATACTCTTGAAAATCAAGTTTTACTCAAGGACTCGGGGTTGGCTCCTCTAGGCTGTAATGGTGTTATTGTTGATAATCTGGGCATATGTTAGTATGTTCCAGGCTAAATCTAATGACGTTCTAAGTTGCCTACGTAGTGCCTTGGCAGACTGATGATAAGATTATGTGACATTAGTGCTTGTTGAATAATGTTGGTAGTGGGCCTTGGACTGGCCCTGCTGCCAGTCTGTCTGCTTTTCTGTTCCCTTGGACTATAAATCCTGAAAGTGATGTGTGACTCCAAATGGGCATCATGTGAAGTTCTGCTCTTCTAGCTGTGACTCAAACCCATAACTGTTTTAACATTTAAAAGCAATCCCTCATTGTTTATCTGTTTTAACCATCCTCTTTCTATATGCTGCTCTACTCTGGCTACATTTTGTGAATCTGTAACTAAATTAAAGGGACTATGAGGCCATTCAAAAGCTTTAGCACTGTATATAATTCCACTATTAGTGTTGATCCTTCTCAGATATAAACTACTCCTTATTTGCACATTGTCCATTTTCTTTCCATGTTAGTGCTGCTCTTCCTGTTTTTCTTGAGCCATCAGGAAATGCTGTAGGGCTGTCAAACAGTCGCTCTTTACATAAGGGCTTCTGTTCTATTTGTAATGTTTGCAGAGAGGGAAACAATTTGCTGCTTGGTAAGAGGATATCAATACTTCCTGGATAATCTGTTAGAGCTACCTGTAAATTCAAAATATTTGCCATGCATCACTTGACATATTTTTTTCGTCATTGGGATATAAATGACTGTCAGGTCCTGGCCTAATAACTGAATTCTTCTTTTTCTTCCCTTGGTGATCATCATTATAATAATTTCAAGTCTAGTTACTACTGGTTTTGGGGGTTAGTGTGGCAAAATATCACTCAATAATTTGTAATGAATCATTTGAATTTTCCTCTATCATTGGTTTGATTGTCCCTAAAGGTTGTCTGTACTAGGGCCCAGTGATGAGAGACACTGGAATGCAGAGTGTTCTTGCAAACTGGCATCCCCCTAGAGAGAGAACTTCCTTAACTCCTCTGGACTTCTGCAAAGCTGAAAAGGAACAAACTTAGAAAGGAAGGAGAAAGTGGGGGCACTCACACACATACAGCTGCAAGGCTGGGCTTTATCCATTTGTTTTTTCTCTCTCTCTTCTTTTCCATATTTTTCTAGGTGTTTTAAAATTTTTCCTTCTGAAGCCTTTCATTCCAAAGATCCCCAGGTAAATCTACCCGTTTGCCTGTTTATTGGATATTTGAGATTGAAAGACCCCAGAGACGTATTTCCAAGATTAATCAAAACAAATTTGTAAGACTTACAAACATTTGAAGTGCTTCAAACACACACACATGACCACTCATTTCAAAGTTCGCTGAATACATTCATATAATGTTGATTATCACTATTGGATCTGCAGTTTTTGATGCTATGGATATTTAAACTATACATGGTACTGGGCACATACAACACTTAAAATATACATAATAAACACCATTTTCTGCTTTTCTTCTGTATTACAAACACCGGTGTGTTCCCTGGACTGGTAGTCACTGGAAATGCTCTGGGGCTGCTGCAGCCACTCCAGTCGGGGCCGTGGGAGCCGGAGGGGCAGGGGGTGCGTAGGGAGCGGCCATCGGCCATGTGGCTTGATTCTCTTTTACAGTTTTTGGAATCTCCTTTATTGCTTCGTCACTAATTAGTTCCCAGTGCAGACCACCATGCTGCGCACAGATCACAGGCAAAGCTTTCAATATTTCATCCTCTCCCTGCTCCTGTGCCTCCCTCCTGCCTTGTGCCCATTGGTCTGAGGGACGAGGTGGGGGAGGTGGATCAGGCTCCTTCTCAGTGACTCTCAGACCCAGACCAAGTTTATTGTTACAAGATCATCTTTATACCTTAGTGAAATGTCAACAACAGTCCTTAAAGTCCTTCACGAAAATTTCCACCGCTGTTCTCCTCCCCAGTTCCTCATGACCACCGTGATTGTTTCTCTGCCTTCTTGATCTTGCCACTGATGTTGACTTTTCTCAGGCTGGAGGCTTGCTGGTTATCAACGTTCTCTGCAATCTTATCTGCAGAGGTTCTGCAGCATTTGCACTCCTTTTTGCTAAGCATCTCTTCTGACAATATAGGACCCACAGGAACCATCTAGATCGACCTTGGTCCTCTTTAGGGTCTTCTAGAAACATGAGGTACTCTCTAGATCCATCTAAGAGCCCTTTAGGGCCTTCTAGGACCCCCAGGAACCCTCTAGATCTACCTGGGACCCTTATACAGCCTTCTAGGACCCTTCTAGGACAATCAAGATCCTTCTAGATCTACCTGGGACCCCTTTAGGGCATTCTAGGACCCTTCTAGACCCAGAGGAACACCCTAGATCTACCTGGGACACCTTTAGGAAGATGGTAAATGACAGAAGCTGTTTTAATCTTCTGCAGGTGATGTACATTGATGTACATCTAAAATATTGCCTTCCTCTTAGTCTGGGAGAGAGGACTGATTCGCTCTAACAGGTCTGTGTCATTGGCATATTGGGGATTCCAGAGCTGAGCACAGGGCTCCAGATGGGGTCTCACCAAAGCAGAGCACAGGGCTGCAGTCACATCCCCCGCTGGTCCCACTGCACAGAACATCTCTGCCACAGCCACTGCTCCCTCTGTGGGGACAAAGGAGGGTAAATCCCAGGAGTAAATGTTCCACTCACTAAGTTCACAAACATCAGAAGCACAAGGAATTTCAATCTTTGAAAACAGAGAAGTTTCCTACATCCCTGTAAGCAACATCAGTTGCCCAGTGACCAAGGAAGCTTTAGTAATCTGTGTCAGGGAATGATGCAATATGGAACTCCTGGAAGCCATAAGAACAGCTCCAGTCTGGAGGTGAATTCTCTATGATTTTTCATAACCCTTGTCTGGACTTGCTCTAACAGGTCTGTGTCATTGGCATGTTGGGGATTCCAGAGCTGAACACAGGGCTCCAGATGGGGTCTCACCAAAGCAGAGCAGAGGGCTGCAGTCACCTCCCTCGCCGGTCCCACTGCACACAACATCTCTGCCAGAGCCAATGCTCCCCCTGCGGGGACAAAGGAGGGTAAATCTCAGGAGTTAATGTTCCACTCACTAAGGTCGCCAAGATCAGAATCAGAAGGATTTTCAATCCTTGAAAACAGAGAATTTTCCTAAATCCTTTTAAGCAACAAACATTTGCCCTCTGTCCAATGAAACTTTATGAATATGTGTAAGGGAATATGTAAGAGAAGCCATAAGCACAGCTCCAGTCTGGAAGGGAAAACTCTATGTTCTTTCATAAACCTCGTCTGGACTTCCTCTAACAGGTCTGTGTCATTGGCATGTTGGGGATTCCAGAGCTGAACACAGGCTCCAGATGGGGTCTCACCAGAGCGGAGCACAGGGCTGCAGTCACCTCCCTCACCGGTTCCACTGCACAGAACATCTCTGCCACAGCCACTGCTCCCTCTGTGGGGACAAAGGAGGGTAAATCCCAGGAGTTAATGTTCCACTCACTAAGGTCACCAACATCAGAAGCACAAGGATTTTGAATCCTTGAAAACAGAAAAGTTTCCTACATCCCTTGAAGCAACATCAGTTGCCTCTTTCTCTCAAACACAGAAGCAAAGACAATGCTGACACCTGAAATCTAAGCAGCTGCTGCAGGATCCCTAAAATAAAGATTTTGAAAGCTGAAGCATTCAGTCACTTTGAGTGACGCTATGAAACACATTCATGGTGTCAGGCAAGGGCATTGCTTGAAGATCCTTAAATGACTTCCTAGCACATCTATGTAAACCATGGAACTTAGTTTAAAACTCTGTTTCAAGACAGGCTGAGATGCTGATCTTTGTGCCGTTTCCCATTGCATGCACCTAGCGAGAAATAAAAAGTCCCTGCTGGAAAGCAGCACCTGCAGCTACGACAGTCACCTGCACAACAGCAATTTCCTCCTTTCCTTCCAGTGTTTCTTCCTCTGCTACACGCTTCCTGCAGCTGTTGGCGTCTTCAGCTTCAAGTTCTTCCTGGATTGAAGAAATGACAGGGTCCTTAAGCTAAAGCTGCAGTTGCTGTGAGACACGGTGAGGATTAGATTGTTAGTGCTGCCTTTGTCCCTCCTAAGAACCCAGGCAAAGCTGACTGGTCTCTGACTTTCTCTTGCACACGGCTAGATCTGGACTCCAACCACCCAGGGGGTCCCGAGTAGGAATATAGTTCAAATGTATTCAAATCACAACTCACAGAACGGTTTGGGTGGGAAGGGACCTAAATGCCCATCCAGTTTGACTCCCTGCAAAGGGCAGGGACACCTCCCACTGGATCATGTTGCTCCAAACCCCTTCAAACCAGGCCTTGAACACTTCCAGGGACACCCACCACTTCCCTGGGCAACCTGACCAGGGCCTCACCACCCAAATCACCAATTTCTCCCTACTGTCTAAACTAAACCTTACCACCTCCAACATAAAGAAATTTCTCCTTGTACTGTCACTCCACGACCCTGTAAAAAGTCCCTCCGCAGCTTTCCCAGAGCTGAACACAGGCTCCAGATAGGGTCTCACCAAAGCAGAGCAGAGGGCTGCAGTCACATCCCTCGCCAGTCCCACTGCACAGAACATCTCTGCCACAGCCACTGCTCCCTCTGTGGGGACAAAGGAGGGTAAATCCCAGGAGTTAATGTTCCATCACTAATTCACCAACAACAGAACCATCCAGTTCCACACTCTGCCGAGGGCAGGGACACCTCCAAGTGGATCACATTACTCAAAATCCCTTCAAACCAGGCCTTGAACACCTCCAGGGATGGGACACCCACCACTTCCCTGGGTAACTTGGCCAGGGCCTTACTACCCAAATCACCAAGAATTTCTTCTTACTGCCTAAACTAAATCGTACCCCCTCCAATTTTAAGCCCTTCCCCCTTGTACTGTCATTCCATGGCCCTGTAAAAAGCACCTCCCCAGCTGTCCCAGAGCCACATTCAGTACTGGAAGCTGCTCTAGGGTCTCCCCAGAGTCATCTCTCCTCCACGCTGAACAACCCCGACTCTCTCAGCTTGTCCCCACAGCAGAGCAGTTCCAGCCCTTGGATCATCTTTGCAGCCCTTGTCTGGACTTCCTCTAACAGGTCTGTGTCATTGGTACGTTGGGGATTCCAGAGCTGAACACAGGCTCCAGATGGGGTCTCACCAGAGCGGAGCAGAGGGCTGCAGTCACCTCCCTCACCGGTTCCACTGCACAGAACATCTCTGCCACAGCCACTGCTCCCTCTGTGGGGACAAAGGAGGGTAAATCCCAGGAGTTAATGTTCCACTCACTAAGGTCACCAACATCAGAAGCACAAGGATTTTGAATCCTTGAAAACAGAAAAGTTTCCTACATCCCTTGAAGCAACATCAGTTGCCTCTTTCTCTCAAACACAGAAGCAAAGACAATACTGACACCTGAAATCTAAGCAGCTGCTGGCAGGAGCCCTAAAATAAAGATTTCAAAAGCTGAAGCATTGAAAAAAGCCCATCCAGTTCCACTCCCTGCCAAGGGCAGGGATACCTCCCACTGGATAAGGTTACTCAAAACTCCTTCCAATCTGGCCTTGATCACCTCCAGGTCTGAGGGTGAATTTTCTATGATTTTTCATAACCGTCATCTGGACTTGCTCTAATAGGTCTGTGCTATTGGCATGTTGGGGATTCCAGAGCTGAACACAGGGCTCCAGATGGGGTCTCACCAGAGCGGAGTAGAGAGCTGCAGTCACCTCCCTCGCCGGTGCCACTGCTTTGGACACAGCCCAGGACACTGCTGGTTTCTGGGCTGTAGGCGCATCCATCACCACTGCTTCTCATCCCATAATGTTTCTTGGGCCTGAGGTCAGAATTGACACAAACAAATTGTTTAAGACACTTAATCTAAGCCAGTTTCCTCACCATCACTTCAGCCTGTCTCATCTGAAATGAGGCCAGTGCCAGCCAACCATAAACCACGCCCAATGGTCACAGGCGCTGTCAGAGCCACCTAAGGAATTGAACCTGAAGTTCAGCCTTATTCCCTGGGACAGGGAACCACCCGCACACCCCAGCGGTTGCAGCAAAAGCTGACCCTCCCTCGGGGCAACTGCTGGGGTACCAGTTCTCACCAGTGGGGTACAATCTCCTAGCTCCACTCAAACTCTGCTTCTGCCTCACACCTGCCCTCCCATCAAGCACTGCCCTTTTTAACCAGTTTCCAGACAGAACTCCTCATCGTTCTGGCTGCACTTGGAGTGTGTGCAAGTCCCCATTCTAAACTCTGGCTCACACTGAACCTGCTTCCTTCAGGACAAGCTTTGAAGCAGATCTTCATTCAGACTGGTTCAACCCAGAACAGCACATGCTGTCTCCAGGTACCTCTGATCCAAAGACATTTCTCACTCTTACCACTGAGTCAAAGAGGTTTCTCAGGTCTCCTAAATCCAGAGAGGGGACAGGAGTGCCTTTGATCTCTGGAAGGAGAAGACAGGACACTTGAATCCCATTACAGCACTCGCTCTGGGAAGACCTAACAGAAGATTACGACTAAGGGACTGCTTAGCAGAAAAAAGATCTATTCAAATATTTCCTCATCAGTTAAACAACCTGTCACTGGCTGATCACTGCCACCAACCGATTCCTTCTGACCAGCACAGAACATCTCTGACACAGCCACTGTTCCCTCTGTGGGGACAAAGGAAGATAAATCCCAGGAGTTAATTTTTCACTCCCTAAGGTCACCCACAACAGAAGCACAGGGATTTCCATCTCTACAGAGAAGCTTCCTACATCCCTTGAAGCAACATCAGTTGCCTAGTGCTGAAGGAGCTTTAGGCATCTGTGCAAAGGAAGCACTGGTGAGACCGTTCCTCGAATCCTGTGTTCACTTCTTCTCAGAGAAGAGCAATGAAGCAGGGGAAGGGGCTGGAGAACAGGCCTTACGAGGAGCAGCTGAGAGAGCTGGGGGTGTCTACCCTGGAGAAGAGGAGGCTGAGGGGAGACCTCTCTGGACCCTTCTCTGGATTCGCTCCAGAGCCTCAACATCCTTCTTGTGGTGAGGGGCCCACAACTGAACACAGGATTTGAGGAGTGGTCTCACCAGTGCCAAGTACAGAGGGAGAAGAACCTGCTGGCCATGTCATTTCTGATCCAAGCCAAGATGCCATTGGCCTTCTTGGCCACCTGGGCTGCTGCTGGGTCCTGTCAACCAACACCCACAGGTCCGTCTCCTCCAGGCAGCTTTCTAGACAGACTTCTAGTCTGTAGCTGCTCAGGGTTGTTGTGCCCCAAGTGCAGGACCTGCCATTTGGCAATGTTAAACCTCATGTCATTGGTCTCAGCCCATGGATCCAGCCTGTTCAGATCCCTTCGGAGCCTCCCAACCCTCCAGTAGATCCACACTTCCACCCAGCTTAGTGTTGTCTGCAAAATAGCTAAGGGAGCACTCGATGCCTTCATGCATGTTGCAAGATATTTTTTAAGAGAATATAAAACCGCTGTTCTTTCAGGCAACAAAATTTACTTCATGAATAATTTCAATCCCTCCCTAAAGGCTGAACTGAGAAAATAAGTAGTTAAATACTGTAATTTGCCCACATGAACAACTAAGAAATATTAATTTCAGGACTCCCCAAAAGTCCCCTGGACCCTTTCAATACCCCTGAGACCTCCCCAAATCCCCTCAGAACCCCCTGAATCCCCCTTAGACCCCCTCCAAAACACCTCAAGACAACCCAAACAACCCCTGGAATCTCTCAACTCCCCAGACACCACCCCCCAATCCCCCTAAGACCCCCTCAGACCCCCTCCAGAACCCTCTCAATCCTCCTAACACCTCCCCACATCCCCTCCCAGTCCCTCTCAATCTCCCTAAGACACCCTCCAAAGCCTCTCAAGACACCCTAATTCCCCCACACACTCCCTCCAAAGTCCTTAAGGATCCCTAAAACTCCCCAAACCCCACCCCAGATCCCTCTCAACCCCTAGAAGACCCCATCAACCCCCTCAGGACCCTCTCAAGCCCAAGACACTAAAACCCTCCTCAAGATACCCCAAAGCCTGCATGACCGCCCAACCCTCTCTACTTCCACCAGGACCCTCTCTGCTTCCCCAAGATCCCCTCCAGCACCAACAGGACCCTCTCCATCCCTCTAAGACTTCCCCAAATCTCCCCAGGACACCCCAGATACCCTCCAAGACCCTCTCAATCCCATTATAGCCCCACAAATACCCTCACAACCTCCCCAAAACCTGCCCCGACCCTCTCAGCTCCCCAAACACTTCCTAAAATCCCACAAGGACACCAACAAAACTCCTCCAGACCCTCTATATCCCCCTATGACGCCCCCCAGATCCCCTCCAGGTCCCTCTCAATCTCCCAAAGACCCTCCAAAAACCCCACCAGGTCCCTATTGATCCCTCTAAGAGCCCCACAAATCCCCCCAGACCCCTGAAAAGCACCTGGACTTTCTCAACCCCCCTGAGGCCCCCCACAAACCCCTTCAAACCCTCACCCCCGACCACTGAAACCCTAAATGTCCTTCAAGCCTTCCCCTCAATCCCTCCCCAGGACCCTCTAAATCCCCCTAAGATGTCCTAACCCTGCCCCCCACGAGACCAACCAAAGCCCTCTAAGGGACCAACCAATCCCCTAAGGATGCACATGAGATGCTCAGCTGCCCCTCAAGCAATGCAGCTACACATCAGCCAAAGCTTATTTTCCAGGTTCCACCACCACAGGAGGACATCACAAAATCCTTTGAAGAGGGTCTGCCTCTTAACCACATGAATCGGGTCAGCACTACTGCTTTTATTTTACACTCTAGGTTGTAATGCAAAAAACCCAAAGAAACAAATAAAAAGCCACCTTCCCCTCTACTCCTTAAAAGCAAGGGGAGGAACTTATTCATTAGTTCAGAGCAGAATGAGAAAACAATTAGAAAAGAAGTCAGAAGCTCGGTAATAACCCATGTAAGGTTGCACAAAGCAGAAGAACTAGAAGGGAATTCACCACACAATGAGCAATATCTACATATCTGGAACTGATAGAAATGCAATATGATTGTGAGGAGCTCTTCTTTAGGAATTTAATTAGAAACAAATAACTGAAACCAAGCTAAATGGTTCCAATTCAAATAAGCTTAACATGACAAAAAGAAGAAAAGCTATTAAAAGGAAATGAGCTCCCTAAACTGATACTGTTTCTGCATCTTTACTCGCATGCTTCAAACTACAGAAAAATGTCTGGATATACATAATCACAATATTTTGCTTTGTTTTGAATAGAATTTCATTGTCTTTTGAAGCAGAAATTATGAATTACCTGTTTAAACTTTGGGAAAAGTTCAAAGAATAACACCTACCTCTGCAAATTGTCCTGTGGTCACTCCAGGCAGCAGCACATCTGTCAGCGAATCTCTGAAGAGTGATGCTTTTACCACCTTAGAGCACATCATTGTCTTCACATGGAAACTGCAGCTTGCACCACGCACGGGAAAAAAAATGAGAGGAAGGAGAAAAGAATTATAACATACTTTAAAGATCTCTCTGCCAAAATGAACATAAATGTCACCAAATGACAATATTTCTAGGTCCAAATAAAAAATTAAGGGTGAGAAATTCTGCTCTATCATTACTATATTCATAAGAAACAATTGATACTATAAAGAAAAGGGTTTCTTTTTTAAAAATTTAGTTTGTCCACATTTTAAAAAAGTAAAACCAGGAATATAGAGCAATGATAATGCCAAGAAAATTTCAGTAAATTGTAGTAATTGATTAAATATCCCTGACCTTTTTGAAATTTCCTGGTAAAACACATGTTAAATGATAACTATGATTAGAATGGAGATCGAGTGTTACAATTATAACTTTGAAATGTTTCTCTTTCAAATGATTTGCAACCTTTATTTTATTATAATTTTTTCATAATGTTGTCCAATATTTATGAGGAATTACAAAAAAAGCATGTGGTTCCTGCATATCTTAAAAAGAGCTTTTCTAAGTAGTATTTACATTCTGCTTCCATTTATTGTTAGTGATATTCTTTGTTCCCCATCATAATAAACTGATTTTGTTGTAAGATTACTTGCCTTTTTTTTCATCCGTGTCCCCTCGAGGAGCCAATCATGGAGCCCAGAGGAGCTCAGCTAGCTCAGGGGTTGCCACCACCACCACGGGGGAGAGTCCTCTTTGTGGGTAACGTGGTCACGTGTGCTGCATCTCAGTGACGGAGGCTGACAGTGCTGCTCTTCCCCATCACAGCCACCTTTCTGCTTGGGTGTCAGGTGCTTAGTGAGAGTTACTGCCTCCATAGCCAGGAAACCACCACCCCTCCTCAACCACTACTGCATAGTCTAAAGAGGAAAATTTGTGCGCCTACTACCTATCCAAATAAAGTATTGGGAAAAGAACTAAAAGCCTTTTCAGTCACCTTGAGTTGATCACAGTACAGCTCTCATCATGCCTTATTGCAGCAGCTGCTGGTGGAGAATCTCCCACACCATCATCTTCCAGAAATAAGGCATGTGACGCTAGAAAGAAAAGGAGAAATCCTTTAAACACAAAGTCCAGGCAGAAAATAGGCTCAAATATCTAACAGGGGAAAACCCACTTCACCAGAAGACATAAGGGCCTGGTATCACAAACCCACCAGCTGCGGCATCTCGTGTAATGAAGTAGGAAGCAGACATCAGAGGGAAGGATGGAGAACACAGCTCTGCCCTTACGAAGACACTGGGAAGCTCCAATCCCACCAGCTCTGCACCAACCCCAGAGCGAGGGACAGAACCTCCATGCCTGCTCCAGGCACAATCAGTAGCTGCTGCAGAACTCGGGACCCAGTGGAATGGCTGGAAGATGCCAGGGGAGCGTGAGGTTGAGCACGAGGAGAAGGTTCTTCCCCCAGAGGGTGGTGGAGCCCTGCAACAGCTCCCAGGGAAGCAGCCACAGCCGGACAATGTTCCAGAAGGGTTTGGCCAATGCCCTCAGCCCCATGGTGGGAATGCCAGTGTGTCCTGTGCAGGGACAGGACTTGGACTCAATAAGCCTTGAGGGTCCCTTCCAGCTCTGGACAGCTCTCTAACATTCCCTGGCTCTTGTATCTCAGCAAAGGCGTCTGGAGCCAATTTTAATTCCCACTCACCTGTGTAAATGTTAAGGGTTTGTCTCTGCTGATGTAATCTGCATACTTGCAAACAAAACTCCACAGTCATCTCCATTCTCTTGCTGAGGGAGTTCCTAAGGAATGCAAAGAAGCAGAATTTACCAGTACCATAAAAGAGAGGCAGTTTGGAAGCAGCACACATTACCCATCCTAACAGACACTCGGGACAATCACACAAACCCCATCACACAACTCAGGGAACAGACCTGATTGACAGAATCACACAGAATCACAGACCCACAGGATTATCACGTCCAATCTTTGCTATCAAATACTAAACCATGACCGTCAGCATGTAATCCACCTGTCCCTTACACACCTCCAGGGATGACAAATCAACCACCTCTCTGGGCAACCCGTTCGAGTGCCCAATGACCCTTTCTGTGAAAAAATGACCACACATCAGCTCCTCCCTTGGGTGTTACAATCCAAGTTCTTGGCAGGTTGAGAAGAGGAGCAGCCTCCTAAGAAAGACACCCTCCCTGAAAGGTTTACTTGGGGTTGTGGTTCTCAGATTGAGTCTTTAGGCCGTGCTCCTTGCTACTAACTCGTAATAATCAAATGGTTTGGCTTGGAAGGGGCCTCAAAGCCCATCCAGTCCCACCCCTGCCATGGGCAGGGACACCTCCCACTGGACCAGGCTGATCCAAGCCCCATCCAGCCTGGCCTTGAACACCTCCAGGGATGGGGCAGTCACCACTGCTCTGGGCAACCTGGGCCAGGGCCTCACTGCCCTCATCATGAGGAATTTGGATTGCACATTGGGACAAAAATCTTCCCCCTTCCAATTTAAAGCTAGCCCCCACTTCCCCTATCGCTCCATGCCCTTGGTAAGCCCCTCCCCAGTTTTCCTGGAACCCAGCTCAGGAAATCACATGCTCAACCCTCTGCTTTGTCACACACCAGGACTTGCCCTCCCAACAACAAGAATTATCCCAAATTCCAAAGCCATTTCCAAAGCCTTTGTTCTCCAACAAGAGCAAAACAGATTCAGTTTGTCTTGGGAAGTGGGGGAAAACTCAGATTCACCTGAACATGGCAGACTAATTCAAACAAATGAAGCAGGCAGCCAGCAAGGAGAGGTCACGCTGGAAGATTTCATCCCAGCATGGTTAAGACCAGGTTGGATGGGACTTTGAGTAAGCTGGTGTGGAAGGTGTCCTGCCCATGGCAGGGGCTGGAACTGGATGGGATTTAAGGTCCCTCCTGCACCAAACCACTCTGCGATTCCACGGTTTCCTGGGTCAGCTGCAGCCTAAGGTGGCACCGTAAGAACATGAGATGCTTATGGCTCTTTTCTAAAAGCCTGGACTTAGAGAGTGTCAAGACCTCTAAAGAGAAGGAATTGAGAGTTCACATTTCGCATCCCAGTAGAGCTCACGTACATGTGACATCATGCTGCGCAGGGTCCACTCAGAATGATTCAGCTTCACTCCTCTTTTTTCTTGACTTTCTTCTTGTAGGTATTTGCTGTTGAAAACAAATCAAAGTCACTCTTTGTCTCTAGAACGTAGCTCAACAAAACTGGAGCTGCTGTAGGATCACAGGGAGCTCAGCGGCAGGTCAGCAATGCGTCCCAGCATCCTATCAGCAGCTGATTTAAGGCTTTCAGAGGAAAAATCCAAGCCTTAAATTTGTAGACATAACAGGAGGCTGTGAGGTATCATTTACTGGTCAGGAATGAGACCAGTGATTCTGACAGAGGCTTCCACAAAAGCGTAAGCTCACTCCTTAAAGCCTGGTTGTTTCATTGCTAGCGGGGCAGTACAGGTGGCACCAGGCTGGAGTGTATTGGGCAGCAAGTGTGTGTGTGTGTGTGGTGGGAAGGGGGCAGAACCCAGGTAGCCAAGGCCCTGACTGCAGGGGACTGTGTGATACCAGGTAAGCAGCCATCGTCACACAACTCACAGCAAGGCAAACATTCCTGCTTTGTTACCTAAAAGAAACGTGGAAACTTGCAGTTGTGTCCCAGGGACAAGTTTGGACAAGGTCCAAAAGCCTTCTCATAATTCACAATGTCAGAGCAGTGCCCAAGCTGTAACTTACAACAGAATTTCACAGATCTCCTTCTTGGTGTTGTCTGCTGCAGAATCAAAATACTTGATGCTCTTCTCTCTCATGTCGATGACCTGTGATTACAAGGGGACTGTCAGACAAAGCACAAACTTCTGCTGCACACACATCAAAATAGACACGGCTTTTCTCACCAGGTTTCTCTCCCCATCCAATTCCAAATGAAAAAAACAGTTTGACTCACCGCAAGAGTCAAATGGTAGTTCATGTAAATAGGGATGAAGATAATATGTTGCTTGAAGATATCAACATTTCTGGTATGTGTCTTCACGACTGCGTAGCCCTCAGAAGTTAACGTGATATAGAAGCAGATGTCGAAAGCTTCAGCTGCAGGACATCCACCCTTCTGGCTTCTTTCAATTACAAGATTCAAGTAGAATTCAAGGATCTGTACCATAAAGAGTAAGCTTCAGATGTAAAACAAGACACGAGCTTACCAAAAGAATGATACAGCAACAGGGGCCATGAGCCTTCATGCCGGACTAAGATATTGTCATGCTGTGGCTAGTTTTACCTGAGCACTGAACCAGACACCTTCCTGGAGCCTGTGGATGTCACAACGAGTGATGTCCATTTAGAAGCAACTGCTAACGACATCATTTGGATCACCAGGGCTAAACGCAGCCTTTATGTCACTCTCCATGGCCTAAAACAAACAATCAAATGGGGAAGGACTCATGGAATGGAGTAATGAGCACACTAACCAGCTTCCAGCTGCAAGAAAGCCTGCAATGAAGCTCAGGTACCAGCTTTATGCTAAGTTATTAACAGCACTTCGTCGTCAGCTCAGCACCCCAACTTTCAACTTCACAGCCCACTTTGCCCCAGGTTGTTTTCACAAAAGGAAGCAGCCATAGTGAGCATTAAGAAAGGGAAACTGAGGCAGCTACGCTGGAGTCAGGCAACCACCAGTCCAGGCTGTGCATCCGACTGGCTCCAAGACCAATGTTGCCATCTAAGTCTGTGTAAGGAATGCAAATAAACCACTAGGTCCCCTTCTTGGTTGAACCTCGGGTGGTAAATGAAGCACAGCACCTGGTTTTCCTTCTACTGAGCAGACCGTGTAAACCCTTGGAAAGGACAAGTTAGCCTCTGCCTTTCTCCAGACATGGTCAATGAGATCAGCACAACTGTGACTCCAAAGAATAAAAGCAGCCAAAATCCAGGTGATCAGGGGAACCTAGACTCTCACTCCCCGTTGAACAGTTAACTCCTCCAGCCACTGCAACGCTCAGCACGCACACAGGACTCTGTGGGGTCCTGAGGGATGCACACAAGATGATCAGCTGCCCCCCAAGCAATGCAGCACTATGGGTCAGCCAAAGCTTACTTTTCAGGTTCCACCAACACAGTAGGATAGGACAAAATCCTTGTAAGAGGCTCTGCCTCTTAACCAGGTGAATCGGGTTAGCACTGCTGTGTTCTTAAGCCTGGCCTCACTTTTGTCCTTTTAGCAGAAGCCTCACAAACTCTTAGTTGAGCTCAACTCAAGAAGCATATGAGCATATTAAATTCTTAAAAATCAGCTTTACTGCTGACACTAGCACTGTGTCCTGTCTAACAAACCGTCAGCTATGGTACCTCTGTGATTGGAGGAAAGTTGTCTTCTAGCTCGACTGGTTCTGGGGGTTTATTTGCTTCCACAACTTCCTCTTCATGCTCAAACACAGCGTAATCTAAAAATCAAGAGCAAGCAACATAACAACATGATTTAAAGGAGGATTAGGATTTCTACTTGTGTTAGAGCCCATCTCCTTATTCCACCTAATGCAGCGTAACCCATTGCAAGTTACACACCCTCCGGCAACAGCAGTTGGCAGTGATATAAGCTGGGGAGGGTCTCTTGATCAGGGAAGGGAGAGACAGCACGAGGGGGAACAGTTTCCAGTTGAAAGTGGTGAGATGGAAATGAGATCTTAGGGAGAAATGTTTTGATGTGAGGGTGGGGAGGCCCTGGCCCAGGATACCCAGTGGGACTGGAACTGGCTACGCAGGTGGCTACTGTTTCAGTAATAACGCTGAAGTACAGAAGCCAGAGCTCTCTGTAGTACAGGAAACGTAAGGAAAATGGGGCACATTAAATCCTTGTGTCACATGCAGTACCTGTTCTTACCTTCTTTGCTGGAGGCTCATCAGTGCTGAGGAAAGAACACAGACACAGTGTCACAACTGCACATAAGCTTCCAAGAGGCTGACTGCCCTCCGCAGTGGCTCTGCTAAAGCATGTTCCGTATCACCAAGGTCTCTCCATCCACACCCTTTTACTCACAGAGAGCCACTTATTGCCTCTTTTTCTCTCTTTTTTTCCCTCTTATGGCCTCTTTTTCTCAATCTCTTAAGGCTTCTTAATGTTCTGTATTTGCTCCTATCTCCAACTGTGGGGTTAATGCAGGAAGCTTTCCTCTCTCCTCAAGGAAAGCATCTTGCCATAGGTCTCTGAGCCACAGTGCTGTGTGGCAAAGACAACTCTAAGTAGGACACAACTCAAAAGTGGGAAAGGGACTCCTGCCTACAGCTACCCACTGAAATAACTCCCTGCTAAGCCAGTGCCCGGGAATGAGCTCTTGAAATCATTCTCAGCTGCACCCTCTCTTATAAAGCCCAAGCCCCAGAGTTCCACCAGCAGGAAGCAAAGATAAAACCTAGTAAACCTCTTTTGAGTACAGAGGGCAAAGGTTGCTCCTGAATTTATTTGTTCAAGAACACCAGGACATACAGGAAGGATTCTTGGGAGAGTCCTTTGGTCTGTTTGACACCACTAACACTTCCAGAACCTTGTCCCAGACAAGCGTGATACTGCCCCTCTCCCCCAGCAGTCATTGGTACAAACGTTCCCATCGCCCCCTTGAGCGTGGCTATTGGCTCGGTGGGCACAGTCTCGCCCCCATGCACCAACCGCTCTGCTCCCTCTTCCTCCCAGTCCCCTCCCGGCCCAGCTCCATTCCGGCAGGTGGTGTGGAGCTGCACCCAAGATGGTACCCTCACTTACCCAGTGCTCCATGGTGCCCGGCGCTTCCTACCCTGCCTCGGGACCAGTGGCAGAAGAGCTGCCGCCCAAGCGTAGCAGAAACTGAGAAGAAGTTGCCACACAAGCTGCAACAGAACCTGAGTATAAGATGAGGAGAAAGTGTACCCCACCCGCCCTCTGCCCACCCGGGACCCCCCCAGGGGTGGGAACAGGACACCTGTGCCTCAGGAGGCAGACCCCGAGACTTAATTTAGGGCCCCATTCTGTTTCTGTTGGGCAAAAGGACATAAAGTGAGCAAGGAAACATACATTTTTGCTAGGTGAGAGTGCAGAAAATCTTGCTGATTTATAAAACTGGAAGGGTTTTTCTACATACATCCAGCCAGAAAACTATAAAGTTACTTTTTATTGGGGAGCACATTCCAGTCATGCAGCACTGGGGTCATTTAGAAGTGGCCTCTGGTCCCTAGGAGTATCTTGGAGCCTTTCGAATGTTCCCGAAGGGATGTATATGGGTCTGGGAGGCCTTTAGAATGCCTCTGGGTGTCTCTAGAAGGGTCTGGGGACAATTAGATTGTCCTGTGTGTCTCTGGGACTCGAGAAAGGCCCTGGTAGTTTCTAGAAGAGCCTCAGGGCATTAAGAAGGGTCCTGGAGGTTTCTAGAAAGGTCTTGGGTCCCTTATAAGGGTCTTATGGTTTTCTAGAAGCATCTGGAGGACTAGAACATGGTCCTGGGTGTCTCTAGAAGGGTCTGGGGGCATTTTAAAGGGTCATGGTTGTCTCTATATAGATCTGGAGGCCTTGAGAATGGTCCTGGGGGTCTCTAGAATGGAACGAGGGCCATTAAAAGAGCCCTTAAAATGTCTAGAAGGGTCTGGGGACAATTACATGTGTCCTGGGATTCTCTAGAAGGGTCTGGGGGCCTTTTGAAGGGTCCTGGGGGTCTCTAGAAGGGTCTTGGAGCATTTTGAAGGGTCCTGGGGATCTCTAGAAGGGACTGGGGGGGGTTAGAAGGGCACTGGGAGGCTCATCAAGGGTCTAGGGGACTGGAGAAGGGTTCCTACGGGTGTCTAGAAGGGTCTGGGGGCATTTAGATGGGCTCTAAGGGGCTCTAGAAGGGTCTGGGGAGCTTTAGAAGGGTTCTGGTTTTCTCAAGAAGGGTCTGAGTGCATTTAAAAGGGTCCTAGGTGTCTCTAGAAGGGTCTGCAGGCATTTAGAATGGTCCTGATGGGTCTCTTCTAAAGGCCCCCAGACCATTCTAGAGACCACCAGGATCCTGGGATTTGGGTTAGGGTTAGTGTTAGGGTTAAGATTAGGGTTAGGTTTAGGGTTAAGTTTAGGGGTAAGGGTGATGGATGTGTTAGAGTTTTGGTAAGGGTAAGGGTTATGGGTACATTTACGGTTGTGTGTTAGAGTTAGTGTTAGGTTTAGGATTAAGATTAGGGTTAAGTTTCAGTTTAGGGTTAGGGTTAGTGTTAGGGTTAGGGTTAAGTTTAGGGTTACCGATGGGTTAGGGTTAGGATTAGGTGTTAGTCTTAGGATTAGGGTTAAGGTTAGGTTTAGGGTTAGGTATTCAGGCTAGTGTTAGGGTAAGTGTCCCCAGACCCCTCTAGAGAACACAGGACTCTGCTAAAGTCTCCCAGGCCATTCTAGACACACCCAGGACCCTTCTAAAGATGCCAAGACCATTCTAAATCCCCCCCAGACCCTTATAGATACACCCAGGACACTTTCAGAGGCCCACAGCCCATTCCACAGAACCCGAGCAACATCCAAAGGCCCCCAGACCCTTCTAGAGAACCCCAGAACTCTTCAAACTGCCCCCAGAGCATTCTAGAGACCAATAGGACCATTCTAAAGCCCCCCTGACCTTTCTAGAGACCCCTAGGATCCTGGGATTTGGGTTAGGGTTAGCTTTGTAGTTAAGATTAGGGTTAGGGGTAGGTTTAGGTGTTAGGGTTAGGTATAGGGTTGTGTTAGGGTTTTGGTAAGGGTAAGGGTTATGGTTACGTATAGGCGTTTGTGTTAGAGTTAGTGTTAGGTTTAGGGTTAGGGTTAAACTTAGGGTTAAGTTCAGGTTTAGGGTTAGTGTTTTGTATTTGGGCTAGGGTTAGAGTCTCCAGACACTTCCAGAGCCCACAGGACCCTTCTAAAGGCCCCAAGACCATTCTAGAGAATCCCAGATCCATTCTAAATGCCCCCTGACCATTCTAGAGACCCATAGGACCATTCTAAAGCCCCTCTGACCCTTCTAGAGACCCCCAGGACCCTGGGATTTGGGTTAGGATTAGCTTTGTGGTTAAGATTAGGGTTAGGGTTAGGTTTAATTGTTAGGGTTAGGGTTGTGTTAGGGTTTTGGTAAAGGTATAGACACTCAGGACCCTTCTAGAAAAGCCCAGGACCCTTCTAAAGGCCCCCAGATGAATCTAGATTGCCCCAGAACCCTTCTAGAGACCCCCAGGCCCTTCTAGATAGTCCCAGGACCCTTCTAAAGGCCCCAAGTCCCTTCTAGAGACCCCCAGGACAATTTTAGTGACCACAGACCCATCTAGAGAACCCCAGGACCCTTCTCAAGACCACCAGACCTCCCTAGAGACACCCAGCACCCCTCTAAAGGAAACTAGACCCATCTAAAGGCCCCCAGAGCCTTCTAGAGACCACGAGGACTCTTAAAAAGGACCCCAGACCCTTCCAGAGACCCCAAGGACCTTTCTAAATATCCCCAGACCCTTCTAGAGATCCCCAGGACCCATAAAAAGGACCCCAGACCCTCCTAGAAACCCCCAGGGCACTCATAATTGCCCCCAGAGCCTTCTAGAGGCACCAAGGACCCTTTTTAAGTCCCCAAGACCATTCTAGAGACACCCAGGAGCCTTCTAAAGGACCCCACACCCTCCTAGAGTTACTCAGAGCCCATCTAAATACCCCCAGACCTTTTTAGAGACCCCCAAGGACCCTTCTAAAGCCTCCCAGACCCTTGTAGCAGTCCCCACGACCCTCCAAAAGGAACTCAGATGCTCCTAGAGATCCCTGGGACCCTTCTAAATGCCCCTGGGACCCTTCTACATGCCCCCAGACCCTTCTACAGACTCCCAGGACACTTCTAAAAGCCCCAAGACTCTTGTAGAGACCCCCGGGAACACCTTGGGTTAGGGTTAGGGTTAAGGAAAGGTTTAGGGTTAGGGTTAAGGTCCCCAGACCATTCTAGAGACTCCCAGGACCCTTATAACTGATCGAAGACATATCTAGAGACCCCCAGGACCCTTATAACTGCTCGAAGACATATCTAGAGACCCCCAGGACCCTTCTAAATGCTCCCAGACCCTTCTAGAGAGCACCAGGACCCTTCTAAATAGAACCAGTTCCTTCTAGAGCCCCTCAGAGGCCATCTAAGTGCCCCCATACCCTTCTAGACACCCCTAGGAACCATTCTAAAGGCCTCCAGACCCTTCTAGAGACTCCATTGGCCCTTTCTAAATGACCCCAGACACTTTCAGATAATTTCAGGACCCTTTTAAACATCAACAGACAATTCTAGAGGAAACCAGGACCCTTTTTTAGGGCCCCAGACACATCTAGACACCCCAGGACCCTTCTAGTGGCCCTCTGAGGGGCTCTAGATGGGCCTGGAGATATTTCTATTGGTCCCGGGAGTCTCTAGAAGGGTCTGGGGGCTTTTGCAAGGGCCCTGGGTGTCTCTAGAAAGTCTAGGGGCCTTGAGAAGCATCCTGGGGTTATCTAGGAGGGTCTGGTTTCCTTTAGATATGTCCAGGTTGGATCTAGAAGGGTCTGGAGATCTTTAGAAGGATTCTGGTTTTCTCTAGAAGGGTCTGGAGATCTTTAGAAGGATTCTGGTTGTCTCTAGAAGAGTCTGGGGGCCTAGAGAAGGGTCCTGGGGGTCCCTGGAATGTCTTTAGGGCCTTTAGAAAAGCTCTCGTGGTCTCTAGAAGTGTCTTGGGGCTTTTAGAATGGTTCTGAGGGTATCTAGAAGGGTCTGGACATCCTTTATAAGGGTCCTGGGGGTTCTCTAGAAGGGTCTGGGGTCCTTTAGAAGGGTCCTGGAGGGCTTTGGAATGTCCTTAGGGCCTTTAGAAGAGCTCTCGTAGTGTCTAGAAGTGTCTTGGGGCTTTTAGGAGGTTTCTGAGGGTATCTAGAAGGGTCTGTGGGCCTTGAGAAGGGTCCTCGGGGTCTCTAGAAATTTGGGGTGAGGTTGAGAAGGGTCGTGGGTGTCTCTAGAAGGGTCTGGGGGCCTTTAGCAGCGTCCTGAAGGTCTGTAGAAGGGTCTGGGCACATTTAGAAGGGCCCTGGGGGTATCTAGGAGGGTCTGGGGTCTTTAGGATTGCCCTGGATTTCTCTAGAAGGGCCTGAGGGCCTTTAGAAGAGCCCTCGGGGCGTTCTAGAAGGGTCTGGGTACTTATGGAAGGGTCCTGGGGGTTTCTAGGAGGGTCTGGGGTCTTTAGAAGGGTCTGGGGGCCCTGAGAAGGGTCCTTGGTTTCTACAGAAGGGACTTGGGGGTATTTAGAATGGTCGTGGGGGAATCTACGAGGGTCTAGGGGCCTTTAGAAGGGTCCTGGTGTCTGTAGAAGGGTCTGGGGGCTCTTAGAATGGTCCTGGGGTTCCCTAGAAGGGTCAGGGGGCATTTAGAACAGTCCTGATGGGTCTCTAGAATGGTCTGGTGGCATTTAGAAGGGTCCTGGGTGTCTCTAGAAGGGTCTGAGGGTCTTTAGAATGGTCCTGGGGCAATCTACAAGGGTCTGAGGGTCTTTAGAATGGTCCTGGGGCAATCTACAAGGGTCTGAGGGCTTTTAGAAGGGTCCTGGGGGTCTCTAAAAGGATCTGGAGCCTTTAGAATGGCCCTTTGGATCTCTAGAAGGGTCTGGTTGCATTTATAAGGGTCCTTGGATTCTCTAGAAAGGTCTGGGTTCCTTTAGAAGGCTCCGATGGGTTTTTAGGAGGATCTGGAGGCCTTGAGAATGGTTCTTGGGATGTCTGGAAGTGTCTGGGTGGCTTTAGAAGGGTCCTGGGGATCTCTAAAGGTTCTGGGGGCCTTTAGAAAGCCTCTGGGTGTCTCTAGAAGGGTCTGGGAACAATTAGACATGCCTTGTGCGTATCTAGAAGGGTCTGGGGGCCTTTAAAATGATTCCTAGTTGTCTCTAGAAGGCTCTAGGGGGCACTGAGAAGGGTCTGGGGGTCTCTAGAAGGGTCTGGGGACCTTCTGAAGGGTCCTGGGTGTTTCTAGGAATGTCTGGGGGCATTTGGAAGGGTCCTGGTGGTCTCTAGAAGGGTCTGGAGGCCTTGAGCATGGTCTGGGGGTCTCTAGAAGGGTCTGGAGGCCTTGAGAAGGGTCCTTGGGTTCTCTAGAAGGATCTGGGGGCCTTTAGAAGGGTCCTGGGGAGCTCTGGAATGTCCCTAGGGCCTTTAGAAGAGCCCTCACTGTTTCTGGAAGGGTCTTGTGGCTTTTTGAAGGTTTCTGAGGGTATCTACAAGGGTCTGGGGGTCTCTAGAAGAGTCTGGGGGCCTTTAGAAGTGTCCTGAGGGCCTGTAGAACAGTCTGGGCACATTTTGAAGGGGCCTGGGGTTATCTAGGAGGGTCTGGGGTCTTTAGGATTGTCCTGGATTTATCTAGCAGGGCCTGAGGGCATTTAGAAGAGCCCTCTGGTGGTCTAGAAGCATCTGGGGGCCTGTAGAAGGGTCCTGGGTATTTTTAGTAGGCTTTTAGAATGGACCTTGGGGTCTCTAGAAGGGTCTGGTGGCATTTAGAAGGTTTCTGGTTCTTTCTAGAAGGGTCTGGGGGCATTCAGCAGGGTCCTGGGTGTCCTAGAAGGGTATAGGGGTCTTCAGAAGGGTCCCTGGGTTCTATAGAAGGGTCTGAGGGTCTTTAGAATGGTCCTGAGACAATCTACAAGGGTCTGTGGACCTTTAGAAGGGTCCTGGGGGTCCCTAAAAGGGTCTGGAGCCTCTAGAATGGCTGTTTGGATCTCTAGAAGGGTCTGGAGGCATCTATAAGGGTCCTTGGGTTCTCTAGAAGAGTCTGAGGTCCTTTAGAAGGGTCCTGGGGGTCCCTAGGAGGATCTGAGGCCTGTGAGAATCGTGCTTGGGATGTCTAGAAATGTCTGGCTGGCTTTAGAAGGGTCCTGGGGAGTCTCTAAATGGTCTGGGGGCCTTTAGAATGCCTCTGGGTGTCTCTAGAAGGGTCTAGGGACAATTAGATGTGTCCTGGGAGTCTCTAGAAGGGTCTTGGGCCCTTGAGAATGGCCCTTTGGATCTCTAGAAGGGTCTGGGGGCATTTAGAAGGGTCCTGGGGGTCCCTAGGATGATCTGTGGGCCTTGATAATGGTCCTGGGGTTCTCTAAAAGGGTCTGGAGCCTTTAGAATGGCCCTTTGGATCTCTAGAAGGGTCTGGGGGCATTTAGAAGGGCCCTGGGTGTTCTCTAGAAGGGCATGAGGGCCTTTAGAAGAGCCCTCGGGGTGTCTAGAAGTGTCTTGGGGCTTTTAGAAGGTTTCTTAGGGTATCTAGAAGGGTCTGGGGGCCTCTGGCAGCGTCCTGAGGGCCTGTAGAAGGGTCTGGGCACATTTAGAAGGGTTTGAGGGTATCTAGGAGGGTTTGAGGTCTTTAGGATTGTCCTGGATTTATCTAGAAGCACCTGAGGGCCTTTAGAAGAGCCCTCGGGGGGTCTAGAAGGGTCTTAATTCCTTTGGAAGGGTCCTGGGGGTTTCTAGGAGCATCTGGGGGCATTTAGAACTGTCCTGAGTGTCTCTAGAAGGGCCTGTAGGCCTCGAGAAGGGCTCTGGTTATCTCTACAAGAGTCTGGGGGAAATTAGAACGACCCTGGGAGTTTCTAGGAGTGTCTGGGGGCCTTTATAAGGGTCCTATGGTTTTCTAGAAGGATCTGGAGGCCTTGAGCATAGTCCTGGGGATCTCTAGAAGGGTCTGGGGGCATTGAGAAGGGTCCTTGGGTTCTCTAGAAAAGTCTGGGGTTCTTTAGAATGGTCCTGGGGCAATCTACGAGGGTCTGGGGGCCCTGAGAAGGGTCCTTGGGTTCTACAGAAGGGACTTGGGAGTATTTAAAACGGTCCTGGGGCAATCTATGAGGGTCTGGGGGCCTTTAGAAGGGTCCTGGTGTCTGTAGAAGGGTCTGGGAGCTTTTAGAATGGTCCTGGGGTTCTCTAGAAGGTTCTGGGGGCATTTAGAACAGTCCTGATGGGTCTCTAGAATGGTCTGGGCACCTTTAGAAGGGTCCTGGGAGTCTTTAGAAGAGTCTGAGGGTCTTTAGAATGGTCCTGGGGCAATCTAGAAGGATTTGGGGGCTTTTAGAAGGGTCCTGGGTGTCTCTAGAAAGGTCTGGAGCCTTTAGAATGGCCCTTTGAATCTCTAGAAGAGTCTGGGGGTATTTAGAAAGGTCCTGGAAGGTCTCTAGAAGGGTCTGGTGTGGTTTAGAATGGTTCTGGTGGTCCCTAGGAGGATCTGGGGACCTTGAGAATGCTCCTGGGTGTCTCTAGAAGTGTCTGGGGGTATTAAGAATTGGTCTCTGGTCCCTAGGAGGGTCCTGGGGCCTTTAGAAGGGTCCTAAACGGGACTATATGGGTTTGGGGGGCCTTTTGAATGCCTCTGGGTCTCTAGAAAGATCTGGGGGCAATTAGATGTGTCCTACGGTTCTCCAGAAGGGTCTCGGGTCATTTAGAAAGGTCCTTGGGTTCTACAGAAGGGTCTGGGGATCTTTAGAATGGGTCTGATGCAATCTACAAGGGTCTGGGGGTCTTTACGAGGGTCCTGGGGGTCTCTAGTAGGATCTGAGGTCCTTGAGAATGAATCTGGGGGTCTTTAGAAGGGTCTGGGGGCACTTAGAAGGCTCTGGGGGAATTTAGCAGGGTCCTGGGTGTCTCTAGAAGGGTCTGGAGGGTCTTTAGAATGGTCCTGGGGCAATCTACAAAGGTCTGGGGGCATTTAAAAGGGTCCTGGGGGGGTCTCTAAAAGGGTCTGGAGGCTTTAGAATGGCCCTTTCTATCTCTAGAAGGGTAATGGGGCATTTAGAAAGGTCCTGGAGGGTCTCTAGAAGGTTCTGGGGGACTTGAGAATGGTCCTGGTGGTCTCTAGAAGGGAATGAGGGCCTTTAGAAGAGCCCTCAGCGTGTCTAGAAGGGTCTGGTTGCCTGTAGAAGGGTCCTGGGGATCTTTAGTAGGGTCTGGGGGCATTTAGAATTGACCTTGGGTCTCTAGAAGGGTCTGGGGACACTTATAAGGGTCCTGGGGGTCCATAGGAGGATCTGAGTGCCTTGAGAATGGTGCTTGGGATATCTAGAAATGTCTGGGTGGCTTTAGAAGGGTTCTGGGGAATATCTAAAGGATCTGGGGGCCTTTCAAATGCCTCTGGGGGTCTCTAGAAGAGTCTGAGGACAATTAGATGTGTCCTGGGAGTATCTAGAAGGGTCTTGGGGCCTTTAGAAGGGTCCTGGGGGTCTCTAGAAGGGTCCTGGATATCTCTAGATTTGTCTGAGGTCTATTCAAAGGGTCCTGAGGGGATCTAGAAGTGTCTTGGGGGCATTAGAATGGTTCTGGTGGTCCCTAGGAGGATCTGGTGGCCTTGAGAATGGTCGTGGGGTTCCCTAGAAGGGTCTGGGGGCCTTTAGAAGGGTCCAGGTGCTTTAGGATTTAGGTTAGGGTTAGCATTGGTGTTAAGATTAGGGTTAGGGTTAGGCTTAGGTCTAGGGTTAGGCTTGTGTTAGAGTTTTGATAAGGGTAAGGGTTATGGTTAGGTTTAGGGGCGAGTGTTAGTGTAAGTGTTTGATTTATATTTAGGGTTAGGTGTTAGGGTTAAGGCTAGGGTTAACTTTAGGTTTATGGTTAGGGTTAGGTATTACGGCTAGGGTTAGGTTTAGTGTCCCCAGACCCTTCTAGAGCCCACAGGACTCTTCTAAAGGCTCCCAGACCATTCTAGACACAACCAGGACCCTTCTAAAGATGCCAAGACCATTCTAGAGCCCTCCAGAACGATTCTAAAGCCCCCCAGACCCTTCTAGACACACCCAGGTCCATTCTAAAGGACCCTGGGCCATTCCAGAGACCCCCAGGACCATCTAAAGGCCCCCAGACCCTTCTAGAGAAACCCAGGACTCTTCAAAATGCCCCTAGAGCATTCTAGAGACCCTCAAGACCATTCTAAAGACCCCCTGACCTTTCTAGAGACCCCCAGGACCCTGGCATTTATGTTAGGGTTAGCTTTGTGGTTAAGATTAGGGTTAGGGTTGGTTTAGGTGCTAGGGTTAGGGTTAGGGTTGTGTTAGGGTTTTGGTAAGGGTAAGGGTTATGTTTATGTTTAGGGGTTTGTGTTAGAGTTAGTGTTAGGGTTAGGCTTAAGATTAGGGTTAAGTTTAGGGTTAGGTTTAGGGAAAGGGTTTAGGGTTAGGGTTACCGTTGTGTTAGGGTTAGGTTTAGAATTACGTGTCTGTTTTAGTATTAGTGTTAGTGTTAGGTTTACGGTTAGGGTTCAGCTTAGGGTTAAGTTTAGGTTTAGGGTTAGGTATTTGGGCTAGGGTTAGGGTCCCCATACCGTTCTAGAGCCCACAGAACTCTTCTAAAGGCCCCCAGACCATTCTAGACACACCCAGGAGCCTTCTAAAGATGCCAAGACCCTTCTAGAGCCCTCCAGAACCATTCTGAAGTCCCCCCTGACCCTTCTAGAGGCACCCAGGACCCATTGAAAGGCCTACAGGCCATTCCAGAGAACCCCAGGACCATCCAAAGGACCCTAGACCCTTCTAGAGCACCCCAGGACTCTTCAAACTGCCCCCAGAGCATTCTAGAGACCCTCAGGACTCTTCTAAAGATTCAAAGACCCTTCTAGAGCCCCCCAGAGCCCTTCTAAAGGCCCCCAGACCCTTCTAGAGACACCCAGGTCCATTCTAAAGGGCCCCGGGCCATTCCAGAGACCCCCAGGACCATCTAAAGGCCCCCAGAACTTAGATACCCTCAGAACCATTCTAAAAGCCCCAAGACACTTCTAGAGACCACAAGACCTCTTCTAAAGGCCCTAAAGACATTCCAGAGACCCCCAGGACCCTTCTCTAGGCCCCCAGACCCTTCTAGAGACAACCAGAATCCTTCTAAAGATCTCCAGACCCTTCTAGACCCAACCTGGACATATCTAAAGGAAGCCAGACCCTCCTAGATAACCCCAGGATGCTTCTCAAGGCCCCCAGACTTTCTAGAAACACCCAGGGCCCTTGCAAAAGCCCCCAGACCCTTCTAGAGACTCCCGGGACCAATAGAAATGTCTCCAGGCCCATCTAGAGCCCCTCAGAGGGCCACTAGAAGGGTCCTGGGGTGTCTAGAAGTGTCTGGGGCCCTAAAAAAGGGTCCTGGTTTCCTCTAGAATTGTCTGTTGATGTTTAAAAGGGTCCTGAAATTATCTGAAAGTGTCTGGGGTCATTTAGAAAGGGCCAATGGAGTCTCTAGAAGGGTCTGGAGGCCTTTAGAATGGTTCCTAGGGGTGTCTAGAAGGGTATGGGGGCACTTAGATGGCCTCTGAGGGGCTCTAGAAGGAACTGGTTCTATTTAGAAGGGTCCTGGTGCTCTCTAGAAGGGTCTGGGAGCATTTAGAAGGGTCCTGGGGGTCTCTAGATATGTCTTCGAGCAGTTATAAGGGTCCTGGGAGTCTCTAGAATGGTCTGGGGACCTTAACCCTAACCCTAAACCTTTCCTTAACCCTAACCCTAACCCAAGGTGTTCCCGGGGGTCTCTACAAGAGTCTTGGGGCTTTTAGAAGTGTCCTGGGAGTCTGTAGAAGGGTCCCAGGGGCATTTAGAAGGGTCCCAGGGATCTCTAGGAGCATCTGGGTTCCTTTTGGAGGGTCGTGGGGACTGCTACAAGGGTCTGGGAGAGTTTAGAAGGGTCCTCGGGGTCTCTAGAAAGGTCTGGGGGTATTTAGATGGGCTCTGAGTAACTCTAGGAGGGTGTGGGGTCCTTTAGAAGGCTCCTGGGTGTCTCTAGAATGGTCTTGGGGACTTAAAAAGGGTCCTTGGTGCCTCTAGAAGGCTCTGGGGGCAATTATGAGTGCCCTGGGGGTTTCTAGGAGGGTCTGGGGTCCTTTTTATGGGTCCTGGGGATCTCTAGAAGGGTCTGGGGATATTTAGAATGATCGTTGGGGTCTCTGGAAGGGCCTGGGGTCCTTTTTAAGAGTCCTCGTGGTCTCTAGAAGGCTCTGGGGGCCTTTAGATGGGTCTTGGAGCTCTCTAGAAGGGTCTGGGTTCCTTTAGAGGGGTGCTGGGTGTCTCTAGGGAGGTCTGGTGGTCTTGAGAAGGGTCCTGGGGTTCTCTAGATGGGTCTGTGGTCATTAAAATTGTCCTGGGGCTCTCTAGAAGGGTCTGGGGGCCTTTAGAAGGGTCCTGGGAGTATCTAGAAGGGTCTGGAGGTCTCTCGAGTGGTCCTGGGGCAATCTAGATTCATCTGGGGGCCTTTAGAAGGGTCCTGGGCTTTTCTAGAAGGGTTCTGAGTGTCTATAAAAGTTTCTGGGGGCCTTTAGAATCATCCTAGGGGTCTCTAGAAGGGTCTAGGGGCCTTGAGAAGGGTCCTGGTTTTCTATAGAAGGGTCTGGGGGACTTCAGAAGGTTCTTGGCTGTCTCTAGAATGGTCTGGTGGAATGAAAAAGGGTCCTGGGTGTCTCTAGAAGACTCTGGCGCAATTTATAAGGGTTCTGGGGTTTTCTAGGAGGGTCTTGG
Organism: Coccyzus lansbergi; assembly: GCA_033558105.1. Classification (NCBI taxonomy): domain Eukaryota; kingdom Metazoa; phylum Chordata; class Aves; order Cuculiformes; family Coccyzidae; genus Coccyzus; species Coccyzus lansbergi. The sequence goes on from JAUMJK010000839.1 coordinate 385,194, forward strand.
GGCCTTTAGAAGGTCCTGGGATTCCCTAGAAGAGTCGGGGTGGCTTTAGAGGGGCTCTGGTGGTCTATAAAAGTGTCTGGGGACTTTAAAATGGTCCTGGGTGTCTGTAAAAGGGTCTGGGGGCCTTTAGATGGGCTCTGAGGCACTCCAGAAGGGTCTGTGGGCATTTTGAAGGGTGTCTCTAGAGTGGTTTCAAGGCCTTTAAAATGGTCCTGGGTTTCTTTAGGAGGGTTTGGAGGCCTTTAGAATGGTGTAGGCCTTTGGTGTCTTTCAAGGGCTCCTGGGGATATCTAGAATGGTCTGGGGTCCAGTTAAAGGGTCCTGGGATACCTAGAAGGGTCTGGAGTCCTTGAGAAGGGTCCTGGGGATCTCTAGAAGGGTCTGGGGATACTTAGAAGGGTAGTGGGGGCCTTTAGAAGGGTCCTGGAGATCTCTAGAAGGGTCTGGGCTCCTTTAGAACTGTCCTTATTGTCTCTAGAAGGGTTTGGGGGCCTTTAGAAAAGCCCTGGGGGTCTCTAGAAGGGTTTTGGGGGCCTGTAGAAGGGCCATGGGGCTATCTAAATGGATCTGGGGGCCTTTAGAAGGCTCCTGAGGTTCTCTAAAAGGATATGGGGCCTATAGAAAGGGCCTGGGGGATTCTAGAAGACTCTGGGTGCATTTAGAAGGGTCCTGGGGGCTTCTAGGATGGTCTTGGAGCCTTGAGAAGGGTCCTGCGTGTCTCTAGAGGTGTCTTGGGGCCTTGAGAAGGGTCCTGGGGTTCTCTAGGTTGCTTTCGGGGTATTTAGAACAGTCCTGATGATCTCTAGAAGGGTCTGGGGGCTTTTTGAAGGACCTTGGTTTTCTCTAGAAGGGTCTGGGGGCTTTCAGAAGGGTCCTGATGTTCTCCAGAAGGATATGGGGGCCTATAGGATGGTCCTGGGGGTTGCTAGAAGGTTTTGGGTGCATTTAGAAGGGTCTGGGGTCCTTTCAAAGGGTCCTGGGAGTCTCTAGAAAGCTCTGGGGGCATTTATAAGGGTCCTGGGGTTTTCTAGGAGGGTCTGTGATCTTTTTAAGAGTCCTTGGGGTCTCTAGAAGGGTCTGCAGATATTTACAAGGGTCCTGGAGTTCTCTAGAAGGGTCTGGGTTACTTCAGAAGGGTCCTGGTGGTATCTAGTAGGGTCTGGGGGTCTTTAGATGGGCTCTAAGTAACTCTAGAAGGGTCTGGGGTCCTTTTGAAGTGTCCTAGGTGTCTCTGGAAGGGTCTGGGGGCATTTAGAAGGGTCCTGGGTGTATCTAGTAGAGTCTGGGGGGCCTTTAGATGGGCTCTGAGTAACTCTAGAAGGGTCTTTGGGCTATCTAGAAGGATCTGGGGGCCTTTAGAAGCCTGCAGGGATTCTCTAGAAGGGTATGAGTGTGTCTAGAATTGTCCCGGGGCAATCTAGAAGTATCTGGGGGCCTTTAGAAAGGTCCTTGGTGTTTATTAAAGGGTCTGGGGGCCTTTAGAAGCATCCTAGTGGTCTCTAGAAGGCTCTGGGGTCACTTAGAAGGGCCCTGGGGTTCTCTAGATGGGTCTGGTATCCTATACATAATCCTAACCCTAACCCCTAAACCTTTCCTTAACCCTAAACCTAACCCAAGGTGTTCCTGGGGGTCTCTACAAGAGTCTTGGGGCTTTTAGAAGTGTCCGGGGTGTCTCTAGAAGGGTCTATGGGCATTGATTAGGGTCCTTGGAGTCTCTAGAAGGGCCCAGGTGCCTTTAGAAGGCCCCTGGGTGTCTCTAAAAGGGTCTTGGGAACTTAAATGGGTCCTGGGGTCTATAAAAGAGTCTGGGTCCTTTAGAATGGTACTTGGGCTCTCTTGAAAGGTATGGGGGCCTTTTGAAGGGTCCTGTTGTTTTCTAGAAGGGTCTGTGGGCCTTAAGAAGGGTCCTTGGGGTCTGTAGAAGGGTCGAGGGTTTTTTAGAAGGCTCCTTGATGTCTCTAGAATGGTCTTGGGGACTTAAAAGGTGTCCTTGGTGTCTCTAGAAGGCTCTGGGGGCATTTATAAGGGTCCTGGGGGTTTCTAGGAGGGTCTGGGGTCCTTTTTAAGGGTTCTGGGATTCTCTAGATGGGTCGAGGTATATTTAGAATTGTTCTTGGGGTCTCTAGATGGGTCGGGGGGCATTTAGAAGGTCCTGGGTATCTCTAGAAGGGTCGGGGGGCCCTGAGAAGGGTCCTTAGTTTCTATAGAAGGGTCTGGGGGTCGTTAGAATGGTCGTGGGGAAATCTACAAGGGTCTGGGGATCTTTAGAAGGGTCCTGAGGTTCTCTAAAAGGATATGGAGCCTATAGAATGGTCCTGGGGGATTCTAGAAGGGTTTGGGGGCATTTAGAAGAGTCTTGGGTGTCTCTAAAAGGGTCTAGTGTTCTTTCGAAGGGTCCTTGGGTTCTGTAGAAGGGTCTGGGGTTTTTTATAATGGTCTTGGGGCCTTTAGAGGGGTCTTGGGGGTATCTAGAAGGATCTAGGAGCCTTTAGATGGGCTCTGAGTAACTCTAGAAGGGTCCTTGGGCTTTCTAGAAGGGTCTGGGGGCCTTTAGAAGAGTCCTGGGTTTCTCTAGATGGGTCTGATATCCTATACATAATCCTAACCCTAAACCTTTCCTTAACCCTAAGCCTAAGCCTAACCCAGGAGGTTCCTGGGGGTCTCTACAAGAGTCTTGTAGCTTTTAGAAGTGTCCTGGGAGCCTCTAGGAGGGTCTGGGGGCATTTAGAAGCATCCTGGGGATCTCTAGAAGGGTCTGGGGGCCCTGAGAAGGGTCCTTGGGCTTTCTTGAAAGGTCTGGGGGCCTTTAGAAGTGTCCTGGGTTTTTCTAGAACGGTTCTGGAAGCCTTTAGAAGTCTCCTTGGGGTCTCTACAAGGGTCCGGGGGCCTTTAGAAGGGTCCTGAGTGGGGTATAAAAGGGTGTAGGGGCCTTTAGAAGGGTCCTGGAAGTTTCTAGAATGGTTTGGGTGCCTTTAGAAGGGTTTGGGTGTCTCTAGGAGGATCTTGGGGCATTGAGAAGGGTCCTGGGGGACTCTAGAAGGGTCTGGGGCATTTAGAACTGTCCTGAGGGTCTCTAGAAGGGTCTGGGGGTCCTTTTGATGCTCCACCAGGGGAGATTTAGGCTGGACATCAGGAAGCAGCTTTTCACAGAAAGGGGCATTGGGACAGGCTGCCCAGGGAGGTGGTTAAGATTCACCTTCCCTGGAGATGTTTAAGGGACAGGTAGATGAGGTCCTGAGGGACACAGGTTAGTGTTTGATAAGAATGGTTGGACTCGATGATCCAGTGGGTCTCTTCCAACCTAGTGATTCTATGATTCTGAAACCAAACATACACCTGAATACAAAAATAAATAAACATAGATATATGCTGTAAAAATAACAAAAAAAAAAAAAGCGCTTACCATTTTAGCATATCCTCCTCAAAAGCTACAGAAAGTTGAACCAGCAGCAAAGCTCTGATCTCAAGGAAAACATGAAGCTGAAAAACTACCTGAGGCAAGGCCTGTGGCTTCTATAGCCCCTGGGACTTCATTCCCACCACCTGTGAACAAGGCCAGGTGAACCCCCTCAGAGTGAGAAATAGGACCTGGGGAGCAGCTGTGTTTGCTTAGTTCTGATTCCATTCTTAGTGAGAACCACACCACCGAATACCTGAAAGGATCCTTCCAAGAAATGAGGTGCTTCCACTGCCATGTTCTTGGTACTTAGTGATGGGACTAAATAGCAAACATTTTAAAAATGAACCTTTTGGTTCCTTTCATTTTCTATACTGCCAGGCAATTTCTTTTCTCTGCCATCTCAGTACAAATTTCCCCTTTTCTTTCAGTTCTCTTTTCTCATAGTTTTCAGTCTTGAATGTCTGTACTTGAGTGTATTGTCCACAGTTATTTTTCCGTTTCCATCTTTGTGGAAGAACCATTCTGAAGGTCCACAGACCCTTCTAGATTGCCCCAGGACCATTGTAAATACCCACAGACCCTTCTATAGAACCAAAGGACCCTTCTAAAGCCCCCTAGACCTTTCTAGATAATCCCAGGACACATCTAATTGTCCTTCTAGAGACCCCAAAGGCATTTGAAGGACCCCAGACCTGTATAGATCCCTTCAGGACCCTTCTAAAGGCCCCAAGACCCTCCTAGGGACCAGAGGACACTTCTTGATGCCCCCAGACCCTTCTACAGACACCCAGGAGCATTCTCAAGGCCCCCACGTCCTCCTAGGGACAACCAGGACCCTTCTAAAGCACACCAGAGCCTTCTAGAGACCCCCAGAACCATTCTAAAGACCCCTAGACCATTCTATAGAACCCAAGGACCCTTCTCAAGGCCCCCAGACCCTTCTAGAGACACCCAAGACCATGGTCAAGGCCTCCAGATCCTTCTAGAAACCCATAGTACCCTTCTAAATGCCCCCAGACCCTTCTAGAGAACAATCAGAACCGTTCTAAAGGGACCTAGACCCTTTCAGAGACACCCAGGACCCTTCTCAAGGCGCCCAGACCCTTCTAGATACCCTGAGAAACCTTCTTAAAGCCCCAAGACACTTCTAGACACCCTGAGGGCTCTTCTAAAGGCCCTAAGGACATTCCAGAGCCCTCCAGTGCCATTCTAAAAGCCCCCAGACCCTCCTAGAGACCAGCAGGACTCTTCTAAATGCCCCCAGACCCTCCTAGAGAAACCCAGGACCCTTCCAAAGGCCCCCAGACCCTTCTAGAGACCTCAAGGACCCTTCTCAAAGCCCAAAAGCCCTTCTAGAGACCCCCAGGACCATTACAAATGCCCCCAGACCCTTCTAGAGATCCAGAGGGCCATTCTGAAGGTTCCAGATCCTTCTAGAGACCACCAGGACAGGTCTAAATGACCCTAGGCACTTCTAGAGCCCCTCAAAGCCCATCTAAATGCCCCCCAGACACTTCTAGAGACCCCGAGACACCCTTCTAAAGGCCCAAAGACCCTTCTAGAGACTCCCAGAACACATCTAATTATCTCCAGACCCTTCTAGAGACCACCAGAGGCATTCAAAAGGCTCTACGAGACTCATATAGATTACTTCAGGACCGTTCTAAATGCTCCCAGACCCTCCCAGAGACCAGAGAACACTCTTTAATGCCCCCAGACCCTTCTACAGACACCCTGGAGCATTCTCAAGGCCCCAAGACCCTTCTAGAGATCACCCAGGACAATTCTGAAGCCCCCAGACCCTTCTAGTCAGCCCAAGTTCTCATCTAAAGGCCCTCATGCCCTTCTAGAGGCCCCCCAAGACCATTCTCAAGTCCCCCAGACCCTTCTAGTGACCCATCAGGACCATTCTAAATGCCCTCAGACCCTTCTAGAGACCCAAAGGGCCATTCTAAAGGCTCCAGACCCTTTTAGAGACCACCAAGACAATTATCAAGGCACACAGGGACCACCAGGACCCTTATAAATGCCCCCAGACCCTTCTAGAGACCAATCAGGACCCATCTCAAGGCCCCCATACCCTTCTAGATACCCTCAGAAACCTTCTAAAAGCCCCAAGACACTTGTAGACACCACAACATCTCCTCTAAAGGCCCTAAGGACATTCCAGAGTCCCCAAGGGCATTTCTAAAAGCCCCCAGATCCTTCTATAGAACCCAAGGACCCTTCTAAAGGCCCCCAGACCCTTCTAGAGACCCATAGGAATCCTTCTAAAGGCCCCCAGACCATCCTAGATACTCCCAGGACACATCTAATTGTCCCCAGACCCTTCTAGAGAACCCCAGAGGCATTCATAAGGCCTCCCAGACCCATATCAATCCTTTCAGGACCCTTCTAAAGGCCCCAAGACCCTCCTAGGGACCAGAGGGCAATCCTTAATGCCCCCAGACCCTTCTACAGACCCCCAGGAGCATTCTCCAGGACCCCAGATCCTCCTAGGGACCACCAGGACCCTTCGAAAGCACATCAGACCCTTCTAGATCCCCTCAGGACCCATCAAAACGCCCCTAGACCATTCTAGAGATGTCCAGGCCCCTTCTAAAGTCCCCCAGAACCTTCTAGAGACCCCCCCCCAGAATCCTTCTAAATGCCCCCAGACCAGTCTAGAGATCGAAAGGGCCATTCTAAAGGCTCCAGACCCTTCAGTATTAACCAAGGACCCTTCTCAAAACCCCCAGACCCTTCTAGAGACACATCAGGACAGTTCTAAGTGCCCCCAGACCTTTCTAAATGCCCCCAGATCCATCTAAAGACACCCAGGACCCTACTAAAGGACCCCAGACCCTTCCAGAGCCCCTCAGAGCCTATCTAAAGGCCCGAAGGCCTTTCTAGATACTCCCAGGACACATCGAATTGTCCCCAGACCCTTCTAGAGACACCCAGAGGCATTCAAAAGGCCTCCCAGACCCATATAGATCCCTTCCGGACCCTTGTCAAGTACCCAAGATCCTCCTTGAGACCAGAGGAAACTTCTAAATGACCCCCAGACCCTTCTATGGACAACCAGGAGCATTCTCAAGGCCCCCAGATCCTCCTAGGGACCACCAGGACCATTCTAAACCACACCAGACCCTTCTAGAGACCCTCAGGACTCTTCAAAAAGCCCCTAGACCCTTCTAGAGACACCCAAGACCATGCTCGAGGCCTCCAGATCCTTTTAGAAACACATAGGACCCTTCTAAATGCCCCCACACCCTCCTAGAGACTCCCAGGGCCCTTCTAAATGCCCCTAGACCCTTCTAGACACCCCGAGGGCTCTTCTAAAGGCCCTCATGCCCTTCTAGAGACACCCAGGACCCCTCTGAAGTCCCCCAGACCCTTCTAGAGACCCTCCAGGACCCTTATAAATGCCCCCAGACCCTTCTAAAGATCCAAAGGGCCATTCTAAAGGCTCCAGCCCCTTTTAGAGATACCCAGGACCCTTCTAAAGACCTCCAGACCCTTTTAGAGAACCCAAGGACCTTTTTCAAGTCACCCAGACCCTTCTAGAGACCCCCAGGAAGCTTCTGAAGTCCCCAGACCCTTCTAGACACCCCCAGTACCCTTCTAATTGCCCCCAGACCCTTCTAGAGACCCCCAGGAAGCTTCTGAAGTCCCCAGACCATTCTAGACACCCCCAGTACCCTTCTAAATGCCCCCAGACCCTTCTAGAGACTCCCAGGACACATCTAATTGTCCCCAGACCCTTCTAGAGACCACCAGAGGCATTCAAAAGGCTCTATGAGACCCGCATAGATCCCTTCACGACTGTTTTAAATGCACCCAGACCCTCCCAGAGAACAGAGGACACTCCTTAATGCCCCCAGACCCTTCTACAGACACCCAGGAGCATTCTCAAGGCCCCCAGACCATTCTAGAGACCCCCAGGACACTTCTGAAGCCCCCAGACCCTTCTAGACACCCCAAGGGCTCTTCTAAGGCCCTCATACCCTTCTAGAGACCCCCCAGGACCATTCTCAAGTCCCCCAGACCCATCTAGTGACCCATCAGGACCGTTCTAAATGCCCCCAGACCCTTCTAGAGACCCAAAGGGCCATTCTAAAGGCTCCAGACCCTTTTAGAGACCCCCAAGGCCCTTCTAAAGGCACACAGACCCCTCTAGATTTCCCCAGGACCATTTTAAAGACCCCCCCAGACCCTTCTATTGAACCCAAGGACCATTCTCAAGGCCCTCAGACCCTTCTAGAAACACCCAGGACCCTTCTAAAGATGCCAAGACCTTTCTAAAGAGCCATTATGATCATTCTAAATGCCCCCAGACCCTTCTAGAGATCCAAAGGGCCATTCTCAAGGGCCCAAGACCCTTCTAGAGACTCCCAGGGCACATCTAATTGCCCCCAGACCCTTCTAGAGACCCCCAGAGGCATTCAAAAGGTCCCCAGACCATTTAGAGACTCCCCAGGACCCTTCTAAAGCCAACCAGACATTTCTAGACATCCCAAGCACGATTCTCACAGGCCTCAGATCCTCCTAGGGACCCCCAGGACCCTTCTAAAGGACCTCAGACTCTTCTAGAGAACCCAAGGACCCTTATAAAGCCACCCAGACATTTCTAGACATCCCAAGTACCATTGTCAAGGCCCTCAGACCCTCCTAGAGTCCTCCAGGACCCTTCTAAATGCCCCCAGACCCTTCTAGACACACCCAGGACTCTTCTAAATGCCCCCAGACCATTGCAGAGACTTCAAGAACAATTCTAAATTTCCCCAGGCAAATCTAGAACCCCTCAGAGCCCGTGTAACGGATCCAGACCCTTCTAGAGACTCGATTGGCCAATTCTAAAGGACCCCAGACCCTTTCAGATAATTTCAAGACCCTTTTAAACATCAACAGACCCTTCTAGAGAACCCAAGGACCCTTCTCAAGGCCCCAAGACCCTTCTAGTGACTCCCAGGACACATCTAATTGTCCCCAGACCCTTCTAGAGACACCCAGAGGCATTCAAAAGTTTCTAGGCATTCGACGTTTCTAGACATCCCAAGCACCATTCTCAAGGCCCTCAGATCCTCCTAGGGACCCCCAGGACCCTTCTAAATGCCCCCAGACCCTTCTAGACACCCTGAGGGCTCTCCTAAAGGCCCTCATGACCTTCTAGAGACACCCAGGACCCTTTAAAAGGCCCCCAGACACTTCTAGATTGCCCCAGGACCATTCTAAAGACTCCTCTAGACTCTTCTAGAGAACCCAAGGACCCTCCTCAAGGCGCGCAGACCCTTCTAGAGACACCCAGGACACATCTAATTGTCCCCAGACCCTTCTAGAGAACTCCAGAGGCATTCTAAAGGCCTCCCAGACCCATATCGGTCCCTTCAGCACCCTTCTAAAGGCCCCAAGACCTTCCTAGGGACCAGAGGACACTCCTTAATGCCCCCAGACCCTTCTACAGACACCCAGGAGCATTCTCAAGACCCACAGATCCTCCTAGGGATCTCCAAAACCCTTCTAAATGCCCCCAGATCCTTCTAGACACCTCGAGGGGTCTCCTAAAGGCCCTCATGCCCTTCTAGAGACACCCAGAACCATTCTCAAGTCCTCCAGACCCTTCTAGAGACCCCCCCTAGTACTCTTATAAATGCCCCTAGACCCTTCTAGAGATCCAAAGGGCCATTCTAAAGGCTCCAGACCCTTTCAGGGACCCCCAGGACCCTTCCAGAGGCCCCAAGACCCTTCTAGAGAAATCCAGGACACATCTAATTGTCTCCAGACCCATCTAGAGACCCCTAGGAACCCTTCTAATGGCCCCTAGACCCTTGATTAGACTCCCAGGGTGCTTCTAAAGGCCAACAGACCCTTCTAGATACTCCCAGGACATAACTAATTGTCCCCAGACCCTTCTAGAGACACCCAGAGTCATTCAAAAGGCCCCCCCAGACCCATATAGATCCTTTCAGGACCCTTCCAAAGGCCCCAAGAACCTCCTAGAAAACCATAAGACCCTTATAAATGACCCTAGACCCTTCTAGAGACATCCAGGACCCTTAAAAAACACCCCAAGCCCATTTAGAGTCCCCTCAGGTCCCTCCTAAATGCCCCCAGACCCTTCTAGAGACACCCAGGACCATACTCAAGTCCTCCAGATCCTTCTAGAAACCCATAGGACCCTTATAAAGGACCCCAGACCCTCCTAGAGACCTCCAGGACTCTTCTAAATGACCCCAGACTCAAGGCCAGAAACCTTCTAAAAAAGAAACCTCAGAAACCTTCTAAAAGCCCCAAGACACTTCTAGAAACCCTGAGGGCCCTAAGGACATTCCAGAGCCCCCCAGGACCCTACTAAAGGCCCCCAGACACATCTAGAGAGCCCCAGGACCCTTATATAGATGCCAAGACCCTTGTAGACACCCTCAGAATCCTTATAAAAGCTCCCAGACCCTTCTAGAGACCCCAAGGACCCTTCATAAGGCCCTCAGACCCTTCTAGAGACAACCAGAAACCTTCTAAATTCGCCCAGACCCTTCTATAGCCCCATAGAATGGTCCTGGGGGTCTGTAGAACGGTCTTGGGGGCTTTGGAACGGTCCTGGGGTTCTCTAGGTGGGTCTGGGGGCATTTAGAAGAGTTCTACTGGTCTCTAGGAGGGTCTGGGGGCTTTTAGAATGGCACTGGAGGGCTCTGGAATGTCCTTAGGGCCTTTAGAAGAGCCCTCAGGGTGTCTAGAAGTGTCTTGGGGCTTTAAGAAGGTTTCTCAGGGTATCTAGAAGGGTCTGGGCGCCTTGAGAAGGGTCCTGGGTGTCTCTAGAAGGGCATGAGGGTCTTTAGGAGAGCCCTCGGGGTGTCTAGAAGGGTCTGGGGGCCTTGAGAACGGTCCTGGATGTCTCTAGAAGGGTCTAGGTGCCTTTAGAAGAGTGCTTGGCATTTCCAGTAGGGTCTGGGGGGTCGTTAGAATGGTCCTGGGGCAGTCTAAAAGGGTCTAGGGTCCTTGAGAAGGGTCCTGGGTTTCTATAAAAGGGTCTGGAAGCCTTTAGAAGGATCCTGGGGTTCTCTAGATATGTCTTGGGGCCGTTAAAAGGGGCATTGAGAAAGGTCCTGAGTTCTATAGAAGCGTCTGGGAGTCTTTAGAATGGTTCTTGGGCAATCTAGAAGGGTCTTTGGGGTCTCAAGAATGGTCTTGGGGCTTTTAGAAGTCTCCTGGGGGACTCTAGAAGGGTCTGGGGGGGTTTCTTGAAGGGTCTTGGTACCTTTAGATGGGCTTTTAGGGTCTCTAGAAGGGTCTAAGGATATTTAGAATGGTCCTGGGTTATTCTAGAAGGGGTTTTGGGTTTTGAGAATGGTCCTTTGCATCTCTAGAAGAGTCTGGGGTCCTTTGGAAGGGTCCCTGGGTTCTCTAGGAGGGTCTGGGGGCATTTAGAAGAGTCCTGCTTGTCTCTAGGAGGGTCTGGGCTCCTTGTAAAGATCCTGGAGATATATTGAAGGGTCTGGGGGGTCTTTAGAATGGTCCTGGGGCAATTTGCAAGGGTCTGGGGGCTTTTAGAATGGTCCTGGGTGTATCCAGAAGGCTCTGGATGCCTTTAGATGGTCTCTGAGGGTCTCAAGAAGGGTCCAGGGGCATTTAGAATTGCTTTGGGGGTCTCTAGAAGGGTTTAAGAGCTTTGAGAATGGTCCTTGGGTTCTCAAGAAGGGTCTTGGGGTCTTTAGAAGGGTCCTGGGGCTTCTAGGAGGGTCTGGAGTCCTTTTTAAGGGTCCTGGGTGTCTCTAGAATGGTCTAGGGGAATTAAAAAGGATTCTCTAGGCATTTATAGGGGTCCTGGGGGTTTCTAGGCGGGTCTGGGGGTCTTTAGAATGGTCCTGGGGCAATCTACAAGGGTTTGGGGGCTTTTAGAATGGTCCTGGGGGTCTATAAAACGGTCTGGGGGCACTTAGAAGGGACCTAGGGGTCTCTAGAATGGTTTTGGGGCCTTTAAAATGGTCCTGAGGGGCTCTGGAAGGATCTGGGGGCATTTAGAAGGGTCCTGGTTGTCTCTAGAAGGGTCTAGGGGCCCTTAGAAGGGTCCTGAGTTTCTCTAGGAGCATCTTGAGGCATTTAGAACTGTTCTTAGAGTACCTAGAAGGGTCTAGGGGCCTTGAGAAGGGTGCTGAGGGTCTCTAAAAAGATCTTGGGGCCTATAGAATGGTCCTGGGGGACCCTAGATGGGTTTGGGGGCCATTAGAAAGGTCCTGGGTGTCTCTTGAAGGGTCTGAGGGCCTTTAGATGGGCTCTTAGGGTCTCCAGATGGACCTGGAAATATTTAGAATGGTCCTGGGTCTCTCTAGAATGGTCTGGGGGCCTTTAGAAGGGTCCTGCTGGTCTCTAGGAGGGTCTGGGGCCCCTTAGAAGGATCCTGGGGGGCTCTAGATTGGTCTGCTGTCGTTGAGAAGTGTCCTGGGAATGTCTAAAAGGATCTGGGTGGATTTAGAAGGGTCCTGGGAATCTCTAGGGGGGTGTTGGGAGCCTTTAGATGGGTCTTGGGGCTCTCTAGAAGGGTCTGAGGGGCTTTAGAAGGGTCCTGGGGATCTCTAGGAGCATCTAGGTTCCTTTTGAAGGGTCCTGGGGACGTCTAAAAGGGTCTGGGGTCCTAGGGGTTATGTAGAAAGGTCTGGGGTCCTTTAGAACATCACTGGAAGTCTTTAGAAGGGTCTGGGGGCCTTTAGATGGGCCCTGACAGGCTCTAGAAGGGTCCTGGTGCTATCTAGAAGGGTCTAGGGTCCTTGAGAAGGGTTCTGAGTTTCTATAAAAGGGTCTGGGAACCTTTGGAAGGGTCCTGGGTTTCTCTAGATATGACTTGGGGCTGTTATAAGGGTCCTGGGAGTCTCTAGAAGGGTCTGGGGACCTTTAGAAGGTCCCTGAGGGTCTTTAAAAGGATATAGGTGCCTATAGAATGGTCCTGGGGGTGTCTAGAAGGGTTTGGGTACATTTAGAAAGGTCCTTTGGGTCTCTAGAAGGGTCTAGGCATCTTTTGAAGGGTCCTGGGTGTCTCTAGAATGGTCTGGGAACCTTTAGAAGGGTCCTGGGTGTTTCTAGTAGGGTCTGGGGTCCTTTTTAAGAGTCCTTGAATTCTCTAGAAGGCTCTGGGGTCCTTCAGAAGGGTCCTGGGGATATCTAGTAGGGTCTGGGGGCATTCAGATGGGCTCTGAGTAATTCTAGAAGGATCTGGGGTCCTTTAGAAGGGTCCTCGGGGTCTGTAATAGGGTCTGTGGGCATTTAGAAGGGATCTAATGGTCTCTAGAAAGGTCTAGGGTCCTTAAGAAGGGTCCAGAGTTTCTGTAAAAGGATCTGGGGGCCTTGAGAAAGGTCCTCGGTGTCTCTAGTAGGGTCTTGGTGCCTTTAGAAGGGTCCTGGGGGTCTCTGGAAGGGTCTGGGGGACGTAAAAATGTTCCTGGAGGTCTCTAGAAGGCTCTACGGGCGTTTAGAAGGGTCCTGGGTGTTTCTAGGAGAGTCTGGGGTCTTTTGTAAGGTTTCTTGGGGTCTCTAGAAGGTTCTGGGGATGATTAGAAGAGTCCTGGGTTCCTCTAGAAGGGTTTGGGGGCATATATAAGGGTCCCGGGGGTCTCTAGAAGGGCCTGGGGACCTTTACAATGGTCCTGGGAGTCTGTTAAAAGGTGTAGGGGCCTTTAGAAGAGTCCTGGGAGTCTCTAGAAGGGTCTGGGGGCATATAGAAGGGTCCTTGGGTTCTTTAGAAGGGTCTGGGAGTCGTTAGAATGGCCCTGGGGCAATCTACAAGGGTCTGTTGGCCTTTTGAAGGGTCCTGGCAGTCTATAAAAGGGTCTGAGGGCATTTAGAATGGACCTGGATGTTTCTAGAAGGGTCTGGGGGCCTTTAGATGGGTTCTAGAAGGGTCTGGTTCTATTTAGAAGGGTACTGGTGCTCTCTAGAAGTGTCTATGGGCCTTTAGAAGGGTCCTGAGCATCTATAGAATGGTCTGGTGGCCTTTAGAAGGCTCCTGGGGATCTCTAGAATGGTCTTGGGGACTTACAAATGTTCCCAGGGGTCTCTAGAAGGGTCCTGGGTTTATCTAGAAAGGTTTGGGGGCATTTATAAGGGTCCTGGGATTCTCTAGAAGGGTCTGGGGGCCTTTATAATGGTCCTTGGGATACCTAGAAGGATCCTGGGTCCTTTAGAAGCATCCTGGGGGTCTCTGTAACACTCTGGGGGCATGTATAATGGTCCTGAGTGTCTCTAGAAGGGTCTGGGGTGGTTAAGAATGGTCCTGGGAGTCTCTTGGATGGTCTTTGGGCCTTTAGGTGTTCTCTAGAAGGGTCTGGGGGCATTTAGAAGGGTTCTGGATGTCTCTAGAAGGATCTGGGTGCCTTGAGAAGGGTCCTTGGTTTCTCTAGAAGGGTCTGAGGGCCTTTAGAAGGGTCCTGGGGCAACCCAGAAGGTTCTGAGGGCCTTTAGAAGGGTCCTGTGGGTCTCTAAAATGGTTTGGGGGCATTTGGAAGTGTACTGGGTGCTTCTAGGAGAGTCTTTGCATCTTTAGAATTGTCCTGGGGTTCTCTAGAAGGGTCCAGGGGCCTTTAGAAGGGTCCTGGGGTTCTCTAAGTCAGTCTGTGTCATTTGGAACTGTCCTGAGGGTCATTAAAATGGTCTGGGGGCCTTAGAAATGTCCTGGAGGGTTCTAAGAGAGTCTGGTGTCCTTATTAAGGGTCCTGGGGGTCTCTAGAAAGGTCTGGGGGACTTGTTAAGCGTCCGGGTGCCTTTTTAAAAGGTCCTGAGGTTCACTAAAATGATATGGGGGCCTATTGAATGGTCCTAGGGATTTCAAAAAGGGTTTGGGAGTCTCTGGAAGGCTCTGGGGGTCTTTAGAATGGTTCCTGAGCAATCTACACGGGTCTGAAGGCTTTTAGAATGGTCCTGGGGGTCTATAAAAAGTTCTGGGGGCATTTAGAAGGGACGTAGTGGTCTCTAGAAGGGTCTGTGGGCCTTTAGAAGGGTCCTTGTGTTCTCTAGAAGGGTCTGGGAGCCTTTAAAATGGTCTTGGGGGTCTATAAAAGGGTCTGGGAGCCTTTTTAAGGGTCCTGGGGATTTAAAGAAGAGTTTGGCGACATTTATAAGGGTCCTGGGTGTCTCTAGAAGGGTTTCGGGGCCTTGAGAAGGGTCCTGGGATTCTTTAGAAGGGTCAGGGTGTCTTTAGAATGATCCTGGGGCAATCTACAAGGGTCTGGGGTCAATTAGAAGGGACCTGGGGGTCTCTAGAAGGGTCGGGGGGGGCTTGAGAAGGGTTCGGGGGGTTTCTAGGAGGGTCTGAGGGCCTTGAGAAGGGTGCTGTGCATATCTTGAAGTTTCTGGGTCCTTTGATTGATCCTGTGTGTCTCTAGAAGTGTCTGGAGTCATTTTTAGTTGTCCTGGGGGTATCTAGGAGGCTCTTGGAGCCATTAGAAAGTTTCTGGGTGTCTCTAGAAGGGTCTGGAGGCCTTGAGAAGGGTCCTGGGGTGCTCTAGATTGGTCTGGGGGCCTTGAGAATGGTCCTGGGAATGTCTAGAAGGGTCTGGGGTTATTTAGAAGGGTCCTGGGAGTCTCTAGGAGGGTCTGGGGGGTTTTAGGAGGGTCCTGGTGTTCTATAGATGGGTCTGGGAACCTTAACCCTAACCCTAACCCTAAACCCTAAACATTACCTTAACCCTAACCCTAAACCAAGGGTGTCCTGGGGGTCTCTAGAAGAGTCTTGGGGCTTTTAGAAGGGTCCTTGGGGTCTCTAGAAGGGTCGGGGGGATTTAGAATGGTACTGGGGGTCTTTAGAAGGGCCTGGGGGCCTTTAGAAGGGTCCTGAAAGTCTCTCAAATGATCTCGGGGCCTTTAAAAGGGTCCTGGGTGTATCTAGAAGGGTCTTGGGACCCTTTAGAAGGGCCATGGGGGTACCCAGAAGGCTCTGGATGCCTTTAGATGGGCTCTGAGGGTGTCTAGAAGGGTCCTGGGATATTTAGAATGGTTCTGGGGGTCTCCAGAAGGGTTTCAGGGCATTGTGAAGGGTCCTTGAGGTCTCTAGAAGGGTCTGGGTGCCTTTAGAAGGGTCATGTGTGTCTCTAGGAGCGTCTGAGGGCATTTAGAGGGATCCTGCTGGTCTCTAGGCAGGTCTGGGTGCCTTGAGAATGCTCCTGGGAGTGTGTAGAAGGGTCTGGGGTCCTTCAGAAGCGTCCTGGGTGTATCTAGTATGGTTTGGGGGCCTTTAGATGGATTCTGAGTAACTCTAGAAGGGTCTTGTTATATTTAGAAGGGTCCTGGTGCTCTCTAGAAGGGTCAGGAGGCCTTGAGAAGGGTTCTGGAATAGTCTAGAAGGGTCTGGGGGGATTTGGAAGGGTCCTGGGAGTCTCTAAGAGAGTCTGGGGGGTTTTAGGAGGGTCCTGGTGGTCTCTAGATGGGTCTGTGGAACTTACCCCTAACCCTAACCCCTAAACATTATCTTAACCCTAACCCAAGGGAATCCTGGGGGTCTCTGGGGCTTTTAGAAGGGTCCTTGTGGTCTCTAGAAGGGTCTGGGGGCACTGAGAAGATTCCTTGGTCTTTCTAGAAGGTCTGGGGGCTTTAGAATATTTCTGGGGTTCTCTAGATGGATCTGGGTGCTGGTTAAAGGGTTCTGGGGATCTCTAGAAAGGTCTGGAGTCCTTGAGAAGGGTCCTGGGGGTCTCTAGAAGGCTCTGGGGGCCTTTAGAAGGGTCCTTGGTCTTTCTAGATGTTCTGGGATCTTTAGAATGGTTCTGGGGTTCTCTCGTATGGTCTAGGGTCCGGTTAAAGGGTCCTGGGGATCCCTAAAAGAGTCTGGAGTCCCTGAGAAGAGTCCTGGGGATCTCTAGAAGGGTCTGGGGGCCTTGAGAAAAGTCCTGAGGGTCTCTAAAAAGATCTTGGGGCCTAAAGAATGGTTCTGGGGGTCTCTAGAAGGGTCTTGGTACCTTTAGATGGGCTCTTATGGTCTCTAGATGGTCCTGGAGATATTTAGAATGGTCCTGGGGCACTCTAGAAGGGTCTTGGGACCCTTTAGAAGGACCCTGGGGGTATCCAGAAGGCTCTGGATGCCTTTAGATGGGCTCTGAGGGTCTGTAGAAGGGTCCGGGGATATTTAGAACGGTTCTGGGGGTCTCCAGAAGGGTTTCAGGGCTTTGACAATGGTCCTTGGAGTATCTAGAAGTGGCTGGGGGCTTTTAGAATGGTCCAGAGGGTCTCTAGAAGGGTTTGGTTTCCTTTAGAGGGGTGCTGGGGATCTCTAGGGAGGTCTGGTGGCCTTGAGAAGGGTCCTGGGGGTCTCTAGATGGATCTGGGGGACATTAAAATGGTCCTGGATGTCTCTAGAATTGTCTTGGGGCCTTTAGAAGGGTCCTGGGATTCTCTATAACGATCTGGGAGCATTTATAAGAGTCCTGGGTGTCTCTAGAAGGGTCCGGGGTCCTTCAGAATGGTCCTGGGAGTCTCTCGTATGGTCTTTGGGCCCTTAGATTGACTCTGAGTAACTCTAGAAAGGTCTGGGGTCCTTTAGAATGGTCCTGAGGGGCTCTGGAAGGATCTGGGGGTATTTAAAAAGGGTCCTTGGGGTCTCTAGAAGGGTCCAGGGGCCTTTAGAAAGGTCCTGGGTATCTCTAGAATGTTCTGGGGGCATTTATAAGGGTCCTGGGGCTCTCTAGGAGGGTCTTGGAGCCTTTAGAAGGCTCCTGGTGTTCTATAAAATGGGTCTAGTTGCCTTCCAAAGGGACCTGGGGGTCTCTTGAAAGGTCTGGGGGCCTTTAGATTTGACCTCCAGGAGTCTCAAAATGGCTTCCAAGGGCTTCAAAATGGCCTCCAGGGGCCTTAAAATGGTTCCCTGGAGACTCAAAATGGCCTCCAGGGGCTTCAAAATGGCTTCCAAGGGACTTAAAATGGAGCCAAGGGGCTTCAAAATGGCTTCTAGGGGACTCAAAATTGCTTCTGGGAGACCCAAAATGGCTTCCCGGGCTCTCAAAATGGAGTCCAGGAGTTCCAAAATTGCTTCCAGGGACTCAAAATGGTGTCGGGAAGCTCCAAAGGGCTGGGGGCCTTTAGAAGGGCTCAGAGGGGCTCTAGAAGGGTCTTGGCATCTTTAGAAGGCTTCTGGGTGTGTCTAGAATGGTCTGGGGGCCTTTAGAAGAGTCCTGTGGGCTCGAGAAGGGTCTTGGGACCCTAACCCTAACATGAAAACCTAACCCTAACCCTAAACCTAAACTTAACCCTAATCTCAACCCTAACCATAACACTAACTTTAACACAAACCCCTAAACATAACCATAACCCTTACCCTTACCAAAACCCTAACACAACCCCAACCCTAACCCTAATCCTAGCACCTAAACAAAACCTAGCCCTAATCTTAACCACAAAGCTAACCCTAACATAAATGCCAGGGTCCTGGGGGTCTCTAGAAAGGTCAGGGGGTCTTTAGAATGGTCCTGAGGGTGTCTAGAATGCTCTGGAGGCATTTCTAAGAATTCTGGGGTTCTCTAGAAGGCTCTGGGGGCCTTTAGATGGTCCTGGGGGTCTCTGGAATGGCCCGGGGCCCTTTAGAATGTACCTGGGTGTCTCTAGAAGGGTCTGGGGGCTTTTAGAAGGGCTCTGGGGTGCTCTAGAAGGGTCTTTGCCTCTTTAGAAGGGTCCTGAGGGTCTCTAGAATGCTCTGGGCGCACTTTGAAGAGTCCTGGGGTGCTCTAGAAGGGTCGTGGGGCCTTTGGATGGTCCTGGGGTTCTCTGGAATGGCCTGTAGGCCTTTCAAAGGGTCCTGGGTGTCTCTAGAAGGGTCTGGGGTGCTTTAGAATGGTTCTGGAGTGCTCTAGAAGGGTCTTGGCATTTTTAGAAGGGTCCTGGGTGTGTTTAGAATGGTCTGGCAGCCTTTAGAAGAGTCCTGTGGGCTCTAGAAGGGTCTAGGGACCCTAACACTAACCCTAGCCCGAATACCTAAACCTAAACCTAAACCTAAACTTAAAGCTAATCTTAAACCTAAGCCTAACACTAACTTTAACACAAATCCCTAAACATAACCATAACCCTTACCCTTACCAAAACCCTAACACAACCCCAGCCCTAACACTACCACTAACCCTAGCACCTAAACAAACCCTAGCCCTAATCTTAACCTCAAAGCTAACCCTAATGTAAATACCAAGGTCCTGGTGGTCTCTAGGAAGGTCAGGGGGTCTTTAGAATTGTCCTGAGGGTTTTTAGAATTCTCTGGGGGCATTTAGAAGACCCCTGGGGTTCTCCAGAAGGGTCTGGGGGCCTTTAGATGGTCCTGGGGGTCTCTGGAACCACCCATGGTCCTTTAGAATTGACCTGGGTGTGTCTAGAAGGGTCTGGGGGCATTTAGAATGGCTCTGGCGGGCTCTAGAAGGGTCTTGGCATCTTTAGAACGGTCCTGAGGGTCTTTAGAATGTTCTGGGGGCAGTTTGAAGAGTCCTGGGGTGCTCTAGAAGGGTCTGGGGGCCTTTAGATTGTCCTGGGGCCTCTGGAATGGCCTTTGAGCCTTTCTAAGGGTCCTGGGTGTCTCTAGAGGGGTCTGAGGGGCTTTAGAATGGTTCTGGAGTGCTCTAGAAGGGTCTTGGCATCTTTAGAAGGGTCTTTGGTGTGTCTAGAATGGTCTAGGGGCATTTAGAAGAGTCCTGTGGGCTCGAGAAGGGTCTGGGGACCCTAACCCTTACCCTAGCCCGAATACCTAACCCTAACCCGAAACCTAAACTTAGCCCTAATCTTAAGCCTAACCCTAACACTAACTCTAACACAAACCCATAAACATATCCATTACCCTTTCCCTTACATAAACCCTAACACAACCCCAACCTTAACCCTAACCCTAGAACCTAAAGAAACCCTAGCCCTAATCTTAACCTCAAAGCTAACCTTAACATAAATTCCAGGGTCCTGGGGGTCTCTACAAATGTCAGGGGGTCTTTAGAATGGTCCTGAGGGTCTGTATAATTCTCTGGGGGCATTTTGAAGTGTCCTGGGGTTCTCTAGAAGGGTCTGGGGGCCTTTATATTGTCCTGGGGGTCTCTAGAATGGCCTGTGGGCCTTTCTAAGTGTCCTGGGTTTCTCTAGAAGGGTCTGGGGGCCGTTAGAAGGGCTCTGGGGGGCTCTAGAAGGGTCTTGGCATCTTTAGAATGGTCCTGAGTGTCTCTTGAATGCTCTGGGGGAAGTTTGAAGAGTCCTGTTGGCTCTAGAAGGGTCTGGGGGCGTTTGGATGGTCCTGGGGTTCTCTGGAATGGCTTGTGTGCCTTTCAAAGGGTCCTGGGTGTCTCTAGAAGGGTCTGGGGTGCTTTAGAATGGTTCTGGAGTGCTCTAGAAGGGCCCTGGCATCTTTAGAAGGGTCCTGGGTGTGTCTAGAGTTGTCTGGGTGCCTTTAGAAGAGTCCTGTGGGCTCTAGAAGGGTCTGTGGACCCTAACCCTAACCCTAGCCCTAATACCTAACCCTAACCTTAAACTTAACCCTAATACCATAAAGCTAACCCTAACATAAATGCCAGGGTCCTGGGGGTCTCTAGAAAGGTCAGGGGGTCTTTAGAACGGGGTCTTAGAATATCTGGGGGCATTTCGAAGAGTCCTGGAGTTCTCTAGAAAGGTCTGGGGGCATTTAGATGTTCCTGGGGTTCTTGGGAATGGGCTGTGGGCCTTTCAAAAGGTCCTTGGTGTGTATAGAAGAGTCTGGGGGCCTTTAGAAGAGTCCTGTGGGCTCTAGAATAGTCTGAGAACCCTAACCCTAAGCCTAGCCCGAATACCTAACCCTAACCCTAAACCTAAACTTAACCCTAATCTTAAGCCTAACCCTAACACTAACTCTAACACAAACCCCGAAACATAACCGTAACCCTTAGCCTTCCCAAAACCCTAATACAACCCCAACCCTAACCCTAACTCTAACCCTAGCAGCTAAACCAACCCTAGCCCTAATCTTAACCTCAAAGCTAACCCTAACATAAATTCCAGGGTCCTGGGGGTCCCTAGAAAGGTCAGGCGTTTTTTAGAACGGTCCTGAGGGTGTCTAGAATTCTCTGGGGGCATTTTGAAGAGTCCTGGGATTCTCTAGAAGGGTCTGGGTTCCTTATAGATGGTCCTGGGTGTTTCTGGAATGGCCCGGGTTCCTTTAGAATGGACCTGGGTGTCTCTAGAAGGGCGCAATATCCCCGCGCAATATCCGTGCATAATCAGCGCATAAACCGCACTATATCCCGTGCATATACCACGCTATATGCCCGCGCAATATATGCACAATATCCCCGCGCAATATCCATGCATAATCTGCACAATATCCGCGCAATATCTGTGCCATATCCAGGCATATTCCGCGCATTATCCGCGCAATATCCCAGAGCAATATCCGCGAGGATAATCCTCGCATTATCCTCTCATTATCTGCGCAATATCCACGCATTATCCCTGAACTATATCCCCGCGCAATATCCACGCAATATCCCTGCGCGATATCCGCGCATATTCCCTGCAATATCCGCGCATAATCTACGGATTATTCCTGCGCATAATCCGCACAATATCCGCTCGATATTCCCGCGTATAATCCGCCAATAATAAGCGCAATATACAGCGCATTATCCACACATAATCTGCGCAATATCCGCTCACTTTCCACGCAATTTCCCCGTGCAATATCCAGGCAATATCAGCGCAGTATATCCGCGCATTATCCAGGCATAATCCGCAAAATATCCCCGCGCAATATCCGCGCAATATTCCGGCTCAAAATCTGCGCAAAATCCCTTACCTTGCCTTGCCTTGCCTTGCCTTGCCTTGCCCTACCCTGCTCTGCCTTGCCATGCTTTGCTTTGCCTTGCCTTACCCTGCCCTGCCTTGCCCTGCCTTGCCCTGCCCTGCCCTGCCCTGCCCTGCCCTGCCTTGCCCTGCCCTGCCCTGCCTTGCCCGGCCTTTCCTTGCCTTGCCTTATCCGTGCAATATCCACGCGCAATATCCAAGCGCAATATTCGGGCGCAAAATCTTCGCAAAATCCGCTCAAAATCCCTTGCCTTGCCTTGCCTTGCCTTGCCCTGCCCTGCCCTGCCTTGCCCTGCCTTGCCCTGCCTTGCCTTGCCTTGCCCTGCCCTGCCTTGCCCAGCCTTGCCTTGCCTTACCTTATCCACGCAATATCCACGCGCAATATCCAAGTGCAATATCCCCGCATCATCCGCGCAATATCCCCGAGCAATATCCGAACAATACTCCCGTGCAATATCCCCGTGCAGTATCCGCGCATAGTCCGCTCAATATCCGCGTATAATCTGTGCATTATTCCCGCGCATATTCCGCACAATATTCGCGCGATATTCCCGTGTATAAGCCGCGCAATATCTGCGCATAATCCGCGCAATATCCGCGCAGTTTTTGCACAATTTCCCCGTGCAATATCCACGCAATATCCACCCAATGTCCCTGCGTAATGTCTGCGCAATATCCCCGCACAATATCCGCGCATAATCCGTGCTTTATCTGTGCAATATCCGCGCATAATCAGCGCATTATCTTCGCAATCTCCCTGTGCAATATCCCCGAGCAATATCCGCGCATAATCCGAGCATAATCCGAGCATAATCCGCACAATATCCCCGTGCAATATCTGCGCATAATCCGCTCAATATCCTCGCACAATATACGCGCAATATTCCCGTGCAATATCCGCGCATATTCAAGGGGTCCTTGGTGTCTCTAGAAGAGTCTGAGGGGCTTTAGAATGGTTGTACAGGGCTCTAGAAGGGTCTTGGCATCTTTAGATGGGTCCTGGGTTTGTCTAGAATGCCCTGGGGGCCTTTAGAAGAGTCCTGTGGGCTCTACAAGGGTCTCGGGAAACTAACCCTAGCCCGAAAAACTAACCTTAACCCTAACCCTAAACTTAACCCTAATCTTAAGCCTAACACTAACTCTAACACAAACCCCTAAACATAACCATAAACCTTACCCTTATCAAAACCCTAACGCAACCCCAACCCTAACCTTAAGCCTAACCCTTGCAACTAAACCAACCCTAGCCCTAATCTTAACAACAAAGCTAACCCTAACGTAAATGCCAGGGTTCTGGGGGTCTCTAGAAAGGTCAGGGTGTCTTTAGAATTGTCCTGAGTGTGTCTAGAATTCTCTGGGGGCATTTTGAAGAGTCCTGGGTTTGTCTAGCGTGGTCTGGGGGCCTTTAGAAGAGACCTGTGGGCTCTAGAAATGTCTGGGGTCCCTAACCCTAACCCAAATACCTAACCCTAACCTTAAACTTAACTCTAATATTAAGTCTAACCCTAACATACTAACTCTAACACAAGCCCCTAAATATAACCATAACCCTTACCCTTACAAAAACCCTAACACAACCCCAACCCTAACCCTAAACTTAACACTAGCACCTAAACAAACCCTAGACCTAACCTTAACCATAAAGCTAACCCTAACATAAATGCCAGGGTCCTGAGGGGTCTCTAGAAAGGTCAGGGGCTCTGTAGAATTGTCCTGAGTGTGTCTAGAATTCTCTGGGGGCATTTCAAAGAGTCCTGGGGTGCTCTAGAAAGGTCTGGGGGCATTTAGATGGTCCTGAGGTTCTCTGGAATGACCTGTGGGCATCTTAAAAGGTCCTCGGTGACTCTAGGAAGGTCTGGGGGGCTTTAGAATGGTTCTGGAGGGCTCTAGAAGGGTCTTGGCATCTTTAGAATGGTCTTGGGTGTGTCTAGAATGGTGTGGGGGCCTTTAGAAGAGTACTGTGTGCTCTAGAAGGGTCTGGGCACCCTAACCCTAGCCTGAATACCTAAACCTAACCCCAAACCTAAACTTAACCCTAATCTTAAGCCTAACCCTAACACTAACACAACCCCCTAAACATATCCATTACCCTTTCCCTTACCAAAACCCTAACACAACCCCAACCCTAACCATAACCCTAACCCTAGCAGCTAAACAAACCCTAACCCTAATCTTAACAACAAAGCTAACCCTAAGATAAACGCCAGGGTCCTGGGGGTCTCTAGAAAGATCAGGGGGTCTTTAGAATGCTCTTGAGGGTCTGTAGAATTCTCTGGGGGCATTTTGAAGAGTCCTGAGGTTCTCTGGAAGGGTCTGGGGACCTTTAGATGGTCTTGGGGGTCTCTGGAAAGGCCCAGGGTCCTTTAGAATGGACCAGGGTGTCTCTAGAAGGGTCTGGTTGCTTTTAGAAGGGTTCTGGGGGGCTCTGGAAGGGTCTTGGCATCTTTAGAAGGGTTCTGGGTGTGTTTAGAATGGTCTGGGGGCCTTTAGAAGAGTCCTGTGGGCTCGAGAAGGGTCTGGGGACCCTAACCCTAACATGAAAACCTAACCCTAACCCTAAACCTAAACTTAACCCTAATCTCAACCCTAACCATAACACTAACTTTAACACAAACCCCTAAACATAACCATAACCCTTACCCTTACCAAAACCCTAACACAACCCTAACCCTAACCCTAACCCTAGCACCTAAACCAACCCTAACCCTAATCTTAACAACAAAACTAACCCTAACATAAATGCCAGGGTCCTGGGCGTCTCTAGAAAGGTCAGGGGATCTTTAGAATGGTCCTGAGGGTGTCTAGAATGCTCTGGAGGCATTTCAAAGAATTCTGGGTTTCTCTAGAAGGGTCTGGTGGCCTTTAGATAGGCTCTGGGGGGCTCTAGAACGGTCTTTGCATTATTAGAAGGGTCCTGAGGGTCTCTAGAATGCTCTGGGCGCAGTTTGAAGAGTCCTGGGGTGCTCTAGAAGGGTCTGGGTTCCTTTGGATGGTCCTGGGTTTCTCTGGAATGGCCTGTGTGCTTTTTAAAGGGTCCTGGGTGTCTCTAGAAGGGTCTGGGGGGCCTTTAGAAGGGCTCTGGGTGGCTCTAGAAGGGTCTTGGCATCTTTAGAAGGGTCTTTGGTGTGTCTAGAATGGTCTGGGGACCTTTAGAAGAGTCCTGTGGTCTCTAGAAGGGTCTAGGGACCGTAGCACTAACCTTAGCCCTGTCACGGTCCACTCGTAAGCGGACTCGTGATGGTTCATTTCACTTCTGATTTCAGAGTTGCTAAATAATAACTCAAAGAGAGAGAGAGAGAGAGAGAGAGAGTCAAGGGAGTCCAATTTCGATCTCTACAGGCACTTTATTAATAATGTCCATAAAACGACTTATGATAGAAAAAGAGAGAGAGAGCAAGGAAAGAGATATGAAGGAGAGAGAAGGAGATGAGGTTCATAGCTACCGCCACGGGTCCACAGGTGTCCAGAGTCCACCCTATCACTATCTGCCCTCTGGGCTGCGCAAGTCTTCTCCGTCAGAGCTGGAGATACCAGGGGACCCGTGTGGATCTGGGGTGGGGGGGGGGGGCTCATGTGGGTCTAGGGGTCCCTATGGGGCTCAGAGGCACTTTGTAGGTCTGGGAGGGGGGGTCCCTGTGTGGGGCTGAGGTCCTGGGGGGAAGCTCGGGTGAGACCCCAGACCCACATGGGTCCCCCCAGACTCACGTCAGGGGTCAGTGTCTGCATGGGTCTGGGGGTTTGGGGGGCCAAGTGGGGCTGGGAGGAACGTGGGTTCTTTATGGGGCTGGCGGGGAGAGGCTTGAGTGAGACCCCAGACTCATAGAGTCCCTCCAAAGCTACATGGGGACCCACAGACCTGTTGGGGGGGGTCAGTGTCTATGTGGCTCTAGGAGTCCCTATGGGGCTGGGATTGGGATGGCTTTGTGGGTCTCGGGAGGGGGTCCCTATGTGGGGCTGAGGTCCTGGCGGGGACTCCTATGGAGAGGGGCTCTCAATTGGAAGGGGGAAGATTTAGATTAGCCATCGGGAAGTTTCTCATCATGAGGTGAGCATCCTGGGCTTGAAGGAGGTGTCCCTGCCCAGCACAGGTTTGGAACTGGGTGACCTTAAAGGATCTTAAATGACCTTAAATAACCTTAAATTATCTTAAATAACCTTAAATGATCTTAAATGATAACCTCAAATTATCTTAAATAACCTTAAATTATCTTAAATGATAACCTTAAATGATCTTAAATCCAAACCAAACCATTCTTGAGCTCTCCAAAGTCTATCCCAACCAAACATCACATACTCTTGAGCTCTCCAAAGTCTAGCCAGACCAGCCGTCACTTGCTCATGAGCTCTCCAAAGTCTATCCCAATCAACCAACACTTGCTCTTGAGCTCTCTGACATCTATCCAGACCAGCCATCACTTGCTCTATAGCTCTCTGACATCTATCCAGATCAGCCCCCGCTTCCTCTACAGCTCTCCAATGACTATCCAGATCAGCCTTCGCTTCCTCTAGAGCTCTCCAATGTCTAGTCAGATCAGCCTCCGCTTCCTCCTGAGCTCTCCATCGTCCAACCAGATCAGCCCTCGCTTCCTCTAGCGTTCTCAGACATCTAGCCAGAGCAGCCTCCTCTTTGTCCAGAGCTCTCAGGGATCTATCCACATCAGTCTCTTCTTCGTCCAGGGCTCTCAGGGGTCTATCCACATCAGCCTCCTCTTTGTCCAGAGCTCTCAGAGGTCTATCCACATCAGCCTCCGCTTCCTCACTCTCCCTCCGTTGTCTCTCCTGACGAGCTTGGTAGTAGCCCCAGCAGTAGCGGACGAGCACCGCGGATACAGTGATGGCAGTGAACATCTCGTCACGGAAGTTGAAATTCTTCCTGTAGGTCTCTAGAAGGTCCCCAGACACGGGCAGAGCTGACTTACCCTTCACGCAGACAGATGTTTCCCTTCCAACAGAACTGGTTGCGGGCTCTGCGAAAGCCAAATAGCAGCCAAAAGGCCTTGATAAGGCACCGAGAAAGGCACAGGCAGCTCCCAGCAGAGAGACCACCTGCCTCGTCCAGGTCCTCCTGGAGAGTGAATCCAGAGGGGGCTTTGCCCTGTATTTATAGGAGGTCTCGTAGGTCACAGGGCAGCATCACAGAGGGTGACATCACAAAGGTCAAGGGGGCGTTGTCCTGGAGACCTTAGAACTCTCTAGGCGTCTCTAGAAGGGCCTGGCTGCCTTTTGAAGGGCTCTGGGGAGCTCTTGAAGGGTCTTGGCATCTTTAGACGGGTCCTGGGTGTGTCTAGAATGGTCTGGGGGCCTTTAGAAGAGTCCTATGGTATTTCCTCGCCTCGCCTCGCCTTGCCTTGCCCGAATACCTAACTCTAAACTTAAACTTAACCCTCATCTTAAGCCTAACCCTAACAGTTACTCTAACACAAAGCCATAAACATAACAGTAACCCTTACCCTTCCCAAAACCCTAACGAAATCCTAACCCTAACGATAAACTTAAACCTAGCAGCTAAACAAACCCTAGACCTAATCCTAACAACAAAGCTAACCCTAACGTAAATGCCAGGGTCCTGGTGGTCTCTAGAAAGGTCAGGGGGTCTTTAGAATGGCCCTGAGTGTGTCTAGAATTCTTTGAAGGCATTTTGAAGAGTCCTATTATTCTCTAGAAGGGTTTGGGGGTCTTTAGATGGTCCTGGGGGTCTCTGGAATGGCCCAGGATGCTTTAGAATGGACCTGGGTGTCTCTAGAAGAGTCTGGGGGCCTTTAGAAGGGTTCTGGGGAGTTCTAGAAGGGTCTTGGGATCTTTAGAAGGGTCCTGGGTGTGTCTAGAATGGTCTGGGTGTCTTTAATTTGTTGGCTTGCACCTTAAACCTTGTACTCTATCCTTAGTATTTTGTACCCTATATTTGACTTTGTTGGCTTGCGCCTTATACCTTGTACT
This sequence comes from Coccyzus lansbergi, assembly GCA_033558105.1. Classification (NCBI taxonomy): domain Eukaryota; kingdom Metazoa; phylum Chordata; class Aves; order Cuculiformes; family Coccyzidae; genus Coccyzus; species Coccyzus lansbergi. The sequence continues at coordinate 412,279 of JAUMJK010000839.1, forward strand.
CTCTCCTTAGTACTCTATATTTGACATTGTTGGCTTGCGCCTTAAACCTTGTACTCTGTCCTTTGTTCTCTGTATTTGTGTTTGTTGGCTGGCGCCTTAAACCTTGTACTCTGTCCTTAGTACTCTGTATTTGACTTTGTTGGCTTGCGCCTTAAAACTTTTACTCTGTCTTTAGTATTTTGAGCTCTCTATTTTGACTTTGCTTGCTTACGCCTTAAACCTTGTACTCTGTCCTTTGTTCTCTGTATTTGTGTTTGTTGGCTGGCGCCTTAAACCTTGTACTCTGTCCTTAGTACTCTGTATTTGACTTTGTTGGCTTCCGCCTTAAAACTTTTACTCTGTCTTTAGTATTTTGAGCTCTCTATTTTGACTTTGCTTGCTTACGCCTTAAACCTTGTACTCTGTCCTTAACATTTTGTATTCTGTATTTGACTTTGTTGCCTTGCGTCTTAAACCTTGTACTCTGTCCTTAGTACTCTGTATTTGACTTTGTTGTCTTGCGCGTTAAACATTGTACTCTGTCCTCTAGTATTTTGTATCCTGTATTTGACTTTATTGGCTTGAGCCTTAAACTTTGTACTCTGTCCTTAGTACTCTGTATGTGAATTTCATTACCTTTATCTCTACAAGCGCTTTTACTGCAATCTACAAAGCAGCATTAACAGAGCTCCTTATAATGTTCTCTTGATATGTGTTCTATCTGCACGTATTAATCCATTTAAGGAAAAGTGATTATCTCTAGCAGAGAAGCTGCTATCATCAGATTGTGGCTCTCCTTACCCTTTTCTCTCCAAGCACTTTCACTGCAACCTACAAAGCAGCATTAACAGAGCTCCTTACTATTTTCTCTTGAAATGTGTTCTATCTCTGCCTATTAATGCATTTAAGGAAAAGTGATTATCTCGAGCAGTGAAGCTGCTATCGTCAGATTGTGGCTTTCATTAGCTTTATCCCTACAAGCGCTTTCACTGCAACCTACGAAGCAGCATTAACAGAGATCCTTACTATATTCTCTTGATATGTCTTCTATCTGCGCCTATTAAGTAAAAGTGATTATCTAGAGCAGAAAAGCTGCTATCATCAGATTGTGTCTTCCATTATCTTTATCTCTGTAAGTGCTTTCACTGCAATTTACGAAGCAGCATTAACAGAGCTCCTTCCTATGTTCTCATGATATGGGTTCTAACTGCGCCTATTAAGGAAAAGTGATTATCTCGAGCAGAGAAGCTCCTATCATCAGACTGTGGCTCTCGCTACCCTTTTCTCTACAAGCGTTTTCACTTCAACCTACAAAGCAGCATTAACAGAGCTCCTTACAATGATCTCTTGATATGTCTTATATCTGTGCCTATTAACGCATTTCAGGAAAAGTGATTATCTCGAGCAGAGAGGAAACTATCATCAGATTATGGCTTTCAATAGATTTACCTCTACAAGCGCTTTCACTGCAACCCACAAACAAGCATTAACAGAGCTCCTTCCTGTGTTCTCTTGATATGTGTTCTATCAGCATCTATTAATGCATCCAACGAAAAGGGATTATCTCCAGCAGAGAAGCTGCTATCATCAGATTGGGTCATTCATTAGCTTTATCTCTGCAAGCGCTTTCATTGCAACCTACAAAGTAGCATTAACAGAGCTCCTTACTATGATCTCTTGATATGTGTTCTAAAAGAGCCTATTAATGCATTTAAGGAAAAGTGATTATCTCGAGCAGAGAAGCTGCTATCATCAGATTGTGGCTCTCGTTATCTTTTTCTCTGCAGGCGCTTTCACTGCAAACTATAAAGCAGCATTAACAGAGATCCTTGGTACAACCCAACAAAGTCAAATATAGAGTACAAAATACTAAGGACAGAGTACAAGGTTTAGGGTGCAAGCCAACAAAGTCAAATACAGAGTACAAAATACTAAGGACAGAGTACAATGCTTAAGGCGCAATCCAACAAAGTCAAATACAGAGTACTAAGGACAGAGTACAAGATTTAAGGTGCAAGCCGAAAAAGTCAAATACAGAGTACAAAGACAGAGTACAAGATTTAAGGTGCAAGCCGAAAAAGTCAAATAGAGAGTACTAAGGACAGAGTACAAGGTTTAAGGCGCAATCCAACAAAGTGAAATACAGACTACTAAGGACAGAGTACAAGATTTAAGGTGCAAGCCTAAAAAGTCAAATACAGAGTACAAAGAGAGAGTACAAGATTTAAGTTGCAAGCCGAAAAAGTCAAATACAGAGTACTAAGGACAGAGGACAAGGCTGAAGGCGCAAGCCAACAAAGTCAAATGCAGAGTACAAAATACTAAGGAAAGAGTACAAGGTTTAAGGTGCAAGCCATCAAAGTCAAATAGAGAGTAGTAAGGACAGTGTACAAATTTTAGGGCGCAAGCCAACACAGTCTAATAAAGAGTACTAAGGACAGAATACAAGGTTTAAGGCGCAAGCCAACAAAGTCAAATACAGAGTACTAAGGACAGAGTACAATGTTTAAGGCGCAAGCCAACAAAGTCAAATGCAAAGTACTAAGGACGGAGTACAAGGTTTAAGGCGCAAGCCAAAAAAAGTAAAATACAGAGTAGTAAGGACAGAGTACAAGGTTTAAGGAGCAAGCCAAAAAAGTCAAATACAGAGTACAAAATACTAAGGACAGAGTACAAACCTTAAGCCGCAAGCCAACAAAGTCAAATACAGAGTACTAAGGACAAAGAACAAGGTTTAAGGCGTAAACCAACAAATTCAAATGAAGAGTACTAAGGACAGAGCACAAGCTTTAAGGCACAAGCCAACAAAGTAAAATAGAGAGTACTAAGGACGGAGTAGAAGGTTTAAGGCGCAAGCAAACAAAGTCAAATACAGAGTAAAAAATACTAAGGACAGAGTAGAAGATTTAAGGCGCAGGCCAACAAAGTCAAATAAATAGTGGAAAATACTAAAGAGAGAGTACAAGGTTTAAGGCGCAACCCAAAAAAGTAAAACACAGAGCACTAAGGACAGAGTACCAGGTTTAAGGCACTATCCAACAAAGTCAAATAAGTGTACTAAGGATAGACTACAAGGTTTAAGGCATAAGCCAGCAAAGTCAAATATAGAGCGCTAAGGACAGAGTACAAGGTTTAAGGCGCAAGCCAACAAAGTCAAATACAGAGTACAAACGACAGAGTACAAGGTTTAAGGCGTAAGCCTACAAAGTCAAATACAGAGAACTAAGGACAGAGTACAAGGTTTAAGGCAGAATCAAACAAAGTCAAATACAGAGTACTAAGGACAGAGTACAAGGTTTAAGGCGCAAGCCAAAAAAATCAAATACAGAGTACAAAGGACAGAGTACAAGGTTTAAGGTGCAAGCAAAGAAAGTCAAATACAGAGTACAAAATACTAAGGACAGAGTAAAAGTTTTAAGGCGCAAGCCAACAAACACAAATACAGAGTACTAAGGACAGAATACAAGATTTAAGGCGACAGCCAACAAAGTTAAATACAGCGTACTAAGTATAGAGTACAAGGTTTAAGGCGCAAGCCAACAAAGTCAAATACAGAGAACTAAGGACAGAGTACAAGGTTTAAGGTACAAGCAAACAAAGTAAAATACAGGGAACTAAGGACAGAGTACAAGGTTTAAGGCACAAGCAAACAAAGTCAAATACAGAGTACAATATATTAAGGACAGTGTACAGTGTTTAAGGCGCAACCCAAAAAAGTCAAATACAGAGTATAACATGGTAAAGACAGAGTACAAGGTTTAAGGCGCAAGCCAAAAAAGTCAAGTACAGAGTACAAACGACAGAGTACAAGGTTTAAGGTGCAAGCCAACAAAGTAAAATGCAAATTACTAAGGACAGAGTACAAGGTTTAAGGCGTAAGCCAACAAAGTCAAATACAGAGTACCAAGGACAGAGAACTAGGTTTAAGGCGCAAGACAAAAAAGTCAAACACAGAGTACAAAGGACAATGTACAAGGTTTAAGGTGCTAGCCAACAAAGTCAAATACAGAGTACAAGATACTAACGACAGAGTGCAAGTTTTAAGGTGCAAACCAACAAATTGAAACACAGAGTAGTAAGGACAGAATACAAGATTTAAGGCGAACGCCAACAAAGTCAAATGAAGAGTACTAAGGACATAGTAAAAGCTTTAAGGTGCAATCCAACAAAGTAAAATACAGAGTACTAAGGACCGAGTACAAGGTGTAAGGCGCAAGCAAACAAAGTCACATACAGAGTACAAAATACTAAGGACAGAGTACAAGGTTTAAGGTGCAAGCCAACAAAGTCAAATAAAGAGTACAAAATATTAAGGACAGAGTACAAGGTCTAACGCACAAGCTAACAAAGTCAAATACAGAGTACTTAGGACAGAGTACAAGGTTTAACTTGCAAGACAACAAATTCAAATACAGAGAACTAAGGACATAGTGCAAGGTTTAAGGCACAAGCTAACTAAGTCAAATACAGAGTACAAAGGACAGAGTACAAGGTTTAAGGCAGAAGCCAAAAAAGTCAAATATTGAATACTCAGGACAGAGTACAAGGTTAAAGGCGCAAGGCAAAAAGTCAAATACAGAGTACTAAGAGCAGAGTACAAGATTTAAGGGGCAAGTCAACAAAGTCAAATACAGAGTACTAAGGACAGACTACAAGGTTTAAAGCGCAAGCAAGCAAAGTCAAATACAGAGTGGGAAATACTAAGGACAGACTGCAAGATTTAAGGCGCAAGCCAACAAAGTCAAACACAGATTATTAAGGACAGAGTAGAAGGTTTAAGGCACAACCCAACAAAATCAATTACAGTGTACTAAGTAGAGAGTACAAGGTTTAAGGCGCAAGCCAACAAAGTCAAATACAGAGAACTAAGGACAGAGTACAAGGTTTAAGGTACAAGCAAACAAAGTAAAATACAGGGAACTAAGGACAGAGTACAAGGTTTAAGTCACAAGCAAACAAAGTCAAATACAGAGTACAATATATTAAGGACAGTGTACAAGTTTTAAGGCGCAACCCAAAAAAGTCACATACAGAGTATAACATGGTAAAGACAGAGTACAAGGTTTAAGGCGCAATCCAAAAAAGTCAAGTACAGAGTACAAACTACAGAGTACAAAGTTTAAGACGCAAGCAAACAAAGTAAAATACAGAGTACTAAGGACATAGTACAAGGTTTAAGGCGCAAACAAAGTCAAATACAGAGTACAAAATACTAAAGACTGAGTACAAGGTTTAAGGTGCAAGCCAACAAAGTCAAATACAGAGTACAAAATACTAAGGACAGATTACAAGTTTTAAGGCACAAGCCAACAAATTCAAATACGGAGTACTAAGGACGGAGTACAAGGTTTAAGGCACAAGCTAACTAAGTCAAATACAGAGTACAAAGGACAGAGTGCAAGGTTTAAGGTAGTAGCCAACAAAGTCAAACACAGACTAAGGGCAGAGTACAAAGCTTAAAGCGCAAGCCAAAAAAGTTAAATATTGAATACTCACGAAAGAGTAAAAGGTTTAAGGCGTAAGCCAACAATGTCAAATACAGAGTACTAAGGACAGAGTACAAGGTTTAAGTCTCAAACCAACAAATTCAAATGAAGAGTACTAAGGAAAGAGTACAAGTTTAAGGCAAAATCGAGCAAAGTAAAATACAGAGTACAAAGGACGGAGTACAAGGTTTAAAGTGCAAGCAAGCCAAGTCAAATACAGAGTGGAAAATACTGAGGACAGACTACAGGATTTAAGGTTCAAGCGAAGAAAGTCAAACACAGAGTACTAAGGACAGAGTACAAGGTTTAAGGTTCAAGCCAAAAAAGTCAAATACAGAGTACAAAATATTAAGGACAGAGTGAAAGGTTTAAGGCGCAAGCCAACTAAGGCAAACACAGAGTACTAAGGACAGAGTACAAGTTTGAAGGCACAGGCCAACAAAGTTAAACACAGAGGACTAAGGACAGAGTACAAGGTTTACAGCGCAAGCCAACAAAGTGAATCACATAGTACTAAGGACAGAGTACAAGGTTTAAGGCGCAAGCCAACAAAGTCAAATACAGAGTACTAAGGACAGACTACAAGGTTTAAAGCGCAAACCAACAAAGTCAAAAGCAGAGTAAAACATACTAAGGACAGAGTACAAGGTTTAAGGAACATGCAAACAAAGTCAAATACAGATTACAAAACACTAAGGATAGAGTACAATGTTTAAGGCGCAAGCCAACAAAGTCAAATACAGATTACAAAATACTAAGTACAGAGTACAATGTTTAAGGTGCAAGCAAACTAAGTCATATACAGATTACAAAGGACAGAGTACAAGGTTTAAGGCGGAAGCCAACAAAGTTAAAGACAGACTACTAAGACCAGAGTACAAGGTTTAAGGCACAAGACAAGAAAGTCAAATACAGAGTACTAAGGACAGAGTACAAGGTTTAGGGTGCAAACCAACTAAGTCAAATGAAGAGTACTAAGGACATAGGACAAGATTTAAGGCGAAAGCCAGCAAAGTAAAATACAGGGTACTAAGGACAGAGTACAAGGTTTAAGGCGTAAGCAAACAAAGTCAAATACAGAGTACAAAACATTAAGGACAGAGTACAAGGTTTGAGGCGCAAGTCAACAAAGTCAAATACAGAGTACAAATTACTAAGGACAGAGTAAAAGGTTTAATGCACAAACAAACAAATTCAAATGAAGGGTAATAAGGACAGAGTACAAGTTTTAAGGCGCAAGCCAACAAAGTAAAATACAGGTTACTATGGACGGAGTACAAGATTTAAGGCGAGAGCCAACAAAGTCAAATACAGAGTACAAAATACTAACGACAGAGTACAAGGTTTAAGGTGCAAGTCAACACAGTCAAATACAGTGTACAAAATACTAAGGACAGAGTACAATGTTTAAGGCGCAAGCCAACAAAGTCAAATACAGACTACTAAGGACAGAGTACATGGTGTAAGGCGCAAACTAACACAGTCAAATAAAAAGTACTAAGGAAAGAGTATAAGGTTTAAGGCTGAAGCCAACAAAGTCAAACAGAGACTACTAAGTGCAGAGTACATGGTTTAAGGCACAAGCCAAAAATGTAAATATTGAATACCCAGGACAGAGTACATGTTTTATGGCGCAAGCCAACAACGTCAAATACAGAGTACTAAGGACAGAGTACAAGGTTTAAGGCGCAAACCAAAAAAGTCAAATACGGAGTACAAAACACTAAGGACAGAGTACAAGGTTTAAGGCGCAAGCCAACAAAGCAAAATACAGAGTACTAAGGACAGAATACAAGGTTTCAGGCGCAAACCAACAAAGTCAAATACAGAGTACTAAGGACAAAGTACGAGGTTTAAGGTGCAAGCCAACAAAGTCAAACACAGACTACTGAGAGCAGAGTACAAGTTTTAAGGCGCAAGCAAACAAAGGCAAATAAAGAGTACTAAGGACAGTGTACAAGGCTTAATGCACAAACAAACAAAGTCAAATGAAGGGTAATAAGGACATAGTACAAGCTTTAAGGCGCAAGCCAACAAAGCAAAATACAGAGTACTAAGGACAGAATACAAGGTTTGAGGCACAAGCCAACAAAGTCAAATACTGAGTACTAAGGACAGAGTACAAGGTTTAAGACTCAAGCCAACAAAGTCAAACACAGACTACTAAGAGCAGAGTACAAGGATTCTGGCATCAACTACTCCAGGAGGAGTAGTCCCCTCTAGGAGGGCTGAAGGCTCAGCTACTCAGCTCAAGTGCATTTACACCAATGCATGCAGCATGGGGAACAAGATGGAAGAGCTGGAAGCCGTTGTAGGGGAAGGTGCCTTTGATGTCGTTGCCATCATGGAAACTTGGTGGGATGACTCTTATAACTGGAGTTCGGGTATGGTGGGGTATAAACTCTTCAGGAGGGATAGAAAGGGTAGGAGACTGGGTGGAGTAACCCTCTTTGTAAGGGAGGACTTGGACACCTCTGAGATGGACTGTGGCGATGAGGAGATTGAGTGCCTGTGGGTTAAGATCAAGGGAGCCCATAACAAGGGAGACTTTGTGATGGGAGTCTGTTACAGGCCACCCAGCCAAGGAGAAGCAGCTGATGAGTTCTTCTTTAAACAGCTGTGGTCAATCTCCAAGTCAGTGCCTCTTGTCCTTGTGGGAGGCTTCAATCTCCCTGATATCTGCTGGAAGTACAACACAGCAGAAAGAAAACAGTCTAGGAGGTTCCTGGAGTGCGTGGAAGATAACTTCCTTGCACAGCTGGTCAACGAACCTACGAGGGAAGGTGCCCTCCTGGACTTGCTGTTTGTCAAGAGAGAGGGGCTTGTGGGGGATGTGAGAGTAGGGGGTTGCCTAGGTCTTAGTGATCATGGGTTTTCATAATAGGGTTTTCTGTCCTAGGTGAAGCAAAGAGGGTACTAAGCAGGACGGTTGCACTAAATTTTCAGAGGACAGACTTTGAATTGTTTAGAAGGCTGGTTGGCAAAGTCTCCTGGGAGACAGCACTTGAGGGCAAGGGAGCCCATGAGGGCTGGGAGTTCCTCAAAAAGGAGATCCTGGCAGCTCAGAAGAAAGCCATCCCTGTGTTCTGGAAAAAAGGCCGTCAGGGGAAAAAACAAGCTTGGTTAAGTAGGGAAATCTTGAGTCAAATTAGAAAAAAAAGGAAGACTTATAGGCTCTGGAAGGGGGGACAGGCCTCTTGGAGGGACTTCATGAGGGAAGTGAGGCTATGTAGGGAAAAAATCAGAGGGGCTAAGGCCGAACTAGAGATCAGATTAGCTAAGTCAGCAAAAGACAATAAAAAATCTTTTTATAAATATATTAACAGTAAAAGGAGGACAAGGGAGACCATACAGTCCCTTTTGGGCTCAGAGGGAACAGCAGTGACAGGGGACGAGTAGAAGGCTGAGGTACTTGATGCCTTCTTTGCCTCAGTCTTTAATTGTAAAGAAAGCTGTTCCCTCTGTGTAGATACCCGGGAAACAGAGGAGCAATACGAGGCTCCCATAGTCCTAGAGGAGGTGGTCAGAGCCCTGCTTGGCCAGCTGGACACCCACAAGTCCATGGGACCAGATGGGATACATCCTAGGGTTTTGAGGGAGCTGGCGGATGTATTGGCCAAACCCCTTTCCATCATCTTCCAGCAGTCCTGGAAGACTGGGGAGGTACCTCTGGACTGGAGACTGGCTGATGTAGTTCCCATTTACAAGAAGGGTAGCAGGGAGGATCCGGGGAACTCCAGGCCAGTCAGTCTGACCTCAGTGCCAGGGAAAGTCATGGAACAGGTGATCTTGAGTGCTATCATGAAGCACTTACAAGAGAACCGGGTGATCAGACCCAGTCAACATGGGTTTTCCAGAGGCAGGTGCTGCCAAACCAACCTGATCGCCTTCTATGACAAAGTCACTCGGCTGCTGGATGAAGGAAAGGCTGTGGATGTTGTCTTTCTGGACTTCACTAAAGCCTTTGACACAGTTTCTCACAGCATTCTACTGCGGAAACTGTCAGCCTCTGGCCTGGACAGACGCACACTCTCCTGGGTAGAAAACTGGCTGGATGGCCGGGCCCAGAGAGTGGTGGTAAATGGTGTTAAGTCCACCTGGAGGTCAGTGACAAGTGGTGTCCCCCAGGGCTCAGTGCTAGGTCCAGTCCTGTTCAATGTCTTCATCAATGACCTGGATGAAGGCATTGAGGGTACCCTTAGCAAGCTTGCAGATGACACAAAACTGTGTGCAAGTGTCGATCTGCTGGAGGGTAGGGAGGCTTTGCAAAGGGACCTGGACAGGCTGGACCACTGGGCAGTGTCCAACGGCATGAGGTTTAACATAGCCAAATGCCGGGTCCTGCACTTGGGGCACAACAACCCTATGCAGAGCTACAGACTGGGAGATGCCTGGCTGGAAAACTGCCAGGAGGAGAGGGACCTGAGGGTGTTGGTCAACAACCGACTGACCATGAGGCAGCAGTGTGCCCAGGTGGCCAAGAAGGCCAATGGCATCCTGGCTTGTATCAGAAACTCTGTGACCAGCAGGTCCAGGGAGGTGATTCTCCCTCTGGACTCAGCACTGGTGAGGCCGCTCCTTGAATATTGTGTCCAGTTCTGGGCCCCTCAGCACAAGAAGGATGTTGAGGCTCTGGAGCAAGTCCAGAGAAGAGCGATGAGGCTGGTGAAGGGGCTGGAGAACAGACCCTATGAGGAGCGTCTGAGAGAGCTGGGGTTGTTTAGCCTGGAGAAGAGGAGGCTGAGAGGAGACCTCATTACTCTCTACAAGTACCTGAAAGGTGGTTGTGGAGAGGAGGGAGCTGGCCTCTTCTCCCAAGTGACAGGGGACAGGACGAGAGGGAATGGCCTCAAGTTCCATCAGGGTAGGTTTAGGCTGGAGATTAGGAGGAGGTTTTTCACGCAGAGGGTCATTGGGCATTGGAATAGTCTGCCCAGGGAGGTGGTTGAGTCACCTTCCCTGGAGGTGTTTAAGACACGGGCAGAAGAGGTTTTGAGGGACTTGGTTTAGTGTTAGATAGGAATGGTTGGACCAGAAGATCCGATGGGTCCCTTCCAACCTGGTTGTTCTGTGATTCTGTGAAGGCGCAAGGCAAAAATGTCAAATAGAGAGCACAAAGGACAGAGTACAAGCTTTAAGGCGCAAGCAAACAAAGTCAAATGAAGAGTACTAAGGACAGAGTACAAGGTTTAATGTGCAAACAAAGTCAAATGAAGGGTAATAAGGACATAGTACAAGCTTTAAGGCGCAAGCCAACAAAGTAATATACAGGGTACTAAGGACGGAGTACATGGTTTAAGGCGAGAGCCAACAAAGTCAAATACAGAGTACAAAATGCTAAGGACAGAGTACAAGGTTTAAGACGCAGGCAAACAAACTAAAATACAGTGTACTAAGGACGGAGTACAAGGTTTAAGGCGCAAGCCAACAAAGTCAAACACAGAGTACAAAATACTAAGGAAAGAGTACAAGTATTAAGGCGCAAGCCAACAAAGTCAAATGCAGATAACAAAGGACAGAGTACAAGGTTTCAGGCGCAAGCAAACAAAGTCAAACACAGACTTCTAAGAGCAGAGTACAAGTTTTAAGGCGCAAGCAAACAAAGCCAAATAAAGAGTACTAAGAACAAAGTACAAGGTTTAATGCGCAAACAAACAATGTCAAATGAAGGGTAATAAGGACATAGTACAAACTTTAAGGCGGAAGTCACCAAAGTAATATACAGGGTACTAAGGATGGACTACATGGTTTAAGGCGAGAGCCAACAAAGTCAAATACAGTGTACAAAATACTAAGGACAGAGTACAAGTTTTAAGGCGCAAGGCAACAAAGTCAAAATACAGATTACAAAGGACAGAGTAAAGGTTTAAGGTCCAAGCAAACACAGTCAAACACAGAGTACTAAGGACAGAGTACAAGGTTTAAGGCGCAAGCAAACAAAGTAAAGTACAGAGTACAAAATACTAAGGACAGAGTACAAGGTTTAAGGCGCACGCAAACAAAGTAAAATACAGTGTACTAAGGACGGAGTACAAGGTTTAAGGCGCAAGCCAACAAAGTCAAATACAGAGTAAAAAATACCAGGGACAGTGCACAAGTTTTAAGGCGCAAATCAACAAAGTCAAACACAGAGTACAAAATAGTAAGGAAAAGAAACAAGGTTTAAGGCGCAAGCCACCAGTGTCAAATACAGATTACAAAGGACAGAGTACAAGGTTTAAGGCGCAAGCCAACAAAGTCAAATACAGAGTACAAAACACTGAGGAAAGAGAACAATGTTTAAGGCGCAAGTCAACAAAGTCAAGTACAGAGTACTAAGGACAGAGTACAAGCTTTAATGCTCAAGCCAACAAAGTCAAATACAGTGTATAAAATACTAAGGGCAGAGCAGAAGATTTCAGGCGCAAGCCAACAAAGTCAAATACAGAGTACTAAGGACAGAGTAAAAGGTTTAAGGCGCAAGCAAACTAAGTCAAATACAGAGTACAAAGGACAGAGTACAAGGTTTAAGGTGGAAACCAACAAAGTCAAACACAGAGTACTAAGGACAGAGTACATGGTTTAAGGCGCAAGACAAAAAAGTCAAATACAGAGTAATAAGGACAGAGTACAAGGTTTAAGGAACAATCAACAAAGTAAAACACAGAGTACTAAGGACAGAAAGTAAAACACAGAGTACTAAGGACAGAGTACAAGGTTTAAGGCGCAAGCCAACTAAGTAAAATACAGACTACTAAGGACAGAGTAAAAGGTTTAAGGTGCAAGCCAATCAAAGTGAAACAAAGAGTACTAAGGACAGAGTACAATGTTTAAGGCACAAGCCAACAATGTAAAATACAGAGTACTAAGGACAGAGTACAAGGTTTAAGGCGCAAACCAACTAAGTCAAATTAAGTGTACTAAGGACATAGGACAAGCTATAAGGAGAAAGCCAACAAAGTAAAATACAGGGTACTAAGGAGAGAATACAAGGTTTGAGGCACAAGCCAACAAAGTAAAATACAGAGTACTAAAGACAGAGTACAATGTTTAAGGCGCAAGCCAACAAATTCAAAGACAGACTAGTAAGAGCAGAGTACAAGGATTAACGCGCAAGCCAACAAAGTAATATACAGGGTACTAAGGACAGAGTACAAGGTTTAAGGTGAGAGCCAACAAAGTCAAAAAAAGAGTACAAAATACTAAGGACAGAGTACAAGTTTTAAGGCGCAAGGCAACAAAGTGGAAATACAGATTACAAAGGACAGAGTACAAGGTTTAAGGAGCAAGCAAACATAGTCAAACACAGAGTACTAAGGACAGAGTACAACTTTTAAGGTGCAAGCCAACAAAGTCAAATACAGAGTACAACATACTAAGGACAGAGTACAAGGTTTAAGGAGCAAGCAAACAAAGTAAAATTAAGTGTACTAAGGACAGAGTATAAGGTTTAAGGCGCAAGCCAGCAAAGTCAAGCACAGAGTACAAAATCCTAAGGAAAGAGTACAAGGCATAAGGAGCAAGCCACCAAAGTCAAATACAGATTACAAAGGACAGAGTACAAGGCTTAAGGTGCAAAACAACAAAGTCAAATACAGAGTACAAAACACTAAGGAAAGAGAACAATGTTTAAGGCGCAAGCAAACAAAGTCAAATACAGTGTACAAAATACTAAGGGTAGAGTAGAAGATTTAAGGCGCAAGCCAATAAAGTCAAATACAGAGTATAAAAGACAGCGTACAAGGTTTAAGGGGCAAGCAAACTAAGTCAAATACAGAGTACAAAGGACAGAGTACAAGGTTTAAGGCGGAAGCCAACAAAGTCAAACACAGACTACTAAGAGCAGAGTACAAGGTTTAAGTCGCAAGCCAACAGAGTTAAATACAGAGTACTAGGGAGAGAGTACAAGGTTTAAGGCACAAGCCAACAAAGTCAAATACAGATTACTAAGGACATAGTACAAGGTTTAAGGCGCAAGCCAACAAAGTCAAATATAGAGTACAAAATATTAAGAACGGAGTACAAGGTTTAAGTCGCAAGGAAACTATATAAAATACAGAGTACTAAGGAGAGAATACAAGGTTTAAGGTACAAGCCAACAAAGTAAAACACAGAGTAATAAGGACAGAGTACATGGTTTAAGGCGCAAGACAAAAAAGTCAAATACAGAGTATTAAGGACAGAGTACAAGGTTTAAGGAACAAACCAACAAAGTAAAACACAGAATACTAAGGACAGAAAGTAAAATACAGAGTACTAAGGACAGAGTACAAGGTTTAAGGAGCAAGCCAACAAAGTAAAATACAGAGTACTAAGGACAGAGTATAAGGTTTAAGGTGCAAGCCAATCAAAGTGAAACAAAGAGTACTAAGGACAGAGTACAACGTTTAAGGCGCAAGCCAACTAAGTCAAATTAAGAGTACCAAGGACATAGGACAGGCTTTAAGGAGAAAGTCAACAAAGTAAAATACAGGGTACTAAGGACGGAGTACAAGGTTTAATGCGCAAACAAACAAAGTCAAATGAAGGGTAACAAGGACATAGTACAAGTTTTAAGGTGCAAGCCAACAAAGTCAAACACAGAGTACAAAACACTAACGAAAGATTACAATGTTTATGGTGCTAGCCAACTAAGTAAAATACAGAGTACTATGGACAGAGTACATGGTGTAAGGCGCAAACTAACACAGTCAAATACAAAGTACTAAGAAAAGAGAACAAGGTTTAAGGCTCAAACCATCAAAGTAAAAAACAGACTACTAAGGGCAGAGTACAAGGTTTAAGGCGCAAGCCAAAAATCTAAATATTGAATACTCAGGGCAGAGTACAACTTTTATGGCGCAAGCCAAGAAAGTCAAATACAGAGTACTAAGGACAGAGTACAAGTTTTAAGGCGCAAGCAAACAAAGTCAAATACAGAGTACTAAGGACAGAGTACAATGTTTAAGGTGCAAGCCAACAAAGTGAAACACAGAGTACTAAGGACAGAGTACCAGGTTAAATGCGCAAGGCAACAAAGTCAAATGAAGTGTACAAAGGACATACTACAAGCTTTAAGGCGGAAGGCAACAAAGTCAAATGAAGAGTACAAAGGACATACTACATGCTTTAAGGCGCAAGCCAACAAAGTAAAATACAGAGTACTAAGGACGGAGTACAAGGTTTAAGGCGCAAGCTAACAAAGTAAACTACAGAGTACTAAGGACAGAATACAAGGTTTGAGGCGCAAGCCAACAAAATCAAATACAGAGTACTAAGGACAGAGTGCAAGGTTTAAGGCTCAAGCCAAAAAAGTCAAACACAGACTACTAAGAGCAGAGTACAAGTTTTAAGGTGCAAGAAAACAAAGTAGAATACAGACTACTAAGAAGAGAGTACAAGGTTTAAGGTGTAAGCCAACATAGTCAAATAAAGTGTACTAAGGACAGAGTACAAGGTTTAAGGTGTAAGCCAACATAGTCAAATAAAGTGTACTAAGGACAGAGTACAAGGTTTAATGCACAAACAAACAAAGTCAAATGAAGGATAATAAGGACATAGTACAAGTTTAAGGCGCAAGCCAACAAAGTCAAATACTGAGTACTAAGGACAGAGTACAAGGTTTAAGGCTCAAGCCAACAAAGTCAGACACAGACTACTAAGAGCAGAGTACAAGGTTTAAGGCGCAAGGCAAAAATGTCAAATACAGAGTAGTAAGGACAGAGTACAAGGTTTAAGGCGCAAGCAAACAAAGTCAAATAAAGAGTACTAAGGACAGAGTTAAAGGTTTAAGGCGCAAATCAACAAAGTCAAATACAGAGTACTAAGGACAGCGTACATGGTTTAAGGCGAAAGGCAACAAAGTCAAATACAGATTACAAAATATTAAGAACAGAGTACAAGGTTTAAAGGCGCAAGCAAACTAAGTAAATTACAGAGTACTAATGACAGAGTACAACGTTTAACGCACAAGCCAACAATGTCAAATAGAGAGTACTAAGGACAGAGTACAAGGTTTCAGGCACAAGCCAACAAAGTTAAACACAGAGTACTAAGGACAGAGTACCAGGTTAAAGGCGAAAGGCAACAAAGTCAAATGAAGTGTACAAAGGACATACTACAAGTTTTAAGACGCAAGCCAACAAAGTCAAATGAAGAGTACAAAGGACATACTACATGCTTTAAGGCGCAAGCCAACAAAGTAAAATACAGAGTACTAAGGACAGAGTACAAGGTTTAAGGCGCAAGCCAAAAAAGTCAAATACAGAGTACAAAACACTAAGGACAGAGTACAAGGTTTAAGGCGCAAGCCAACAGAGCAACATACAGAGTACTAAGGACAGAGTACAAGGTTTAAGGCGAGAGCCAACTAAGTCTAATACAGAGTACAAAGTACTAAGGAAAGAGTACAAGGTATAAGGCGCAAGCCACCAAAGTCAAATACAGATTTCAAAGGACAGAGTACAAGGTTTCAGGCGCAAGCCAACAAAGTCAAACACAGACTTCTAAGAGTAGAGTACATGTTTTAAGGCGCAATCAAAGTCAAATAAAGAGTACAAAGAACAGAGTACTGTCGCAGCACGCTTTGCAACACCAACCCCTCCGGGAGAGAACGGCACGGAGGCCACCCCCGCCTCCGGGTCAAGTAGCACAGACACCAATATGAGGATGCTACAAGGGCGTTTATTCAATAACAACACAGTCTTATATAGTCTCTTAAAGCTAACCACGCCTCCTGGTACCTTCCCACAAACCGGGCTCTCGGCACTGCTACACCTCCTTAAAGCCACATTGGCAGCCTATGTTCCCTATTCATTCCGTACATTGCGTGATCTTCCGATCGCCAATACTACAGAGTACAAGTTTTAATACGCAAACAAACAATGTTAAATGAAGGGTAATAAGGACATAGTACAAGCTTTAAGGTGCACGCCACCAAAGTAATATACACGGTACTAAGGACGGAGTACAAGGTTTAAGGCGAGAGCCAACAAAGTCAAATACAGTGTACAAAATACTAAGGACAGAGTACAAGTTTTAAGGTGCAAGGCAACAAAGTCGAAATACAGATTACAAAGGACAGAGTACAAGGTTTAAGGTGCAAGCAAACAAAGTAAAGTACAGAGTACAAAATACTAAGGACAGAGTACAAGGTTTAAGGCGCAAGCCAAGAAAGTCAAATACAGAGTACAAAGTACCAAGGAAAGTGCACAAGTTTTAAGGCGCAAGTCAACAAAATAAAATAGAGAGTACTAAGGACGGAGTACAAGGTTTAAGGCGAGAGCCAACAAAGTCAAATACAGATTACCAAACACTAAGGACAGAGTACACTGTTTAAGGCTCTAGCCAACAGAGTGAAATACAGAGTACTAAGGACAGGGTACATGGTTTAAGGCGCAAACCAACAAAGTCAAATATAGAGTACTAAGGACAGAGTACAAGGTTTAAGGCCCAAGCCAACAAAGTCAAACACACACTACTAAGGGCAGAGTACAAGGTTTAAGGCACAAGCCAAAAATGTAAATATTGAATACTCAGGACAGAGTACAAGTTTATGGTGCAAGCCAACAAAGTCAAATACAGAGTACTAAGGACAGAGTACAAGGTTTAAGGTGCAAGCAAACTAAATCAAATACAGAGTACAAAGGACAGAGTACAAGGTTTAAGGCGGAAGCCAACAAAGTCAAACACAGAGTACTAAGAGCAGAGTACAAGGTTTAACGTGCAAGCCAACAGAGTCAAATACAGAGTACTAAGGACAGAGTACAAGGTTTAAGACGCAAACCAACAAAGTCAAATACAGAGTAAAAAATATTAAGAACAGAGTACAAGGTTTAAGTCTCAAGCAAACTATATCAAATACAGAGTACTAAGGACAGAATACAAGGTTTAAGGTACAAGCAAAGGAAGTAAAACACAGAGTACTAAGGACAGAGTACAAGGTTTAAGGCGCAAGCCAGCAAAGTAAAATACAGAGTAGAAAGGACAGAGAACAAGTTTTAAGGAACGAGACAACAGAGTAAAACACAGAGTCCTAAGGACAGACATTAAAACACAGAGTACTAAGGACAGAGTACAAGGTTTAAGGCACAAGCCAAGTAAGTCAAATACAGAGTACTAAGGACAGCGTATAAGGTTTAAGGTGCAAGCCAATCAAAGTGAAACACAGAGTACTAAGGACAGAGTACAAGGTTTAAGGTGGAAAAGAATAAAGTAAAACACAGAGTACTAAGGACAGAGTACAACTTTTTATGCGCAAGCCAACAAAGTAAAATGAAGAGTACTAAGGACATAGGACAAGCTTTAAGGCGAAAGCCAACAAAGTAAAATACAGGGTACTAAGGACGGAGTACAAGTTTTAAGGTGCAAGCCAACAAAGTCAAACACAGACTACTAAGAACAGAGTACAAGGATTAAGGCGCAAGCCAAAAATGTTAAATACAGAGTACAAAGGACAGAGTACAAGGCTTAAGGCACAAGCAAACAAAGTAAAATAGAGGGTACTAAGGACGGAGTACAAGGTTTAAGGCGAGAGCCAAGAAAGTCAAATACAGAGTACAAAATACTAAGGACAGAGTACAAGTTTTAAGGTACAAGGCAAGAGAGTCGAAATACAGATTACAAAGAACAGAGTACAAGGTTTAAGGCGCAAGCCAAGAAAGTCAAATATAGAGTAGTAAGGACAGAGTACAATGTTTAAGGCGCAAGCCAACAAAGTCAAATACAGGGTACTAAGGACAGAGTACAAGGATTAAGGCGCAAGCCAACAAAGTCAAACACAGACTACTAAGAGCAGAGTACAAGGATTAAGGCGCAAGCAAACAAAGTCAAATAAATAGTACTAAGGACAAAGTACAAGGTTTAATGACCAAAAAACAAAGTCAAATGAAGGGTAATAAGGACATAGTATAAGGTTTAAGGTGCAAGCCAACAAAGTAAAATAGAGGGTACTAAGGACGGAGTACAAGGTTTAAGGCGAGAGTCAAGAAAGTCAAATACAGAGTACAAAATACTAAGGACAGAGTATAAGTTTTAAGGTGCATGCCAACAAAGTAAAATACAGGGTACTAAGCACGGAGTACAAGGTTTAAGGCGAAAGCCAACAAAGTCAATTACAGAGTACAAAGGACAGAGTACAAGGTTTAAGGCGCAATCCAACAAAGTCAAATACAGATTAATAAGGACAGAATACAAGTTTTAAGGCGAAAGCCAACAAAGTAAAATACAGGGTACTAAGCACGGAGTACAAGGTTTAAGGCGAAAGCCAACAAAGCAAAATACATAGTACTAAGGAGAGAATACAGGGCTCGAGGCGCAAGCCAACTAAGTCAAATACAGAGTACTAAGGACGGCGCACAAGGTTTAAGGCGCAAGCCAACAACATCAAACACAGACTACTAAGAGCAGAGTACAAGGTTTAAGGCGCAAGCCAACAAAGTAGAATACAGACTACTAAGAACAGAGTACAAGGTTTAAGGCTGAAACAAACTAATTCAAATGAAGAGTAGTAAGGACAGAGTACAAGGTTTAAGGTGTAAGCCAACATAGTCAAACACAGTGTACTAAGGACAGAGTTCAAGATTTAAGGCGGAAGCCAACAAAGTCAAATACATAATAGTAAGGACAGAGTACAAGGTTTAAGACACAAGCCAACATAGTAACATACAGAGTACAAAACACAAAGTACTGAGTACAAGGATTAAGGTGCAAGCCAACAAAGTCAAATACAGAGTACAATATACTAAGGACAGAGTACAAGGTTTAAGGCGCAAGCCAACAAAGTCAAATACATAGTACAAAATACTAAGGACAGACTAGAAGGATTAAGTCTCAAGCCAACAAAGTCAAATAGAGAGTACAATGGATAATCTCGAGCAGAGAAGCTGCTAGAAAAACCCAGGTCCATTCTAAAGGACCCCGGACCATTCCGAAGAACCCCAGGACCATCCAAAGGCACACAGACCTTTCTAGAATAACCCAGGACTCTTCAAAATGCCACCTGAGAAATCTAGACACACTCGGGACAATTCTAAAGACCCCTTGACCTTTCTAGAGACCACCAGAACCTGCCATTTATGTTACGGTTAGCTTTGTTGTAAAGATTAGGGCTAGGGTTGGTTTAGTTGCAGGGGTTAGGGTTGGGGTTGTGTTAGGGTTTTGGTAAGTGGTAATGGTTATGGTTATTTTTAGGGGTTTGTGTTAGAGTTAGTGTTAGGGTTAGGCTTAAGATTAGGGTTAAGTTTAGGTTTAAGGTTAGGTTTTCGGTCTAGGGTTAGGGTCTCCAAACCCTTCTAGAGCTCACAGGACTCTTCTAAAGGCCCCCAGACAATTCTAGACACACCCAGGACCCTTCTAAAGATGCCAAGACCCTTCTAGAGCATCCAGAACCATTCTAAAGTCCCCCTAGACCCTTCTAGAGACACCCAGGGCCCTTGGAAAGGCCTACAGGCCATTCCTGAGACCCCAGGACTATCCAAAGGCCGTTCTAGAGTACCCCCGGACTGTTCAAAATGTCCCAAGAGAATTCTACACACACTCAGGAGCATTCTATAGACCCCCTTACTTTTCTAGAGACTACCAGGACCCTGACATTTACGTTAGGGTTAGCTTTGTGGTTGAGATTAGGGCTAGTGTTTGTTTAGATGCAAGGGTTAGGGTTGGGGTTTTGTTAGGGTTTTTGTAAGGGTAAGTGTTACTGTTATGTTTAGGGTTCGTGTTAGAGTTAGTTTTAGGGTTAGGCTTAAGATTACTGTTAAGTTTAGGTTTAGGGTAAGGGTTAGGTATTCGGGAGAATGTAAGGATTAGGTTCCCCAGACTCTTTTAGAGCCCAGAGGACTCTTCTAAAAGCCCCCAGACAATTCTAGACAAACCCAGGACCCTTCTAAAGATGCCACGACCCTTCTAAAGCCCTCCAGAACCATTCTAAGGCCATCTCAGTCCCTTCTAGAGATACCCAGGACCATTTGAAAGGCCCACAGGCCATTGCAGAGAACACAAGGACCATCCAAAGGCCCAAAGACCCTTCTAGAGAACCCCAGGACTCTTCAAAATGCCCTCAGAGCATTCTTCAGACCCTCAGGAGCATTCTAAAGACCACCTGACTTTTCCAGAGACCCCCAGGACCCTGGCATTTATGTTAGGGTAAGATTTGTGGTTAGGATTAGGGCTAGGGTTCGTTTCGGTGCTAGAGTTAGGGTTAGGGTTAGTGTTGTGTTTGTGTTAGGGTTTTGGTAAGGGTAAGGGTTATGGCTATGTTTAGGGTTTTGTGTTAGATTTAGTGTTAGGATTAGGCTAAAGCTTAAGGTTAAGTTTAGGGTTACAGTTAGGTATTCATGCTGGGGTTAGGGTTAGGATCCCCAGACTCTTCTAGAGCCCACAGGACTTTTCTAAAGGCCCCCAGACCATTCTAGACACACCCAGGACCCTTCTAAAGATGTCAAGACCCTTCTAGAGCCAGCCCGACCACTTCTAAATCCCCCTAGACCCGTCTAGAGACACCCAGGTCCATTCTAAAGGACCCCGGGCCATTCCAGAGACCCCAAGGACCATCTAAATGCCCGCAGACCCTTTTAGAGAACCCCAGGACTCTTCAAAATGCCCCCAGAGAATTCTAGACAGCCTCAGGACCATTCTAAAGACACCATGACCTTTCTAGAGACCCCCAGGACCCTGGCATTTACGTTAGGGTTAGCTTTGTGGTTAAGATTAGGGCTAGGATTGGTTTAGTTTCAAGGGTTAGGGTTAGGGTTGGGATTAGGGTTCGAGTAGTGTTAGGGTATTGGTAAGGGTAAGGGTTATGTTTATGTTTAGGGCTGGGTGTTAGAGTTAGTGTTAGGGTTAGGCTTAAGATTAGGGTTAAGTTTAGGTTTAGGGTTAAGGTTAGGTTTTCGGGCTAGGGTTAGTGTCCCAAGACCCTTCTAGAGCCCACAGGACTCTTCTAAAGGCCCGAAGACCATTCTAGACACACCCAGGACGCTTCTAAAGATGCCAAGACCCTTCTAGAGCCCTAAAGAACCCTTCTAAACTACCCCCCCCCCCCGGCCCCATACCCTTCTAGAGATACCCAGGACCCTTTGAAAGGCCCACAGGCCATTCCAGAGAACCCCACGACCATCCAAAGACACCCAGACCCTTCTAGAGCACCCCAGGACTCTTCAAACTGCCCCCAGAGCATTCTAGAGACACTCAGGACCCTTCTAAAGATGCAAAGACCCTTCTAGAGTTCCCCAGAGCACTTCTAAAGGCCCCCAGACCCTTCTAGAGACACCCAAGTCCATTCTTAAGGACCCTGGGCCATTCTAGAGACACCCAGGACGATCTAAAGGCCCCCAGAGCCTTCTAGAATAACCCAGGACTCTTCAAAATGCCCCCAGAGAATTCTAGACACACTCAGGACAATTCTAAAGACCCCCTGACCTTTCTAGAGACCACCAGAACCCTGGCATTTACGTTAGGGTCAACTTTCTGGTTAAGATTAGAGCTAGGGTTGGTTTAGTTGCTAGGGTTAGGGTTAGGCTTGGGGTTGTGTTAGGGTTTTGCTAAGGGTAAGGGTTATGGTTATGTTTAAGGGTTTGTGTTAGAGTTAGTGTTACGTTTAGGCTTAAGATTAGGGTTAAGTTTAGGTTTAGGATTAGATTTAGGTATTCGAGCTAGGGTTAGGGTTAGGGTCCCAAGACCCTTCTAGAGCCCTAAGGACTCTTCTAAAGGCCCCCAGACAATTCTAAACACACCCAGGACATTTCTAAAGATGTCAAGACTATTCTCGCGCCCCCCCAGAGCCCTTCTAAAGGCCCCCAGACCCTTCTAGAGACACCCACGTCAATTCTAAAGGACCCCGGTCCGTTCCAGAGACCCCCAGGACCATCTAAAGGCCCCCAGACCCTTCTAGAGCACCTCAGGACTCTTCAAAACGCCCCCGGAGCATTCTAGACACACTCAGGACAATTCTAAAGACCCCCTGAACTTTCTAGAGACCACCAGAACCCTGGCATTTACGTTATGGTTAGTTTTA
Source organism: Coccyzus lansbergi (assembly GCA_033558105.1). Lineage (NCBI taxonomy): Eukaryota > Metazoa > Chordata > Aves > Cuculiformes > Coccyzidae > Coccyzus > Coccyzus lansbergi. Next base: position 434,713 of record JAUMJK010000839.1, read on the forward strand.
GTTTTAAGATTAGGGCTAGGGTTGGTTTAGTTCAAGGGTTGGGGTTAGGGTTGGGGTTGTGTTAGGGTTTTGGTAAGGGTAAGGTTTATGTTTATGTTTAGGATTTTGTGTTAGAGTTAGTGTTACGTTTAGGCTTAAGATTAGGGTTAAGTTTAGGTTTAGGGTTAGGGTTAGGTATTCGGGCTAGGGTTAGGCTTAGGGTCCCCAGACCTTTCTAGAGCCCACAGGACTCTTCTAAAGGTTCCCAGACCATTCTAGACAGACCCAGTAAATTTCTAATAATATCAACACCCTTCTGGCGCCCCCCAGAGCCATTCTAAAGGCCCCCAGACCATTCTTGAGACACCCAGGTCCATTCTAAAGGACACTCGGCCATTCCAGAGACCTCCAGGACCATCTAAAGACCCCAGACCCATCTAGAAAATCCCATTACTCTTCAAATTGCCCCAAGAGCATTCTAGAGATACTCAGGACCCTTCTAAAGATGCAAAGACCCTTCTAGAGTCCTCCAGACCTATTCTAAAGCCCCCCAGACCCTTCTAGAGACACCCAAGACCTTTGGAAAGGACCACAGGCCATTCCAGAGAACCTCAGGACATTCGAAAGACCCCCAGACCGTTCTAGAGCACTCCAGGACTCTTAAAACTGCCCCCAGAGCATTCTAGAAACGCTCAGGACCCTTCTAAAGATGCAAAGACCCTTCTACATCCCTCCAGAGCCCATCTAAAGGCACCCAGACCCTTCTAGAGACACTCAGGTCCATTCTAAAGGACCCTAGGCTATTCCAGAGTCCCCCAGGACCGTCTCAATTCCTTCAGACCCTTCTAGAGAATCAGAGGACTCTTCAAAATGCCCCCAGAGTATTCTAGAGACCCTCAGGAGCATTCTAAAGACCCCCTGACATTTCTAGAGACCCCCAGGACCCTGGCATTTACGTAAGGGTTAGCTTTGTGGTTAAGATTAGAGCTAGGGTTTGTTTAGCTGCTAGGGTTAGAATTAGGGTTGGGGTTTTGTTAGGGTTTTGCTAAGGGTAGGAGTTACTGTTATGTTTAGGGGTTTGTGTTAGAGTTAGTGTTAGGGTTAGGCTTAAGATTAGGGTTAAGTTTAGGTTTAGCGTTAGGGTTAGGTATTCGGGCTAGGGTTAGGGTTAGGTTCCCCAGAGACATCTAGGGACATCAGATTGTGGCTTTCATTAGCTTTATCTCTGCAAGCACTTTCACTGCAACAAACGAAGCAGCATTAACAGAGATCCTTGCTATGTTCTCTTGATATGTGTTCTATTTCGCCTAGTAATTTATTTAAGGAAAGTGATTATCTCGAACCGAGAAACTCCTGTCATCAGATTGCCAATTTCATTAGATTTATCTCTGTAAGCGATTTCACTGCAACCTACAAAGCAGATTTAGCTAGCATTTTCTTAGAGTGTCCTGAAATGTGTTCTAACAGCACTTACTAAAGCATTTGAGGAAAAGTGATTATCTAGGGCAGAGAAGATGCTATCATCAGATTGTGGTTTTCATTAGCTTTATCTCAACAAGGGCTTTCACTGCAACCTACAAAGCAGCATTAACAGAGCTCCTTACAATGCTCTCTTGATACGTCTTGTGTCTGCCCCTATTAATGCATTTAAGGAAAAGTGATTATCTTGAGCAGAGAAGCTGCTATCATCTGATTGTGGCTCTCGTTTCCCTTTTCTCTACAAGCGCTTTCACTGCAACCTAGGAAGCACCATTAACAGAGACCCTTACTATGTTTTCTTCATATGTGTTCTATCTGCGCCTATTAATGCATTTAAGGAAAAGTGATTTTCTTGAGCAGAGAAGCTGCTATCATCAGATTGTGGCTTTCCTTAGCCTTATCTCTACAAGCGATTTCACTGCAACCTACAAAGCAACTTTGGCTAGTGTTTTATTAGAGTGTCCTAAAACGTGTTCTAACAGCACTTACTAAAGCATTTAAGGAAAAGTGATTATCTCGAGCAGAGAAGCTGCTGTCATCATATTGTGGCTTTCATTAGCTTTATCTTTTCAAGTGGTTTCACTGCAGCCTACAAAGCAGCATTAATAGAGTTCCTTACTATGTTCTCTTGATATGTGTTCTATATGTGCCTAGTAATGCATTTAATGAAAAGTCATTATCTCTAGCAGAGAAGATGCTATATTGTGGTTTTCGTTAGCTTTATGTTTGCAAGCGCTTTCACTACAACCTACAAAGCAGCATTAATAGAGCTCCTTACTATATTCTTTTGGTATGTGTTTTATCTGCGCTTACTAATGCTTTTAAGGAAAAGTTTTTACCTCTAGCAGAGAAGCTCCTATCATCAGGTTGTGGTTCTTGTTACCGTTTTCTCTGCAACACTTCCACTGCAACCTACAAAGCAGCATTAACAGAGCTCCTTACTATGTTCTCTTGGTATGTGCTCTATCTGCACCTATTAATGAGTTTATGGAAAAGTGATCTACGAAGTAGTGATCTACGACCTACGAAGCAATATTAACAGATCTCCTTACAAAGTCAAATACAGAGTACTAAGGAGAGAGTACAAGGTTTAAGGCACAAGCCAACAAAGTCAAATAGAGAGTACAAAGGATTATCTCGAGTAGAGAAGCTGCTAGAGACACCAAGGTCCATTCTAAAGGACTCCGGGCCATTCTAGAGACCCCGAGGAACATCCAAAGGCCCCCAGAACCTTCTAGAATACCCCTGGACTATTCAAAATGCCTCCTGAGAATTCTAGACACAGAATTCTAAAGACCCCCCTGACCTTTCTAGAGACCACCAGAACCCTGGCATTTACATTATGGTTAGCTTTGTTGTTAAGATCAGTGGTAGGGTTGGTTTAGTTGCAAAGGTTGGGGTTTTGTTAGGGTTTTGGTAAGGGTAAGGGTTATGGTTATGTTTATTGCATGTATATTGCCCGGATATTGCACGGGGAAATTGGGCGGAAACTGCTCTGATATTGCGCGGATTTTTCGGGGATAATGCGCAGATTATGTGCGGATATATTGCGTGGAAATTGCCCACATATTGCGAGGGGAAATTGCGCAAAACTGCGTGGACATTGCGCGGATTATGTGCGGATATTGCACTGGGATATTGCGCGGGGATATTGGGCAGATTATGAGTGGATTATGAGGGGATATTGCAGGGGAATATTGCACGGATATTGCTCGGATTATGCTCGGATTATGAGCGGATATTGCGCGGATATTGTGTGGGGAAATTGCGGCGAAACTGCTCGGATATTGCACTGATTATACGAGGGAATATTGCGCTGATATTGTGCGGATTATACGCGGGAATAATGCGCAGATTATGCGCGGAAATATTGCTCGGATATTCACCACATACTGCGCGTTAAATGCTCGTATATTGAGCGGAGTATGCGCTGATAATGCGCGGATATTGTTGGGAGATTGCTCCGGATTATGCGGAAATATTGCGTGGATGTTGCGCTGGGATATTGTGCGGGGATAATTCTCGGATATTGCTTCGATAATGCGAGGATAATGCGCGGATATTGCGTGGGTATATTGCACGGGGATATTGCGCAGGGATATTGCGCGGTATATTGCGTGGATAATGCTTGAAATATTGCTTGGATATAGCTCTGAAACTGCGTGAATAATGCACGGGTATTGCACGGGGATATTGCGTGGATATTGCGCGGGGATATAGCGCCTATATTGGGAGGGATATTGCTCGGGGATATTGCGCTTATATTGGGAAGGATATTGCACGGGGATTTTGCGTGGATATTGCATGGGTATATTGCTTGTATATTGGAAGAGGATATTATGCGGGGATATTGCGAGGGGATATTGTACGGATTATGCAGGTGTATTGCGCGCGGATATTGCGCGAATTAGGTGCGGGTATAATGCGAAGATTATGCGCGGATATTACGCGGATTATGTACGGATATTGCGCAAGGATATTGCACAGAAATATTGTTCGGATACTGCGCGGGGATATTGCACGGATTATGCAGGGATATTGTGCGGGGATAATGCGAAGGCAAGGCAGGGCAAGGCAGGGCAGGGCAAGGCCAGGCCACAGGACTCTTCTAAAGGCCCCCAGACCATTCTAGACACACCCAGGACACCTCTAAAGATGCCAAGACCCTTCTAAAGGCCCCCAGGCCCTTCTAGAGACACCCAGGTCCCTTCTAAAGGAACCCAGTTCATTCCAGAGACAACCTAGGACCATCAATAAGGCACCCAGAGCCTTCTAGAGAATCCCAGGACTCTTTAAAATGCCCCCAGAGAATTCAAGAGACCCTCAGGAGACTTCTAAAAACCCCCCTGACCTTTCTAGAGACCCCCAGGACCCTGGAATTTATGTTAGGGTTAGCTTTGTGGTTAAGATTAGGGCTAGGGTTTGTTTAGCTGCTAGAGTTAGGGTTGGGATGCAAAGACCCTTCTAGCGCCTACCAGAGCCCTTCTAAAGGCTCCCAGACCCTTCTAGAGACACCCAGGGCCATTCTTAAGGACCCTGGGCCTTTTCAGAGACACCCAGGATCATCTAAAGGCCTCCAGACACTTCTAGAGAACCGCAGAACTCTTCAAAATGCCACCAGAGATGTCTAGACACCTTCAGGACCATTCTAAAGTCCCCGTGACCTTTCTAGAGACCCCCAGGACCCTGGCATTTACGTTACGGTTAGCTTTGTGGTTAAGTTTAGGGCTAGGGTTTGTTTAGGTTTTGGGTTAGGGTTGGGGTTGTGTTAGGGTTTTGGTAAGGGAAAGGGTAATGAATATGTTTCGGGGTTTGTATTAGAGTTAGTGTTAGGGTTAGGCTTAAGATTAGGGTTAGGTTTAGGGTTAGGGTTAGGTATTCGGGTTAGGGTTAGAGTTAGGGTGCCCAGACCCTTCTAGAGCACACAGGACTCTTCTAAAGGCCCCCACGCCGTTCTAGACACACCCAGGACCCTTCTAAAGATGCCAAGACCCTTCTAGAGCCCTAAAGAACTATTCTAAAGACTCCCAGACCCCTCTACAGACACCCAGGATGCTTTGAAAAGCACACAGGCCATTCCAGAGAACCCCACGACCATGCAAAGGTCTCTAGACCCTTCTAGAGCACCCCAGGACTCTTCAAACTGCCCCCAGAGCATTCTAGAGACCCTCAGGACCCTTCTAAAGAGGCAAAGACCCTTCTAGAGCACCCCAGAGCCCTTCTAAAAGCCCCCAGACCCTTCTAGATACACCCAGGTCGATTCTAAAGGAACCCAGACCATTCCAGAGACTCCCAGGACCATCTAAAGGCCCTCAGACCCATCTAGAGAACCCCAGGACTCTTCAAAATGCCCCCAGATATTACGCTGGGATATTGCACTGGGATATTGCGCAGGGATATTGGGTTGATTATGAGCGGATTATGCGGGGATATTGCGCGGATATTGTGCGCATTATACGATGGAATATTGCTCGGATATTGTGCGGATTATGCGAGGGAATATTGCGCAGATTATGCGCGAATATATTGCGTGGATATTCCCCACATATTGAGCGGGGAAATTGAGCAGAAACTGCGCGTATATTAAGCGGACAATGCGCGGATTATCCGCACGGATATTGCGCGGGGATATTGTGTGGATATTGTGCAGATTATGCTCAGACATTGCACGGTATATTGCACGGATAATGCGCGAAATATTGCTCGGATATTGCACTGAAACTGCGTTGTTTATGCACGGGTATTGCACGGGGATATTGCATCGACATTGCGCGGGAATATTGCTCAGATATTACGAGGGGATATCGCGCGGATTTTGAGCGAGTATATTCCGCGGATTATGCGCAGATATTGTGCAGATAATGTGCAGATTATGCTCGGATATTGTGCGGGGATATTGCGCGGGGATATTGCGCGGAGATATTGCGTGGATTTGGTGCGGGGATATTGCGTGGAGATTTTACCCTGATTATGCGGGTCTATTGCGTGGGGATATTGCGCGGATTACGCGTGGATACTGTTTGGATATTGAGCGGATTATGCAGAAATATTGCATGGATATTGCGTGGGGATATTGTGCGGGGATAATACGTGGATATTGCGTCGATAATGAGCGGATAATGCGCGGATTACCCTCGCGGATATTGCGCGGCGATTATGCGCGGATATTGCGCCGATAATGTGTGGATAATGCGTTGATTATCCTCTCCGATATTGCGCTGGGATTATGCGGGGATATTGCACGGGAATATTGCGCGGATTATGCGCGCATATTGTGTGGGGATATTGGGCAGAAATTACACAGGGATAATGCGCAGATATTGCGCGGATAATACGCGGATTATTCTCGCGGATATTGGAATGGATTATGCGAGGATAACGCGCAGATTATGCGCGGATATTGTGCGGTATATTGCGCGGATAATGCGCAGGTAATGCGCGGTATATTGCGCGAATTATGAGCGAATATTGAGCGGACTATACGCGGATATTGCGCCGACTATAGGCGGGAATATCGCGCGGATATTGCACTGATTATGAGCAGGTATAATGTGAAGATTATGCACGGATATTGAGCGGGGATATTGCGCGGATATTGCGCGCGGATATTGCGTGGATTATGCTCGGATATTGCACAGACAATGCGTGGATTATGCGCGGATATTACACAGATAATGTGCAGATTATGCGCTGATATTGTTGTTTGATATTGGGCGGATTATGCGCGGATTATGCGCTGATATTGAGCAGATATTGCTTGGATATTGTGAGGGGATATTGCGCAGATATTGCGTGGGGATATTTCACAGATTATGCGCTGATAATGAACCGATATATTGCACGAATATTGGCCAGATATTGTGAGGGGAAATTGTGCGGATATTGTGCAGATTATGCGCTGATATTGCACGGATTATCCGCACAGATATTGCGTGGGGATATTGCGCAGTTATTGTGCAGATTATGCGCGGATATTGCGGGGTATATTGGGCTGATAATACGCGGATAATGCGCAGTATATTGCGTGGATCATGCGCGGATATTGCGGGGATTATACGCAGGAATATCGCGCAGATAGTTTGTGGATTATGTGAGGGAATAATGCGCAGATTATGCGCGGATATTGCGCAGGGATATTGCGTGGAAATAATGCAAGGATTATGCGTGGATTATGAGCACAAATATTGCGCAGATATTGTGCAGATTATGTGCGGATATTGCGCGGTATATTCTGCGGATAATGCGCAGTATATTGCGTGGATTATGCGCGGATATTACGCGGATTATATGCAGGAATATCGCACTGATAGTGTGCAGATTATGCTCGGGAATAATGCGCAGATTATGCCCGGATATTACGCGGATTATGAACAGATATTGTGCAAGGATATTGCACGGAAATATTGTTCGGATATTGGGCGGGGATATTGCGAAGATTATGCAGGGATATTGTGCGGGGATAATGCGAAGGCAAGACAAGACAAGGCAAGGCAAGGCAGGGCAACGCAGTGCAAGGCAGGGCAGTGCAAGGCAGGGCAAGACAAGGCCACAGAACTCTTCTAAAGGCCCCCAGACCATTCTAGACACACCCAGGACACCTCTAAAGATGCCAAGACCAATCTAAAGACCCCCAGACCCTTTTAGAGACACGCAGGTGCCTTCTAATGGAACGCGGTTCATTCCAGAGACCCCCCAGGACCATCAATAATGCACCCAGAGCCTTCTAGAGAATCCCAGGACTCTTCAAAATGCCCCCAGACAATTCTAGAGACCCTCAGAAGCATTCTAAAGACCCCCTGACCTTTCTAGACACCCCCAGGGCCCTGGAATTTATGTTAGGGTTAGCTTTGTGGTTAAGATAAGGGCTAGGGTTAGGGTTGGGGTTGTGTTAGGGTTTTGGTAAGGGAAAGGGTAATGGATATGTTTCAGGGTTTGTGTTAGAGTTAGTGTTAGTGTTAGGCTTAAGTTAAGGGTTAAGTTTAGGTTTAGGGTTAGGTATTCGGGCTAGGGTTAGGGTTAGGGTCCCCAGACCCTTCTAGACCCCACAGGACTCTTCTAAAGGCCCCCAGACCATTCTAGACACACCCAGGACCCCCTTCTGAAGATGCAAAGACCCTTCAAGAGCCTACCAGAGCCCTTCTAAAGGCTCTCAGACCCTTCTAGAGACACCCACGGCCATTCTAAAGGACCCTGGGCCTTTCCAGCGACCCCCAGGATCATCTAAAGGCCCCCAGACACTTCTAGAGAACCGCAGGACTCTTCAAAATGCCCCCAGAGATGTCTAGACACCTTCAGGACCATTCTAAAGACCCCCTGACTTTTCCAGATACCCCCAGGACCCTGGCATTTACGTTAGGGTTAGCTTTGTGGTTAAGATTAGGGTTAGGGATTGTTTAGGTGCTAGGCTTAGGTTTTGGGTTAGGGTTGTGTTAGGGTTTTGGTAAAGGAAAGGGTAATGGATATGTTTCAGGGTTTGTGTTAGAGTTAGTGTTAGGGTTAGGCTTAAGATTAGGGTTAAGTTTAGGTTTAGGGTTAGGGTTAGGTATTCGGGCTAGTGTTAGAGTTAGGGTGTCCAGATCCTTATAGAGCACACAGGACTCTTCTAAAGGCCCCCAGACAATTCTAGACACACCCAGGACCCTTCTAAAGATGCCAAGACCCTTCTAGAGTCCTCCAGAACCATTCTAAAGCCTCCCAGACCCCTCTAGAGACACGCAGGACCCTTTGAAAAGCACACAGGCCATTCCCAAAAACCCCACGACCATCCAAAGGTCCCCAGACCCTTCTAGAGCACCCCATGACTCTTCAAACTGTCTACAGAGCATTCTAGAGACACTCAGGACCCTTCTAAAGAGGCAAAGACCCTTCTAGAGGACCCCAGAGCCCTTCTAAAGGCCCCCAGACCCTTCTAGAGAAACCCAGGGCCATTCTAAAGGACCCCGGGCTATTCTAGAGACCCCAGGACCATCCAAAGGCCCCCAGACCCTTCTAGAATACCCCAGGACTCTTCAAAATGCCCCCAGAGAATTCTAGACACACTCAGAAGCATACTAAAGACCCCCTGACCTTTCTAGAGACCCCCAGTACCCTGGCATTTACATTATGGTTAACTTTGTTGTTAAGATTAGTGGTAGGGTTGGTTTAGTTGCAAGAGTTAAGGTTAGGGTTAGGGTTGTGTTAGGGTTTTGGTAAGGGTAAGGGTTATGGTTATGTTTAGGGGTTTGTGTTAGAGTTACTGTTAGGGTTAGGCTCAAGATTAGGGTTAAGTTTAGGTTTAGGGTTAAGGTTAGGTTTTAGGGCTAGGGTTAGGGTGCCCAGACCCTTCTAGAGCACACAGGACTCTTGTAAAGTCCCCCAGACAATTCTAGACACACCCAGGACCCTTCTAAAGATGCCAGGACCATTCTAGAGCCTCCAGAACCATTCTAAAGCCCCCCAAGACCTTTCTAGAGGCACCCAGGACCCTTTGAAAGGCCTACAGGCCATTCCAGAGAACCCCAGGACTAGACTAGGCAAGGCTAAGCAAGGCTAGGAAAGGCAAGGCAAGGCTAGGATTTTGAGCAGGAATATTTCACGGATATTGCGCGGGGATATTTCACGGATTATGCGCAGATAATGCGCGGATTATCCACACGGATATTGCGCGGATATTGTGCAGAGGAATATTGCGTGGAATATTGCGTGGATTACACACAGATATTGCGCGGATTATACGCGGGAATAATTCGCAGATTATGCGCTGTTATTGTGCAGATTATGCACGGATATTACGCGGGGATATAGCGCGGGAATATTGTTCGGATATTGCGCAGGGATGTTGCGCGGATTATGCTGGGATATTGCGTGGATATTGCGCGGGGATACTACGCGCGGATAATGCGCGGATTTTCCTCGCAGATATTGCGCGGGGATATTGCGCAGATATTGTGCAGATTATGAGTGGATATTGCGCAGTATATTGTGCTGATAATGCGAGGATAATGCGTAAAATATTGCTCGGATATTGCGCGGAAACTGCGCGGATTATGCACTGGTATTGCTCAGGGATATTGCTCAAATACTGCATGGGGATATAGCACGGATATTGCGTGGGATAATGTGTGGATATTGCACAGGGATATTGCGCGGATAATGCGTGGGTAATGCGCGTTATATTGCGCAAATTATGAGCTGATATTGCGAGGATTATAAGCGGATATTACGCGGATTATACGAGGGAATATCACGCTGATTGTGTGCGGATTATGCGCTGGAATAATGCGCAGATTATGCGTGGATAATACATGGATTATGGACGGATATTGCGCAAGGTTATTACACGGAAATATTGTTCAGATATTGTGCGGGGATATTGCACGGATTATGAAGAGATATTGCTCGGGGATAATGTGAAGGCAAGGAAGGGCAAGGCAAGGCAGGGCAAGGTCAGGTCACAGGACTCTTCTAAAGACCCCCAGACCATTCTAGACACACCCAGGACACCTCTAAAGATGCCAAGACCCTTCTAAAGGCCCCCAGGCCCTTCTAGAGACACCCAGGTCCCTTCTAATGGAACCCCGTTCATTCCAGAGACTCCCCAGGACCATCAATAAGGCACCCAGACCCGTCTAGAGAATCCCAGGACTCTTCAAAATGCCCCCAGACAATTCTGGAGACCCTCAGGAGCATTCTAAAGACCCCCTGACCTTTCTAGAGACCCCCACGACCCTGGAATTTATGTTAGGGTTAGCTTTGTGGTTAAGATTAGGGTTAGGGTTTCTTTAGCTGCTAGGGTTAGGGTTGGGGTTGTGTTAGGGTTTTGGTAAGAGAAAGGGTAATGGATATGTTTCAGGGTTTGTGTTAGAGTTAGTGTTAGGGCTAGGCTTAAGATTAGAGTTAAGTTTAGGTTTAGGGTTAGGTATTCGGGCTAGGGTTAGGGTTAGGGTCCCCAGACCCTTCTAGACCACCCCAGGAGTCTTCTAAAGGCCCCCAGACGATTCTATACATACCCTTCTAGAGAAACCCAGGGCCATTCTAAAAGACTCTGGGCCATTCCAGAGACCCCCAGGATCATCTAAAGGTCCCCAGACACTTCTAGAGAACCCCAGGACTCTTCAGAATGCCCCCAGAGATGTCTAGACACCTTCAGGACAATTCTAAAGACCCCGTGACCTTTCTAGAGATCCCCCAGGACCCTGGCATTTACGTTACGGTTAGCTTTGTGGATAAGTTTAGGGCAAGTGTTTGTTTAGGTGCAAGGGTTAGGGTTGGGGTTGTGTTAGGGTTTTGGTAACGGAAAGGGTAATGGTTATGTTTAGGGGTTTGTGTTAGAGTTAGTGTTAGGGTTAGGCTTAAGATTAGGGTTAGGTTTAGGGTTAGGGTTAGGTATTCGGGTTAGGGTTAGAATTAGGGGGCCCAGACCCTTCTAGAGCACACAGGACTCTTTTAAAGGCCCCCACACCATTCTAGACACACCCAGGACCCTTCTAAAGATGCCAAGACCATTATAGAGCCCTCCAGAACCATTCTAAAGCCTTCCAGACCCCTCTAGTAACACCCAGGACCCTTTGAAAAGCACACAGGCCATTCCAGAGAACCCCACGACCATGCAAAGGTCCCCAGACCCTTCTAGAACGCCCCAGGACTCTTCAAACTGCACCCAGAGCATTCTAGAGACCCTCAGGATCCTTCTAAAGAGGCAAAGACCCTTCTAGAGCACCCCAGAGCCCTTCTAAAAGCCCCCAGACCCTTCTAGAGAAACCCAGGCCCATTCTAAAGGACCCCGGGCGATTCCAGAGAACCCCAGGACCATCTAAAGGCCCCCAGACCCTTCTAGAGAACCCCAGGACTCTTCAAAATGCCCCCAGAAAATTCTAGAGACCCTCAGGAGCATTCTAAAGACCCCCTGACCCTTCTAGAGACCCCCACGACCCTGGCATTTATGTTAGGGTAAGATTTGTGGTTAAGATTAGGGCTAGGGTTTGTTCAGCTGCTAGGGTTAGGGTTGGGGTTGTGTTAGGCTTTTGGTAAGGGAAAGGGTAATGGATATGTTTCACGGTTTGTGTTAGTGTTAGGGTCAGGCTTAAGATTAGGGTTAAGTTTAGATTTAGGGTTAGGTATTCGTGCTAGGATTAGGGTTAGGGTCCCCAGACCCTTCTAGAGATATCAGATTGTGGCTTTCATTAGCTTTATCTCTACAAGCGCTTTCACTGCAACCTAGGAAGCAGATTTAGCTAGCATTTTATTAGAGTGTCCTTAAATGTGTTCTAACAGATCTTACATAAGCATTTAAGGAAAAGCTATTATCTCGAGCAGAGAAGCTGCTATCATCGGATTGTGACTTTCATTAGCTTTATCTCTACAAGCGCTTTTGCTGCAAACTACGAGCAGAATTAACAGAGCTCCTTACTATGTTCTCTTGATATGTCTTCTGTCTGCCTCTAGTAATGCATTTAAGGAATAGTGATTATCTCGAGCAGAGAAGCTGCTATTATCAGATTGTGGTTCTCGTTACGCTTTTCTCTACAAGCACTTTCACTGCAACCGACGAAGCAGAATTAACAGAGTTCCTTACTATGTTCTCTTGATACGTGTTCTATCTGCGTTTAGTAATGCATTTAGGGAAAAGTGATTATCTCGAGCAGAGAAGCTGCTATCATCAGATTGTGGCTTTTGTTAGCTCTATCTCTACAAGCGCTTTCACTGCAACCTACAAAGCAGCTTTAGCTAGCGTTTTATTAGAGTGTCCTGAAATGTGTTCTATCTGCTCCTATTAATGCATTTAAGGAAAAGTGATTAATCTCGAGCAGAGAAGCTCCTATCATCAGATTGTGGTTCTCGTTACTGTTTTCTCTGCAACGCTTTCACTGCAACCTACGAAGCAGCATTAACAGAGTGCCTTACTATGTTCTCCTGATATGTGCTCTATCTGCGCCTATTAATGCACTTAAGGAAAAGTGATCTACGAAGTAGTGATTTACAACCTACGAAGCAGCATTAACAGAGCTCCTTACAAAGTCAAATACAGAGTACTAAGGACAGAGTACAAGGTTTAAGGCACAAGCTGACACAGTCAAATACAGAGTACACAATACTAAGGACAGAGTACAAGGTTTAAGGCGCAAGCCAACAAAGTCAAATAGACAGTACAAGCGATTTTCTCGAGCAGAGAAGCTGCTGGAGACACCCAGGTCCATTCTAAAGGACCCCGGGCCATTCTAGAGACCCCCAGGACCATCCAAAGGACCACAGACCCTTCTAGAATACCCCAGGACTCTTCAAAATGCCCCCAGAGAATTCTAGACACACTCAGGAGCATTCTAAAGACCCCCTGACCTTTCTAGAGACCCCCACGACCCTGGAATTTATGTTAGGGTTAGCTTTGCTGTTAAGATTAGTGGTAGGGTTGGTTTAGTTGCAAGAGTTAAGGTTAGGGTTAGGGTTTTGGTAAGGGTAAGGGTTATGGTTATGTTTCGGGTTTTGTGTTAGAGTTAGTGTTAGGGTTAGGTTTAAGATTAAGGTTAAGTTTAGGTTTAGGGTTAGGTATTCGGGCTAGGGTTAGGGTTAGGGTACCCAGGCAATTCTAGAGCCCACAGGACTCTTTTTAGAGGCCCTCAGACCATTCTAGACACACCCAGGACATTTCTAAAGATGTCAAGACCCTTCTAGCGCCCCCAAGAGTCCTTCTAAAGGCCCCCATACCCTTCTAGAGACACCCAGGTCCATTCTAAAGGACCGCAGGCCATTCCAGAGACCCCCAGGACCATCTAAAGTCCCCCAGACCCTTCTAGAGCACCCCAGAACTCTTCAAAAATCACCCAGAGAATTCTAGAGAACCTCAGAACCATTCTAAAGACCCCCTGACCATTCTAGAGATCCTCAGGACCCTGGCATTTACATTAGGGTTAACTTTGTTGTTAAGTTTAAGGCTAGGGTTGGTTTCGGCGCAGATTATACGCGGATATTGTGCGGATTATGCGCGGGAATAATGCGCGGATATTGCGTGGATATTGCGCGGATTATGCGCCGATATTGCACTGGGATATTTCGCGGAGATATTGTGCGGGAATATTGTTTGGATATTGTGCGGGGATATTGCGTTGATTAAGCGGGGATATTGCGGCGATATTGCATGGGGATATTGCACATGGAAAATGCGCAGATTATCCTCGCGGATATTGCGCTGGGATTATGCGCTGATATTGCGCGGGGATATTGCTGGGATTATGATGGGATATTGTGCATATTATGCTAGGATAATGCTCGTATTATGCGTGGATATTGCGCGGGGATATTGCGCGGATAATACGCGGTATATGCGTGGATATGGCACGGATATTGCGTAGATATTGTGCAGATTATGCGCGGATATTGCGCGGTATATTTTAAGGATAATGCGAGGATAATGAGTGAAATATTGCACGGATATTGTGCGGAGACTGCGCGGATTATGCACGGGTACTGCTCGGGGATATTGCGCAAATATTGCGGGGGGATATAATGCAACTATTGTGCAGAAAATGCGCGGAATATGCGCGGATATTGTGCGGAGATATTGTGCGGATTATGCACGGATATTGCGAGGGAATATTGCGCCGTTATTGCGCGTGGATTTTGCGGGGAAATTTGCGGATTTTGGACAGAAATATTGTGCGGATATAGTGCACGGATATTGCGCTGGGATTATACGCGGATAATGCGCGGATATATTGCACGGATATTGCCCGGATATTGCGTGGGAAAATTGCGTGGAAACTGCGCGGATATTGCGCGGATTTTTCGCACATAATGCGCAGATTATGCATGGATATATTGCGCGGGTATTACCCATATATTGTGAGGGGAAATTGCGCGGAAACTTCGGGGATATTATGCGTGGATATTGCTCTGGGATATTGCGCGGGGATATTGGGCAGATTATGAGCGGATTATGTGGGGATATTGCACTGGGGTATTGCGTGGGAATATTGGGCAGATTATGAGTGGATTGCGTGGGGATATTGCGCGGATATTGCTCGGATTGTGCTCTGATTATGAGCGGATATTGCGCGGATAATGTGTGGGGAAATTGCACGGAAACTGCGCGGATTATATGAGAGAATATCGCGCGGATATTGTGCGGATTCTGCACGAGGATAATGCGCAGATTATGCGCGGACATATTGCGTGGATATTCACCACATATTGCGCAGCGAAATTGCGCGGAAACTGCGCATATATTGAGCAGATTATGCACGGATAATTCGCTGATTATCCGCACGGATATTGCGTGGGGATATTGCTTGGATATTGTGCAGATTATGCGCAGATATTGCGCAGTATATTGCTCGGATAATGCGCGAAATATTGCTCGGAAACTGCGCGGATTATGCACGGGTATTGCACGGGGATATTGCACTGACATTGCGCGGGAATATTGAGCGGATATTGCACGGGGAAATTTTGGGCGGGTATATTGCGTGGATTATGCGCGGATATTGTGCAGATATTGCGCGGATTATGCGGGGATATTGCATAGATTATGCGTGGATATTGTTTGGAGATTGCGTGGATTATGTGGAAATATTGCGTGGATATTGCGCAGGGATATTGTGAGCGGATAATGCGCGGATAATGCGCGGATTATCCTCGCGGATAATGCCCAGATTATGCGTGGGGATATTGCGCTGATATTGTGCAGATTATGCGCGGATATTACGCTGTATATTGCGCGGGTAATGCGCGGTATATTGCGCAAATTATGAGTTGATATTGTGTGGATTATACGCGGATATTGTGCGGATTATACGCTGGAATATCGCGTGGATATTGCGCCGATTATGCGCGGGTATAATGCAAAGATTATGCGCGGATATTGCTGTTTGATATTGCACAGATAATGTGCGGATATTGTGCGGGGATATTGTGCAGATATTACATGGGGATATTTCGCAGATTATGCGCGGATAATGCACCGATATATTGCATGAATATTGGCCAGATATTGCGCGGGGAAATTGAGCGGATATTGTGCAGATTATGCGCGGACATTGCACGGATTATCCGCACGGATATTGCGTGGGGATATTGAGCGGTTTTTGGGCAGATTATGCGCGGATATTGAGCGGTATATTGCACGGATAATACGTGGATAATGCGTGGTATATTGCGCGGAATATCACGCTGAAAGTGTGCGGATTATGCGCGGGAATAATGCGCAGATTATGCGCAGATATTACGCGGTTTATGAACGGATATTGTGCAAGGATATTGCATGGAAATATTGTTCGTATATTGCGCGGTGATATTGCGCAGATTATGCAGGGATATTGTGCGGGGATAATGTGAAGGCAAGGCAAGGCAAGGCAGGGCAACGCAGGGCAAGGCAGAGCAGGGCAAGGAAGGGCAAGGTCAGGCCACAGGACTCTTCTAAAGGCCATAAGACCATTCTAGACACACCCAAGACACCTCTAAAGATGCCAAGACCCTTCTAAAGGCCCCCAGGCCCTTCTAGAGACACCCAGGTCCCTTCTAAAGGAACCCGGTTCATTCCAGAGACCCCCCAGGACCATCAATAAGGCACCCAGAGCCTTCTAGAGAATCCCAGGACTCTTCAAAATGCCCCCAGACAATTCTAGAGACCCTCAGGAGCATTCTAAAGATCCCCTGACCTTTCTAGAGACCCCCAGGACCCAAAAATTTATGTTAGGGTTAACTTTGTGGTTAAGATAAGGCCTAGGGTTAGGGTTGGGGTTGTGTTAGGGTTTTGGTAAGGGAAAGGGTAATGGATATGTTTCAGGGTTTGTGTTAGAGTTAGTGTTAGTGTTAGGCTTAAGTTTAGGGTTAAGTTTAAGTTTAGGGTTAGGGTTAGGTATTCGGGTTAGGGTTAGGGTTAGTGTGCCCAGACCCTTCTAGACCACAGAGGACTCTTCTAAAAGCCCCCAGACGATTCTAGACACACCCAGGACCCTTCTGAAGATGCAAAGACCCTTCTAGAGCCTACCAGAACCCTTCTAAAGGCTCCCAGACCCTTCTAGAGACACCCAAGGCCATTCTAAAAGACCCTGGGCCTTTCCAGAGACCCCCAGGATCATCTAAAGGCCCCCAGACACTTCTAGAGAACCGCAGGACTCTTCAAAATGCCCCCAGAGATGTCTAGACACCCTCAGGACCATTCTAAAGACCCCCTGACTTTTCCAGATACCCCCAGGACCATTTGAAAAGCACTCAGGCCATTCCAGAGAACCCCACGACCATCCAAAGGTCCCCAGACCCTTCTAGAGTAACCCAGGACTCTTCAAACTGCCCCCAGAGCATTCAAGAGACCCTCAGGATCCTTCTAAAGATGCAAAGACCCTTCTAGAGCAGCCCAGAGCCCTTCTAAAGGCCCCCAGACCCTTCTAGAGACACCCAGGTCCATTCTAAAGGACCCCTGGCCATTCCACAGACCCCTAGGACCATCGAAAGGCCCCCAGACCCTTCTAGAGAACCCCAGGACTTTTCAAAATGCCCCCAGAGAATTCTAGAGACCCTCAGGACAATTCTAAAGACCCCTGACATTACTAGGGACCTCAAGGACCCTGCATTTATGTTAGGGTTAGCTTTGTGGTTAAGATTAGGGCTAGGATTGGTTCAGGTACTAGGGTTAGGGTTGGGGTTGTGTTAGGCTTTTGGTAAGGGTAAAGGTTATGGTTATGTTTAGGGGTTTGTGTTAGAGTTAGTGTTAGGGTCAGGCTTAAGATTAGGGTTAAGTTTAGGTTTAGGGTTAGGTATTCGTGCTAGGATTAGGGTTAGGGTCCCCAGAGCCTTCTAGAGATATCAGATTGTGGCTTTCATTAGCTTTATCTGTACAAGGGCTTTCACTGCAACTTAGGAAACAGCATTAACAGAGCTCCGTACTATGTTATATTGATATTTGTTCTATCTGCGCATATTAATGAATTTTAGGAAAAAAAATTCTCGAACTTCTCGAGCAGAGAAGCTGTTATCATCAGATTGTGGCTGTCGTTACCCATTTCTCTGCAAGCGCTTTCACTGCAACCTACATAGCAGCACTAACTGATCTCCTTACTATGTTCTCTTGATATGTCTTCTATCTGCGCTTACTAATGCATTTAAGGAAAGGGATTATCTCGAGCAGAGAAGCTGCTATCATCAGATTCTGGCTCTCATTGGCTTTATATCTGCAAGCGCTTTCACTGCAACCTACAAAGCAGTTTTAGGTAGCGTTTTATTAGAGTGTCCTGAAATGTGTTCTATTGCTCCCATTAATGCATTTAGGAAAAAGTGATTATCTCGAACAGAGAAGCTGCTATCATCAGATTGTGGCTCTCATTGGCTTTATCTCTGCAAGTGCTTTCACTGCAACCTACAAAGCAGCTTTACCTAGCGTTTTATTAGAGTGTCCTGAAATGTGTTCTATCGCTCCTATTAATGCATTTAAGGAAAAGTTATTACCTCGAGCAGAGAAGCTCCTATCATCAGATTGTGGCTCTCTTTACCGTTTTCTCTGCAACGCTTTCACTGCAAGCTACGAAGCAGCATAAACAGAGCTCCTTACTATGTTCTCCTGATATCTGCTCTATCTGCGCCTATTAATGCATTTAAGGAAAAGTGATCTACGAAGTAGTGATCTACGACCTACAAAACAGCATTAACAGAGCTCCTTACAAAGTCAAATACAGAGTACTAAGGACAGAGTACAAGGTTTAAGGCGCAAGCCAATAAAGTCAAATAGAGAGTACAAAGGATTATGTCAAGCAGAGAAGCTGCTAGAGACACCCAGGTCCATTCTAAAGGACCCTGGGTCATTCTAGAGACGCCCAGGAACATCCAAAGGACCCCAGACCCTTCTAGAGAACCCCAGGACTCTTCAAAATGCCCCCAGAGAATTCTAGACACGCTCATTAGCATTCTAAAGACCCCCTAACCTTTCTAGATACCACCAGAACCCTGGCATTTACGTTAGGGTTAGGTTTGTTGTTAAGATTAGTGGTACGGTTGGTTTAGTTGCAAGAGTTACGGTTAGGGTTAGGGTTGTATTAGGGTTTTGGTAAGGGTAAGGGTTATGGTTATGTTTAGGGGCTTGTGTTAGAGTTAGTGTTGGGGTTAGGCTCAAGATTAGGGTTAAGTTTAGGTTTAGGGTTAAGGTTAGGTTTTAGGGCTAGGGTTAGTGTGCCCAGACCCTTCTAGAGCCCACAGGACTCTTCTAAAGGCCTGCAGACCATTCTAGACACACCCAGGACCCTTCTAAAGATGCCAAGACCATTCTAGAGCCTCCAGAACCATTCTAAAGCCCCCCAAGACCTTTCTAGAGACACCCAGGACCCTTTGAAAGGCCTACAGGCCATTCCAGAGAACAACAGGACTAGGCTAGGCAAGGCTACGCAAGGCAAGGCAAGGCAAGGCAAGTCTAGGATTTTGAGCAGGAATATTTCGCGGATATTTCGTGGATTATGCGCAGATAATGCGCGGATTATCCGCATGGATATTGCGCGGATATTGTGCAGATTATGCGCAGATAATGCTCGGATAATGTGCGGAATATTGCGAGGTTTATACGCGGGAATATCGCGGAGGTATTGTGTGGATTATGCGCTAGAATAATATTGCGCGGGGATACTGCGCGCGGATAATGCACGGATTATCCTTGCAGATATTGCGCGGGGATTATGCTCGGATTTTGCGCGGGGATTATGCTCGGATTTTGCGCGGATATTGCGCGGGATATTGCACGGATAATGCGCGGTACATGCGTGGATATGGTGCGGATATTGCACCGATACTGTGCAGATTATGCACGGATATTGCGCGGTATATTTCACGGATAAAGAGAGGATAATGCGTGAAATATTGCGCTGATATTGCGCGGAAACTGCGCGGATTATGCACGGGTATTGCTCAGGGATATTGCTCAAATACTGCGTGGGGATATAGCGCGGATATTGCGTGGGATAATGAGCAGATATTGCACAGGGATATTGCGTGTATATTGCGCGGGGATATTGCGAGGATTGTTCTCCAATTATGGTCGGATTATGCGTTGATATTGCGCGGAAACTGCGCGGATTATGCACGGGTATTGCACGGGGATATTGCACAAAGATTGCGCGTCGATATCGCGAGGATTTTGCGTGGATTTTGGGTGGGTATATTGTGCCGATAATATTGGCGGATTTTAAGCAGGAATATTGGGCGGATATTGAGCGGGGATATTTCGTGGATTATGCGCAGATAATGCGCGGATATATTGCACTGATATTGCCCAGATATTGCACGGGGAATTTGCGTGGAAACTGGGCGGATATTTCACGGATTATGCGCGGATATTGCGTGGGATAACGCGCGGATATTGCGCTGGGATTTTGCTCGGGGATATTGGGCGGATTATGAGCGGATTATGCGAGGGTATTGCATGGGGATATTGCGCGGATATTGCTCGGAGTATTCTCGGATTTTGAGCTGATATTGCGTGGATATTGTGTGGGGAAATTGCGCTGAAACTGCGCGGATATTGCGCGGATTATACGAGGGAATATAGCCCGGATATTATGCGGATTATGCGCGGGAATAATGGGCAGATTATGCGCGGATATATTGCTCAGATATTCCCCACATATTGAGCGGGGAAATTGCGCAGAAACTAAGCGTATATTGAGTGGATTATGCGCTGATAATGCGCGGATTATCTGCACGGATATTGCGCGGGGATATTGCGTGAATATTGTGCTGATTATGCGTGGATATTGCGCTGTATGTTGCACAGATATTGCCCGAAATATTGCGCGGATATTGCGCTGAAACTGCGTGGATTATGCACGGGGATATTGAACCGCCATTGCGCGGGAATATTGCACGGATATTGCACGGGGATATCTCGTGGATTTTGCACGGATTTTGGGCGGGTTTATCGCGCGGATTATGCCAGGATATTGTGCAGATAATGCGCGGATATTGTGCGGGGATATTGCGAGGATTATCCTCGCGGATATTGCACGGGGATTATACGCGGATTATGCGCGGGTTTTGCCCTGGTATTATGCTCATATATTGAGAGGATAATCCTCGCTGATATTGCACTGGGATTATGCGCGGATATTGCGTGGGGATATTGCGCAGATATTGCACGGAGTATGCGGGGATATTGTGCCGGTATATTGTGTGGATATTGTACGGGATAATGCGCGGTAATTGCGCGGGGATATTGCGCAGACTATGCGCGGATAATGCACGGATTATCCACACGGATATTGCGCGGATATTGTGCAGATTACGTGCGGATATTACGCAGTATATTGCGCGGATAATGTGCGAAATATTGCTTGGATATTGGGCTGAAACTGCATGGATTATGCACGGGTATTGCATTGGGATATTGCGCGGACATTGCGCGGGAATATTGCACCGACATTGAGCGGGAATATTGCGCGGGAAAATGCGCGGATATTGCACGTATATTGGGCGGGGATATTGCACAGGGATATTGCGCGGATATTGGGCGGGGATATTGGACGGATTATGCGGGGATATTGCGTGGGGATATTGCGAGGATGTTGCGCAGGGATATTTCGCGGATATTGCGCGAGAATATTGCGTGGATTATGCGTGGATATTGCACCGGGATATTGCACGGGGATATTGCACGGGGATATTGCCTGTCTATTGGGCGGTGATATTGCGCGGGTATATTGCATGTATGTTGGGTTAGGATATTACGCGGAATTTGAGCGGATTGTGCGGGGATATTGTGCGGGGATATTTCGCGGATATTGCACGGCGATATTCTGCGGATATTGGGCGGGAATATTGCACGGATTATGCGCGGATACTGTGTGGGGATATTGCGCAGAAATTACACAAGGATATTGTGAGGATATTGCATGGATTACGTGCCGGGATATTCCGCGGATTTTGCTCTGATTTGGAGCAGGAATATTACGTGAATATTGCGCGGGGATATTTAGAGGATTATGCGAGGATAATGCGCGGATATATTGTGCGGATATTGCTTGGATATTGCGCAGGGAAATTGCGCGGAAACTGCGCGGATATTTCGCGGATTATACGTGGGAATATCACGCTGATATTGTGCGGATTATGCGCGGGAATAATGCGCAGATTATGCGAGGAGTATGCGCGGATATTACGCTGGGGTATTGCGCGGAATATGCGGGGAAATTGCGTGCTAATTGCGCGGGGATATTGCGAGGGGATATTGCGCTGATATTGTGCAGATTATGCGCGGATATTGAGCGGTATATTGCACGGATAATGCGCGGGTAATGCGCGGTATATTGCGCAAATTATGAGCCGATATTGCTCAGATTATACGCGGATATTGCGCGGATTATATGTGGGAATATCGCGCGGATATTGAGCGGATCATGCTCGGGTATAATGCGAAGATTATGCGCAGATATTGGGCGGGGATATTTCACTGGGATATTGCGCGTATTATGCCCAGATATTGCACAGACAATGCACGGATTATGCTCAGATATTATGCAATAATGCACGGAATATGCGTTGATATTGTTGTTGGATATTGCGCGGATTATGCGTGGATATTGCGGGGATTACACACTGATGTTGCGCATATATTGCGCAGATATTGTGTGGGGATAATTCTCGGATCATGCGCGGATAAAGCACCGATATATTGCACGAATATTGCCCCGATATTGCACGGATTATGCGCGGATATTACGCGGGGATATTGCTCGGATTATGTGCGGATATTGTGCAGATTATGAGCGGATATTGCACCGATTATCCGCACGGATATTGTGTGGGGATATTGCGCGGATATTGTGCAGATTATGCGTGGATATTGCGCGGTATATTGCACGGATAATGAGAGAATAATGCGCGCTATATTGCGTGGATTATGCGCGGATATTGCGCGGATTATACGCAGGAATATCGCGCGGATAGTGTGCGGATTATGCGCTGGAATACTGCGCAGATTATGAGCGGGTATTGCGCAGGGATATTGCGCAGGAATAATGCGCAGATTATGCACACGGTTATTTCACGGATATTGTGCAATTATGCAAGGATATTGCGCAGTATATTGTGCGGATAATGCTCGGATAATGCGCAGTATATCGCGTGCATTATGCGCGGATATTGCGCGGATTATGGTGGGATTATGAGCGGATTATGCACGGGTATTGCATGGGGATATTGCGCAAAGATTGCGCGTGGATATCGCACGGATTTTGAGCGGCGTTTGAGCAGGTATATTGCGCTGGGATTTCGCACGGATATTGTGCAGTTAATGAGCAGATTATGCGCGGATATTGCGTGGGGATATTGAGCCGATATTGTGCAAGATAATGCGCGGATATTGCGCGGGGATATTGCGCGGATTATGCTGGGATTATGGTCGGATTATGCGTGGATATTGCGCGGAAACTGGGCGCATTATGCACGGGTATTGCATGGGGATATTGCGCAAATATTGCGCGGGGATATCGTGCGGATTATGAGCGGATATTGCGTGGGGATATTGCGCCGGGGTTCTGTTAGGGTTTTTGTAAGGGAAAGGGTAATGGATATGTTTCAGGGTTAGTGTTAGGGTTAGGCTTAATATAAGGGTTAAGTTTAGGTTTAGGGTTAGGGTTAGGTATTAGGGCTAGGGTAAGGGTTAGGGTACCGAAACCGATCTAGAGCCCACAGGACTCTTCTAAAGGCCCCCACACCATTCTAGACACAGCCAGGACCCTTCTAAAGATGCCAAGACCCTTCTAGAGCCATCCAGAACCATTCTAAAGCCTCCAAGACCCCTCTAGAGACTTCCAGGACCTTTTGAAAAGCACACAGGCAATTCCAGAGAACCTCACGCCCATCCAAAGGACCCACGTCCCTTCTAGAGTACCCCATAACTCTTCAAACTGCCCCCAGAGCATTCTAGAGACCCTCCGGACCCTTGTAAAGATGCCAAGACCCTTCTAGAGCACCCCAGAGCCCTGCTAAAGGCCCCCAGGCCCTTCTAGAGACACCCAGGTCCATTCTAAAGGAACCCGGGCCATTCCAGAGACCCCCAGGACCATCTAAAGGCCCCCAGACCCTTCTAGAGCACCCCAGGACTCTTCAAAATGCCCCCAGAGATTTCTAGACACACTCAGGGCCATTCTAAAGAACCCCTGACCTTTCTAGAGACCCCCAGGACCCTGGAATTTATGTTAGGGTTAGCTTTGTGGTTAAGATTAGGGCTAGGGTTTGTTTAGGTGCTAGGGTTAGGGTTAGTGTTAGGGTTAGGGTTTTGGTAAGGGAAAGGGTAATGTTTATGTTTAAGAGTTTGTGTTAGGGTTAGGGTTAGGCTTAAGATTAGGGTTAAGTTTAGGTTTCGAGTTAGGGTTCTCTTCATCTCTTCTAAAGATGTCAAGACCCTTCAAGAGCCCTCCAGAAGCATTCTAAAGCCCCTCAGACCCGTCTAGAGAAACACAGGACTATTTAAATGGCCCAGAAGCCGTTCCAGGGAACACCAAGACCATCCGAAGGCCCATAGACCATTCTAGAGCACCCCAGGACTCCTCAAAACCGTCTACAGAGCATTCAAGAGACCCTCAGGACTCTCCTAAAGATGCAAAGACCCTTCTAGAGCACCCCAGAGCCCTTCAAAAGGTCCCCAGACCCTTCTAGAGCTTTCTCTGGAAACTACAAAGCAGCATTAACAGAGCCCCTTACTATCTTCCCCTGATATGTGTTGTATCTGCTCCTATTAATGCATTTAAGGAAAAGTGATTATCTCGAGCAGAGAAGCTGCTATCGTGAGATTCTGGCTTTCATTAGCTTTACCTCTGCAAGCGCTTTCACTGCAACCTACAAAGCAACTTTAGCTAACGTTTCATTAGAGTGTCCTGTAATGTGTTCTATCTGCTCCTAATAATGCATTTAAGGAAAAGTGATTATCTCGAGCAGAGAAGCTGCTATCGTGTGATTCTGGCTTTCGTTAACTTTAGATCTTCAAGCGCTTTCTCTGCAACCTAGGAAGCAGCATTAACAGAGCTCCTTACTATGTTCTCTTGATATGTGTTCTATCTGCGCCTAGTAATGTATTTAAGTTAAAGCGATTATCTCGAGCAGAGAAGCTACTATTATCAGATTGTGGCTTTCGTTAGCTTTATCTCTACAAGTGGTTTCACTGCAACCTACAAAGCAGCTTTCGCTAGCGATTTATTAGAGTGTCCTGAAATGTGTTCTATAAGCTCTTACTAAAGCATTTAAGGAAAAGTTATTCCCTAGAGCAGAGAAGCTGCTGTCATCTGATTGTGGCTTTCATTAGCTTTAGCTCTGCAAGCGCTTTCACTGGAAACTACAAAGCATCATTAACAGAGCCCCTTACTACGTTCACTTGATAAGTATTCTATCTGCGCCTATTAATGCATTTAAGGAAAAGCGATTATCTCGCCCAGAGAAGATTCTATCAACAGATTGTGGCTCTCGTTACGCTTTTCTCTACAAGCCCTTTCACTGTAAACTAGGAAGCAGAATTAACACAGCTCCTTACTATGTTCTCTTGATATGTGTTCTATCTGTGCCTAGTAATGCATTTAAGGAAAAGTGATTATCTCGAGCAGAGAAGCTGCTATCATCAGACCCGTCTAGAGACAACCATGACTATTTAAATGACCCACAGGCCATTCCAGGGAACCCCAAGACCATCCGAAGGCCCATAGACCATTCTAGAGCACCCCAGGACTCTTCAAAACCGTGTACAGAGCATTCAAGAGACACTTAGGACCCTTCTAAAGAAGCAAAGACCCTTCTAGAGCATCCCAGAGCCCTTCAAAAGGTCCCCAGACCCTTCTAGAGACACCCAGGTCCATTCTAAAGGGCCCCGGGCCATTCCAGAGACCCCTAGGACCATCTCAAGGCCCCCAGACCCTTCTAGAGAACCCCAGGACTCTTCAAAATAACCCCAGAGAATTCTAGAGACCCTTAGAGCAATTCTAAAGTCCCCTGACATTACTAGAGACCTCAAGGACCCTGCATTTATGTTAGGGTTACCTTTGTGGTTAAGATTAGGGCTAGGATTGGTTCAGGTACTAGGGTAAAGTTTGGGGTTGTGTTAGGCTTTTCGTAAGGGTAAAGTTTATGGTTATGTTTAGAGGTTTGTGTTAGACTTAGTGTTAGGGTCAGGCTTAAGATTAGGGTTAAGTTTAGATTTAGGGTTAGGTATTCCTGCTAGTATTACGGTTACGGTCCCCAGAGGCTTCTAGAGATATCAGATTGTGGCTTTCATTAGCTTTATCTCTACAAGCGCTTTCACTGCAACCTAGGAAGCAGCTTTAACTAGCGTTTTTTTAGAGTGTCCTTAAATGTGTTCTAACGGTGCTTACATAAGCATTTAAGGAAAAGTGATTATCTCGAGCAGAGAAGCTGCTCTCATAAGACTGTGGTTTTCATTAGCTTTAGCTCTACAATGAGTTTCAATTCAACCTAGGAAGCAGCATTAACAGAGCTCCTTACTATGTTCTCTTGATATGTGTTTTATCTGCGCCTAGTAATGCATTTAAGGAAAAGTGATTATCTCTAGTAGAGAAGGTGCTATCATCAGACCATGGCTTTCATTACCTTTAGCTCTGCAAGCGCTTTCACTGGAAACTACAAAGCAGCATTAACAGAGCCCCTTACTATGTTATCTTGATATGTGTTCTATCTGCGCTTATTAGTGCATTTAAGGAGAAGTGATTGTCTCGAGTAGAGAAGCTGCTATCATCAGATTGTGGACTTCATTAGCTTTATCTCTACAAGTGCTTTCACTGCAACCTACAAAGTAGCTTTCGCTAGCGTTTTATTAGAATGTCCTGACATGTGTTCTATCAGCGTTTACTAAAGCATTTAAGGAAAAGTGATTATCTCGAGCAGAGAAGCTGCTATCATCAGATTGTGGCTCCCGTTACGCTTTTCTCTACAAGCGCTTTAACTGCAACCTAGGAAGCAGAATTAACACAGCTCCTTACTATGTTCTCTTGATATGTGTTCTGTCGGCACCTAGTACTGCATTTAAGGAAAAGCGGTTATCTCGCACAGAGAAGCTGTTATCATCAGATTGTGGCTTTAATTAGCTTTAGCTCTGCAAGCGCTTTCTCTGGAAACTACAAAGCAGCATTAACAGAGCCCCTTACTATTATAACTTGATAAGTGTTCTATCTGCGCCTATTAATTCATTTAAGGAAAAGCGATTATCTCGAGCACAGAAGCTGATATCATCAGGTTGAGGCTTTCGATAGCTTTATCTCTACAAGCGCTTTCACTGCAACCTACAAAGCAACTTTAGCTAGCGTTTTATTAGAGTGTCCTGAAATGTGTTCTATCTGCTATATTAATGCATTTAAGGAAAAGTGATTATCTCGAGCAGAGAAGCTGCTATCATGAGATTCTTGATTTCATTAGCTTTATCTCTGCAAGCGCTTTCAGTGAAACCTACAAAACAGCTTTTGCTAGCGTTTTATTAGCGTGTCCTGAAATGTGTTTTACAGCTCCTATTAATGCATTTAAGGAAAAGCGGTTATCACGAGCAGAGAAGCTGCTATCATCAGATTGTTGCTTTCGATAGCTTTATCTCTAAAAGCGCTTTCACTGCAACCTACAAAACAGCTTTAGCTAGCGTTTTATTGGAGGGTCCTTAACTGTCTTCTATCTGTTCCTAATAATGCATATAAGTTAAAGCGATTATCTCGAGCAGAGAAGCTGCTATCATCAGACTGTGGTTTTCATTAGCTTTAGCTCTTCAAGCGCTTTCACTGCAACCTACAAAGCAGAGATAACAGAGCTCCTTACTATCTTCCCTTGATATGTGTTGTATCTGCGCCTACTAATTAATTTAAGGAAAAGTGATTATCTCAAGCAGAGAAGCTGCTATCATCAGATTGTGGCTTTCATTAGCTTTAGCTCTACAAGCGATTTCACTGCAAACTAGAAAGCAGCATTAACACAGCCCCTTATTATGTTCTCTTGATATGTGTTCTATCTGCGCCTAGTAATGCATTTAAGGTAAAGCGATTATCTCGAGTAGATAAGCTGCTATCATCAGATTGTGTCTTTCCATAGCCTTATCTCTACAACCACTTTCACTGCAACCTAAGAAGCAGAATTAACAGAGCTCCTTACTATCTCTTCTTGATATGTGTTCTATCTGCGCCTATTAATGCATTTAAGGAAAAGCGATTATCTCGAGCAGAGAAACTGCTATCATCAGATTGAGGTTCTCTTTACGCTTTACTCTACAAGCGCTTTCACTTCAACCTACAAAGCAGCATTAACAGGGCTCCTTACTATGTTCTCTTGATATGTGTTCTATCTGCGCCTATTAATGCATTTAAGTTAAAGCGTTTATCTCAAGCAGAGAAGATGCTATCATTAGATTGTGTCCTTCCATAGCCTTATCTCTACAAGCGCTTTCACTGCAACCTACAAAGCAGCACTAGCAGAGCTCCTTACTATATTCTCTTGATATGTGTTCTATCTGGGCTTACTAATGCGTTTAAGGAAAAACCATTATCTCGAGCAGAGAAACTGCTATCATCAGGTTGTGTCTTTCATTAGCTTTATCTCTACAAGCGCTTTCACTGCAACCTACAAAGCAGCTTTGGCTAGCTTTTTATTAGAGTGTCCTGAAATGTGTTCTATCTGCGCTTACTAAAGCATTTAAGGAAAAGTGATTACCTCGAGAAGAGATGCTGCTGTCATGAGATTGTGGCTCTCGTTACCGTTTTCTCTGCAACTCTTTCACTGCAAACTACGAAGCAGCATTAACAGAGCTCCTTACAAAGTCAAATACAGAGTGCTAAGGACAGAGTACAAGGTTTAAGGCACAAGCCAACAAAGTCAAATACAGAGTACAAAATACTAAGGACAGAGTACAAGGTTTATGGCGCAAGCCAACAAAGTCAGATAGACAGTACAAGGGACTTTCTCGAGCAGAGAAGCTTCTAGAGACACCCAGGTCCATTCTAAAGGAACCCGGGCCATTCTAGAGACCCCCAGGACCATCCAAAGGCCCCCAGAACCTTCTAGAATACCCCTGGACTATTCAAAATGCCCCCTGAGAATTCTAGACACACTCAGGAGCATTCTAAAGACCCCCTGACCTTTCTAGAGACCACCAGAACCCTGGCATTTACATTATGATTAGCTTTGTTGTTAAGATTGGTGGTAGGGTAGGTTTAGTTGCAAGAGTTAAGATTAGGGTTAGGGTTGTGTTAGGGTTTTTGTAAGGGTAAGGGTTATGTTTAGGGTTTCGTGTTAGAGTTAGTGTTAGGGTTAGGCTTAAGATTAGGGTTAAGTTTAGGTTTAGGGTTAGGGTTAGGTATTCTGGCTAGGATCATGGTTAGCGTCCCCAGTCCCTTCTGGATCCCACAGGTCTCTTCTAAAGGCCCGCAGACCATTCTAGACACACCCAGGACATTTCTAAAGATGTCAAGACCCTTCCAGAGCACCCCAGAGCCCTTCTAAAGGCCCCCAGACCCTTCTAGAGACACCCAGGTCCATTCTAAAGGACCCCGGGCCATTCCAGAGACCCCCAGGACCATCTAAAGGCCCTCAGGCCCTTCTAGAGAAACCCAGGACTCTTCAAAATGCCCCCAGAGAATTCTAGGCACCCTCAGGACCATTCTAAGTATCCCCTGACCATTCTAGAGACCCCCAGGACCATTCTAAAGACCCCCTGACCTTTCTAGAGACCCCCAGGACCCTGGCATTTATGTTAGGGTTAGCTTTGTTGTTAAGATTAGGGCTAGGGTTGGTTTCTGCGCTAGGGTCAGGGTAAGGGTTGGGGTTGTGTTAGCGTTTTGGTAAGGGTAAGGGTTATGTTTATGTTTAGGGGTTTGTGTTAGAGTTAGTGTTAGGGTTAGGCTTAAGATTAGGGTTAAGTTTAGGTTTAGGATTAAGGTTATGTTTTCAGGCTAGAGTTAGGGTCCCCAGAGCTCACAGGACTCTTCTAATGGCCCCCAGACAATTTTAGACACACCCAGGACCCTTCTAAAGATGCCAAGACCATTCTAGAGCCTCCAGAACCATTCTAAAGCCCCCCAAGACCCTTCTAGAGACACCCAGGACCCTTTGAAATGCCTACAGGCCATTGCAGAGAACCCCAGGACTAGGCTAGATAAGGTTAGGCAAGGCTAGGATTTTGAGCAGGAATATTGTGTGGATATTGCCCGGGGATATTTCGCGGATTATGCGTGCAAAATGCGTGGATATATTGAGCGGATATTGCCCAGATATTGCGCGGGGAAGTTGCGCTGAAACTGCTCTGATATTGCACAGAATATGCGCGGATAATGCGCGGATTATCCGCACGGATATTGCATGGATATTGTGCAGATTATGCGTGGATAATGCACGGATAATGACAGAATATTGCGCGGATTATACACGGATATTGCGCGGGGATATTTTGCGAGGATATTGCGCGGATTATTGTTCAAATATTGCGCGAGGATATTGCGTGGATTATGTGGGGATATTGCGTGGATATTGCGTGGGGATATTGCCAGCGGATAATGCGCGGATAATGCACGGAGTATCCTAGCGGATATTGCGCGGAGATACTGCTGGGATTATGCGGGGGTATTGCGCATATTATGCTAGGATTATGCGCGGATATTGCGCGGGGATATTGCACGGATAATGAGCTGTATATGCGTGGATATGGCGCGGATATTGCGCGGATAGTGTGCAGATTATGCGTGGATATTGCACGGTATATTGCGTGAAATATTGAGTGGATATTGCGCAGAAACCGCGCGGATAATGTACGGGAATTGCTCGGGGATATTTCGCAAATATTGCGCAGGGATATAGCACGGATATTGCGTGGGATAACGCGCGGATATTGCACAGGGATATTGAACTGATTATGCGCGGATATTGCGTGGGGATATTGGGCGGATTATGGTGGCATTATGCGTGGATATTGCACGAAACTGCGTGGACTATGCACGGGTATTTAACGGGGATATTGCAGAAAGATTGCGCTGGGATATCACGCGGATTTTGCGCGGGTATATTGCGTGGATTATGCCCGGATATTGTGCGGGGATATTGCGCAGAGATATTGCGCAGATTATGCGCAGATATTGCACAGATTATGCGCGGATATTGTTTGGATATTGCGCGGATTATGCGGAAATATTGCGTGGATATTGCGCTGGCATATTGTGCGGGGATAATGCGCGGATATTGCGTCAATAATGCGCGGATAATGCGCGTATTATCCTTGCGGATTTTGCCCTGGGATTATGCGAGGATATTGTCAGGGTATACTGCGCGGATATTGCGCGGATATTGCGTGGATTATGCAGGGATATTGCGCATATTCTGCTAGGATTATGCTCGGATTATGCGTGGATATTGTGCGGGGATATTGCGCGGGGATATTGCATGGGGATATTGCGCTGATATTGCGCTGTATATTGCGCGGATAATGCTCGAAATATTGCTTGGATATTGCGCTGAAACTGCATGGATTATGCACGGGTATTGCACGGGGATATTGCATGGATATTGCGTGGGGATATAGCGTGGATTTTGGGCGGGTATATTGCGCGGATTATGCTCGGATATTGTGCAGAAAATGCGCGGAATATCCGCCGATATTGTGCGGGCATATTGCGCGGATTAGGCACGGTTATGCGGGGATATTGTGCAAGGATATTGCGCGGATATTGTTTGGATATCGCGCGGTAGTATTCCGCAGATATTGCTCCGATACTGCGCGGGGATTTTGCTCGGATTTTGGCGGATTTTGAGCAGGAATATAGCTCGGATATTGTGCGGGGATATTTCATGGATTATGCGCGGATATATTGCACGGATATTGCCCAGATATTGAGCGGTGAAATTGCGCGGAAACTGCGCGGATATTGCACAGATTATGCGCGGATATTACGTGGATTATCCGCACACATATTGCCCGGATATTGTGCAGATTATGCGCGGATATTACGCTGGATATTTCGCGGGGATATTGGGAGGGAATATAGTTCAGATATTGCGTGGGGATATTGTGCGGATTATGCGCGGATATTGTGCGGGGATATTGCGCGGAAATATTGCGCAGATTATGCGCAGATATTGCGCAGATTATGCGCGGATATTGTTTGGATATTGCCCGGATTATGCGGAAATATTGCGTGGATATTGCGCGGGCATATTGTGCGGGGATAATGCGCGGATATTGCGTCAATAATGCGCGGATAATGCGCGGATTATCCTCGCGGATATTGCGCTGGGATTATGCGCGGATATTTTGAGGGTATATTGCGCGGATATTGCTCGGATATATATACCTGGATTATGCAGGGATATTGCGCATATTCTGCTAAGATTATGCTCGGATTATGCGCGGATATTGTGCGGGGATATTGTGCGGGGATATTGCATGGGGATATTGCGCGGTATATTGCGCGGATAATGAGCGAAATATTGCTTGGATATTGCGCTGAAACTGCGTCGATTATGCACGGGTATTGCACTGGTATTGCACGGGGATATTGCGCGGGGATATAGCTCGGGGATATTGCGCGGATATTGTGCAGGTAATGCGCGGATTATGCGCGGATATTGCATGGGGATATTGCGTCGATATTGCACGAGATAATGCGCGGATATTGCGCAAGGATATTGCGCGTATATTTCGTGGGGATATTGCGCGGATTATGCTCGGATTATGGTCGGATTACGTGTGGATATTGAGCGGAAACTGCGTAGATTATGCACGGGTATTGCACGGGGATATTGCGCAAATATTGCTCGGGGATATTGCACGGAGATATTGCACGGATTTTGGGTGGGTATATTGCGCCGATTATTGACGGATATTGTGCAGAAAATGCGCGGAATATGCACAGATATTGTGCGGGGATATTGCGCGGATTATGCATGGCTTATGCGGGGATATTGCGCTGGGATATTGGGCGGATATTGTTTGGATATTGCGCGGTAGTATTCGGCGGATATTGTGCCGATATTGTGTGGGGATTTTGAGCAGATTTTGGCGGATTTTGAGCAGGACTATTGCGCGGATATTGTGCGCGGATATTTCGTGGATTATGCGCGGATAATGGGTGGATATATTGCACGGATATTTCCCGGATATTGCGCGGTGAAATTGCGCGGAAACTGCGCAGATATTGCATGGATTTTTCACTGATAATGCGCAGATTATGCGCGGATATATTGCGCGGATTATACGAGGGAATATCGCGTGGATATTGCACGGATTATCGGCACGGATATTGCGCGGGGATATTGCGTGGATATAGTGCGGATATTGCTTGGGGATATTGCTCGGATAATGCTCGGAATATGGGAGGATATGGCGTGGATATTGCGCGGGATATTGTGCAGATTGTGCGCGGAGATTGCACGGATTATCTACACGGATATTGCGTGGGGATATTGTGCGCATATTGTGCAGATTATGTGAGGATAATGCGCGAAATATTGCTTGGATATTGCGCTGAAACTGCGTGGATTATGCACGGGGATTGCACGGGGATATTGCATGGATATTGCGCGGGGATATAGCGTGGCTATTGCGCGGGAAAATGCGCGGATATTGCTCGGGGTATATTGCGTGTATATTGGGTGGGGATATTGCGCGGGGATATTGCGCGGATATTGCGTGGGTGTATCGCGCGTATATTGGGCGAGGATATTGCGCGGAACTTGCGCGGATTATGCGGGGATATTGCGCAGATATTGGACTATCAATAAGGCACCAAGACCCTTCTAGAGAATCCCAGGACTCTTCAAAATGCCCCCAGACAATTCTAGAGACCCTCAGGAGCATTCTAAAGATCCCCTGACCTTTCCAGAGACCCCCACGACCCTGGAATTTATGTTAGGGTTAGCTTTGTGGTTAAGATTAGGGCTAGGGTTTGTTTACCTGCTAGGGTTAGGGTTGAGGTTGTGTTAGGGTTTTGGTAAGGGAAAGGAATATGTTTCAGGGTTTGTGTTAGAGTTAGTGGTAGAGTTAGGTTTAAGATTAGGGTTAAGTTTAGGGTTAGGGTTAGGTATTCGGGCTAGGGTTAGGGTTAGGGTCCCCAGACCCTTCTAGACCCCACAGGACTCTTCTAAAGGCCCCCAGACCATTCTAGACACACCCAGGACCCTTCTGAAGATGCAAAGACCCTTCTAGAGCCTACCAGAGCCCTTCTAAAGGCTCCCAGACCCTTCTAAAGGCTCCCAGACCCTTCTAGAGACACCCAGGGCCATTCAAAAAAACCCTGGGCCTTTCCAGAGACCCCAGGATCATCTAAAGACCCCCAGACACTTCTAGAGAACCGTAGGACTCTTCAAAATGCCCCCAGAGATGTCTAGACAGCTTCAGGACAATTCTAAAGACCCCGTGACCTTTCTAGAGACCCCCAGGACCCTTGAATTTACGTTAGGGTTAGCTTTGTGGTTAAGATTAGGGTTACGGTTTGTTTAGGTGCTAGGGTTAGGCTTAGGGTTGGGGTTGTGTTAGGGTTTTGGTAAGGGAAAGGGTAATGGATATGTTTCGGGGTTAGTGTTAGGGTTAGGCTTAAGATTAGGGTTAAGTTTAGGGTTAGGGTTAGGTATTCGGGCTAGGGTTAGTGTTAGGGTGCCCAGACCCTTCTAGAGCACACAGGACTCTTCTAAAGGCCCCCAGACAATTCTAGACACACCCAGGACCCTTCTAAAGATGCCAAGACCCTTCTAGAGCCCTCCAAAACCATTCTAAAGCCTCCCAGACCCCTCTAGAGACACGCAGGACCCTTTGAAAAGCACACAGGCAATTCCAGAGAACTCCACGATCATCCAAAGGTCCCCAGATCCTTCTAGAGCACCCCAGGACTCTTCAAACTGCTCCCAGAGCATTCTAGAGACCCTCAGTACCCTTCTAAAGAGGCAAAGACCCTTCTAGAGCATCCCAGAGCCCTTCTAAAGGCCCCCAGACCCTTCAAGAGAAACCCAGGCCCATTCTAAAGGACCCCGGACCGTTCGAGAGACCCCCAGGACCATCTAAAGACACCCAGAGCCTTCTAGAGAACCCCAGGACTCTTCAAATTGCCCCCAGGGATTTCTAAACACCCTCAGGACCATTCTAAAGACCCCCTGTTCTTTCTAGAGACCCCCAGGACCCTAGAATTTATGTTAGGGTAAGATTTGTGGTTAAGATCAGGGCTAGGGTTTGTTTAGCTGCTAGGGTTAGGGTTAGGGTTGGGCTTGTGTTAGGGTTTTGGTAAGGGTAAGGGTAATGTTTATGTTTAGGGGTTTGTGTTAGAGTTAGTGTTAGGGTTAGGCTTAAGATTAGGGTTAAGTTTAGGTTTAGGGTTAGGGTTAGGTATTCGGGCTAGGGTTAGGGTCCCAAGACCCTTCTCGAGCCCACAGGACTCTTCTATAGGCCCACAGACCATTATAGACACACTCAGGATCCTTCTAAAGATGTCAAGACCCTTCAAGAGCCCTCCAGAACGATTCCAAAACCCCTGAGACCAGTCTAGAGACACCCAGGACTATTTAAATGGCCCACAGGCCATTCCAGGGAACCCCAAGACCATCCGAAGGCCCATAGACCATTCTAGAGCACACCAGGACTCTTCAAAACCGTCTACAGAGCATTCAAGAGACCCTCAGGATCCTTCTAAAGATGCAAAGACCCTTCTAGAGCACCCCAGAGCCATTCTAAAGGTCCCCAGACCATTCCAGAGATGCCCAGGACTATCTAAAGGCCCCCAGAGCCTTCTAGAGAACCCCAGGACTCTTCAAAATAACCCCAGAGAATTCTAGAGACCCTCAGGACAATTCTAAAGACCCCTGACATTACTAGACACCTCAAGGACCCTGCATTTATGTTAGGGTTACCTTTGTGGTTAAGATTAGGGCTAGGATTGGTTCAAGTACTAGGGTTAGGGTTGTGGTCGTGTTAGGCTTTTTGAAAGGGTAAAGGTTATGGTTATGTATAGGGGTTTGTGTTAGACTTAGTGTTAGGGTCAGGCTTAAGATTAGGGTTAAGTTTAGATTTAGGGTTAGGTATTCGTGCAAGGATTCGGGTTAGTGTCCCAAGAGCCTTCTAGAGATATCAGATTATGGATTTCGTTAGCTTTATCTCTACAAATGCTTACACTGTAACCTAGGAAGCAGCTTTGGCTAGCTTTTTATTAGAGTTTCCAGGAATGTGTTCCTTCAGCGCTTACTAAAGCATTTAAGGAAAAGCAATTAATTCGAGTAGAGAAGCTGCTATCATCAGATTGTGGCTTTCATCAGCTTTATCTCTACAAGCTCTTTCATTGCAACCTACAAAGCAGCTTTTGCTAGCTTTTTATTAGAGTGTCCTTAAATGTGTCCTAACTGCGCTTGCATAAGCATTTAAGGAAAAGTAATTATCTCGAGCAGAGAAGCTGCTATCCTCAGATTGTGTCTTTCATGAGCTTTATCTCTACAAGCTCTTTCAAGGCAAAGTAAGAAGCAGAATTAACAGAGCTCCTTACTACGTTCTCTTGATATGAGTTCAATCTGCGCCTAATAATGCGTTTAAGGAAAAGCGATTATCTCGAGTAGTGAAGCTGCTATCATCAGATTGTGGCTTTCATGAGCTTTATCTCTACAAGCACTTTCACTACAACCTACAAAGCAGCTTTGGCTAGCTTTTTATTAGAGTGTCCTGAATTGTGCTCTAACTGAGCTTACATAAGCATTTAAGGAAAAGTGATTATATCGAGCAGGGAAGCTGTTATCATCAGATTGTGGCTTTCATCAGCTTTATCTCTACAAGCGCTTTCACTACAACCTACAAAGCATCTTTGGCTAGCTTTTTAATAGACTGTCATGAAATGTGTTCTAACTGCGCTTACATAAGCATTTAAGGAAAAGTGATTATTTCGAGCAGAGAAAGTGCTATCATCAGATTGTGGCTTTCATTAGCTTTATCTCAACAAGCGCTTTCTCTGCATACTAAAAAGCAGCATTAACAGAGCCCCTTACTATGGTCCCTTGATATGTGTTCTATCTCAGCCTATTAATTCATTTAAGTTAAAGCGATTATCTCGAGCAGAGAATATGCTATCATCAGATTGTGTCTTTCCATATCCTTATCTCTACAACCACTTTCACTGCAACCTAGGAATCAGAATTAACTGAGCCCATTACTATGTTCTCTTGATATGTGTTTTATCTGCGCCTAGTAATGTATTTAAGGAAAAGCGATTATCTCGAGCAGAGGAGCTGCTCTCTTCAGATTGTGGCTTTCATGAGCTTTAGCTCTACAAGCACTTTCACTGCAACCAACAAAGCAGCTTTAGCTAGCTTTTTATTAGAGTGTCCTGAAATGTGTTCTAACAGCGCTTACAGAAGCATTTAAGGAAAAGTGATTATTTCGAGAAGTGAAACTACCATCATCAGATTTTGGCTTTCATTAGCAATACCTCGACGTGCGCTTTCTCTGCAAACAACAAAGCAGTATTAACAGAGCTCCTTACTATGGTCTCTTGATATGTGTTCTATCTGCGCCTATTAATGCATTTAAGTTAAAGCGATTATGTCCAGCAGAGAAGCTGCTATCATCAGACTGTGGCTTTCATGAACTTTATCTCTACAAGCACTATTACTGCATCCTAGGAAGAAGAATTAACAGAGCTCCTTACTATGTTCTCTTGATATGTGTTCTATCTGCTCCTAGTAATGCATTTAAGGAAAAGCGATTATCTCGAGCAGGGAAGCTGCTACCATCAGATTGTGGCTTTCATGAGCTTTAGCTCTACAAGCGCTTTGACTGCAAACTACAAAGCAGCATTAACCGAGCCCCTTCATAAGTTCTCTTTATGCGTGTTGTTTCAGTGGCTGTTAATGCATTTAAGTTAAAGCGATTTTCTCGAGTAGAGAAGATGCTATCATCAGGTTGTGTCTTTCCATATCCTTATCTCTACAACCACTTTCACTGTAACCTAAGAATCAGAATTATCAGAGCTCCTTACTATGTTCACTTGATATGTGTTCAATCTTCGCCTAGTAATGCATTTAAGGAAAAGCTATTATCTAGAGTAGAGAAGCCGCTATCATCAGATTGTGGCTTTCATGAGCTTTATCTCTACAAGCGCTTTCACTGCAACCTACAAAGCAGCTTTGGCTAGCTTTTTATTAAAGTGTCCTTAAATGTGTTCTAACAGCGCTTGCATAAGCATTTAAGGAAAAGTGATTACATCGAACAGAGAAACTGCTATCATCAGATTGTGGCTTTCATTAGCTTTATCTCGACAAGCGCTTTCTCTGCATACTAAAAAGCAGCATTAACAGAGTCCCTTACTATGGTCTCCTGATATGTGTTCTATCTGCTCCTAGTAATGCATTTAAGGAAAAGCGATTATCTCGAGCAGAGAAGCTGCTATCCTCAGATTGTGGCTTTCATGAGCTTTAACTCTATAAGCGCTTTCACTGCAACCTACAAAGCAGAATTAACAGAGCTCCTTACTATGTTCTCTTGATATGTGTTTTATCTTCGCCTAGTAATGGATTTAAGGAAAAGCGATTATCTCGAGCAGAGAAGCTGCTATCATCAGATTGTGACTTTCATTAACTTTAGCTCTACAGGCGCTTTGACTGCAAAATACAAAGCAGCAATAACAGAGCCCCTTACTATGTTCTATTCATATGTGTTTTTTCTGCGGTTATTAATGCATTTAAGTTAAAGCGATTATCTCGAGCAGAGATGATCCTATGATCAGATTGTGCCTTTCCATAGCCTTGTATCTACAATCGCTCTCACTGCAACCTACATAGCAGCACTAACAGAGCTCCTTACTATATTCTCTTGATATGTGTTCTATCTGGGCTTACTAATGCGTTTAAGTTAAGGCGATTATCTCCAGCAGAGAAGCTGCTATCATCAGATTGTTGCTTTCATTAGCTTTATGTCTACAAGCGATTTTACTGCAACCTACAAAGCAGCTTTTGCCAGCTTTTAATTAGAGTGTCCTGAAATGTGTTCCTTCAACCCTTACTAAAGCATTTAAGGAAAAGTTCTAACATAGAGCAGGGAAGCTGCTATCATCACATTGTGGTTCTCGTTCGTTATTCTATACAAGCGCTTTCACTGCAACCTAGAAAGCAAAGTTAACAGAGCTCCTTTCTATGTTCTCTTGATGTGTGTTCTATCTGCGCCTATTAATGCATTTAAGGAAAATCGATTATCTCGGGCAGAGAAGCTGCTATAATCAGATTGTGGTTTTGATTAGCTTTATCTCTACAAGCTCTTTCACTGCAACCTACAAAGGATCTTTGGCTAGCTTTTTATTGGAGTGTCCTGAAATATGTTCTTACAGAACTTACACGAGCAGTTAAGGAAAAGTGATTATTTCGAGCAGAGAAACTGCTATCATCAGACTGTGGCTTTTATGACCTTTATCTCTACAAGCGCTTTCACTGCAAACTACAAAGCAGCATTAACAGAGCCGTTTACTATGGTCTCTTGATATGTGTTCTACCTGCTCCTAGTAATGCATTTATAGGAAAAGCGATTATCTCCAGCAGAGAAGCTGCTTTCATCAGTTTGTTGCTTTCATGAAATTTATCTGTACAGGTGCTTTTACTGCAACCTAAGAAGCAGAATTAAGAGAGCTCCTTACTATGTTTTCTTGATATGTGTTCTATCTGCGCCTCTTAATGCATTTAAGGAAAATCGATTATCTCGAGCCGAGAAGCTGCTATAATCAAGTTGTGGCTTTCATTAGCTTTAGCTCTACAAGTTCTTTGACTGCATACTACAAAGCAGCATTAACAGAGCCCCATACTATGTTTTCTTTATAAGTATTTTTTCTGCGGCTATTAATGCATTTAAGTTAAAGCGATTATCTCGAGCAGTGAAGCTGCTATCATCAGATTGTGTCTTTCCATAGCCTTATCTCTACAACGACTTTCACTGCAACCTAAGAAGAAGAATTAACAGAGTTCCTTACTATATTCTCTTGATATGTGTTCTATCAGCGGCTATTAATGTATTTACGGAAAAGGGATTTTCTCCAGCAGAGAAGCTGCTATCATCAGATTGTGGTTTTCATTAGCTTTATCTGGGCAAGTGTATTCACTTAAACCTACAAAGCAGCTTTCGCTAGCTTTTTCTTAGAGTGTCCTGAAATGTGTTCTAACAGAGCTTACATAAGCATTTAAAGGAAAGTGATTATTTAGAGCAGAGAAACTGCTATCTTCAGATTGTGGCTTTTATGAGATTTATCTCTACAAGCGCTTTCACTGCAAACTACAAAGCAGCATTAACAGAGCCCCTTATTATTCTCTATTGTTACGTGTTCTATCTGCGCCTAGTAATGCATTTAAGGAAAAGCGATTATCTCGAGTAAATAAGCTGCTATCATCAGATTGTGGCTTTCATCCGCTTTATCTCTACAAGCGCTTTCACTGCATCCGACAAAGCAGCTTCCGCTAGCTTTTTATTAGACTGTCCTGAAATGTGTTCAAACAGCGCTTGCATAAGCATTTAAGGAAAAGTGATTATTTCGAGCAGAGAAGCTGCTGTCACCAGATTGTGGCTATCATTAGCTTTATCTCGACAAGCGCATTCTCTGCATGCTAAAAAGCAGCATTAACAGAGCCCCTTACTGTGTTTTCTTGATATGTGTTTTATCTGCGCCTAGTAATGTATTTAAGTAAAAGCGATCATCTCGAGCAGAGAAACTGCTATCATCAGATTGTGTATTGCCATAGCCTTATCTCAACAAGATATTTCACTGCAAACTACAGAACAGCATTAACAGCCATCCTAACAATATTCCCATGGTATGTGTTCTATCTGCGAATACTAAAGCATTTAAGGAAAAGCGATTATCTCGAGCAGGGAAGATGCTATCATCAGATTGTGGCTTTCATCAGCTTTATCTCTACAAGCGCTTTCACTGCAACCTACAAAGCAGCTTTGGCTAACTTTTTATTCGAGTGTCCTTAAATGTGTTTTTACTGCGCTTGCATAAGCATTGAAGGAAAAGTGATTATTTAGAGCAGAGAAACTGCTGTCATCAGATTGCGGCTCTCATTTGCTTTATCTCGACAAGCGCTTTCTCTGCATACTAAAAAGCAGCATTAACAGAGTCCCTTACTATGGTCTCCTGATATGTGTTCTATCTGCTCCTAGTAATGCATTTAAGGAAAAGCGATTATCTCGAGCAGAGAAGCTGCTATCCTCAGATTGTGGCTTTCATGAGCTTTAACTCTATAAGCGCTTTCACTGCAACCTACAAAGCAGAATTAACAGAGCTCCATACTATGTTCTCTTGATATGTGTTTTATCTTCGCCTAGTAATGGATTTAAGGAAAAGCGATTATCTCGGGCAGAGAAGCTGCTATCCTCAGATTGTGGCTTTCATCAGCTTTATCTCTTCAAGCGCTTTCACTGCAAACTCCAAAGGAGCATTGACAGAGCTCCTTATTATTCTCTCTTGTTGTGTTTTCTATCTGCGCCTAGTAATGCATTTAAGGTAAACCGATTATCTCTAGTAGAGAAGCTGCTATCATCAGATTGTGGCTTTCATCTGCTTTATTTCTACAAGCGCTATCACTGCATCCTACAAAGCAGCTTTGGCTAGCTTTTTATTAGAGTATCCTTAAATGTGTTTTTACTGCGCTAGCATAAACATTGAAGGAAAAGTGATTATTTAGAGCAGAGAAACTGCTGTCATCAGATTGCGGTTTTCATTTGCTTTATCTCGACAAGCGCTTTCTCTGCAAACTATAAAGGAGCATTCACAGAGCCCCTTACTGTGTGTTCTTGATATGTGTTTTATCTGCGCCAAGTAATGCATTTAAGGAAAAGCGATTATCTCGAGCAGAGAAGCTGCTACCATCAGATTGTGTCTTTCATCAGCTTTATC
Organism: Coccyzus lansbergi; assembly: GCA_033558105.1. Lineage (NCBI taxonomy): Eukaryota > Metazoa > Chordata > Aves > Cuculiformes > Coccyzidae > Coccyzus > Coccyzus lansbergi. The sequence continues at coordinate 476,481 of JAUMJK010000839.1, forward strand.
TCTGCAAGCGCTTTCACTGCAACCTAGAAAGCAGCTTTGGCTAACTTTTTATTCGAGTGTCCTTCAATGTGTTCTAACTGCGCTTGCATAAGCATTGAAGGAAAAGTGATTATTTCGAGCAGAAAAACTGCTGTCACTAGATTGTGGTTTTAATCAGTTTTATCTTGCTAGCATAAGCATTTAAGGAAAAGTAATTATCTCGAGCAGAGAAGCTGCTATCATCAGATTGTGGCTTTCATGATCTTTATCTCTACAAACGCTTTCACTGCAAAGTAAGAAGCAGAATTAACAGAGCGCCTTACTATGTTCTCTAGATATGTGTTTTATCTGCGCCTAGTAATGCATTTAAGGAAAAACGATTATCTCGAGCAGAGAAGATGCCATCCTCAGATTGTCGCTTTCATCAGCTTTATCTCTTCAAGCGCTTTCACTGCAAACTACAAAGGAGCATTGACAGAGCCCCTTATTATTCTCTCTTGTTATGTTTCCTATCAGCGCCTAGTAATGCATTTAAGGTAAACCGATTATCTCGACTAGAGAAGCTGCAATCATCAGATTGTGGCTTTCATGAGCTTTATCTCTACAGGCACTTTCACTGCAACCTACAAAGCAGCTTTGGCTAGCTTTTTATTAGAGTTTCCAGGAATGTGTTCCTTCAGCGCTTACTAAAGCATTTAAAGAAAAGCGATTAACTCGAATATAGAAGCTGCTACCATCAGATTGTGGCTTTCATGATCTTTATCACTACAAGCGCTTTCACTGCAACCTACAAAGCAGCTTTGGCTAGCTTTTTATTAGAGTGTCCTGAAAGGTGTTCTTACAGCTCTTCCATAAGCATTTAATGAAAAGTGATTATTTGGAGCAGAGAAACTGCTATCATCAGATTGTGGGTTTCATTAGCTTTATCTCCACAAGGCCTTTCTCTGCAAACTACAAGACAGCATTAACAGAGCCCTTTATTATTATATCCTCTTATGTGTTCTATCAGCGCCTAGTAATGCATTTAAGGTAAACTGATTATCTCGAACAGATAAGCTGCTATCATCCGATTGTGTATTGCCATAGCCTTATCTCTACAAGATAATTCACTGCAAACTACAAAGCAGCATTAACAACCATCCTAACAATGTTCTCTTGTTATGTGTTCTATCTCCTCCTAGTAATGTATTTAAGGAAAAGCGATTATCTCGAGCAGAGAAGCTGCTATCCTCAGATTGTGTCTTTCATGAGCTTTATCTCTACAAGCGCTTTCACTGCAACGTAAGAAGCAGAATTATCAGAGCGCCTTACTGTTCTATTGATATGCGTTTTATCTGCGCCTAGTAATGCATTTAAGGAAAAGCGATTATCTCGAGCAGAGAAGCTGCTATCATCAGATTGTGGCTTTCATCAGCTTTATCTCTACAAGCGCTTTCTCTGCATACTTAAAAGCAGCATTAGCAGAGCCCCTTACTGTGTTTTCTTGATATGTGTTTTATCTGCGCCTAGTAATGCATTTAAGGAAAAGAGATTATCTCGAGTAGAGAAGCTGCTATCATCAGATTGTGGCTTTCATCAGCTTTATCTCTTGAGTCGCTTTCACTGCAACTTTCAAAGTAGCTTTGGCTAGCGTTTTATTACAGTTTCCTGGAGTGTGTTACTTCAGCGCTTACTAAAGCATTTAAGGAAAAGCGATTCTCTCGAGTATAGAAGCTGCTACCATCAGATTGTGACTTTCATTAGCTTTATCTCTACAAGCGCTTTCACTGCAAACTACAAAGCAGCTATGGCTAGCTTTTTATTCGAGTACCCTTAAACGTGTTCTCACTGCGCTTGCATAAGCATTTAAGGAAAAGTGATTATTTCGAGCAGAGAAACTGCTGTCACCAGACTGCGGCTTTCATTTGCTTTATCTCGACAAGCGCTTTCTCGGCATACTAAAAGCAGCATTAACAGAGCCCCTTACTGTGTTTTCTTGATATGTGTTTTATCTGCGCCTAGAAATGCATTTAAGGAAAAGAGATTATCTCGAGCAGAGAAGCTGCTATCATCAGATTGTGGCTTTCATGAGCTTTATCTCTTCAGGCGCTTTCACTGCAACTTTCAAAGCTGCTTTGGCTAGCTTTTTATTATAGTTTCCTGGAGTGTGTTCCTTCAGCGCTAACTAAAGCATTTAAGGAAAAGCGATTATCTCGAGCAGAGAAGCTGCTATCATCAGATTGTGGGTTTCATTAGATTTAGCTCTACAGGCGCTTTGACTGCTAACTACAAAGAAGAATTAAGAGAGCCCCTTATTATTCTCTGTTGTTACGTGTTCCATCTGCGCCAAGTAATGCACTTAATTTAAAGCGATTATCAAGAGCAGAGAAGCTGCTATCATCAGTTTGTGTATTGCCATAGCCTTATCTCTACAAGATATTGCACTGCAAACTACAGAACAGCATTAAGAGCCATCCTAACAATGTTCTCTTGATATGTGTTCTATCTGGGCTTACTAAAGCATTTAAGGAAAAGCGATTATCTCGAGCAGAGAAGCTGCTATCATCAGATTGTGGTTTTAAACAGCTTAATCTCTACAAGCGCTTTCACTGCAACCTACAAAGCAGCTTTGGCTAGCTTTTTATTCGAGTATCTTTAAATGTGTTCTAACTACGTTTGCATAAGCATTGAAGGAAAAGTGATTATTTCGAGCAGAGAAACTGCTGTCACTAGATTGTGGCTTTCATCAGCTTTATCTCTTCAAGCGCTTTCTCTGCATACTAAAAAGCAGCATTAACAGAGCCTTTTACTGTTTTCTCTTGATATGTATTTTATCTGCGCCTAGAAATGTATTTAAGTAAAAGCGATTATCTCGAGCAGAGAAGCTGCTATCATCAGATTGTGGCTTTCATGAGCTTTATCGCTACAAAAGCCTTCACTGCAACGTAAGAAGCAGAATTAACAGAGCGCCTTACTATGTTCTCTTGATATGCGTTTTATCTGCGCCTAGTAATGCATTTAAGGAAAAGCGATTATCTCGAGCAGAGAAGATGCTATCCTCAGATTGTGGCTTTCATCAGCTTTATCTCTTCAAGCGCTTTCACTGCAAACTATTAAGGAGCATTGACAGAGCCCCTTATTATTCTCTCTTGTTATGTTTTCTATCTGCGCCTAGTAATGCATTTAAGTTGAACCGATTATCTCGAGTAGAGAAGCTGCTATCATCAGATTGTGGCTTTCATCAGCTTTATCTCTACAAGCGCTTTCACTGCAACCTATAAAACAGCTTTGGCTAGCTTTTTATTCGAGTATCCTTAAATGTGTTCTAACTGCACTTGCATAAGCATTGAAATAAAAGTGATTATTTAGGGCAGAGAAACTGCTGTCACTAGATTGCGGCTTTCATTTCCTTTATCTCGACAAGCGCTTTCTCTTCATACTAAAACGCAGCATTAACAGAGCCCCTTACTGTGTTTTCTTGATATCTGTTTTATCTTCGCCTAGTAATGCATTTAAGGAAAAGCGATTATCTCGAGCAGAGAAGCTGCTATCATCAGATTGTGGCTTTCATCAGCTTTATCTCTACAAGCGATTTCACTGCAACGTAAGAAGCAGAATTATCAGAGCGCCTTACTATGTTCTCTTGATATGTATTCTATCTGCGCCTAGTAATGCATTTAGGAAAAGCGATTATCTCGAGCAGAGAAGCTGCTATCATCAGATTGTGGCTTTCATCAGCTTTATCTCTACAAGCGCTTTCACTGCAAACTACAAAGGAGCATTGACAGAGCCCCGTATTATTCTCTATTGTTACGTGTTCTATCTCCGCCTAGTAATGCATTTAAGGAAAAGCGATTATCTCGAGTAAAGAAGCTGCTATCATCAGATTGTGGCTTCATGAGTTTTATCTCTACAGGCGCTTTCACTGCAACCTACAAAGCAGCTTTGGCTTTTTTTTTTATGAGAGTTTCCTGGAGTGTGTTCCTTCAGCGCTTTCTAAAGCATTTAAGGAAAGCGATTATCTCGAGTATAGAAGCTGCTACCATCAGATTGTGGCTTTCATCAGCTTTATCTCTACAAGCGCTTTCACTGCAACCTAGAAAGCAGCTTTGGCTAGCTTTTTATTCGAGTATCCTTAAATGTGTTAAAACTGCGCTTGCATAAGCATTTAAGGAAAAGTGATTATTTCGAGCAGAGAAACTGCTGTCACCAGATTGTGGCTTTCATTACATTTATCTCGACAAGCGCATTCTCTGCATGCTAAAAAGCAGCATTAACAGAGCCCCTTACTGTGTTTTCTTGATATGTGTTTTATCTGCTCCTAGTAATGTATTTAAGTAAAAGCGATCATCTCGAGCAGAGAAGCAGCTATCATCAGATTGTGGCTTTCATCAGCTTTATCTCTACAAGCGCTTTCACTGCAACCTACAAAGCAGCTTTTGCAAGCTTTTTATTAGAGTGTCCTGAGATGTGTTCTAACAGAGCTTACATAAGCATTTAATGAATAGTGATTATTTGGAGCAGAGAAACTGCTATCATCAGATTGTGGGTTTCATTAGCTTTATCTCCACAAGCGCTTTCTCTACAAACTACAAAACAGCATTAACAGAGCCCTTTATTATTCTATCCTCTTATGTGTTCTATCTGCGCCTAGTAATGCCTTTAAGGAAAAGCGATTATGTCGAGCAGAGAAGCTGCTATCCTCAGATTGTGTCTTTCATGAGCTTTATCTCTACAAGCGCTTTCACTGCAACTTAGAAGCAGAATTATCAGAGCGCCTTACTATGTTCTATTGATATGTCTTCTATCTGCGCCTAGTAATGCATTTAAGGAAAAGCGATTATCTCGAGCAGAGAAGCTGCTATCATCAGATTGTGGCTTTCATCAGCTTTATCTCTACAAGCGCTTTCACTGCAAAATACAAAGGAGCATTGACAGATCCCCTTATTATTCTCTATTTTTACGTGTTCTATCTCCGCCTTGTAATGCATTTAAGGAAAAGCGATTGTCTCGAGTAAAGAAGCTGCTATCATCAGATTGTGGCTTTCATGAGCTTTATCTCTACAGGCACATTCTCTGCATCCTACAAAGCAGATTTGGTAAGCTTTTTATTAGAATTTCCTGGAGTGTGTTCCTTCAGCGCTTTCTAAAGCATTTAAGGAAAAGCGATTAACTCGAGTATAGAAGCTGCTACCATCAGATTGTGGTTTTCATCAGCTTTATCACTACAAGCGCTTTCACAGCAACATACAAAGCAGCTTTGGCTAGCTTTTTATTCGAGTATCCTTAAATGTTTTCTAACTGCGCTTGCATAAGCTTTGAATTAAAAGTGACTATTTAGAACTGAGAAACTGCAGTCACTAGATTGTCGCTTTCATCAGCTTTATCTCTTCAAGCGCTTTCACTGCAAACTACAAAGGAGCATTGACAGAGCCCCTTATTCTCTCTTGTTATGTTTCCTATCTGCGCCTAGTAATGCATTTAAGGTAAACCGATTATCTCGAGTAGAGAAGCTGCAATCATCAGATTGTGGCTTTCAACAGCTTTATCCCTACAAGCACTATCACTGTAAGCTACAAAGCAGCTTTGGCTAGCTTTTCATTAGAATGTAGTTAAATGTGTTCTAACAGAGATTACATAAGCATTTAAGGAAAATTTATTATTTAGAGAAGAGAAGCTGCAATCATCATGTAGAGCTTCCATGAGCTTTATCTCTACAAGCGCTTTCACTGCAACGTCAGAACCAGAATTAACAGATCGCCTTACTATGTTCTCTACATATGTGTTCTATCTGCGCCTAGTAATGCATTTAAGGAAAAGTGGTTATCTCGAGCAGAGAAGCTGCTGTAATCAAGTTGTGGCTTTCATCACCTTTAGCTCTAGAAGCACTTTCACTGCAAAGTAAGAAGGAGAATTAACAGAGCTCATTACATTGTTCTCCTGATATGTGTTCTATCTGCGCCTAGTAATGCATTTATGTAAAAGCGATTATCTAGAGCAGAGAAGCTGCTATCATCAGATTGTGGCTTTCATGACCTTTAGCTCTACAAGCGCTTTCACTGCAAAGTAAGAAGCAGAATGAACAGAGCTCCTCACTTTGTTCTCCTGATTTGTGTTCTATCTGCGCTAAGTAATGCATATAATCAAAAGCGATTATCTCGAGTAGAGAAGCTGCTATCTTCAGATTGTGGCTTTCATCAGCTTTATCTCTTCAAGCGCTTTCACTGCAAACTACAAAGGAGCATTGACAGAGCCCCTTATTATTCTCTCTTGTTATGTTTTCTATCTGCGCCTAGTAATGCATTTAAGGTAAACCGATTATCTCGAGTAGATAAGCTGCTATCATCAGATTGTGGCTTTCATCAGCTTTATCTATACAAGCGCTTTCACTGCAACTTACAAAGCAGCTTTGGCTAACTTTTTATTCGAGTATCTTTAAATGTGTTCTAACTACGCTTGCATAAGCATTGAAGGAAAAGTGTTTATTTCGAGCAGAGAAACTGCTGTCACTAGATTGTGGCTTTCATTAGCGTTATCTCGACAAGCGCATTCTCTGCATACTAAAAAGCAGCATTAACAGAGCCTTTTACTGTTTTCTCTTGATATGTGTTTTTTCTGCGCCTAGAAATGTATTTAAGTAAAAGCGATTATCTCGAGCAGAGAAGCTGCTATCATCAGATTGTGGCTTTCATGGGCTTTATCTCTACAAAAGCTTTCACTGCAACGTAAGAAGCAGAATTAACAGAGCGCCTTACTATGTTCTCTTGATATGTGTTCTATCTGCGCCTAGTAATGCATTTAAGGAATAGCGATTATCTCGAGCAGAGAAGCTGCTATCCTCAGATTGTGGCTTTCATCAGCTTTATCTCTTCCTGCGCTTTCTCTGCATACTAAAAAGCAGCATTAACAGAGCCTTTTACTGTGTTCTCCTGATATGTGTTTTATCTGCGCCTAGTAATGTATTTATGTAAAAGCGATTATCTAGAGCAGAGAAGCTGCTATCATCAGATTGTGGCTTTAATGACCTTTAGCTCTACAAGCGCTTTCACTGCAAAGTAAGAAGCAGAATTAACAGAGCTCCTTACTTTGTTCTCCTGATATGTGTTCTGTCTGCGCCTAGTAATGCATTTAAGGAAAAGCGATTATCTCGAGTAGAGAAGCTGCTATCTTCAGATTGTGGCTTTCATCAGCTTTATCTCTTCAAGCGCTTTCACTGCAAACTACAAAGGAGCATTGACAGAGCCCCTTATTATTCTCTCTTTTTATGTTTTCTATCTGCGCCTAGTAATGCATTTAAGGTAAACCTATTATCTCGAGTAGAGAAGCTGCTATCATCAGATTGTGGCTTTCATCAGCTTTATCTCTACAAGCGCTTTCACTGCAACCTATAAAGCAGCTTTGGCTAGCTTTTTATTCGAGTATCCTTAAATGTGTTCTAACTGCGCTTGCATAAGCATTGAAGGAAAAGTGGTTATTTAGAGCAGAGAAACTGCTGTCATCAGATTGCGGCTTTCATTGCTTTATCTCGACAAGTGCTTTCTCTGCATACTAAAGCGCAGTATTAACAGAGCCCCTTACTGTGTTTTCTTGATATCTGTTTTATCTGCGCCCAGTAATGCATTTAAGGAAAAGCGATTATCTAGAGCAGAGAAGCTGCTATCATCAGATTGTGGCTTTCATGAGCTTTATCTCTACAAAGGCTTTCACTGCAACGTAAGAAGCAGAATTAACAGAGCGCCTAGTAATGCCTTTAAGGAAAAGCGATTATCTCGTGCAGAGAAGATGCTATCATCAGATTGTGTATTGCCATAGCCTTATCTCTACAAGATATTGCACTGCAAACTACAGAACAGCATTAACAGCCATCCTAACAATGTTCTCTTGATATGTGTTCTATCTGCGCTTACTAAAGCATTTTAGGAAAAGCGATTATCTCGAGCAGAGAAGCTGCTATCATCAGATTGTGGCTTTCATCAGCTTTATCTCTACAATCGCTTTCACTGCAACCTATAAAGCAGCTTTGGCTAGCTTTTTATTCGAGTATCCTTAAATGTGTTCAAACTGCGCTTGCATAAGCATTGAAGGAAAAGTGATTATTTAGAGCAGAGAAGCTGCTATCATCAGATTGTGTCTTTCATGACCTTTAGCTCTACAAGCGCTTTCACTGCAAGGTAAGAAGCAGAATAAACAGAGCTCCTTACTTTGTTCTCCTGATATGTGTTCTGTCTGCGCCTAGTAATGCATTTAAGGAAAAGCGATTATCTCGAGTAGAGAAGCTGCTATCATCAGATTGTGGCTTTCATCAGCTTTATCTCTACAAGCGCTTTCACTGCAACCTATAAAGCAGCTTTGGCTAGCTTTTAATTCGAGTATCCTTAAATGTGTTCTAACTGCGCTTGCATAAGCATTGAAGGAAAAGTGATTATTTAGAGCAGAGAAACTGCTGTCACTAGATTGTGGCTTTCATCAGCTTTATCTCTTCAAGCGCTTTCTCTGCATACTTAAAAGCAGCATTAACAGAGCCCCTTACTGTGTTCTCTTGATATGTGTTTTATCTGCGCCTAGTAATGTATTTATATAAAAGCGATTATCTCGAGTAGAGAAGCTGCTATCATCAGATTGTGGCTTTCATTAGATTTAGTTCTACAGGCGCTTTCACTGCAACGTAAGAAGCAGAATTAACAGAGCTCCTCACTTTGTTCTCCTGATATGTGTTCTATCTGCGCCTAGTAATGCATTTAAGGAAAAGAGATTATCTCTAGTAAAGAAGCTGCTATCATCAGATTGTGGCTTTCATGAGCTTTATCTCTTCAGGCGCTTTCACTGCAACTTTCAAAGCTGCTTTGGCTAGCTTTTTATTATAGTTTCCTGGAGTGTGTTCCTTCAGCGCTTACTAAAGCATTTAAGGAAAAGCGATTATCACGAGCATAGAAGCTGCTACCATCAGATTGTGGCTTTAATCAGCTTTATCTCTACAAGCGCTTTCACTGCAACCTACAAAGCAGCTTTGGCTAGCTTTTTATTCGAGTATCTTTAAATGTGTTCGAACTACGCTTGCATAAGCATTGAAGGAAAAGTGATTATTTCGAGCAGAGAAACTGCTGTCACTAGATTGTGGCTTTCATCAGCTTTATCTCTTCAAGCGCTTTCTCTGCATACTAAAAAAGCAGCATTAACAGAGCCTTTTACTGTTTTCTCTTGATATGTGTTTTATCTGCGCCTAGAAATGTATTTAAGTAAAAGCGATTATCTCGAGCAGAGAAGCTGCTATCATCAGATTGTGGCTTCATGAGCTTTATCTCTACAAAATCTTTCACTGCAATGTAAGAAGCAGAATTAACAGAGCGCCTTACTATGTTCTCTTGATATGTGTTCTATCTGCGCCTAGTAATGCATTTAAGGAAAAGCGATTATCTCGAGTAGAGAAGCTGCTATCCTCAGATTGTGGCTTTCATCAGTTTTATCTCTTCAAGCGCTTTCTCTGCATACTAAAAAGCGGCATTAACAGAGCCTTTTACTGTGTTCTCCTGATATGTGTTTTATCTGCGCCTAGTAATGTATTTATGTAAAAGCGATTATCTAGAGCAGAGAAGCTGCTATCATCAGATTGAGGCTTTCATGACCTTTAGCTCTACAAGCGCTTTCACTGCAAAGTAAGAAGCAGAATTAACAGAGCTCCTTACTTTGTTCTCCTGATTTGTGTTCTATCTGCGCTAAGTAATGCATATAATCAAATGCGATTATCTCGAGTAGTGAGCTGCTATCTTCAGATTGTGGCTTTCATCAGCTTTTTCTCTTCTAGCGCATTCACTGCAAACTACAAAGGAGCATTGACAGAGCCCCTTATTATTCTCTCTTGTTATATTTTCTATCTGCGCTTTGTAATGCATTTAAGGTAAACCGATTATCTCGAGTAGAGAAGCTGCTATCATCAGATTGTGGCTTTCATCAGCTTTATCTCTACAAGCGCTTTCACTGCAACCTACAAAGCAGCTTTGGCTAGCTTTTTATTCGAGTATCCTTAAATGTGTTCTAACTGCGCTTGCATAAGCATTGAAGGAAAAGTGATTATTTCGAGCAGAGAAACTGCTGTCATCAGATTGCGGCTTTCATGTGCTTTATCTCGACAAGCGCTTTCTCTGCAAACTATAAAGGAGCATTGACAGAGCCCCTTACTGTGTTCTCTTGATATGTGTTTTATCTGCGCCTAGTAATGCATTTAAGGAAAAGCGATTATCTCGAGCAGAGAAGCTGCTGTAAGCAGGTAGTGGCTTTCATGACCTTTAGCTCTACAAGCGCTTTCAATGCAAAGTAAGAAGCAGAATTAACAGAGCTCCTTACTTTGTTCTCCTGATATGTGTTCTATCTACGCCTAGTAATGCATTTAAGGAAAAGCGATTATCTCGAGTAGAGAATCTGCTATCATCAGATTGTGGCTTTCATGAGCTTTATCTCTACAGGCACTTTCACTGCAACCTACAAAGCAGCTTTGGTAAGGTTTTTATTAGAGTTTCCTGGAGTGTGTTCCTTCAGCGCTTTCTAAAGCATTTAAGGAAAGCGATTAACTCGAGTATAGAAGCTGCTACCATCAGATTGTGATTTTCATCAGCTTTATCACTACAAGCGCTTTCACAGCAACCTACAAAGCAGCTTTGGCTAGCTTTTTATTCGAGTGTCCTGAAATGTGTTCTAACAGCGCTTACAGAAGCATTTAAGAAAAAGCGATTAACTCGAATAGAGAATCTGCTATCATCAGATTGTGGCTTTCATCAGCTTTATCTCCTCAAGCGCTATCACTGGATATTACAATGGAGAATTGACAGAGCCCCTTACTATTCTCTCTTGTAATGTGTTCTATCTGCGCCTAGTAATGCAATTAAGGTAAACAGATTATCTCGAGTAGAGAAGCTGCTATCCTCAGATTGTGGCTTTCATGAGCTTTATCTCTACCAGCGCTTTCACAGCAACCTACAAAGCAGCTTTGGCTAGCTTTTTATTACAGTGTCCTGAAATGTGTTCTAACAGCGCTTACATAAGCATTTAATTAAATGTGATTATTTGGAGCAGAGAAACTGCTATAATCAGATTGTGGGTTTCATTAGTTTTATCTCCACAAGCGCTTTCTCTGCAAACTACAAAACAGCATTAGCAGAGCCCTTTATTATTCTATCCTCTTATATTATCTATCTGCGCCTAGTAATGCACTTAAGGAAAAGCGATTATCTCGAGCAGATAAGCTGCTATAATCAGATTGTGTATTGCCATAGACTTATCTCTACAAGATATTTCACTGCAAACTACAAAGCAGCATTAACAACCATCCTAACAATGTTCTCTTGTTATGTGTTCTATCTGCGCCTAGTAATGCATTTAAGGAGAAGCGATTATGTCGAGCAGAGAAGCTGCTATCCTCAGATTGTGTCTTTCATGAGCTTTATCTCTACAAGCGCTTTCACTGCAACGTAAGAAGCAGAATTATCAGAGCGCCTTACTATGTTCTATTGATATGTCTTCTATCTGCGCCTAGTAATGCGTTTAAGGAAAAGCGATTATCTCGAGCAGAGAAGATGCTATCATCAGATTGCGGCTTTCATCAGCTTTATCTCTACAAGCGCTTTCACTGCAAAATACAAAGGAGCATTGCAGAGCCTCTTATTATTCTCTATTTTTACGTGTTCTATCTCCGCCTTGTAATGCATTTAAGGAAAGGCGATTGTCTCGAGTAAAGAAGCTGCTATCATCAGATTGTGGCTTTCATAAGCTTTATCTCTACAGGCACATTCACTGCATCCTACAAAGCAGCTTTGGTAAGCTTTTTATTAGAGTTTCCTGGAGTATGTTCCTTCAGCGCTTTCTAAAGCATTTAAGGAAAAGCGATTAACTCGAGTATAGAAGCTGCTACCATCAGATTGTGGTTTTCATCAGCTTTATCACTACAAGGGCTTTCACAGCAACATACAAAGCAGCTTTGGCTAGCTTTTTATTCGAGTATCCTTAAATGTGTTCTAACTGCGCTTGCATAAGCATTGAATTAAAAGTGACTATTTAGAACAGAGAAACTGCTGTCACTAGATTGTCGCTTTCATCAGTTTTATCTCTTCAAGCGCTTTCACTGCAAACTACAAAGGAGCATTGACAGAGCCCCTTATTATTCTCTCTTGTTATGTTTCCTATCTGCGCCTAGTAATGCATTTAAGGTAAACCGATTATCTCGAGTAGAGAAGCTGCAATCATCAGATTGTGGCTTTCAACAGCTTTATCCCTACAAGCACTATCACTGCAAGCTACAAAGCAGCTTTGGCTAGCTTTTCATTAGAATGTAGTTAAATGTGTTCTAACAGAGATTATATAAGCATTTAAGGAAAATTTATTATTTAGAGCAGAGAAGCTGCAATCATCATGTAGAGCTTCCATGAGCTTTATCTCTACAAGCGCTTTCACTGCAACGTCAGAACCAGAATTAACAGATCGCCTTACTATGTTCTCTTGATATGTGTTCTGTCTGCGCCTAGTAATGCATTTAAGGAAAAGCGGTTATCTCGAGCAGAGAAGCTGCTGTAATCAAGTTGTGGCTTTCATCACCTTTAGCTCTAGAAGCACTTTCACTGCAAAGTAAGAAGGAGAATTAACAGAGCTCATTACATTGTTCTCCTGATATGTGTTCTATATGCGCCTAGTAATGCATTTAAGGAAAAGTGATTATCTCGAGTAGAGAAGCTGCTATCTTCAGATTGTGGATTTCATCAGCTTTATCTCTTCAAGCGCTTTCACTGCAAACTACAAAGGAGCATTGACAGAGCCCCTTATTATTCTCTCTTGTTATGTTTTCTATCTGCGCCTAGTAATGCATTTAAGTTAAACCGTTTATCTGGAGAGGAGAAACTGCTGTAATCAGATTGCGGCTTTCATTTGCTTCATCTCTTCAAGCGCTATCACTGCAAACTAAAAAGGATCATTGACTTAGCCCCTTATTATTCTCTCCTATGTGTTCTTTCTGCGCCTAGTAATGCATTTAAGGTAAACCGATTATCTCGAGGAGAGAAGTTGCTATCCTCAGACTGTGTCTTTCATGAGCTTTATCTCTACAAGCGCTTTCAGTGCAACGTAAGGGGCAGAATTAATAGAGCGCCTTACTTTGTTCTTCTGATATGTGTTCTATCTGCGCCTAGTAATGCATTTAAGGAGAAGCGATTATCTCGAGTAGAGAAGCTGCTATCATCAGATTGTGGCTTTTATCAGCTTTATCTCTACAAGCGCTTTCACTGCAACCTAAAAAGCAGCTTTGGCTAGCTTTCATTAGAGTGTCCTTAAATGTGTTCTAACATCGGTTACATAAGCATTTAAGGAAAAGCGATTAACTAGAGTAATGAAGCTGTTATCATCAGATTGTGGCTTTCATCAGCTTTATCTCTTCAAGCGCTTTCACTGCAAACTTCAAAGGCGCATTGACAGAGCCCCTTATTATTATCTCTTGGTATGTTTTCTATCTGCGCCTAGTAATGCATTTAAGGTAAACCGATTATCTCGAGTAGAGAAGTTGCTGTTATCAGGTTGTGGCTTTCATCAGCTTTATTTCTACAAGCGCTATCATTGCATCCTACAAAGCAGCTTTGCCTAGCTTTTTATTCGAGTATCCTTAGATGTGTTCTAACTGAGCTAGCATAAGCATTTAAGGAAAAGAGATTATTTCGAGCAGAGAAACTGCTGTCATCAGATTGCGGTTTTCAATTGCTTTATCTCGACAAGCGCTTTCTCTGCAAACTATAAAGGAGCATTGACAGAGCCCCTTACTGTGTTCTCTTGATATGTGTTTTATCTGCGCCTAGTAATGCATTTAAGTAAAAGCGATTATCTCGAGCAGAGAAGCTGCTATCATCAGATTGTGGCTTTCATGAGCTTTATGTTTACAAGCGCTTTCACTGCAACGTAAAAAGCGGCTTTGGCTAGCTTTTTATTCGAGTATCTTTAAATGTGTTCTAACTGCGCTTGCATAAGCATTGAAGGAAAAGTGAGTATTTCGAGCAGAGAAACTGCTGTCACTAGATTGTGGCTTTCATCAGCTTTATCTCTTCAAGCGCTTTCTCTGCATACTAAAAAGCAGCATTAACAGAGCCTTTTACTGTTTTCTCTTGATATGTGTTTTATCTGCTCCTAGAAATGTATTTAAGTAAAAGCGATTATCTCGAGCAGAGAAGCTGCTATCATCAGATTGTGGCTTTCATGAGCTTTATCTCCACAAAAGCTTTCCCTGCAACGTAAGAAGCAGAATTAACAGAGCGCCTTACTATGTTCTCTTGATATGTGTTCTATCTGCGCCTAGTAATGCATTTAAGGAAAAGCGATTATCTCGAGTAGAGAAGCTGCTATCATCAGATTGTGGCTTTCATCAGCTTTATCTCTACAAAGGCTTTCACTGCAACGTAAGAAGCAGAATTAACAGAGCGCCTAGTAATACATTTAAGGAAAAGCGATTATCTCGTGCAGAGAAGCTGCTATCATCAGATTGTGTATTGCCATAGCCTTATCTCTACAAGATATTGCACTGCAAACTACAGAACAGCATTAACAGCCATCCTAACAATGTTCTCTTGATATGTGTTCTATCTGCGCTTACTAAAGCATTTAAGGAAAAGCGATTATCTCGAGCAGAGAAGCTGCTAACATCAGATTGTGGCTTTCATCAGCTTTATCTCTAGAAGCTCTTTCACTGCAACCTACAAAGCAGTTTTGGCTAGTTTTTTATTCGAGTATCCTTAAATGTGTTCTAACTACGCTTGCATAAGCATTGAAGGAAAAGTGATTATTTAGAGCAGAGAAACTGCTGTCACTAGATTGCGGCTTTCATCAGCTTTATCTCTTCAAGCGCTTTCTCTGCATACTAAAAAGCAGCATTAACAGAACCTTTTACTGTGTTCTCCTGATTTTTGTTTTATCTGCGCCTAGTAATGCATTTATGGAAAAGAGATTATATCTAGTAAAGAAGCTGCTATCATCAGATTGTGGCTTTCATGAGCCTTATCTCTTCAGGCGGTTTCACTGCAACTTTCAAAGCTGCTTTGGCTAGCTTTTTATTATAGTTTCCTGGAGTGTGTTCCTTCAGCGCTTACTAAAGCATTTAAGGAAAAGCGATTATCTCGAGCAGAGAAGCTGCTACCATCAGATTGTGGCTTTCATCAGCTTTATCTCTACAATCGCTTTCACTGCAACCTATAAAGCAGCTTTGGCTTGCTTTTTATTCGAGTATCCTTAAATGTGTTCTAACTGCGCTTGCATAAGCATTGAAGGAAAAGTGATTATTTAGAGCAGAGAAGCTGCTATCATCAGATTGTGTCTTTCATGACCTTTAGCTCTACAAGCGCTTTCACTGCAAGGTAAGAAGCAGAATAAACAGAGTTCCTTACTTTGTTCTCCTGATATGTGTTCAGTCTGCGCCTAGTAATGCATTTAAGGAAAAGCGATTATCTCGAGTAGAGAAGCTGCTATCATCAGATTGCGACTTTCATTTGCTTTATCTCGACAAGCGCTTTCTCTGCATACTAAAAAGCAGCATTAACAGAGCCCCTAACTGTGTTCTCTTGATATGTGTTTTATCTGCGCCCAGTAATGCATTTAAGGAAAAGCGATTATCTAGTGCAGAGAAGCTGCTATCATCAGATTGTGGCTTTCATGAGCTTTATCTCTACAAAGGCTTCACTGCAACGTAAGAAGCAGAACTAACAGAGCGCCTAGTAATGCATTTAAGGAAAAGCGATTATCTCGTGCAGAGAAGCTGCTATCATCAGATTGTGTATTGCCATAGCCTTATCTCTACAAGATATTGCACTGCAAACTACAGAACAGCATTAACAGCCATCCTAACAATGTTCTCTTGATATGTGTTCTAACTGCGCATACTAAAGCATTTAGGGAAAAGCGATTATCTCGAGCAGAGAAGCTGCTATCATCAGATTGTGGCTTTAATCAGCTTAATCTCTACAAGCGCTTTCACTGCAGCCTACAAAGCAGCTTTGGCTAGTTTTTTATTCGAGTATCCTTAAATGTGTTCTAACTGCGCTTGCATAAGCATTGAAGGAAAAGTGATTATTTCGAGCAGAGAAACTGCTGTCACTAGATTGTGGCTTTCATCAGCTTTATCTCTTCAAGCGCTTTCTCTGCATACTAAAAAGCAGCATTAACAGAGCCCCTTACTGTGTTCCCTTGATATGTGTTCTATCTGCGCCTAGTAATGCATTTAAGGAAAAGCGATTATCACGAGCAGAGAAGCTGCTGTAAGCAGGTTGTGGCTTTCATGACCTTTAGCTCTACAAGCGCTTTCACTGCAAAGTAAGAAGCAGAATTAACAGAGCTCCTTACATTGTTCTCCTGATTTGTGTTCTATCTGCGCTAAGTAATGCATATAATCAAAAGCGATTATCTTGAGTAGAGAAGCTGCTATCTTCAGATTGTGGCTTTCATCAGCTTTATTTCTACAAGCGCTATCACTGCTTCCTACAAAGCAGCTTTGCCTAGCTTTTTATTCGAGTATCCTTAAATGTGTTCTAACTGAGCTAGCATAAGCATTTAAGGAAAAGAGATTATTTCGAGCAGAGAAACTGCTGTCATCAGATTGCGGTTTTCATTTGCTTTATCTCGACAAGCGCTTTCTCTGCAAACTATAAAGGAGCATTGACAGAGCACCTTACTGTGTTCTCTTGATATGTGTTTTATGTGCGCCTAGTAATGCATTTAAGGAAAAGCGGTTATCTCGAGCAGAGAAGCTGCTACCATCAGATTGTGGCTTTCATCAGCATTATCTCTACAAGCGCTTTCACTGCAATCTAGAAAGCAGGTTTGGCTAGCTTTTTATTCGAGTATCCTTAAATGTGTTCTAACTGCGCTTGCATAAGCATTGAAGGAAAAGTGATTATTTCGAACAGAGAAACTGCTGTCACTAGATTGTGGCTTTCATCAGCTTTATCTCTTCAAGCGCTTTCTCTGCATACTAAAAAGCAGCATTAACAGAGCCCCTTACTGTGTTCTCTTGATATGTGTTTTATCTGCGCCTAGTAATGCATTTAAGTAAAAGCGATTATCTCGAGCAGAGAGGATGCTATCATCAGATTGTGGCTTTCATGAGCTTTATCTTTACAAGCGCTTTCACTGCAACGTAAAAAGCGGCTTTGGCTAGCTTTTTATTCGAGTATCCTTAAATGTGTTCTAACTGCGCTTGCATAAGCATTGAAGGAAAAGTGATTATTTAGAGCAGAGGAACTGCTGTCACTAGATTGTGGCTTTCATCAGCTTTATCTCTTCAAGCGCTTTCTATGCATACTTAAAAGCAGCATTAACAGAGCCCCTTACTGTGTTCTCCTGATATTTGTTTTATCTGCGCCTAGTAATGTATTTATGTAAAAGCGATTATCTCGAGCAGAGAAGCTGCTATCATCAGATTGTGGCTTTCATTAGATTTAGTTGTACAGGCACTTTCACTGCAACGTAAGAAGCAGAATTAACAGAGCTCCTCACGTTGTTCTCCTGATATGTGTTCTATCTGCGCCTAGTAATGCATTTATGGAAAAGAGATTATATCTAGTAAAGAAGCTGCTATCATCAGATTGAGGGTTTCATGAGCTTTATCTCTTCAGGCGGTTTCACTGCAACTTTCAAAGCTGCTTTGGCTTGCTTTTTATTATAGTTTCCTGGAGTGTGTTCCTTCCGCGCTTACTAAAGCATTTAAGGAAAAGCGATTATCTCGAGCATAGAAGCGGCTACCATCAGATTGTGGCTTTCATCAGCTTTATCTCTACAAGCGCTTTCACTGCAACCTACAAAGCAGCTTTGGCTAGCTTTTTATTCGAGTATCTTTAAATGTGTTCTAACTACGCTTGCATAAGCATTGAAGGAAAAGTGATTATTTAGAGCAGAGAAACTGCTGTCACTAGATTGTGGCTTTCATCAGCTTTATCTCTTCAAGCGCTTTCTCTGCATACTAAAAAGCAGCATTCACAGAGCCTTTTACTGTTTTCTCTTCATATGTGTTTTATCTGCGCCTAGAAATGTATTTAAGTAAAAGCGATTATCTCGAGCAGAGAAACTGCTATCATCAGATTGTGGCTTTCATGAGCTTTATCTCTACAAAAGCTTTCACTGCAACGTAAGAAGCAGAATTAACAGAGCGCCTTACTATGTTCTCTTCATATGTGTTCTATCTGCGCCTAGTAATGCATTTAAGGAAAAGCGATTATCTCGAGCAGAGAAGCTGCTATCCTCAGATTGTGGCTTTCATGAGCTTTATCTCTACAAAGGCTTTCACTGCAACGTAAGAAGCAGAATTAACACAGCGCCTAGTAATGCATTTAAGGAAAAGCGATTATCTCGTGCAGAGAAGCTGCTATCATCAGATAGTGGCTTTCATTAAATTTAGCTCTACAGGCGCTTTCACTGCAACGTAAGAAGAAGAATTAACAGATCTCCTCACTTTGTTCTCCTGATATGTGTTCTATCTGCGCTAAGTAATGCATTTAAGGAAAAGCGATTATCTCGAGCAGAGAAGCTGCTGTAAGCAGGTTGGGGCTTTCATGAGCTTTATGTCTATAAAGGCTTTCACTGCAACGTAAGAAGCAGAATTTACAGATAGCCTAGTAATGCATTTAAGGAAAAGCGATTATCTCGTGCAGAGAAGCTGCTATCACCAGACTGTGTATTGCCATAGCCTTATCTCAACAAGATACTGCACTGCAAACTACAGAATAGCATTAATGCCATCCTAACAATGTTCTCTTGATATGTGTTCTATCTTTCATCAGCTTTATCTCTTCAAGCGCTTTGACTGCGAACTACAAAGGAGCATTGACAGAGCTCCTTATTATTCTCTCTTGTTGTGTTTTCTATCTGCGCCTAGTAATGCATTTAAGGTAAACCGATTATCTCGAGTATAGAAGCTGCTATCATCAGATTGTGGCTTTCATCTGCTTTATTTCTACAAGCGCTATCACTGCATCCTACAAAGCAGCTTTGGCTAGCTTTTTATTAGAGTATCCTTAAATGTGTTTTTACTGCGCTAGCATAAGCATTGAATGAAAAGTGATTATTTCGAGCAGAAAAACTGCTGTCATCAGATTGCGGCTCTCATTTGCTTTATATCGACAAGCGCTTTCTCTGCATACTAAAAAGCAGCATTAACAGAGCCCCTTACTATGTTTTCTTGATATGTGTTTTATCTGCGCCTAGTAATGCATTTAAGGAAAAGCGATTATCTCGAGCAGAGAAACTGCTGTCATCAGATTGAGGCTTTCATTTGCTTTATCTCGACAAGCGCTTTCTCTGCATACAAAAAAGCATCATTAACAGAGCCCCTTACTGTGTTTTCTTGATATGTGTTTTATCTGCGCCTAGTAATGCATTTAAGGAAAAACGATTATCTCGAGCAGAGAAGCTGCTATCATCAGATTGTGTATTGCCATAGCCTTATCTCTACAAGATATTTCACTGCAAACTACAGAACAGCATTAACAGCCATTCTAATAATATTCTCTTGGTATGTGTTCTATCTGCGCCTAGTAATGCATTTAAGGAAAAGCGATTATATCGAGCAGAGAAGCTGCTATCATCAGATTGTGGCTTTCATCTGCTTTATTTCTACAAGCGCTATCACTGCATCCTACAAAGCAGCTTTGGCTAGCTTTTTATTAGAGTATCCTTAAATGTGTTTTTACTGCGCTAGCATAAGCATTGAAGGAAAAGTGATTATTTCGAGCAGAGAAACTGCTGTCATCAGATTGCGGCTCTCATTTGCTTTATCTCGACAAGCGCTTTCTCTGCATACTAAAAAGCAGCATTAACAGAGCCCCTTACTGTGTTCTCTTGATATGTGTTTTATCTGCGCCTAGTAATGCATTTAAGGAAAAGCGATTGTATCGAGCAGAGAAGCTGCTATCATCAGATTGTGTATTGCCATAGCCTTATCTCTACAAGATATTTAACTGCAAACTACAGAACTGCATTAACAGCCATCCTAAAAATATTCCCATGGTATGTGTTCTATCTGCGCATACTAAAGCATTTAAGGAAAAGCGATTATCTCGAGCAGGGAAGCTGCTATCATCAGATTGTGGCTTTCATCAGCTTTATCTCTACTAGCGCTTTCACTGCAACCTACAAAGCAGCTTTGGCTAGCTTTTTATTCGAGTATCCTTCAATGTGTTCTAACTGCGCTTGCATAAGCATTGAAGGAAAAGTGATTATTTCGAGCAGAGAAACTGCTGTCATCAGATTGCGGCTCTCATTTGCTTTATCTCGACAAGCGCTTTCTCTGCATAATAAAAAGCAGCATTAACAGAGCCCCTTACTGTGTTCTTTTGATATGTGTTTTATCTGCGCCTAGTAATGCATTTAAGGAAAAGCGATATTCTCGGGCAGAGAAGCTGCTATCATCAGATTGTGTATTGCCATAGCCTTATCTCTACAAGATATTTCACTGCAAACTACTGAACAGCATTAACATCCATCCTAACAATATTCTCTTTGTATGTGTTCTATCTGCGCATACTATAGCATTTAAGGAAAAGCGATTATCTCGAGCAGAGAAGCTGCTATCCTAAGATTGTGGCTTTCATCAGCTTTATCTCTACAAGCGCTTTCACTGCAACCTACAAAGCAGCTTTGGCTAGCTTTTTATTCGTGCATCCTTCAATGTGTTCTAACTGCGCTTGCATAAGCATTGAAGGAAAAGTGATTATTTCGAGCAGAGAAACTGCTGTCACTAGATTGTGGCTTTCATCAGCTTTATCTCTTCAAGCGCTTTCTCTGCATACTAAAAAGCAGCATTAACAGAGCCCCTTACTGTGTTCTCTTGATATGTGTTTTATCTGCGCCTAGTAATGCATTTAAGGAAAAGCGATTATCTCGAGCAGATAAACTGCTGTCATCAGATTGCGGCTTTCATTTGCTTTATCTCGAGAAGCGCTTTCTCTGCATACTAAAAAGCAGCATTAACAGAGCCCCTTACTATGTTCCCTTGATATGTGTTCTATCTGCGCCTAGTAATGCATTTAAGGAAAAGCGATTATCTCGGGCAGAGAAGCTGCTATCCTCAGATTGTGGCTTTCATCAGCTTTATCTCTTCAAGCGCTTTCACTGCAAACTACAAAGGAGCATTGACAGAGCTCCTTATTATTCTCTCTTGTTGTGTTTTCTATCTGCGCCTAGTAATGCATTTAAGGTAAACCGATTATCTCGAGCAGAGAAGCTGCTATCATCAGATTGTGGCTTTCATCTGCTTTATTTCTACAAGCGCTATCACTGCATCCTACAAAGCAGCTTTGGCTAGCTTTTTATTAGAGTATCCTTAAATGTGTTTTTACTGCGCTAGCATAAGCATTGAAGGAAAAGTGATTATTTAGAGCAGAGAAACTGCTGTCATCAGATTGCGGCTCTCATTTGCTTTATCTCGACAAGTGCTTTCTCTGCATACTAAAAAGCAGCATTAACAGAGCCCCTTACTATGTTTTCTTGATATGTGTTTTATCTGCGACTAGTAATGCATTTAAGGAAAAGCGATTATATCGAGCAGAGAAGCTGCTATCATCAGATTGTGTATTGCCATAGCCTTATCTCTACAAGATATTTAACTGCAAACTACAGAACTGCATTAACAGCCATCCTAACAATATTCCCATGGTATGTGTTCTATCTGCGCATACTAAAGCATTTAAGGAAAAGCGATTATTTCGAGCAGGGAAGCTGCTATCATCAGATTGTGGCTTTCATCAGCTTTATCTCTACTAGCGCTTTCACTGCAACCTACAAAGCAGCTTTGGCTAGCTTTTTATTCGAGTATCCTTCAATGTGTTCTAACTGCGCTTGCATAAGCATTGAAGGAAAAGTGATTATTTCGAGCAGAGAAACTGCTGTCACTAGATTGTGGCTTTCATCAGCTTTATCTCTTCAAGCGCTTTCTCTACATACTAAAAAGCAGCATTAACAGAGCCCCTTACTATGTTCTCTTGATATGTGTTCTATCTGCGCCTAGTAATGCATTTAAGGAAAAGCGATATTCTCGGGCAGAGAAGCTGGTATCCTCAGATTGTGGCTTTCATCAGCTTTATATCTTCAAGCGCTTTCACTGCAAACTACAAAGGAGCATTGACAGAGCTCCTTATTATTCTCTCTTGTTGTGTTTTCTATCTGCGCCTAGTAATGCATTTAAGGTAAACCGATTGTGTCGAGTAGAGAAGCTGCTATCATCAGATTGTGGCTTTCATCTGCTTTATTTCTACAAGCGCTATCACTGCATCCTACAAAGCAGCTTTGGCTAGCTTTTTATTAGAGTATCCTTAAATGTGTTTTTACTGCGCTAGCATAAGCATTGAAGGAAAAGTGATTATTTAGAGCAGAGAAACTGCTGTCATCAGATTGCGGCTCTCATTTGCTTTATCTCGACAAGCGTTTTCTCTGCATACTAAAAAGCAGCATTAACAGAGCCCCTTACTGTGTTTTCTTGATATGTGTTTTATCTGCGCCTAGTAATGCATTTAAGGAAAAGCGATTATCTCGAGCAGAGAAGCTGCTATCATCAGATTGTGTATTGTCATAGCCTTATCTCTACAAGATATTTCACTGCAAGCTACAGAACAGCATTAACAGCCATCCTAACAATATTCTCTTGGTATGTGTTCTATCTGCGCATACTATAGCATTTAAGGAAAAGCGATTATCTCGAGCAGAGAAGCTGCTATCATCAGATTGTGGCTTTCATCAGCTTTATCTCTAGAAACGCTTTCACTGCAAACTACAAAGGAGCATTGACAGAGCTCCTTATTATTCTCTCTTGTTGTGTTTTCTATCTGCGCCTAGTAAAGCCTTTAAGGTAAACCGATTATCTCGAGTAGAGAAGCTGCTATCATCAGATTGTGGCTTTCATCAGCTTTATCTCTACAAGCGCTTTCACTGCAACCTACAAAGCAGCTTGGGCTAGCTTTTTTTTTGAGTATCCTTCAATGTGTTCTAACTGCGCTTGCATAAGCATTGAAGGAAAAGTGATTATTTCGAGCAGAGAAACTGCTGTCACTAGATTGTGGCTTTCATCAGCTTTATCTCTTCAAGCGCTTTCTCTGCATACTAAAAAGCAGCATTAACAGAGCCCCTTACTATGTTCTCTTGATATGTGTTTTATCTGCCCCTAGTAATGCATTTAAGGAAAAGCGATTATCTCGAGCAGAGAAACTGCTGTCATCAGATTGCGGCTCTCATTTGCTTTGTCTCGACAAGCGCTTTCTCTGCATACTAAAAAGCCGCATTAACAGAGCCCCTTACTGTGTTCTCTTGATATGTGTTTTATCTGCGCCTAGTAATGCATTTAAGGAAAAGCGATTATATCGAGCAGAGAAGCTGCTATCATCAGATTGTGTATTGCCATAGCCTTATCTCTACAAGATATTTCACTGCAAACTACACAACAGCATTAACAGCTATCCTAACAATATTCTCTTGGTATGTGTTCTATCTGCGCATACTATAGCATTTAAGGAAAAGCGATTATCGCGAGCAGAGAAGCTGCTATCATCAGATTGTGGCTTTCATCAGCTTTATCTCTTCAAGCGCTTTCTCTGCATACTAAAAAGCAGCATTAACAGAGCCCGTTACTGTGTTCTCTTGATATGTGTTTTATCTGCGCCTAGTAATGAATTTAAGGAAAAGCGATTATCTCGAGCAGAGAAACTGCTGTCATCAGATTGCGGCTTTCATTTGCTTTATCTCGAGAAGCGCTTTCTCTGCATACTAAAAAGCAGCATTAACAGAGCCCCTTACTATGTTTTCTTGATATGTGTTTTATCTGCGACTAGTAATGCATTTAAGGAAAAGCGATTATCTCGAGCAGAGAAGCTGCTATCATCAGATTGTGTATTGTCATAGCCTTATCTCTACAAGATATTTCACTGCAAGCTACAGAACAGCATTAACAGCCATCCTAACAATATTCTCTTGGTATGTGTTCTATCTGCGCATACTATAGCATTTAAGGAAAAGCGATTATCACGAGCAGAGAAGCTGCTATCATCAGATTGTGGCTTTCATCAGCTTTATCTCTAGAAACGCTTTCACTGCAAACTACAAAGGAGCATTGACAGAGCTCTTTATTATTCTCTCTTGTTGTGTTTTCTATCTGCGCCTAGTAATGCCTTTAAGGTAAACCGATTATCACGAGTAGAGAAGCTGCTATCATCAGATTGTGGCTTTCATCTGCTTTATTTCTACAAGCGCTATCACTGCATCCTACAAAGCAGCTTTGGCTAGCTTTTTATTAGAGTATCCTTAAATGTGTTTTTACTGCGCTAGCATAAGCATTGAAGGAAAAGTGATTATTTAGAGCAGAGAAACTGCTGTCATCAGATTGCGGCTCTCATTTGCTTTATCTCGACAAGCGTTTTCTCTGCATACTAAAAAGCAGCATTAACAGAGCCCCTTACTGTGTTTTCTTGATATGTGTTTTATCTGCGCCTAGTAATGCATTTAAGGAAAAGCGATTATCTCGAGCAGAGAAGCTGCTATCATCAGATTGTGTATTGTCATAGCCTTATCTCTACAAGATATTTCACTGCAAGCTACAGAACAGCATTAACAGCCATCCTAACAATATTCTCTTGGTATGTGTTCTATCTGCGCATACTATAGCATTTAAGGAAAAGCGATTATCTCGAGCAGAGAAGCTGCTATCATCAGATTGTGGCTTTCATCAGCTTTATCTCTAGAAACGCTTTCACTGCAAACTACAAAGGAGCATTTACAGAGCTCCTTATTATTCTCTCTTGTTGTGTTTTCTATCTGCGCCTAGTAAAGCCTTTAAGGTAAACCGATTATCTCGAGTAGAGAAGCTGCTATCATCAGATTGTGGCTTTCATCAGCTTTATCTCTACAAGCGCTTTCACTGCAACCTACAAAGCAGCTTGGGCTAGCTTTTTTTTTGAGTATCCTTCAATGTGTTCTAACTGCGCTTGCATAAGCATTGAAGGAAAAGTGATTATTTCGAGCAGAGAAACTGCTGTCACTAGATTGTGGCTTTCATCAGCTTTATCTCTTCAAGCGCTTTCTCTGCATACTAAAAAGCAGCATTAACAGAGCCCCTTACTATGTTCTCTTGATATGTGTTTTATCTGCCCCTAGTAATGCATTTAAGGAAAAGCGATTATCTCGAGCAGAGAAACTGCTGTCATCAGATTGCGGCTCTCATTTGCTTTGTCTCGACAAGCGCTTTCTCTGCATACTAAAAAGCCGCATTAACAGAGCCCCTTACTGTGTTCTCTTGATATGTGTTTTATCTGCGCCTAGTAATGCATTTAAGGAAAAGCGATTATATCGAGCAGAGAAGCTGCTATCATCAGATTGTGTATTGCCATAGCCTTATCTCTACAAGATATTTCACTGCAAACTACACAACAGCATTAACATCTATCCTAACAATATTCTCTTGGTATGTGTTCTATCTGCGCATACTATAGCATTTAAGGAAAAGCGATTATCGCGAGCAGAGAAGCTGCTATCATCAGATTGTGGCTTTCATCAGCTTTATCTCTTCAAGCGCTTTCTCTGCATACTAAAAAGCAGCATTAACAGAGCCCGTTACTGTGTTCTCTTGATATGTGTTTTATCTGCGCCTAGTAATGAATTTAAGGAAAATCGATTATCTCGAGCAGAGAAACTGCTGTCATCAGATTGCGGCTTTCATTTGCTTTATCTCGAGAAGCGCTTTCTCTGCATACTAAAAAGCAGCATTAACAGAGCCCCTTACTATGTTTTCTTGATATGTGTTTTATCTGCGACTAGTAATGCATTTAAGGAAAAGCGATTATCTCGAGCAGAGAAGCTGCTATCATCAGATTGTGTATTGTCATAGCCTTATCTCTACAAGATATTTCACTGCAAGCTACAGAACAGCATTAACAGCCATCCTAACAATATTCTCTTGGTATGTGTTCTATCTGCGCATACTATAGCATTTAAGGAAAAGCGATTATCACGAGCAGAGAAGCTGCTATCATCAGATTGTGGCTTTCATCAGCTTTATCTCTAGAAACGCTTTCACTGCAAACTACAAAGGAGCATTGACAGAGCTCCTTATTATTCTCTCTTGTTGTGTTTTCTATCTGCGCCTAGTAATGCCTTTAAGGTAAACCGATTATCTCGAGTAGAGAAGCTGCTATCATCAGATTGTGGCTTTCATCTGCTTTATTTCTACAAGCGCTATCACTGCATCCTACAAAGCAGCTTTGGCTAGCTTTTTATTAGAGTATCCTTAAATGTGTTTTTACTGCGCTAGCATAAGCATTGAAGGAAAAGTGATTATTTAGAGCAGAGAAACTGCTGTCATCAGATTGCGGCTCTCATTTGCTTTATCTCGACAAGCGCTTTCTCTGCATACTAAAAAGCAGCATTAACAGAGCCCCTTACTGTGTTTTATTGATATGTGTTTTATCTGCGCCTAGTAATGTTTTTAAGGAAAAGCGATTATCTCGAGCAGAGAAGCTGCTATCATCAGATTGTGTATTGCCATAGCCTTATCTCTACAAGATATTTAACTGCAAACTACAGAACTGCATTAACAGCCATCTTAACAATATTCCCATGGTATGTGTTCTATCTGCGCATACTAAAGCATTTAAGGAAAAGCGATTATCTCGAGCAGGGAAGCTGCTATCATCAGATTGTGGCTTTCATCAGCTTTATCTCTACAAGCGCTTTCACTGCAACCTACAAAGCAGCTTGGGCTAGCTTTTTTTTTGAGTATCCTTCAATGTGTTCTAACTGCGCTTGCATAAGCATTGAAGGAAAAGTGATTATTTCGAGCAGAGAAACTGCTGTCACTAGATTGTGGCTTTCATCAGCTTTATCTCTTCAAGCGCTTTCTCTGCATACTAAAAAGCAGCATTAACAGAGCCCCTTACTATGTTCTCCTGATATGTGTTTTATCTGCCCCTAGTAATGCATTTAAGGAAAAGCGATTATCTCGAGCAGAGAAACTGCTGTCATAAGATTGCGGCTCTCATTTGCTTTGTCTCGACAAGCGCTTTCTCTGCATACTAAAAAGCCGCATTAACAGAGCCCCTTACTGTGTTCTCTTGATATGTGTTTTATCTGCGCCTAGTAATGCATTTAAGGAAAAGCGATTATATCGAGCAGAGAAGCTGCTATCATCAGATTGTGTATTGCCATAGCCTTATCTCTACAAGATATTTCACTGCAAACTACACAACAGCATTAACAGCTATCCTAACAATATTCTCTTGGTATGTGTTCTATCTGCGCATACTATAGCATTAAAGGAAAAGCGATTATCGCGAGCAGAGAAGCTGCTATCATCAGATTGTGGCTTTCATCAGCTTTATCTCTACAAGCGCTTTCACTGCAACCTACAAAGCAGCTTTGGGTAGCTTTTTATTCGAGTATCCTTCAATGTGTTCTAACTGCGCTTGCATATGCATTGAAGGAAAAGTGATTATTTAGAGCAGAGAAACTGCTGTCACTAGATTGTGGCTTTCATCAGCTTTATCTCTTCAAGCGCTTTCTCTGCATACTAAAAAGCAGCATTAACAGAGCCCCTTACTGTGTTCTCTTGATATGTGTTTTATCTGCGCCTAGTAATGAATTTAAGGAAAAGCGATTATCTCGAGCAGAGAAACTGCTGTCATCAGATTGCGGCTTTCATTTGCTTTATCTCGACAAGCGCTTTCTCTGCATACTAAAAAGCAGCATTAACAGAGCCCCTTACTATGTTCTCTTGATATGTGTTCTATCTGTGCCTGGTAATGCATTTAAGGAAAAGCAATTATCTCGGGCAGAGAAGCTGCTATCCTTAGATTGTGGCTTTCATCAGCTTTATCTCTTCAAGCGCTTTCACTGCAAACTACAAAGGAGCATTGACAGAGCTCCTTATTATTCTCTCTTGTTGTGTTTTCTATCTGCGCCTAGTAATGCATTTAAGTTAAACCGATTATCTCGAGTAGAGAAGCTGCTATCATCAGATTGTGGCTTTCATCTGCTTTATTTCTACAAGCGCTATCACTGCATCCTACAAAGCAGCTTTGGCTATCTTTTTATTAGAGTATCCTTAAATGTGTTTTTACTGCGCTAGCATAAGCATTAAAGGAAAAGTGATTATTTAGAGCAGAGAAACTGCTGTCATCAGATTGCGGCTCTCATTTGCTTTATCTCGACAAGCGTTTTCTCTGCATACTAAAAAGCAGCATTAACAGAGCCCCTTACTGTGTTTTCTTGATATGTGTTTTATCTGCGCCTAGTAATGCATTTAAGGAAAAGCGATTATCTCGAGCAGAGAAGCTGCTATCATCAGATTGTGTATTGTCATAGCCTTATCTCTACAAGATATTTCACTGCAAGCTACAGAACAGCATTAACAGCCATCCTAACAATATTCTCTTGGTATGTGTTCTATCTGCGCATACTATAGCATTTAAGGAAAAGCGATTATCTCGAGCAGAGAAGCTGCTATCATCAGATTGTGGCTTTCATCAGCTTTATCTCTAGAAGCGCTTTCACTGCAAACTACAAAGGAGCATTGACAGAGCTCCTTATTATTCTCTCTTGTTGTGTTTTCTATCTGCGCCTAGTAATGCCTTTAAGGTAAACCGATTATCTCGAGTAGAGAACCTGCTATCATCAGATTGTGGCTTTCATCTGCTTTATTTCTACAAGCGGTATCACTGCATCCTACAAAGCAGCTTTGGCTAGCTTTTTATTAGAGTATCCTTAAATGTGTTTTTACTGCGCTAGCATAAACATTGAAGGAAAAGTGATTATTTAGAGCAGAGAAACTGCTGTCATCAGATTGCGGCTCTCATTTGCTTTATCTCGACAAGCGCTTTCTCTGCATACTAAAAAGCAGCATTAACAGAGCCCCTTACTGTGTTTTATTGATATGTGTTTTATCTGCGCCTAGTAATGCATTTAATGAAAAGCGATTATCTCGAGCAGAGAAGCTGCTATCGTCAGATTGTGTATTGCCATAGGCTTATCTCTACAAGATATTTAACTGCAAACTACAGAACTGCATTAACAGCCATCTTAACAATATTCCCATGGTATGTGTTCTATCTGCGCATACTAAAGCATTTAAGGAAAAGCGATTATCTCGAGCAGGGAAGCTGCTATCATCAGATTGTGGCTTTCATCAGCTTTATCTCTACAAGCGCTTTCACTGCAACCTACAAAGCAGCTTGGGCTAGCTTTTTTTTTCAGTATCCTTCAATGTGTTCTAACTGCGCTTGCATAAGCATTGAAGGAAAAGTGATTATTTCGAGCAGAGAAACTGCTGTCACTAGATTGTGGCTTTCATCAGCTTTATCTCTTCAAGCGCTTTCTCTGCATACTAAAAAGCCGAATTAACAGAGCCCCTTACTGTGTTCTCTTGATATGTGTTTTATCTGCGCCTAGTAATGCATTTAAGGAAAAGCGATTATATCGAGCAGAGAAGCTGCTATCATCAGATTGTGTATTGCCATAGCCTTATCTCTACAAGATATTTCACTGCAAACTACACAACAGCATTAACAGCTATCCTAACAATATTCTCTTGGTATGTGTTCTATCTGCGCATACTATAGCATTTAAGGAAAAGCGATTATCTCGAGCAGAGAAGCTGCTATCATCAGATTGTGGCTTTCATCAGCTTTATCTCTACAAGCGCTTTCACTGCAACCTACAAAGCAGCTTTGGCTAGCTTTTTATTCGAGTATCCTTCAATGTGTTCTAACTGCGCTTGCAAAAGCATTGAAGGAAAACTGATTATTTCGAGCAGAGAAACTGCTGTCACTAGATTGTGGCTTTCATCAGCTTTATCTCTTCAAGCGCTTTCTCTGCATACTAAAAAGCAGCATTAACAGAGCCCCGTACTATGTTCTCTTGATATGTGTCCTATCTGCGCCTAGTAATGCATTTAATGTAAACCGATTATCTCGAGTAGAGAAGCTGCTATCATCAGATTGTGGCTTTCATCTGCTTTATTTCTACAAGCGCTATCACTGCATCCTACAAAACAGCTTTGGCTAGCTTTTTATTAGAGTATCCTTAAATGTGTTTTTACTGCGCTAGCATAAGCATTGAAGGAAAAGTGATTATTTAGAGCAGAGAAACTGCTGTCATCAGATTTCGGCTCTCATTTGCTTTATCTCGACAAGCGCTTTCTCTGCCTACTAAAAAGCAGCATTAACAGAGCCCCTTACTGTGTTTTCTTGATATGTGTTTTATCTGCGCCTAGTAATGCATTTAAGGAAAAGCGATTATCTCGAGCGAAGAAGCTGCTATCATCAGATTGTGTATTGCCATAGCCTTATCTCTACAAGATATTTAACTGCAAACTACAGAACTGCATTAACAGCCATCCTAACAATATTCCCATGGTATGTGTTCTATCTGCGCATACTAAAGCATTTAAAGAAAAGCGATTATCTCGAGCAGGGAAGCTGCTATCATCAGATTGTGTTTTACCATAGCCTTATCTCTACAAGATATTTCACTGCAAACTACAGAACAGCATTAACATCCATCCTAACAATATTCTCTTGGTATGTGTTCTATCTGCGCATACTATAGCATTTAAGGAAAAGCGATTATCTCGAGCAGAGAAGATGCTATCATCAGATTGTGTCTTTCATCAGCTTTATCTCTACAAGCGCTTTCACTGCAACCTACAAAGCAGCTTTGGCTAGCTTTTTATTCGAGTATCCTTCAATGTGTTCTAACTGCGCTTGCATAAGCATTGAAGGAAAAGTGATTATTTCGAGCAGAGAAACTGCTGTCACTAGATTGTGGCTTTCATCAGCTTTATCTCTTCAAGCGCTTTCTCTGCATACTAAAAAGCAGCATTAACAGAGCCCCTTACTATGTTCTCTTGATATGTGTTCTATCTGCGCCTAGTAATGCATTTAAGGAAAAGCGATTATCTCGGGCAGAGAAGCTGCTATCCTCAGATTGTGGCTTTCATCAGCTTTATCTCTTCAAGCGCTTTCACTGCAAACTACAAAGGAGCATTGACAGAGCTCCTTATTATTCTCTCTTGTTGTGTTTTCTATCTGCGCCTAGTAATGCATTTAAGGTAAACCGATTATCTCGAGTAGAGAAGCTGCTATCATCAGATTGTGGCTTTCATCTGCTTTATTTCTACAAGCGCTATCATTGCATCCTACAATGCAGCTTTGGCTAGCTTTTTATTAGAGTATCCTTAAATGTGTTTTTACTGCGCTAGCATAAACATTGAAGGAAAAGTGATTATTTAGAGCAGAGAAACTGCTGTCATCAGATTGCGGCTCTCATTTGCTTTATCTCGACAAGCGCTTTCTCTGCATACTAAAAAGCAGCATTAACAGAGCCCCTTACTGTGTTTTCTTGATAAGTGTTTTATCTGCGCCTAGTAATGCATTTAAGGAAAAGCGATTATCTCGAGCAGAGAAACTGCTGTCATCAGATTGCGGCTTTCATTTGCTTTATCTCGACAAGCGCTTTCTCTGCATACTAAAAAGCAGCATTAACAGAGCCCCTTACTATGTTCTCTTGATATGTGTTCTATCTGCGCCTAGTAATGCATTTAAGGAAAAGCGATTATCTCGGGCAGAGAAGCTACTATCCTCAGATTGTGGCTTTCATCAGCTTTATATCTTCAAGCGCTTTCACTGCAAACTACAAAGGAGCATTGACAGAGCTCCTTATTATTCTCTCTTGTTGTGTTTTCTATCTGCGCCTAGTAATGCATTTAAGGTAAACCGATTATCTCGAGTAGAGAAGCTGCTATCATCAGATTGTGGCTTTCATCTGCTTTATTTCTACAAGCGCTATCACTGCATCCTACAAAGCAGCTTTGGCTAGCTTTTTATTAGAGTATCCTTAAATGTATTTTTACTGCGCTAGCATAAGCATTGAAGGAAAAGTGATTATTTAGGGCAGAGAAACTGCTGTCATCAGATTGCGGCTCTCAATTGCTTTATCTCAACAAGCGCTTTCTCTGCATACTAAAAAGGAGCATTAACAGAGCCCCTTACTGTGTTTTCTTGATATGTGTTTTATCTGCGCCTAGTAATGCTTTTAAGGAAAAGCGATTATCTCGAGCAGAGAAACTGCTGTCATCAGATTGCGGCTTTCATTTGCTTTATCTCGACAAGCGCTTTCTCTGCATACTAAAAAGCAGCATTAACAGAGCCCCTTACTATGTTCTCTTGATATGTGTTCTATCTCCGCCTAGTAATGCATTTAAGGAAAAGCGATTATCTCGAGCAGAGAAGCTGCTATCATCAGATTGTGGCTTTCATGAGCTTTATCTCTACAGGCGCTTTAACTGCTACCTAGAAATCAGCGCTGACTAGCTTTTTATTAGAGTGTCCTGAAATGTGTTCTAACTGCGCTTACATAAGCATTTAAGGAAAAGTGATTATCTCTAGCAGAGAAGCTGCTATCATCAGACTGTGTCTTTAATGAGCTTTAACTCTATAAGCGCTTTCACTGCTACCTAGAAAGCAGCATTAACAGAGCCCCTTACTATGTTCTTATAATATGTGTTCTTTCTGCGCCTAGTAATGCATTTAAGTTAAAGCGATTATCTCGAACAGAGAAGCTGCTATCATCAGATTGTGGCTTTCATGAGCTTTAACTCTATAAGCGCTTTAACTGCAACCTACAAAGCAGAATTAACAGAGCTCCTTACTGTGTTCTCTTGATATGTGTTTTATCTGCGCCTAGTAATGTTTTTAAGGAAAAGCGATTTTCTCGAACAGAGAAGCTGCTATCATCAGATTGTGGCTTTCATTAGATTTATCTCGACTAGCGCTTTCACTGTAAACTACAAAGGAGCATTAACAGAGCCCCTTATTATTCTCTCTTGTTATGTGTTCTATCTGCGCCCAGTAATGCTTTTAATGTAAACCGATTATCCCGAGCAGAGAAGCTGCTATCATCAGATTGTGGTTTTCCATAGCCTTATCTCTACAAGATATTTCACTGCAAACTACAAAGCAGCATTAACAGACATCCTAACAATGTTCTCTTGATATGTGTTCTATCTGCGCCTAGTAATGTATTTAAGGAAAAGCGATTATCTCGAGCAGAGAAGCTGCTATCATCAGATTGTGGCTTTCATGAGCTTTAACTATATAAGAGCTTTCAGTGCAACCTACAAAGCAGAATTAACAGAGCTCCTTCCTGTGTTCTCTTGATATGTGTTCTATCTGAGCCTAGTAATGAATTTAAGGAAAAGCGATTATCTCGAGCAGAGAAGCTGCTATCCTCAGATTGTGGCTTTCATGAGCTTTATCTCTACAAGCGCTTTAACTGCTACTATAGAAATCAGCGCTGACTAGCTTTTTATTAGAGTTTCCTGAAATGTGATCCTTCAGCGCTTACTAAAGCATTTAAGGAAAAGCGATTAACTAGAGTACAGAAGCTGCTGTCATCAGATTGTGGCTTTCATTGGCTTTAACTCTATAAGAGCTTTTAGTGCAACCTACAAAGCAGAATGAACAGAGCTCCTTACTGTGTTCTCTTGATATGTGTTTTATCTGCGCATAGTAATGCATTTAAGTTAAAGCGATTATCTCGAGCAGAGAAGCTGCTATCATCAGATTGTGGCTTTCATGAGCATTAACTCTGTAAGCGCTTTCACTGCAACCTACAAAGGAGAATGAACAGAGCTCCTTACTATGTTCTCTTGATATGTCTTTTAACTGCGCCTAGAAATGAATTTAAGGAAAAGCGATTATGTCGAGCAGAGAAGCTGCTATCCTCAGATTGTGGCTTTCATGAGCTTTAACTCTGTAAGGGCTTTCACTGCAACCTACCAAGCAGAATGAACAGAGCTCCTTACTATGTTCTCTTGATATGTGTTTTAACTGCGGCTAGTAAAATAATAAAGAAAAAGCGATTATCTCGAGCAGAGAAGCTGCTATCATCAGATTGTGGCTTTCATGAGCTTTAACTCTATAAGAGCTTTCACTGCAACCTACAAAGCAGAATTAACAGAGCTCCTTACTATGGTCTCTTGATATGTGTTCTATCTGCGCCTAGTAATGCATTTAAGTTAAAGCGATTATCTCGAACAGAGAAGCTGCTATCATCACATTGTGGCTTTCATGAGCTTTAACTCTATAAGCGCTTTCACTGCAACCTACAAAGCAGAATTAACAGAGTTCCTTACTGTATTCTCTTGATATGTGTTTTATCTGAGCCTAGTAATGTTTTTAAGGAAAAGCGATTTTCTCGAAAAGAAAAGGTGCTATAATCAGATTGTGGCTTTCATTAGATTTATCTCGACTAGCGCTTTCACTGTAAACTACAAAGGAGCATTAACAGAGTCCCTTATTATTCTCTCTTGTTATGTGTTCTATCTGCGCCCAGTAATGCTTTTAATGAAAACCTATTATCCCGAGCAGAGAAGCTGCTATCATCAGATTGTGGTTTTCCATAGCCTTATCTCTACAAGATATTTCACTGCAAACTACAAAGCAGCATTAACAGACATCCTAACAATGTTCTCTTGATATGTGTTCTATCTGCGCCTAGTAATGTATTTAAGGAAAAGCGATTATCTCGAGCAGAGAAGCTGCTATCATCAGATTGTGGCTTTCATGAGCTTTAACTATATAAGAGCTTTCAGTGCAACCTACAAAGCAGAATTAACAGAGCTACTTCCTGTGTTCTCTTGATATGTGTTCTATCTGCGCCTAGTAATGCATTTAAGTTAAAGCGTTTATCTCGAGCAGAGAAGCTGCTATCATCAGATTGTGGCTTTCATGAGCTTTAACTCTATAAGAGCTTTCACTGCAACCTACAAAGCAGAATTAACAGAGCTCCTTACTGTGTTCTCTTGATATGTGTTTTATCTGCGCCTAGTAATGTTTTTAAGGAAAAGCGATTTTCTCTAACAGAGAAGCTGCTATCATCAGATTGTGGCTTTCATTAGATTTATGTCGACTTGCGCTTTCACTGTAAACTACAAAGGAGCATTAACAGAGCCCCTTATTATTCTCTCTTGTTATGTGTTCTATCTGCGCCCAGTAATGCTTTTATTGTAAACCGATTATCCCGAGCACAGAAGCTGCTATCATCAGATTGTGGTTTTCCATAGCCTTATCTCTACAAGATATTTCACTGCAAACTACAAAGCAGCATTAACAGACATCCTAACAATGTTCTCTTGATATGTGTTCTATCTGCGCCTAGTAATGAATTTAAGGAAAAGCGATTATCTCGAGCAGAGAAGCTGCTATCCTCAGATTGTGGCTTTCATGAGCTTTATCTCTACAAGCGCTTTAACTGCTACTATAGAAATCAGCGCTGACTAGCTTTTTATTAGATTTTCCTGAAATGTGATCCTTCAGCGCTTACTAAAGCATTTAAGGAAAAGCGATTAACTAGAGTACAGAAGCTGCTGTCATCAGATTGTGGCTTTCATTGGCTTTAACTCTATAAGAGCTTTTAGTGCAATATACAAAGCAGAATGAACAGAGCTCCTTACTGTGTTCTCTTGATATGTGTTTTATCTGCGCATAGTAATGCATTTAAGTTAAAGCGATTATCTCGAGCAGAGAAGCTGCTATCATCAGATTGTGGCTTTCATGAGCATTAACTCTGTAAGCGCTTTCACTGCAACCTACAAAGGAGAATGAACAGAGCTCCTTACTATGTTCTCTTGATATGTCTTTTAACTGCGCCTAGAAATGAATTTAAGGAAAAGCGATTATGTCGAGCAGAGAAGCTGCTATCATCAGATTGTGGCTTTCATGAGCTTTAACTCTGTAAGCGCTTTCACTGCAACCTACAAAGCAGAATGAACAGAGCTCCTTACTATGTTCTCTTGATATGTGTTTTAACTGCGGCTAGTAAAATAATAAAGAAAAAGCGATTATCTCGAGCAGAGAAGCTGCTATCATCAGATTGTGGCTTTCATGAGCTTTAACTCTATAATAGCTTTCACTGCAACCTACAAAGCAGAATTAACAGAGCTCCTTACTGTGTTCTCTTGATATGTGTTTTATCTGCGCCTAGTAATGTTTTTAAGGAAAAGCGATTATCTCGAGCAGAGAAGCTGCTATCATCAGATTGTGGCTTTCATGAGCTTTATCTCTACAAGCGCTTTAACTGCTACCTAGAAATCAGCGCTGACTAGCTTTTTATTAGAGTGTCCTGAAATGTGTTCTAACTGCGCTTACATAAGCATTTAAGGAAAAGTGATTATCTCTAGCAGAGAAGCTGCTATCATCAGACTGTGTCTTTAATGAGCTTTAACTCTATGAGCGCTTTCACTGCAACCTACAAAGCAGCATTAACAGAGCCCCTTACTATGGTCTCTTGATATGTGTTCTATCTGCGCCTAGTAATGCATTTAAGATAAAGCGATTATCTCGAGCAGAGAAGCTGCTATCCTCAGATTGTGGCTTTCATGAGCTTTAACTATATAAGAGCTTTCAGTGCAACCTACAAAGCAGAATTAACAGAGCTCCTTACTGTGTTCTCTTGATATGTGTTTTATCTGCGCCTAGTAATGCATTTAAGTTAAAGCGATTATCTCGAGCACAGAAGCTGCTATCATCAGATTGTGGCTTTCATGAGCTTTAACTCTATAAGAGCTTTCACTGCAACCTACAAAGCAGAATTAACAGAGCTCCTTACTGTGTTCTCTTGATATGTGTTTTATCTGCGCCTAGTAATGTTTTTAAGGAAAAGCGATTTTCTCGAACAGAGAAGCTGCTATCATCAGATTGTGGCTTTCATTAGATTTATCTCGACTTGCGCTTTCACTGTAAACTACAAAGGAGCTTTAACAGAGCCCCTTATTATTCTCTCTTGTTATGTGTTCTATCTGCGCCCAGTAATGCTTTTATTGTAAACCGATTATCCCGAGCACAGAAGCTGCTATCATCAGATTGTGGTTTTCCATAGCCTTATCTCTACAAGATATTTCACTGCAAACTACAAAGCAGCATTAACAGACATCCTAACAATGTTCTCTTGATATGTGTTCTATCTGCGCCTAGTAATGAATTTAAGGAAAAGCGATTATCTCGGGCAGAGAAGCTGCTATCCTCAGATTGTGGCTTTCATGAGCTTTATCTCTACAAGCGCTTTAACTGCTACTATAGAAATCAGCGCTGACTAGCTTTTTATTAGATTTTCCTGAAATGTGATCCTTCAGCGCTTACTAAAGCATTTAAGGAAAAGCGATTAACTAGAGTACAGAAGCTGCTGTCATCAGATTGTGGCTTTCATTGGCTTTAACTCTATAAGAGCTTTTAGTGCAACATACAAAGCAGAATGAACAGAGCTCCTTACTGTGTTCTCTTGATATGTGTTTTATCTGCGCATAGTAATGCATTTAAGTTAAAGCGATTATCTCGAGCAGAGAAGCTGCTATCATCAGATTGTGGCTTTCATGAGCTTTAACTCTGTAAGCGCTTTCACTGCAACCTACAAAGCAGAATGAACAGAGCTCCTTACTATTTTCTCTTGATATGTGTTTTAACTGCGGCTAGTAAAATAATAAAGAAAAAGCGATTATCTCGAGCAGAGAAGCTGCTATCATCAGATTGTGGCTTTCATGAGCTTTATCTCTACAAGCGCTTTAACTGCTACCTAGAAATCAGCGATGACTAGCTTTTTATTAGAGTGGCCTGAAATGTGTTCTAACTGCGCTTACATAAGCATTTAAGGAAAAGTGATTATCTCTAGCAGAGAAGCTGCTATCATCAGACTGTGTCTTTAATGAGCTTTAACTCTATAAGCGCTTTCACTGCAACCTAGAAAGCAGCATTAACAGAGCCCCTTACTATGGTCTCTTGATATGTGTTCTATCTGCGCCTAGTAATGCATTTAAGTTAAAGCGATTATCTCGAACAGAGAAGCTGCTATCATCACATTGTGGCTTTCATGAGCTTTAACTCTATAAGCGCTTTCACTGCAACCTACAAAGCAGAATTAACAGAGTTCCTTACTGTGTTCTCTTGATATGTGTTTTATCTGAGCCTAGTAATGTTTTTAAGGAAAAGCGATTTTCTCGAACAGAAAAGGTGCTATAATCAGATTGTGGCTTTCATTTGATTTATCTCGACTAGCGCTTTCACTGTAAACTACAAAGGAGCATTAACAGAGCCCCTTATTATTCTCTCTTGTTATGTGTTCTATCTGCGCCCAGTAATGCTTTTAATGTAAACCTATTATCCCGAGCAGAGAAGCAGCTATCATCAGATTGTGGTTTTCCATAGCCTTATCTCTACAAGATATTTCACTGCAAACTACAAAGCAGCATTAACAGACATCCTAACAATGTTCTCTTGATATGTGTTCTATCTGCGCCTAGTAATGTATTTAAGGAAAAGCGATTATCTCGAGCAGAGAAGCTGCTATCATCAGATTGTGGCTTTCATGAGCTTTAACTATATAAGAGCTTTCAGTGCAACCTACAAAGCAGAATTAACAGAGCTACTTCCTGTGTTCTCTTGATATGTGTTCTATCTGCGCGTAGTAATGCATTTAAGTTAAAGCGTTTATCTCGAGCAGAGAAGCTGCTATCATCAGATTGTGGCTTTCATGAGCTTTAACTCTATAAGAGCTTTCACTGCAACCTACAAAGCAGAATTAACAGAGCTCCTTACTGTGTTCTCTTGATATGTGTTTTATCTGCGCCTAGTAATGTTTTTAAGGAAAAGCGATTTTCTCTAACAGAGAAGCTGCTATCATCAGATTGTGGCTTTCATTAGATTTATGTCGACTTGCGCTTTCACTGTAAACTACAAAGGAGCATTAACAGAGCCACTTATTATTCTCTCTTGTTATGTGTTCTATCTGCGCCCAGTAATGCTTTTATTGTAAACCGATTATCCCGAGCACAGAAGCTGCTATCATCAGATTGTGGTTTTCCATAGCCTTATCTCTACAAGATATTTCACTGCAAACTACAAAGCAGCATTAACAGACATCCTAACAATGTTCTCTTGATATGTGTTCTATCTGCGCCTAGTAATGAATTTAAGGAAAAGCGATTATCTCGAGCAGAGAAGCTGCTATCCTCAGATTGTGGCTTTCATGAGCTTTATCTCTACAAGCGCTTTAACTGCTACTATAGAAATCAGCGCTGACTAGCTTTTTATTAGATTTTCCTGAAATGTGATCCTTCAGCGCTTACTAAAGCATTTAAGGAAAAGCGATTAACTAGAGTACAGAAGCTGCTGTCATCAGATTGTGGCTTTCATTGGCTTTAACTCTATAAGAGCTTTTAGTGCAATATACAAAGCAGAATGAACAGAGCTCCTTACTGTGTTCTCTTGATATGTGTTTTATCTGCGCATAGTAATGCATTTAAGTTAAAGCGATTATCTCGAGCAGAGAAGCTGCTATCATCAGATTGTGGCTTTCATGAGCATTAACTCTGTAAGCGCTTTCACTGCAACCTACAAAGCAGAATGAACAGAGCTCCTTACTATGTTCTCTTGATATGTCTTTTAACTGCGCCTAGAAATGAATTTAAGGAAAAGCGATTATGTCGAGCAGAGAAGCTGCTATCATCAGATTGTGGCTTTCATGAGCTTTAACTCTGTAAGCGCTTTCACTGCAACCTACAAAGCAGAATTAACAGAGCTCCTTACTGTGTTCTCTTGATATGTGTTTTATCTGCGCCTAGTAATGTTTTTAAGGAAAAGCGATTATCTCGAGCAGAGAAGCTGCTATCATCAGATTGTGGCTTTCATGAGCTTTATCTCTACAAGCGCTTTAACTGCTACCTAGAAATCAGCGCTGACTAGCTTTTTATTAGAGTGTCCTGAAATGTGTTCTAACTGCGCTTACATAAGCATTTAAGGAAAAGTGATTATCTCTAGCAGAGAAGCTGCTATCATCAGACTGTGTCTTTAATGAGCTTTAACTCTATGAGCGCTTTCACTGCAACCTACAAAGCAGCATTAACAGAGCCCCTTACTATGGTCTCTTGATATGTCTTCTATCTGCGCCTAGTAATGCATTTAAGATAAAGCGATTATCTCGAGCAGAGAAGCTGCTATCCTCAGATTGTGGCTTTCATGAGCTTTAACTATATAAGAGCTTTCAGTGCAACCTACAAAGCAGAATTAACAGAGCTCCTTACTGTGTTCTCTTGATATGTGTTTTATCTGCGCCTAGTAATGTTTTTAAGGAAAAGCGATTTTCTCGAACAGAGAAGCTGCTATCATCAGATTGTGGCTTTCATTAGATTTATCTCGACTTGCGCTTTCACTGTAAACTACAAAGGAGCTTTAACAGAGCCCCTTATTATTCTCTCTTGTTATGTGTTCTATCTGCGCCCAGTAATGCTTTTATTGTAAACCGATTATCCCGAGCACAGAAGCTGCTATCATCAGATTGTGGTTTTCCATAGCCTTATCTCTACAAGATATTTCACTGCAAACTACAAAGCAGCATTAACAGACATCCTAACAATGTTCTCTTGATATGTGTTCTATCTGCGCCTAGTAATGAATTTAAGGAAAAGCGATTATCTCGAGCAGAGAAGCTGCTATCCTCAGATTGTGGCTTTCATGAGCTTTATCTCTACAAGCGCTTTAACTGCTACTATAGAAATCAGCGCTGACTAGCTTTTTATTAGATTTTCCTGAAATGTGATCCTTCAGCGCTTACTAAAGCATTTAAGGAAAAGCGATTAACTAGAGTACAGAAGCTGCTGTCATCAGATTGTGGCTTTCATTGGCTTTAACTCTATAAGAGCTTTTAGTGCAACATACAAAGCAGAATGAACAGAGCTCCTTACTGTGTTCTCTTGATATGTGTTTTATCTGCGCATAGTAATGCATTTAAGTTAAAGCGATTATCTCGAGCAGAGAAGCTGCTATCATCAGATTGTGGCTTTCATGAGCTTTAACTCTGTAAGCGCTTTCACTGCAACCTACAAAGCAGAATGAACAGAGCTCCTTACTATTTTCTCTTGATATGTGTTTTAACTGCGGCTAGTAAAATAATAAAGAAAAAGCGATTATCTCGAGCAGAGAAGCTGCTATCATCAGATTGTGGCTTTCATGAGCTTTATCTCTACAAGCGCTTTAACTGCTACCTAGAAATCAGCGATGACTAGCTTTTTATTAGAGTGGCCTGAAATGTGTTCTAACTGCGCTTACATAAGCATTTAAGGAAAAGTGATTATCTCTAGCAGAGAAGCTGCTATCATCAGACTGTGTCTTTAATGAGCTTTAACTCTATAAGCGCTTTCACTGCAACCTAGAAAGCAGCATTAACAGAGCCCCTTACTATGGTCTCTTGATATGTGTTCTATCTGCGCCTAGTAATGCATTTAAGTTAAAGCGATTATCTCGAACAGAGAAGCTGCTATCATCACATTGTGGCTTTCATGAGCTTTAACTCTATAAGCGCTTTCACTGCAACCTACAAAGCAGAATTAACAGAGTTCCTTACTGTGTTCTCTTGATATGTGTTTTATCTGAGCCTAGTAATGTTTTTAAGGAAAAGCGATTTTCTCGAACAGAAAAGGTGCTATAATCAGATTGTGGCTTTCATTTGATTTATCTCGACTAGCGCTTTCACTGTAAACTACAAAGGAGCATTAACAGAGCCCCTTATTATTCTCTCTTGTTATGTGTTCTATCTGCGCCCAGTAATGCTTTTAATGTAAACCTATTATCCCGAGCAGAGAAGCAGCTATCATCAGATTGTGGTTTTCCATAGCCTTATCTCTACAAGATATTTCACTGCAAACTACAAAGCAGCATTAACAGACATCCTAACAATGTTCTCTTGATATGTGTTCTATCTGCGCCTAGTAATGTATTTAAGGAAAAGCGATTATCTCGAGCAGAGAAGCTGCTATCATCAGATTGTGGCTTTCATGAGCTTTAACTATATAAGAGCTTTCAGTGCAACCTACAAAGCAGAATTAACAGAGCTACTTCCTGTGTTCTCTTGATATGTGTTCTATCTGCGCGTAGTAATGCATTTAAGTTAAAGCGTTTATCTCGAGCAGAGAAGCTGCTATCATCAGATTGTGGCTTTCATGAGCTTTAACTCTATAAGAGCTTTCACTGCAACCTACAAAGCAGAATTAACAGAGCTCCTTACTGTGTTCTCTTGATATGTGTTTTATCTGCGCCTAGTAATGTTTTTAAGGAAAAGCGATTTTCTCTAACAGAGAAGCTGCTATCATCAGATTGTGGCTTTCATTAGATTTATGTCGACTTGCGCTTTCACTGTAAACTACAAAGGAGCATTAACAGAGCCCCTTATTATTCTCTCTTGTTATGTGTTCTATCTGCGCCCAGTAATGCTTTTATTGTAAACCGATTATCCCGAGCACAGAAGCTGCTATCATCAGATTGTGGTTTTCCATAGCCTTATCTCTACAAGATATTTCACTGCAAACTACAAAGCAGCATTAACAGACATCCTAACAATGTTCTCTTGATATGTGTTCTATCTGCGCCTAGTAATGAATTTAAGGAAAAGCGATTATCTCGAGCAGAGAAGCTGCTATCCTCAGATTGTGGCTTTCATGAGCTTTATCTCTACAAGCGCTTTAACTGCTACTATAGAAATCAGCGCTGACTAGCTTTTTATTAGATTTTCCTGAAATGTGATCCTTCAGCGCTTACTAAAGCATTTAAGGAAAAGCGATTAACTAGAGTACAGAAGCTGCTGTCATCAGATTGTGGCTTTCATTGGCTTTAACTCTATAAGAGCTTTTAGTGCAATATACAAAGCAGAATGAACAGAGCTCCTTACTGTGTTCTCTTGATATGTGTTTTATCTGCGCATAGTAATGCATTTAAGTTAAAGCGATTATCTCGAGCAGATAAGCTGCTATCATCAGATTGTGGCTTTCATGAGCATTAACTCTGTAAGCGCTTTCACTGCAACCTACAAAGCAGAATGAACAGAGCTCCTTACTATGTTCTCTTGATATGTCTTTTAACTGCGCCTAGAAATGAATTTAAGGAAAAGCGATTATGTCGAGCAGAGAAGCTGCTATCATCAGATTGTGGCTTTCATGAGCTTTAACTCTGTAAGCGCTTTCACTGCAACCTGCAAAGCAGAATGAACAGAGCTCCTTACTATGTTCTCTTGATATGTGTTTTAACTGCGGCTAGTAAAATAATAAAGAAAAAGCGATTATCTCGAGCAGAGAAGCTGCTATCATCAGATTGTGGCTTTCATGAGCTTTAACTCTATAATAGCTTTCACTGCAACCTACAAAGCAGAATTAACAGAGCTCCTTACTGTGTTCTCTTGATATGTGTTTTATCTGCGCCTAGTAATGTTTTTAAGGAAAAGCGATTATCTCGAGCAGAGAAGCTGCTATCATCAGATTGTGGCTTTCATGAGCTTTATCTCTACAAGCGCTTTAACTGCTACCTAGAAATCAGCGCTGACTAGCTTTTTATTAGAGTGTCCTGAAATGTGTTCTAACTGCGCTTACATAAGCATTTAAGGAAAAGTGATTATCTCTAGCAGAGAAGCTGCTATCATCAGACTGTGTCTTTAATGAGCTTTAACTCTATGAGCGCTTTCACTGCAACCTACAAAGCAGCATTAACAGAGCCCCTTACTATGGTCTCTTGATATGTGTTCTATCTGCGCCTAGTAATGCATTTAAGATAAAGCGATTATCTCGAGCAGAGAAGCTGCTATCCTCAGATTGTGGCTTTCATGAGCTTTAACTATATAAGAGCTTTCAGTGCAACCTACAAAGCAGAATTAACAGAGCTCCTTACTGTGTTCTCTTGATATGTGTTTTATCTGCGCCTAGTAATGCATTTAAGTTAAAGCGATTATCTCGAACACAGAAGCTGCTATCATCAGATTGTGGCTTTCATGAGCTTTAACTCTATAAGAGCTTTCACTGCAACCTACAAAGCAGAATTAACAGAGCTCCTTACTGTGTTCTCTTGATATGTGTTTTATCTGCGCCTAGTAATGTTTTTAAGGAAAAGCGATTTTCTCGAACAGAGAAGCTGCTATCATCAGATTGTGGCTTTCATTAGATTTATCTCGACTTGCGCTTTCACTGTAAACTACAAAGGAGCATTAACAGAGCCCCTTATTATTCTCTCTTGTTATGTGTTCTATCTGCGCCCAGTAATGCTTTTATTGTAAAC
The DNA here is from genome assembly GCA_033558105.1 of Coccyzus lansbergi. Lineage (NCBI taxonomy): Eukaryota > Metazoa > Chordata > Aves > Cuculiformes > Coccyzidae > Coccyzus > Coccyzus lansbergi. The sequence continues at coordinate 520,556 of JAUMJK010000839.1, forward strand.
CGATTATCCCGAGCACAGAAGCTGCTATCATCAGATTGTGGTTTTCCATAGCCTTATCTCTACAAGATATTTCACTGCAAACTACAAAGCAGCATTAACAGACATCCTAACAATGTTCTCTTGATATGTGTTCTATCTGCGCCTAGTAATGAATTTAAGGAAAAGCGATTATCTCGAGCAGAGAAGCTGCTATCCTCAGATTGTGGCTTTCATGAGCTTTATCTCTACAAGCGCTTTAACTGCTACTATAGAAATCAGCGCTGACTAGCTTTTTATTAGATTTTCCTGAAATGTGATCCTTCAGCGCTTACTAAAGCATTTAAGGAAAAGCGATTAACTAGAGTACAGAAGCTGCTGTCATCAGATTGTGGCTTTCATTGGCTTTAACTCTATAAGAGCTTTTAGTGCAACATACAAAGCAGAATGAACAGAGCTCCTTACTGTGTTCTCTTGATATGTGTTTTATCTGCGCATAGTAATGCATTTAAGTTAAAGCGATTATCTCGAGCAGAGAAGCTGCTATCATCAGATTGTGGCTTTCATGAGCATTAACTCTGTAAGCGCTTTCACTGCAACCTACAAAGGAGAATGAACAGAGCTCCTTACTATGTTCTCTTGATATGTCTTTTAACTGCGCCTAGAAATGAATTTAAGGAAAAGCGATTATGTCGAGCAGAGAAACTGCTATCATCAGATTGTGGCTTTCATGAGCTTTAACTCTGTAAGCGCTTTCACTGCAACCTACAAAGCAGAATGAACAGAGCTCCTTACTATTTTCTCTTGATATGTGTTTTAACTGCGGCTAGTAAAATAATAAAGAAAAAGCGATTATCTCGAGCAGAGAAGCTGCTATCATCAGATTGTGGCTTTCATGAGCTTTAACTCTATAAGAGCTTTCACTGCAACCTACAAAGCAGAATTAACAGAGCTCCTTACTGTGTTCTCTTGATATGTGTTTTATCTGCGCCTAGTAATGTTTTTAAGGAAAAGCGATTATCTCGAGCAGAGAAGCTGCTATCATCAGATTGTGGCTTTCATGAGCTTTATCTCTACAAGCGCTTTAACTGCTACCTAGAAATCAGCGATGACTAGCTTTTTATTAGAGTGGCCTGAAATGTGTTCTAACTGCGCTTACATAAGCATTTAAGGAAAAGTGATTATCTCTAGCAGAGAAGCTGCTATCATCAGACTGTGTCTTTAATGAGCTTTAACTCTATAAGCGCTTTCACTGCAACCTAGAAAGCAGCATTAACAGAGCCCCTTACTATGGTCTCTTGATATGTGTTCTATCTGCGCCTAGTAATGCATTTAAGTTAAAGCGATTATCTCGAGCAGAGAAGCTGCTATCCTCAGATTGTGGCTTTCATGAGCTTTAACTCTATAAGCGCTTTCACTGCAACCTACAAAGCAGAATTAACAGAGTTCCTTACTGTGTTCTCTTGATATGTGTTTTATCTGAGCCTAGTAATGTTTTTAAGGAAAAGCGATTTTCTCGAACAGAAAAGGTGCTATAATCAGATTGTGGCTTTCATTTGATTTATCTCGACTAGCGCTTTCACTGTAAACTACAAAGGAGCATTAACAGAGTCCTTTATTATTCTCTCTTGTTATGTGTTCTATCTGCGCCCAGTAATGCTTTTAATGTAAACCTATTATCCCGAGCAGAGAAGCAGCTATCATCAGATTGTGGTTTTCCATAGCCTTATCTCTACAAGATATTTCACTGCAAACTACAAAGCAGCATTAACAGACATCCTAACAATGTTCTCTTGATATGTGTTCTATCTGCGCCTAGTAATGTATTTAAGGAAAAGCGATTATCTCGAGCAGAGAAGCTGCTATCATCAGATTGTGGCTTTCATGAGCTTTAACTATATAAGAGCTTTCAGTGCAACCTACAAAGCAGAATTAACAGAGCTACTTCCTGTGTTCTCTTGATATGTGTTCTATCTGCGCCTAGTAATGCATTTAAGTTAAAGCGTTTATCTCGAGCAGAGAAGCTGCTATCATCAGATTGTGGCTTTCATGAGCTTTAACTCTATAAGAGCTTTCACTGCAACCTACAAAGCAGAATTAACAGAGCTCCTTACTGTGTTCTCTTGATATGTGTTTTATCTGCGCCTAGTAATGTTTTTAAGGAAAAGCGATTTTCTCTAACAGAGAAGCTGCTATCATCAGATTGTGGCTTTCATTAGATTTATGTCGACTTGCGCTTTCACTGTAAACTACAAAGGAGCATTAACAGAGCCCCTTATTATTCTCTCTTGTTATGTGTTCTATCTGCGCCCAGTAATGCTTTTATTGTAAACCGATTATCCCGAGCACAGAAGCTGCTATCATCAGATTGTGGTTTTCCATAGCCTTATCTCTACAAGATATTTCACTGCAAACTACAAAGCAGCATTAACAGACATCCTAACAATGTTCTCTTGATATGTGTTCTATCTGCGCCTAGTAATGAATTTAAGGAAAAGCGATTATCTCGAGCAGAGAAGCTGCTATCCTCAGATTGTGGCTTTCATGAGCTTTATCTCTACAAGCGCTTTAACTGCTACTATAGAAATCAGCGCTGACTAGCTTTTTATTAGATTTTCCTGAAATGTGATCCTTCAGCGCTTACTAAAGCATTTAAGGAAAAGCGATTAATTAGAGTACAGAAGCTGCTGTCATCAGATTGTGGCTTTCATTGGCTTTAACTCTATAAGAGCTTTTAGTGCAATATACAAAGCAGAATGAACAGAGCTCCTTACTGTGTTCTCTTGATATGTGTTTTATCTGCGCATAGTAATGCATTTAAGTTAAAGCGATTATCTCGAGCAGAGAAGCTGCTATCATCAGATTGTGGCTTTCATGAGCATTAACTCTGTAAGCGCTTTCACTGCAACCTACAAAGGAGAATGAACAGAGCTCCTTACTATGTTCTCTTGATATGTCTTTTAACTGCGCCTAGAAATGAATTTAAGGAAAAGCGATTATGTCGAGCAGAGAAGCTGCTATCATCAGATTGTGGCTTTCATGAGCTTTAACTCTGTAAGCGCTTTCACTGCAACCTACAAAGCAGAATGAACAGATCTCCTTACTATGTTCTCTTGATATGTGTTTTAACTGCGGCTAGTAAAATAATAAAGAAAAAGCGATTATCTCGAGCAGAGAAGCTGCTATCATCAGATTGTGGCTTTCATGAGCTTTAACTCTATAATAGCTTTCACTGCAACCTACAAAGCAGAATTAACAGAGCTCCTTACTGTGTTCTCTTGATATGTGTTTTATCTGCGCCTAGTAATGTTTTTAAGGAAAAGCGATTATCTCGAGCAGAGAAGCTGCTATCATCAGATTGTGGCTTTCATGAGCTTTATCTCTACAAGCGCTTTAACTGCTACCTAGAAATCAGCGCTGACTAGCTTTTTATTAGAGTGTCCTGAAATGTGTTCTAACTGCGCTTACATAAGCATTTAAGGAAAAGTGATTATCTCTAGCAGAGAAGCTGCTATCATCAGACTGTGTCTTTAATGAGCTTTAACTCTATGAGCGCTTTCACTGCAACCTACAAAGCAGCATTAACAGAGCCCCTTACTATGGTCTCTTGATATGTGTTCTATCTGCGCCTAGTAATGCATTTAAGATAAAGCGATTATCTCGAGCAGAGAAGCTGCTATCCTCAGATTGTGGCTTTCATGAGCTTTAACTATATAAGAGCTTTCAGTGCAACCTACAAAGCAGAATTAACAGAGCTCCTTACTGTGTTCTCTTGATATGTGTTTTATCTGCGCCTAGTAATGCATTTAAGTTAAAGCGATTATCTCGAGCACAGAAGCTGCTATCATCAGATTGTGGCTTTCATGAGCTTTAACTCTATAAGAGCTTTCACTGCAACCTACAAAGCAGAATTAACAGAGCTCCTTACTGTGTTCTCTTGATATGTGTTTTATCTGCGCCTAGTAATGTTTTTAAGGAAAAGCGATTTTCTCGAACAGAGAAGGTGCTATCATCAGATTGTGGCTTTCATTAGATTTATCTCGACTAGCGCTTTCACTGTAAACTACAAAGGAGCATTAACAGAGCCCCTTATTATTCTCTCTTGTTATGTGTTCTATCTGCGCCCAGTAATGCTTTTATTGTAAACCGATTATCCCGAGCACAGAAGCTGCTATCATCAGATTGTGGTTTTCCATAGCCTTATCTCTACAAGATATTTCACTGCAAACTACAAAGCAGCATTAACAGACATCCTAACAATGTTCTCTTGATATGTGTTCTATCTGCGCCTAGTAATGAATTTAAGGAAAAGCGATTATCTCGAGCAGAGAAGCTGCTATCCTCAGATTGTGGCTTTCATGAGCTTTATCTCTACAAGCGCTTTAACTGCTACTATAGAAATCAGCGCTGACTAGCTTTTTATTAGATTTTCCTGAAATGTGATCCTTCAGCGCTTACTAAAGCATTTAAGGAAAAGCGATTAACTAGAGTACAGAAGCTGCTGTCATCAGATTGTGGCTTTCATTGGCTTTAACTCTATAAGAGCTTTTAGTGCAACATACAAAGCAGAATGAACAGAGCTCCTTACTGTGTTCTCTTGATATGTGTTTTATCTGCGCATAGTAATGCATTTAAGTTAAAGCGATTATCTCGAGCAGAGAAGCTGCTATCATCAGATTGTGGCTTTCATGAGCATTAACTCTGTAAGCGCTTTCACTGCAACCTACAAAGGAGAATGAACAGAGCTCCTTACTATGTTCTCTTGATATGTCTTTTAACTGCGCCTAGAAATGAATTTAAGGAAAAGCGATTATGTCGAGCAGAGAAACTGCTATCATCAGATTGTGGCTTTCATGAGCTTTAACTCTGTAAGCGCTTTCACTGCAACCTACAAAGCAGAATGAACAGAGCTCCTTACTATTTTCTCTTGATATGTGTTTTAACTGCGGCTAGTAAAATAATAAAGAAAAAGCGATTATCTCGAGCAGAGAAGCTGCTATCATCAGATTGTGGCTTTCATGAGCTTTAACTCTATAAGAGCTTTCACTGCAACCTACAAAGCAGAATTAACAGAGCTCCTTACTGTGTTCTCTTGATATGTGTTTTATCTGCGCCTAGTAATGTTTTTAAGGAAAAGCGATTATCTCGAGCAGAGAAGCTGCTATCATCAGATTGTGGCTTTCATGAGCTTTATCTCTACAAGCGCTTTAACTGCTACCTAGAAATCAGCGATGACTAGCTTTTTATTAGAGTGGCCTGAAATGTGTTCTAACTGCGCTTACATAAGCATTTAAGGAAAAGTGATTATCTCTAGCAGAGAAGCTGCTATCATAAGACTGTGTCTTTAATGAGCTTTAACTCTATAAGCGCTTTCACTGCAACCTAGAAAGCAGCATTAACAGAGCCCCTTACTATGGTCTCTTGATATGTGTTCTATCTGCGCCTAGTAATGCATTTAAGTTAAAGCGATTATCTCGAACAGAGAAGCTGCTATCATCACATTGTGGCTTTCATGAGCTTTAACTCTATAAGCGCTTTCACTGCAACCTACAAAGCAGAATTAACAGAGTTCCTTACTGTGTTCTCTTGATATGTGTTTTATCTGAGCCTAGTAATGTTTTTAAGGAAAAGCGATTTTCTCGAACAGAAAAGGTGCTATAATCAGATTGTGGCTTTCATTTGATTTATCTCGACTAGCGCTTTCACTGTAAACTACAAAGGAGCATTAACAGAGTCCCTTATTATTCTCTCTTGTTATGTGTTCTATCTGCGCCCAGTAATGCTTTTAATGTAAACCTATTATCCCGAGCAGAGAAGCTGCTATCATCAGATTGTGGTTTTCCATAGCCTTATCTCTACAAGATATTTCACTGCAAACTACAAAGCAGCATTAACAGACATCCTAACAATGTTCTCTTGATATGTGTTCTATCTGCGCCTAGTAATGTATTTAAGGAAAAGCGATTATCTCGAGCAGAGAAGCTGCTATCATCAGATTGTGGCTTTCATGAGCTTTAACTAAATAAGAGCTTTCAGTGCAACCTACAAAGCAGAATTAACAGAGCTCCTTCCAGTGTTCTCTTGATATGTGTTCTATCTGCGCCTAGTAATGCATTTAAGTTAAAGCGTTTATCTCGAGCAGAGAAGCTGCTATCATCAGATTGTGGCTTTCATGAGCTTTAACTCTATAAGAGCTTTCACTGCAACCTACAAAGCAGAATTAACAGAGCTCCTTACTGTGTTCTCTTGATATGTGTTTTATCTGCGCCTAGTAATGTTTTTAAGGAAAAGCGATTTTCTCGAACAGAGAAGCTGCTATCATCAGATTGTGGCTTTCATTAGATTTATGTCGACTTGCGCTTTCACTGTAAACTACAAAGGAGCATTAACAGAGCCCCTTATTATTCTCTCTTGTTATGTGTTCTATCTGCGCCCAGTAATGCTTTTATTGTAAACCGATTATCCCGAGCACAGAAGCTGCTATCATCAGATTGTGGTTTTCCATAGCCTTATCTCTACAAGATATTTCACTGCAAACTACAAAGCAGCATTAACAGACATCCTAACAATGTTCTCTTGATATGTGTTCTATCTGCGCCTAGTAATGAATTTAAGGAAAAGCGATTATCTCGAGCAGAGAAGCTGCTATCCTCAGATTGTGGCTTTCATGAGCTTTATCTCTACAAGCGCTTTAACTGCTACTATAGAAATCAGCGCTGACTAGCTTTTTATTAGATTTTCCTGAAATGTGATCCTTCAGCGCTTACTAAAGCATTTAAGGAAAAGCGATTAACTAGAGTACAGAAGCTGCTGTCATCAGATTGTGGCTTTCATTGGCTTTAACTCTATAAGAGCTTTTAGTGCAACATACAAAGCAGAATGAACAGAGCTCCTTACTGTGTTCTCTTGATATGTGTTTTATTTGCGCATAGTAATGCATTTAAGTTAAAGCGATTATCTCGAGCAGAGAAGCTGCTATCATCAGATTGTGGCTTTCATGAGCATTAACTCTGTAAGCGCTTTCACTGCAACCTACAAAGGAGAATGAACAGAGCTCCTTACTATGTTCTCTTGATATGTCTTTTAACTGCGCCTAGAAATGAATTTAAGGAAAAGCGATTATGTCGAGCAGAGAAGCTGCTATCATCAGATTGTGGCTTTCATGAGCTTTAACTCTGTAAGCGCTTTCACTGCAACCTACAAAGCAGAATGAACAGAGCTCCTTACTATGTTCTCTTGATATGTGTTTTAACTGCGGCTAGTAAAATAATAAAGAAAAAGCGATTATCTCGAGCAGAGAAGCTGCTATCATCAGATTGTGGCTTTCATGAGCTTTAACTCTATAATAGCTTTCACTGCAACCTACAAAGCAGAATTAACAGAGCTCCTTACTGTGTTCTCTTGATATGTGTTTTATCTGCGCCTAGTAATGTTTTTAAGGAAAAGCGATTATCTCGAGCAGAGAAGCTGCTATCATCAGATTGTGGCTTTCATGAGCTTTATCTCTACAAGCGCTTTAACTGCTACCTAGAAATCAGCGCTGACTAGCTTTTTATTAGAGTGTCCTGAAATGTGTTCTAACTGCGCTTACATAAGCATTTAAGGAAAAGTGATTATCTCTAGCAGAGAAGCTGCTATCATCAGACTGTGTCTTTAATGAGCTTTAACTCTATGAGCGCTTTCACTGCAACCTACAAAGCAGCATTAACAGAGCCCCTTACTATGGTCTCTTGATATGTGTTCTATCTGCGCCTAGTAATGCATTTAAGATAAAGCGATTATCTCGAGCAGAGAAGCTGCTATCCTCAGATTGTGGTTTCATGAGCTTTAACTATATAAGAGCTTTCAGTGCAACCTACAAAGCAGAATTAACAGAGCTCCTTCCTGTGTTCTCTTGATATGTGTTCTATCTGCGCCTAGTAATGCATTTAAGTTAAAGCGATTATCTCGAGCACAGAAGCTGCTATCATCAGATTGTGGCTTTCATGAGCTTTAACTCTATAAGAGCTTTCACTGCAACCTACAAAGCAGAATTAACAGAGCTCCTTACTGTGTTCTCTTGATATGTGTTTTATCTGCGCCTAGTAATGTTTTTAAGGAAAAGCGATTTTCTCGAACAGAGAAGGTGCTATCATCAGATTGTGGCTTTCATTAGATTTATCTCGACTAGCGCTTTCACTGTAAACTACAAAGGAGCATTAACAGAGCCCCTTATTATTCTCTCTTGTTATGTGTTCTATCTGCGCCCAGTAATGCTTTTAATGTAAACCGATTATCCCGAGCAGAGAAGCTGCTATCATCAGATTGTGGTTTTCCATAGCCTTATCTCTACAAGATATTTCACTGCAAACTACAAAGCAGCATTAACAGACATCCTAACAATGTTCTCTTGATATGTGTTCTATCTGCGCCTAGTAATGAATTTAAGGAAAAGCGATTATCTCGAGCAGAGAAGCTGCTATCCTCAGATTGTGGCTTTCATGAGCTTTATCTCTACAAGCGCTTTAACTGCTACTATAGAAATCAGCGCTGACTAGCTTTTTATTAGATTTTCCTGAAATGTGATCCTTCAGCGCTTACTAAAGCATTTAAGGAAAAGCGATTAACTAGAGTACAGAAGCTGCTGTCATCAGATTGTGGCTTTCATTGGCTTTAACTCTATAAGAGCTTTTAGTGCAACATACAAAGCAGAATGAACAGAGCTCCTTACTGTGTTCTCTTGATATGTGTTTTATCTGCGCATAGTAATGCATTTAAGTTAAAGCGATTATCTCGAGCAGAGAAGCTGCTATCATCAGATTGTGGCTTTCATGAGCATTAACTCTGTAAGCGCTTTCACTGCAACCTACAAAGCAGAATGAACAGAGCTCCTTACTATGTTCTCTTGATATGTGTTTTAACTGCCACTAGTAAAATAATAAAGAAAAAGCGATTATCTCGAGCAGAGAAGCTGCTATCATCAGATTGTGGCTTTCATGAGCTTTAACTCTATAAGAGCTTTCACTGCAACCTACAAAGCAGAATTAACAGAGCTCCTTACTGTGTTCTCTTGATATGTGTTTTATCTGCGCCTAGTAATGTTTTTAAGGAAAAGCGATTATCTCGAGCAGAGAAGCTGCTATCATCAGATTGTGGCTTTCATGAGCTTTATCTCTACAAGCGCTTTAACTGCTACCTAGAAATCAGCGATGACTAGCTTTTTATTAGAGTGGCCTGAAATGTGTTCTAACTGCGCTTACATAAGCATTTAAGGAAAAGTGATTATCTCTAGCAGAGAAGCTGCTATCATCAGACTGTGTCTTTAATGAGCTTTAACTCTATAAGCGCTTTCACTGCAACCTAGAAAGCAGCATTAACAGAGCCCCTTACTATGGTCTCTTGATATGTGTTCTATCTGCGCCTAGTAATGCATTTAAGTTAAAGCGATTATCTCGAACAGAGAAGCTGCTATCATCACATTGTGGCTTTCATGAGCTTTAACTCTATAAGCGCTTTCACTGCAACCTACAAAGCAGAATTAACAGAGTTCCTTACTGTGTTCTCTTGATATGTGTTTTATCTGAGCCTAGTAATGTTTTTAAGGAAAAGCGATTTTCTCGAACAGAAAAGGTGCTATAATCAGATTGTGGCTTTCATTTGATTTATCTCGACTAGCGCTTTCACTGTAAACTACAAAGGAGCATTAACAGAGTCCCTTATTATTCTCTCTTGTTATGTGTTCTATCTGCGCCCAGTAATGCTTTTAATGTAAACCTATTATCCCGAGCAGAGAAGCTGCTATCATCAGATTGTGGTTTTCCATAGCCTTATCTCTACAAGATATTTCACTGCAAACTACAAAGCAGCATTAACAGACATCCTAACAATGTTCTCTTGATATGTGTTCTATCTGCGCCTAGTAATGTATTTAAGGAAAAGCGATTATCTCGAGCAGAGAAGCTGCTATCATCAGATTGTGGCTTTCATGAGCTTTAACTAAATAAGAGCTTTCAGTGCAACCTACAAAGCAGAATTAACAGAGCTCCTTCCAGTGTTCTCTTGATATGTGTTCTATCTGCGCCTAGTAATGCATTTAAGTTAAAGCGTTTATCTCGAGCAGAGAAGCTGCTATCATCAGATTGTGGCTTTCATGAGCTTTAACTCTATAAGAGCTTTCACTGCAACCTACAAAGCAGCATTAACAGAGCCCCTTACTATGGTCTCTTGATATGTGTTCTATCTGCGCCTAGTAATGCATTTAAGATAAAGCGATTATCTCGAGCAGAGAAGCTGCTATCCTCAGATTGTGGCTTTCATGAGCTTTAACTATATAAGAGCTTTCAGTGCAACCTACAAAGCAGAATTAACAGAGCTCCTTACTGTGTTCTCTTGATATGTGTTTTATCTGCGCCTAGTAATGCATTTAAGTTAAAGCGATTATCTCGAGCACAGAAGCTGCTATCATCAGATTGTGGCTTTCATGAGCTTTAACTCTATAAGAGCTTTCACTGCAACCTACAAAGCAGAATTAACAGAGCTCCTTACTGTGTTCTCTTGATATGTGTTTTATCTGCGCCTAGTAATGTTTTTAAGGAAAAGCGATTTTCTCGAACAGAGAAGGTGCTATCATCAGATTGTGGCTTTCATTAGATTTATCTCGACTAGCGCTTTCACTGTAAACTACAAAGGAGCATTAACAGAGCCCCTTATTATTCTCTCTTGTTATGTGTTCTATCTGCGCCCAGTAATGCTTTTATTGTAAACCGATTATCCCGAGCACAGAAGCTGCTATCATCAGATTGTGGTTTTCCATAGCCTTATCTCTACAAGATATTTCACTGCAAACTACAAAGCAGCATTAACAGACATCCTAACAATGTTCTCTTGATATGTGTTCTATCTGCGCCTAGTAATGAATTTAAGGAAAAGCGATTATCTCGAGCAGAGAAGCTGCTATCCTCAGATTGTGGCTTTCATGAGCTTTATCTCTACAAGCGCTTTAACTGCTACTATAGAAATCAGCGCTGACTAGCTTTTTATTAGATTTTCCTGAAATGTGATCCTTCAGCGCTTACTAAAGCATTTAAGGAAAAGCGATTAACTAGAGTACAGAAGCTGCTGTCATCAGATTGTGGCTTTCATTGGCTTTAACTCTATAAGAGCTTTTAGTGCAACATACAAAGCAGAATGAACAGAGCTCCTTACTGTGTTCTCTTGATATGTGTTTTATTTGCGCATAGTAATGCATTTAAGTTAAAGCGATTATCTCGAGCAGAGAAGCTGCTATCATCAGATTGTGGCTTTCATGAGCATTAACTCTGTAAGCGCTTTCACTGCAACCTACAAAGGAGAATGAACAGAGCTCCTTACTATGTTCTCTTGATATGTCTTTTAACTGCGCCTAGAAATGAATTTAAGGAAAAGCGATTATGTCGAGCAGAGAAGCTGCTATCATCAGATTGTGGCTTTCATGAGCTTTAACTCTGTAAGCGCTTTCACTGCAACCTACAAAGCAGAATGAACAGAGCTCCTTACTATGTTCTCTTGATATGTGTTTTAACTGCGGCTAGTAAAATAATAAAGAAAAAGCGATTATCTCGAGCAGAGAAGCTGCTATCATCAGATTGTGGCTTTCATGAGCTTTAACTCTATAATAGCTTTCACTGCAACCTACAAAGCAGAATTAACAGAGCTCCTTACTGTGTTCTCTTGATATGTGTTTTATCTGCGCCTAGTAATGTTTTTAAGGAAAAGCGATTATCTCGAGCAGAGAAGCTGCTATCATCAGATTGTGGCTTTCATGAGCTTTATCTCTACAAGCGCTTTAACTGCTACCTAGAAATCAGCGCTGACTAGCTTTTTATTAGAGTGTCCTGAAATGTGTTCTAACTGCGCTTACATAAGCATTTAAGGAAAAGTGATTATCTCTAGCAGAGAAGCTGCTATCATCAGACTGTGTCTTTAATGAGCTTTAACTCTATGAGCGCTTTCACTGCAACCTACAAAGCAGCATTAACAGAGCCCCTTACTATGGTCTCTTGATATGTGTTCTATCTGCGCCTAGTAATGCATTTAAGATAAAGCGATTATCTCGAGCAGAGAAGCTGCTATCCTCAGATTGTGGCTTTCATGAGCTTTAACTATATAAGAGCTTTCAGTGCAACCTACAAAGCAGAATTAACAGAGCTCCTTCCTGTGTTCTCTTGATATGTGTTCTATCTGCGCCTAGTAATGCATTTAAGTTAAAGCGATTATCTCGAGCACAGAAGCTGCTATCATCAGATTGTGGCTTTCATGAGCTTTAACTCTATAAGAGCTTTCACTGCAACCTACAAAGCAGAATTAACAGAGCTCCTTACTGTGTTCTCTTGATATGTGTTTTATCTGCGCCTAGTAATGTTTTTAAGGAAAAGCGATTTTCTCGAACAGAGAAGGTGCTATCATCAGATTGTGGCTTTCATTAGATTTATCTCGACTAGCGCTTTCACTGTAAACTACAAAGGAGCATTAACAGAGCCCCTTATTATTCTCTCTTGTTATGTGTTCTATCTGCGCCCAGTAATGCTTTTAATGTAAACCGATTATCCCGAGCAGAGAAGCTGCTATCATCAGATTGTGGTTTTCCATAGCCTTATCTCTACAAGATATTTCACTGCAAACTACAAAGCAGCATTAACAGACATCCTAACAATGTTCTCTTGAAATGTGTTCTATCTGCGCCTAGTAATGTATTTAAGGAAAAGCGATTATCTCGAGCAGAGAAGCTGCTATCATCAGATTGTGGCTTTCATGAGCTTTAACTATATAAGAGCTTTCAGTGCAACCTACAAAGCAGAATTAACAGAGCTCCTTCCTGTGTTCTCTTGATATGTGTTCTATCTGCGCCTAGTAATGAATTTAAAGAAAAGCGATTATCTCGAGCAGAGAATCTGCTATCCTCAGATTGTGGCTTCCATGAGCTTTATCTCTACAAGCGCTTTAACTGCTTCTATAGAAATCAGCGCTGACTAGCTTTTTATTAGAGTTTCCTGAAATGTGATCCTTCAGCGCTTACTAAAGCATTTAAGGAAAAGCGATTAACTAGAGTACAGAAGCTGCTGTCATCAGATTGTGGCTTTCATTGGCTTTAACTCTATAAGAGCTTTTAGTGCAACCTACAAAGCAGAATGAACAGAGCTCCTTACTGTGTTCTCTTGATATGTGTTTTATCTGCGCATAGTAATGCATTTAAGTTAAAGCGATTATCTCGAGCAGAGAAGCTGCTATCATCAGATTGTGGCTTTCATGAGCATTAACTCTGTAAGCGCTTTCACTGCAACCTACAAAGGAGAATGAACAGAGCTCCTTACTATGTTCTCTTGATATGTCTTTTAACTGCGCCTAGAAATGAATTTAAGGAAAAGCGATTATGTCGAGCAGAGAAGCTGCTATCATCAGATTGTGGCTTTCATGAGCTTTAACTCTGTAAGCGCTTTCACTGCAACCTACAAAGCAGAATGAACAGATCTCCTTACTATGTTCTCTTGATATGTGTTTTAACTGCGGCTAGTAAAATAATAAAGAAAAAGCGATTATCTCGAGCAGAGAAGCTGCTATCATCAGATTGTGGCTTTCATGAGCTTTAACTCTATAATAGCTTTCACTGCAACCTACAAAGCAGAATTAACAGAGCTCCTTACTGTGTTCTCTTGATATGTGTTTTATCTGCGCCTAGTAATGTTTTTAAGGAAAAGCGATTATCTCGAGCAGAGAAGCTGCTATCATCAGATTGTGGCTTTCATGAGCTTTATCTCTACAAGCGCTTTAACTGCTACCTAGAAATCAGCGCTGACTAGCTTTTTATTAGAGTGTCCTGAAATGTGTTCTAACTGCGCTTACATAAGCATTTAAGGAAAAGTGATTATCTCTAGCAGAGAAGCTGCTATCATCAGACTGTGTCTTTAATGAGCTTTAACTCTATAAGCGCTTTCACTGCAACCTAGAAAGCAGCATTAACAGAGCCCCTTACTATGTTCTCATAATATGTGTTCTTTCTGCGCCTAGTAATGCATTTAAGTTAAAGCGATTATCTCGAACAGAGAAGCTGCTATCATCAGATTGTGGCTTTCATGAGCTTTAACTCTATAAGCGCTTTAACTGCAACCTACAAAGCAGAATTAACAGAGCTCCTTACTGTGTTCTCTTGATATGTGTTTTATCTGCGCCTAGTAATGTTTTTAAGGAAAAGCGATTTTCTCGAACAGAGAAGCTGCTATCATCAGATTGTGGCTTTCATTAGATTTATCTCGACTAGCGCTTTCACTGCAAACTACAAAGGAGCATTAACAGAGCCCCTTATTATTCTCTCTTGTTATGTGTTCTATCTGCGCCCAGTAATGCTTTTAATGTAAACCGATTATCCCGAGCACAGAAGCTGCTATCATCAGATTGTGGTTTTCCATAGCCTTATCTCTACAAGATATTTCACTGCAAACTACAAAGCAGCATTAACAGACATCCTAACAATGTTCTCTTGATATGTGTTCTATCTGCGCCTAGTAATGAATTTAAGGAAAAGCGATTATCTCGAGCAGAGAAGCTGCTATCCTCAGATTGTGGCTTTCATGAGCTTTATCTCTACAAGCGCTTTAACTGCTACTATAGAAATCAGCGCTGACTAGCTTTTTATTAGATTTTCCTGAAATGTGATCCTTCAGCGCTTACTAAAGCATTTAAGGAAAAGCGATTAACTAGAGTACAGAAGCTGCTGTCATCAGATTGTGGCTTTCATTGGCTTTAACTCTATAAGAGCTTTTAGTGCAACCTACAAAGCAGAATGAACAGAGCTCCTTACTGTGTTCTCTTGATATGTGTTTTATCTGCGCATAGTAATGCATTTAAGTTAAAGCGATTATCTCGAGCAGAGAAGCTGCTATCATCAGATTGTGGCTTTCATGAGCATTAACTCTGTAAGCGCTTTAACTGCAACCTACAAAGGAGAATGAACAGAGCTCCTTACTATTTTCTCTTGATATGTCTTTTAACTGCGGCTAGAAATGAATTTAAGGAAAAGCGATTATGTCGAGCAGAGAAGCTGCTATCATCAGATTGTGGCTTTCATGAGCTTTAACTCTGTAAGCGCTTTCACTGCAACCTACAAAGCAGAATGAACAGAGCTCCTTACAATGTTCTCTTGATATGTGTTTTAACTGCGGCTAGTAAAATAATAAAGAAAAAGCGATTATCTCGAGCAGAGAAGCTGCTATCATCAGATTGTGGCTTTCATGAGCTTTAACTCTATAATAGCTTTCACTGCAACCTACAAAGCAGAATTAACAGAGCTCCTTACTGTGTTCTCTTGATATGTGTTTTATCTGCGCCTAGTAATGTTTTTAAGGAAAAGCGATTATCTCGAGCAGAGAAGCTGCTATCATCAGATTGTGGCTTTCATGAGCTTTATCTCTACAAGCGCTTTAACTGCTACCTAGAAATCAGCGCTGACTAGCTTTTTATTAGAGTGTCCTGAAATGTGTTCTAACTGCGCTTTTAAGCATTTAAGGAAAAGTGATTATCTCTAGCAGAGAAGCTGCTATCATCAGACTGTGTCTTTAATGAGCTTTAACTCTATGAGCGCTTTCACTGCAACCTACAAAGCAGCATTAACAGAGCCCCTTACTATGGTCTCTTGATATGTGTTCTATCTGCGCCTAGTAATGCATTTAAGATAAAGCGATTATCTCGAGCAGAGAAGCTGCTATCCTCAGATTGTGGCTTTCATGAGCTTTAACTATATAAGAGCTTTCAGTGCAACCTACAAAGCAGAATTAACAGAGCTCCTTCCTGTGTTCTCTTGATATGTGTTCTATCTGCGCCTAGTAATGAATTTAAAGAAAAGCGATTATCTCGAGCAGAGAAGCTGCTATCCTCAGATTGTGGCTTCCATGAGCTTTATCTCTACAAGCGCTTTAACTGCTTCTATAGAAATCAGAGCTGACTAGCTTTTTTTTAGAGTTTCCTGAAATGTGATCCTTCAGCGCTTACTAAAGCATTTAAGGAAAAGCGATTAACTAGAGTACAGAAGCTGCTGTCATCAGATTGTGGCTTTCATTGGCTTTAACTCTATAAGAGCTTTTAGTGCAACCTACAAAGCAGAATGAACAGAGCTCCTTACTGTGTTCTCTTGATATGTGTTTTATCTGCGCATAGTAATGCATTTAAGTTAAAGCGATTATCTCGAGCAGAGAAGCTGCTATCATCAGATTGTGGCTTTCATGAGCATTAACTCTGTAAGCGCTTTCACTGCAACCTACAAAGGAGAATGAACAGAGCTCCTTACTATGTTCTCTTGATATGTCTTTTAACTGCGCCTAGAAATGAATTTAAGGAAAAGCGATTATGTCGAGCAGAGAAGCTGCTATCATCAGATTGTGGCTTTCATGAGCTTTAACTCTGTAAGCGCTATCACTGCAACCTACAAAGCAGAATGAACAGAGCTCCTTACTATGTTCTCTTGATATGTGTTTTAACTGCGGCTAGTAAAATAATAAAGAAAAAGCGATTATCTCGAGCAGAGAAGCTGCTATCATCAGATTGTGGCTTTCATGAGCTTTAACTCTATAATAGCTTTCACTGCAACCTACAAAGCAGAATTAACAGAGCTCCTTACTGTGTTCTCTTGATATGTGTTTTATCTGCGCCTAGTAATGTTTTTAAGGAAAAGCGATTATCTCGAGCAGAGAAGCTGCTATCATCAGATTGTGGCTTTCATGAGCTTTATCTCTACAAGCGCTTTAACTGCTACCTAGAAATCAGCGCTGACTAGCTTTTTATTAGAGTGTCCTGAAATGTGTTCTAACTGCGCTTACATAAGCATTTAAGGAAAAGTGATTATCTCTAGCAGAGAAGCTGCTATCATCAGACTGTGTCTTTAATGAGCTTTAACTCTATAAGCGCTTTCACTGCAACCTAGAAAGCAGCATTAACAGAGCCCCTTACTATGTTCTCATAATATGTGTTCTTTCTGCGCCTAGTAATGCATTTAAGTTAAAGCGATTATCTCGAACAGAGAAGCTGCTATCATCAGATTGTGGCTTTCATGAGCTTTAACTCTATAAGCGCTTTAACTGCAACCTACAAAGCAGAATTAACAGAGCTCCTTACTGTGTTCTCTTGATATGTGTTTTATCTGCGCCTAGTAATGTTTTTAAGGAAAAGCGATTTTCTCGAACAGAGAAGCTGCTATCATCAGATTGTGGCTTTCATTAGATTTATCTCGACTAGCGCTTTCACTGCAAACTACAAAGGAGCATTAACAGAGCCCCTTATTATTCTCTCTTGTTATGTGTTCTATCTGCGCCCAGTAATGCTTTTAATGTAAACCGATTATCCCGAGCACAGAAGCTGCTATCATCAGATTGTGGTTTTCCATAGCCTTATCTCTACAAGATATTTCACTGCAAACTACAAAGCAGCATTAACAGACATCCTAACAATGTTCTCTTGATATGTGTTCTATCTGCGCCTAGTAATGAATTTAAGGAAAAGCGATTATCTCGAGCAGAGAAGCTGCTATCCTCAGATTGTGGCTTTCATGAGCTTTATCTCTACAAGCGCTTTAACTGCTACTATAGAAATCAGCGCTGACTAGCTTTTTATTAGATTTTCCTGAAATGTGATCCTTCAGCGCTTACTAAAGCATTTAAGGAAAAGCGATTAACTAGAGTACAGAAGCTGCTGTCATCAGATTGTGGCTTTCATTGGCTTTAACTCTATAAGAGCTTTTAGTGCAACCTACAAAGCAGAATGAACAGAGCTCCTTACTGTGTTCTCTTGATATGTGTTTTATCTGCGCATAGTAATGCATTTAAGTTAAAGCGATTATCTCGAGCAGAGAAGCTGCTATCATCAGATTGTGGCTTTCATGAGCATTAACTCTGTAAGCGCTTTAACTGCAACCTACAAAGGAGAATGAACAGAGCTCCTTACTATTTTCTCTTGATATGTCTTTTAACTGCGGCTAGAAATGAATTTAAGGAAAAGCGATTATGTCGAGCAGAGAAGCTGCTATCATCAGATTGTGGCTTTCATGAGCTTTAACTCTGTAAGCGCTTTCACTGCAACCTACAAAGCAGAATGAACAGAGCTCCTTACTATGTTCTCTTGATATGTGTTTTAACTGCGGCTAGTAAAATAATAAAGAAAAAGCGATTATCTCGAGCATAGAAGCTGCTATCATCAGATTGTGGCTTTCATGAGCTTTAACTCTATAATAGCTTTCACTGCAACCTACAAAGCAGAATTAACAGAGCTCCTTACTGTGTTCTCTTGATATGTGTTTTATCTGCGCCTAGTAATGTTTTTAAGGAAAAGCGATTATCTCGAGCAGAGAAGCTGCTATCATCAGATTGTGGCTTTCATGAGCTTTATCTCTACAAGCGCTTTAACTGCTACCTAGAAATCAGCGCTGACTAGCTTTTTATTAGAGTGTCCTGAAATGTGTTCTAACTGCGCTTACATAAGCATTTAAGGAAAAGTGATTATCTCTAGCAGAGAAGCTGCTATCATCAGACTGTGTCTTTAATGAGCTTTAACTCTATGAGCGCTTTCACTGCAACCTACAAAGCAGCATTAACAGAGCTCCTTACTATGGTCTCTTGATATGTGTTCTATCTGCGCCTAGTAATGCATTTAAGATAAAGCGATTATCTCGAGCAGAGAAGCTGCTATCCTCAGATTGTGGCTTTCATGAGCTTTAACTATATAAGAGCTTTCAGTGCAACCTACAAAGCAGAATTAACAGAGCTCCTTACTGTGTTCTCTTGATATGTGTTTTATCTGCGCCTAGTAATGCATTTAAGTTAAAGCGATTATCTCGAGCACAGAAGCTGCTATCATCAGATTGTGGCTTTCATGAGCTTTAACTCTATAAGAGCTTTCACTGCAACCTACAAAGCAGAATTAACAGAGCTCCTTACTGTGTTCTCTTGATATGTGTTTTATCTGCGCCTAGTAATGTTTTTAAGGAAAAGCGATTTTCTCGAACAGAGAAGGTGCTATCATCAGATTGTGGCTTTCATTAGATTTATCTCGACTAGCGCTTTCACTGTAAACTACAAAGGAGCATTAACAGAGCCCCTTATTATTCTCTCTTGTTATGTGTTCTATCTGCGCCCAGTAATGCTTTTATTGTAAACCGATTATCCCGAGCACAGAAGCTGCTATCATCAGATTGTGGTTTTCCATAGCCTTATCTCTACAAGATATTTCACTGCAAACTACAAAGCAGCATTAACAGACATCCTAACAATGTTCTCTTGATATGTGTTCTATCTGCGCCTAGTAATGAATTTAAGGAAAAGCGATTATCTCGAGCAGAGAAGCTGCTATCCTCAGATTGTGGCTTTCATGAGCTTTATCTCTACAAGCGCTTTAACTGCTACTATAGAAATCAGCGCTGACTAGCTTTTTATTAGATTTTCCTGAAATGTGATCCTTCAGCGCTTACTAAAGCATTTAAGGAAAAGCGATTAACTAGAGTACAGAAGCTGCTGTCATCAGATTGTGGCTTTCATTGGCTTTAACTCTATAAGAGCTTTTAGTGCAACCTACAAAGCAGAATGAACAGAGCTCCTTACTGTGTTCTCTTGATATGTGTTTTATCTGCGCATAGTAATGCATTTAAGTTAAAGCGATTATCTCGAGCAGAGAAGCTGCTATCATCAGATTGTGGCTTTCATGAGCATTAACTCTGTAAGCGCTTTCACTGCAACCTACAAAGGAGAATGAACAGAGCTCCTTACTATGTTCTCTTGATATGTCTTTTAACTGCGCCTAGAAATGAATTTAAGGAAAAGCGATTATGTCGAGCAGAGAAACTGCTATCATCAGATTGTGGCTTTCATGAGCTTTAACTCTGTAAGCGCTTTCACTGCAACCTACAAAGCAGAATGAACAGAGCTCCTTACTATTTTCTCTTGATATGTGTTTTAACTGCGGCTAGTAAAATAATAAAGAAAAAGCGATTATCTCGAGCAGAGAAGCTGCTATCATCAGATTGTGGCTTTCATGAGCTTTAACTCTATAAGAGCTTTCACTGCAACCTACAAAGCAGAATTAACAGAGCTCCTTACTGTGTTCTCTTGATATGTGTTTTATCTGCGCCTAGTAATGTTTTTAAGGAAAAGCGATTATCTCGAGCAGAGAAGCTGCTATCATCAGATTGTGGCTTTCATGAGCTTTATCTCTACAAGCGCTTTAACTGCTACCTAGAAATCAGCGATGACTAGCTTTTTATTAGAGTGGCCTGAAATGTGTTCTAACTGCGCTTACATAAGCATTTAAGGAAAAGTGATTATCTCTAGCAGAGAAGCTGCTATCATCAGACTGTGTCTTTAATGAGCTTTAACTCTATAAGCGCTTTCACTGCAACCTAGAAAGCAGCATTAACAGAGCCCCTTACTATGGTCTCTTGATATGTGTTCTATCTGCGCCTAGTAATGCATTTAAGTTAAAGCGATTATCTCGAACAGAGAAGCTGCTATCATCACATTGTGGCTTTCATGAGCTTTAACTCTATAAGCGCTTTCACTGCAACCTACAAAGCAGAATTAACAGAGTTCCTTACTGTGTTCTCTTGATATGTGTTTTATCTGAGCCTAGTAATGTTTTTAAGGAAAAGCGATTTTCTCGAACAGAAAAGGTGCTATAATCAGATTGTGGCTTTCATTTGATTTATCTCGACTAGCGCTTTCACTGCAAACTACAAAGGAGCATTAACAGAGTCCCTTATTATTCTCTCTTGTTATGTGTTCCATCTGCGCCCAGTAATGCTTTTAATGTAAACCTATTATCCCGAGCAGAGAAGCTGCTATCATCAGATTGTGGTTTTCCATAGCCTTATCTCTACAAGATATTTCACTGCAAACTACAAAGCAGCATTAACAGACATCCTAACAATGTTCTCTTGATATGTGTTCTATCTGCGCCTAGTAATGTATTTAAGGAAAAGCGATTATCTCGAGCAGAGAAGCTGCTATCATCAGATTGTGGCTTTCATGAGCTTTAACTAAATAAGAGCTTTCAGTGCAACCTACAAAGCAGAATTAACAGAGCTCCTTCCAGTGTTCTCTTGATATGTGTTCTATCTGCGCCTAGTAATGCATTTAAGTTAAAGCGTTTATCTCGAGCAGAGAAGCTGCTATCATCAGATTGTGGCTTTCATGAGCTTTAACTCTATAAGAGCTTTCACTGCAACCTACAAAGCAGAATTAACAGAGCTCCTTACTGTGTTCTCTTGATATGTGTTTTATCTGCGCCTAGTAATGTTTTTAAGGAAAAGCGATTTTCTCGAACAGAGAAGCTGCTATCATCAGATTGTGGCTTTCATTAGATTTATGTCGACTTGCGCTTTCACTGTAAACTACAAAGGAGCATTAACAGAGCCCCTTATTATTCTCTCTTGTTATGTGTTCTATCTGCGCCCAGTAATGCTTTTATTGTAAACCGATTATCCCGAGCACAGAAGCTGCTATCATCAGATTGTGGTTTTCCATAGCCTTATCTCTACAAGATATTTCACTGCAAACTACAAAGCAGCATTAACAGACATCCTAACAATGTTCTCTTGATATGTGTTCTATCTGCGCCTAGTAATGAATTTAAGGAAAAGCGATTATCTCGAGCAGAGAAGCTGCTATCCTCAGATTGTGGCTTTCATGAGCTTTATCTCTACAAGCGCTTTAACTGCTACTATAGAAATCAGCGCTGACTAGCTTTTTATTAGATTTTCCTGAAATGTGATCCTTCAGCGCTTACTAAAGCATTTAAGGAAAAGCGATTAACTAGAGTACAGAAGCTGCTGTCATCAGATTGTGGCTTTCATTGGCTTTAACTCTATAAGAGCTTTTAGTGCAACATACAAAGCAGAATGAACAGAGCTCCTTACTGTGTTCTCTTGATATGTGTTTTATCTGCGCATAGTAATGCATTTAAGTTAAAGCGATTATCTCGAGCAGAGAAGCTGCTATCATCAGATTGTGGCTTTCATGAGCATTAACTCTGTAAGCGCTTTCACTGCAACCTACAAAGGAGAATGAACAGAGCTCCTTACTATGTTCTCTTGATATGTCTTTTAACTGCGCCTAGAAATGAATTTAAGGAAAAGCGATTATGTCGAGCAGAGAAGCTGCTATCATCAGATTGTGGCTTTCATGAGCTTTAACTCTGTAAGCGCTTTCACTGCAACCTACAAAGCAGAATGAACAGAGCTCCTTACTATGTTCTCTTGATATGTGTTTTAACTGCGGCTAGTAAAATAATAAAGAAAAAGCGATTATCTCGAGCAGAGAAGCTGCTATCATCAGATTGTGGCTTTCATGAGCTTTAACTCTATAATAGCTTTCACTGCAACCTACAAAGCAGAATTAACAGAGCTCCTTACTGTGTTCTCTTGATATGTGTTTTATCTGCGCCTAGTAATGTTTTTAAGGAAAAGCGATTATCTCGAGCAGAGAAGCTGCTATCATCAGATTGTGGCTTTCATGAGCTTTATCTCTACAAGCGCTTTAACTGCTACCTAGAAATCAGCGCTGACTAGCTTTTTATTAGAGTGTCCTGAAATGTGTTCTAACTGCGCTTACATAAGCATTTAAGGAAAAGTGATTATCTCTAGCAGAGAAGCTGCTATCATCAGACTGTGTCTTTAATGAGCTTTAACTCTATGAGCGCTTTCACTGCAACCTACAAAGCAGCATTAACAGAGCCCCTTACTATGGTCTCTTGATATGTGTTCTATCTGCGCCTAGTAATGCATTTAAGATAAAGCGATTATCTCGAGCAGAGAAGCTGCTATCCTCAGATTGTGGCTTTCATGAGCTTTAACTATATAAGAGCTTTCAGTGCAACCTACAAAGCAGAATTAACAGAGCTCCTTCCTGTGTTCTCTTGATATGTGTTCTATCTGCGCCTAGTAATGCATTTAAGTTAAAGCGATTATCTCGAGCACAGAAGCTGCTATCATCAGATTGTGGCTTTCATGAGCTTTAACTCTATAAGAGCTTTCACTGCAACCTACAAAGCAGAATTAACAGAGCTCCTTACTGTGTTCTCTTGATATGTGTTTTATCTGCGCCTAGTAATGTTTTTAAGGAAAAGCGATTTTCTCGAACAGAGAAGGTGCTATCATCAGATTGTGGCTTTCATTAGATTTATCTCGACTAGCGCTTTCACTGTAAACTACAAAGGAGCATTAACAGAGCCCCTTATTATTCTCTCTTGTTATGTGTTCTATCTGCGCCCAGTAATGCTTTTAATGTAAACCGATTATCCCGAGCAGAGAAGCTGCTATCATCAGATTGTGGTTTTCCATAGCCTTATCTCTACAAGATATTTCACTGCAAACTACAAAGCAGCATTAACAGACATCCTAACAATGTTCTCTTGAAATGTGTTCTATCTGCGCCTAGTAATGTATTTAAGGAAAAGCGATTATCTCGAGCAGAGAAGCTGCTATCATCAGATTGTGGCTTTCATGAGCTTTAACTATATAAGAGCTTTCAGTGCAACCTACAAAGCAGAATTAACAGAGCTCCTTCCTGTGTTCTCTTGATATGTGTTCTATCTGCGCCTAGTAATGAATTTAAAGAAAAGCGATTATCTCGAGCAGAGAATCTGCTATCCTCAGATTGTGGCTTCCATGAGCTTTATCTCTACAAGCGCTTTAACTGCTTCTATAGAAATCAGCGCTGACTAGCTTTTTATTAGAGTTTCCTGAAATGTGATCCTTCAGCGCTTACTAAAGCATTTAAGGAAAAGCGATTAACTAGAGTACAGAAGCTGCTGTCATCAGATTGTGGCTTTCATTGGCTTTAACTCTATAAGAGCTTTTAGTGCAACCTACAAAGCAGAATGAACAGAGCTCCTTACTGTGTTCTCTTGATATGTGTTTTATCTGCGCATAGTAATGCATTTAAGTTAAAGCGATTATCTCGAGCAGAGAAGCTGCTATCATCAGATTGTGGCTTTCATGAGCATTAACTCTGTAAGCGCTTTCACTGCAACCTACAAAGGAGAATGAACAGAGCTCCTTACTATGTTCTCTTGATATGTCTTTTAACTGCGCCTAGAAATGAATTTAAGGAAAAGCGATTATGTCGAGCAGAGAAGCTGCTATCATCAGATTGTGGCTTTCATGAGCTTTAACTCTGTAAGCGCTTTCACTGCAACCTACAAAGCAGAATGAACAGAGCTCCTTACTATGTTCTCTTGATATGTGTTTTAACTGCGGCTAGTAAAATAATAAAGAAAAAGCGATTATCTCGGGCAGAGAAGCTGCTATCATCAGATTGTGGCTTTCATGAGCTTTAACTCTATAATGGCTTTCACTGCAACCTACAAAGCAGAATTAACAGAGCTCCTTACTGTGTTCTCTTGATATGTGTTTTATCTGCGCCTAGTAATGTTTTTAAGGAAAAGCGATTATCTCGAGCAGAGAAGCTGCTATCATCAGATTGTGGCTTTCATGAGCTTTATCTCTACAAGCGCTTTAACTGCTACCTAGAAATCAGCGCTGACTAGCTTTTTATTAGAGTGTCCTGAAATGTGTTCTAACTGCGCTTACATAAGCATTTAAGGAAAAGTGATTATCTCTAGCAGAGAAGCTGCTATCATCAGACTGTGTCTTTAATGAGCTTTAACTCTATAAGCGCTTTCACTGCAACCTAGAAAGCAGCATTAACAGAGCCCCTTACTATGTTCTCATAATATGTGTTCTTTCTGCGCCTAGTAATGCATTTAAGTTAAAGCGATTATCTCGAACAGAGAAGCTGCTATCATCAGATTGTGGCTTTCATGAGCTTTAACTCTATAAGCGCTTTAACTGCAACCTACAAAGCAGAATTAACAGAGCTCCTTACTGTGTTCTCTTGATATGTGTTTTATCTGCGCCTAGTAATGTTTTTAAGGAAAAGCGATTTTCTCGAACAGAG
The DNA here is from genome assembly GCA_033558105.1 of Coccyzus lansbergi. NCBI lineage: Eukaryota > Metazoa > Chordata > Aves > Cuculiformes > Coccyzidae > Coccyzus > Coccyzus lansbergi. Next base: position 545,473 of record JAUMJK010000839.1, read on the forward strand.
AAGCTGCTATCATCAGATTGTGGCTTTCATTAGATTTATCTCGACTAGCGCTTTCACTGCAAACTACAAAGGAGCATTAACAGAGCCCCTTATTATTCTCTCTTGTTATGTGTTCTATCTGCGCCCAGTAATGCTTTTAATGTAAACCGATTATCCCGAGCACAGAAGCTGCTATCATCAGATTGTGGTTTTCCATAGCCTTATCTCTACAAGATATTTCACTGCAAACTACAAAGCAGCATTAACAGACATCCTAACAATGTTCTCTTGATATGTGTTCTATCTGCGCCTAGTAATGAATTTAAGGAAAAGCGATTATCTCGAGCAGAGAAGCTGCTATCCTCAGATTGTGGCTTTCATGAGCTTTATCTCTACAAGCGCTTTAACTGCTACTATAGAAATCAGCGCTGACTAGCTTTTTATTAGATTTTCCTGAAATGTGATCCTTCAGCGCTTACTAAAGCATTTAAGGAAAAGCGATTAACTAGAGTACAGAAGCTGCTGTCATCAGATTGTGGCTTTCATTGGCTTTAACTCTATAAGAGCTTTTAGTGCAACCTACAAAGCAGAATGAACAGAGCTCCTTACTGTGTTCTCTTGATATGTGTTTTATCTGCGCATAGTAATGCATTTAAGTTAAAGCGATTATCTCGAGCAGAGAAGCTGCTATCATCAGATTGTGGCTTTCATGAGCATTAACTCTGTAAGCGCTTTAACTGCAACCTACAAAGGAGAATGAACAGAGCTCCTTACTATTTTCTCTTGATATGTCTTTTAACTGCGGCTAGAAATGAATTTAAGGAAAAGCGATTATGTCGAGCAGAGAAGCTGCTATCATCAGATTGTGGCTTTCATGAGCTTTAACTCTGTAAGCGCTTTCACTGCAACCTACAAAGCAGAATGAACAGAGCTCCTTACTATGTTCTCTTGATATGTGTTTTAACTGCGGCTAGTAAAATAATAAAGAAAAAGCGATTATCTCGAGCAGAGAAGCTGCTATCATCAGATTGTGGCTTTCATGAGCTTTAACTCTATAATAGCTTTCACTGCAACCTACAAAGCAGAATTAACAGAGCTCCTTACTGTGTTCTCTTGATATGTGTTTTATCTGCGCCTAGTAATGTTTTTAAGGAAAAGCGATTATCTCGAGCAGAGAAGCTGCTATCATCAGATTGTGGCTTTCATGAGCTTTATCTCTACAAGCGCTTTAACTGCTACCTAGAAATCAGCGCTGACTAGCTTTTTATTAGAGTGTCCTGAAATGTGTTCTAACTGCGCTTACATAAGCATTTAAGGAAAAGTGATTATCTCTAGCAGAGAAGCTGCTATCATCAGACTGTGTCTTTAATGAGCTTTAACTCTATGAGCGCTTTCACTGCAACCTACAAAGCAGCATTAACAGAGCCCCTTACTATGGTCTCTTGATATGTGTTCTATCTGCGCCTAGTAATGCATTTAAGATAAAGCGATTATCTCGAGCAGAGAAGCTGCTATCCTCAGATTGTGGCTTTCATGAGCTTTAACTATATAAGAGCTTTCAGTGCAACCTACAAAGCAGAATTAACAGAGCTCCTTACTGTGTTCTCTTGATATGTGTTTTATCTGCGCCTAGTAATGCATTTAAGTTAAAGCGATTATCTCGAGCACAGAAGCTGCTATCATCAGATTGTGGCTTTCATGAGCTTTAACTCTATAAGAGCTTTCACTGCAACCTACAAAGCAGAATTAACAGAGCTCCTTACTGTGTTCTCTTGATATGTGTTTTATCTGCGCCTAGTAATGTTTTTAAGGAAAAGCGATTTTCTCGAACAGAGAAGGTGCTATCATCAGATTGTGGCTTTCATTAGATTTATCTCGACTAGCGCTTTCACTGTAAACTACAAAGGAGCATTAACAGAGCCCCTTATTATTCTCTCTTGTTATGTGTTCTATCTGCGCCCAGTAATGCTTTTATTGTAAACCGATTATCCCGAGCACAGAAGCTGCTATCATCAGATTGTGGTTTTCCATAGCCTTATCTCTACAAGATATTTCACTGCAAACTACAAAGCAGCATTAACAGACATCCTAACAATGTTCTCTTGATATGTGTTCTATCTGCGCCTAGTAATGAATTTAAGGAAAAGCGATTATCTCGAGCAGAGAAGCTGCTATCCTCAGATTGTGGCTTTCATGAGCTTTATCTCTACAAGCGCTTTAACTGCTACTATAGAAATCAGCGCTGACTAGCTTTTTATTAGATTTTCCTGAAATGTGATCCTTCAGCGCTTACTAAAGCATTTAAGGAAAAGCGATTAACTAGAGTACAGAAGCTGCTGTCATCAGATTGTGGCTTTCATTGGCTTTAACTCTATAAGAGCTTTTAGTGCAACCTACAAAGCAGAATGAACAGAGCTCCTTACTGTGTTCTCTTGATATGTGTTTTATCTGCGCATAGTAATGCATTTAAGTTAAAGCGATTATCTCGAGCAGAGAAGCTGCTATCATCAGATTGTGGCTTTCATGAGCATTAACTCTGTAAGCGCTTTCACTGCAACCTACAAAGGAGAATGAACAGAGCTCCTTACTATGTTCTCTTGATATGTCTTTTAACTGCGCCTAGAAATGAATTTAAGGAAAAGCGATTATGTCGAGCAGAGAAGCTGCTATCATCAGATTGTGGCTTTCATGAGCTTTAACTCTGTAAGCGCTTTCACTGCAACCTACAAAGCAGAATGAACAGAGCTCCTTACTATGTTCTCTTGATATGTGTTTTAACTGCGGCTAGTAAAATAATAAAGAAAAAGCGATTATCTCGAGCAGAGAAGCTGCTATCATCAGATTGTGGCTTTCATGAGCTTTAACTCTATAATGGCTTTCACTGCAACCTACAAAGCAGAATTAACAGAGCTCCTTACTGTGTTCTCTTGATATGTGTTTTATCTGCGCCTAGTAATGTTTTTAAGGAAAAGCGATTATCTCGAGCAGAGAAGCTGCTATCATCAGATTGTGGCTTTCATGAGCTTTATCTCTACAAGCGCTTTAACTGCTACCTAGAAATCAGCGCTGACTAGCTTTTTATTAGAGTGTCCTGAAATGTGTTCTAACTGCGCTTACATAAGCATTTAAGGAAAAGTGATTATCTCTAGCAGAGAAGCTGCTATCATCAGACTGTGTCTTTAATGAGCTTTAACTCTATAAGCGCTTTCACTGCAACCTAGAAAGCAGCATTAACAGAGCCCCTTACTATGTTCTCATAATATGTGTTCTTTCTGCGCCTAGTAATGCATTTAAGTTAAAGCGATTATCTCGAACAGAGAAGCTGCTATCATCAGATTGTGGCTTTCATGAGCTTTAACTCTATAAGCGCTTTAACTGCAACCTACAAAGCAGAATTAACAGAGCTCCTTACTGTGTTCTCTTGATATGTGTTTTATCTGCGCCTAGTAATGTTTTTAAGGAAAAGCGATTTTCTCGAACAGAGAAGCTGCTATCATCAGATTGTGGCTTTCATTAGATTTATCTCGACTAGCGCTTTCACTGCAAACTACAAAGGAGCATTAACAGAGCCCCTTATTATTCTCTCTTGTTATGTGTTCTATCTGCGCCCAGTAATGCTTTTAATGTAAACCGATTATCCCGAGCACAGAAGCTGCTATCATCAGATTGTGGTTTTCCATAGCCTTATCTCTACAAGATATTTCACTGCAAACTACAAAGCAGCATTAACAGACATCCTAACAATGTTCTCTTGATATGTGTTCTATCTGCGCCTAGTAATGAATTTAAGGAAAAGCGATTATCTCGAGCAGAGAAGCTGCTATCCTCAGATTGTGGCTTTCATGAGCTTTATCTCTACAAGCGCTTTAACTGCTACTATAGAAATCAGCGCTGACTAGCTTTTTATTAGATTTTCCTGAAATGTGATCCTTCAGCGCTTACTAAAGCATTTAAGGAAAAGCGATTAACTAGAGTACAGAAGCTGCTGTCATCAGATTGTGGCTTTCATTGGCTTTAACTCTATAAGAGCTTTTAGTGCAACCTACAAAGCAGAATGAACAGAGCTCCTTACTGTGTTCTCTTGATATGTGTTTTATCTGCGCATAGTAATGCATTTAAGTTAAAGCGATTATCTCGAGCAGAGAAGCTGCTATCATCAGATTGTGGCTTTCATGAGCATTAACTCTGTAAGCGCTTTCACTGCAACCTACAAAGGAGAATGAACAGAGCTCCTTACTATGTTCTCTTGATATGTCTTTTAACTGCGCCTAGAAATGAATTTAAGGAAAAGCGATTATGTCGAGCAGAGAAGCTGCTATCATCAGATTGTGGCTTTCATGAGCTTTAACTCTGTAAGCGCTTTCACTGCAACCTACAAAGCAGAATGAACAGAGCTCCTTACTATGTTCTCTTGATATGTGTTTTAACTGCGGCTAGTAAAATAATAAAGAAAAAGCGATTATCTCGAGCAGAGAAGCTGCTATCATCAGATTGTGGCTTTCATGAGCTTTAACTCTATAATGGCTTTCACTGCAACCTACAAAGCAGAATTAACAGAGCTCCTTACTGTGTTCTCTTGATATGTGTTTTATCTGCGCCTAGTAATGTTTTTAAGGAAAAGCGATTATCTCGAGCAGAGAAGCTGCTATCATCAGATTGTGGCTTTCATGAGCTTTATCTCTACAAGCGCTTTAACTGCTACCTAGAAATCAGCGCTGACTAGCTTTTTATTAGAGTGTCCTGAAATGTGTTCTAACTGCGCTTACATAAGCATTTAAGGAAAAGTGATTATCTCTAGCAGAGAAGCTGCTATCATCAGACTGTGTCTTTAATGAGCTTTAACTCTATAAGCGCTTTCACTGCAACCTAGAAAGCAGCATTAACAGAGCCCCTTACTATGTTCTCATAATATGTGTTCTTTCTGCGCCTAGTAATGCATTTAAGTTAAAGCGATTATCTCGAACAGAGAAGCTGCTATCATCAGATTGTGGCTTTCATGAGCTTTAACTCTATAAGCGCTTTAACTGCAACCTACAAAGCAGAATTAACAGAGCTCCTTACTGTGTTCTCTTGATATGTGTTTTATCTGCGCCTAGTAATGTTTTTAAGGAAAAGCGATTTTCTCGAACAGAGAAGCTGCTATCATCAGATTGTGGCTTTCATTAGATTTATCTCGACTAGCGCTTTCACTGCAAACTACAAAGGAGCATTAACAGAGCCCCTTATTATTCTCTCTTGTTATGTGTTCTATCTGCGCCCAGTAATGCTTTTAATGTAAACCGATTATCCCGAGCACAGAAGCTGCTATCATCAGATTGTGGTTTTCCATAGCCTTATCTCTACAAGATATTTCACTGCAAACTACAAAGCAGCATTAACAGACATCCTAACAATGTTCTCTTGATATGTGTTCTATCTGCGCCTAGTAATGAATTTAAGGAAAAGCGATTATCTCGAGCAGAGAAGCTGCTATCCTCAGATTGTGGCTTTCATGAGCTTTATCTCTACAAGCGCTTTAACTGCTACTATAGAAATCAGCGCTGACTAGCTTTTTATTAGATTTTCCTGAAATGTGATCCTTCAGCGCTTACTAAAGCATTTAAGGAAAAGCGATTAACTAGAGTACAGAAGCTGCTGTCATCAGATTGTGGCTTTCATTGGCTTTAACTCTATAAGAGCTTTTAGTGCAACCTACAAAGCAGAATGAACAGAGCTCCTTACTGTGTTCTCTTGATATGTGTTTTATCTGCGCATAGTAATGCATTTAAGTTAAAGCGATTATCTCGAGCAGAGAAGCTGCTATCATCAGATTGTGGCTTTCATGAGCATTAACTCTGTAAGCGCTTTAACTGCAACCTACAAAGGAGAATGAACAGAGCTCCTTACTATTTTCTCTTGATATGTCTTTTAACTGCGGCTAGAAATGAATTTAAGGAAAAGCGATTATGTCGAGCAGAGAAGCTGCTATCATCAGATTGTGGCTTTCATGAGCTTTAACTCTGTAAGCGCTTTCACTGCAACCTACAAAGCAGAATGAACAGAGCTCCTTACTATGTTCTCTTGATATGTGTTTTAACTGCGGCTAGTAAAATAATAAAGAAAAAGCGATTATCTCGAGCAGAGAAGCTGCTATCATCAGATTGTGGCTTTCATGAGCTTTAACTCTATAATAGCTTTCACTGCAACCTACAAAGCAGAATTAACAGAGCTCCTTACTGTGTTCTCTTGATATGTGTTTTATCTGCGCCTAGTAATGTTTTTAAGGAAAAGCGATTATCTCGAGCAGAGAAGCTGCTATCATCAGATTGTGGCTTTCATGAGCTTTATCTCTACAAGCGCTTTAACTGCTACCTAGAAATCAGCGCTGACTAGCTTTTTATTAGAGTGTCCTGAAATGTGTTCTAACTGCGCTTACATAAGCATTTAAGGAAAAGTGATTATCTCTAGCAGAGAAGCTGCTATCATCAGACTGTGTCTTTAATGAGCTTTAACTCTATGAGCGCTTTCACTGCAACCTACAAAGCAGCATTAACAGAGCCCCTTACTATGGTCTCTTGATATGTGTTCTATCTGCGCCTAGTAATGCATTTAAGATAAAGCGATTATCTCGAGCAGAGAAGCTGCTATCCTCAGATTGTGGCTTTCATGAGCTTTAACTATATAAGAGCTTTCAGTGCAACCTACAAAGCAGAATTAACAGAGCTCCTTACTGTGTTCTCTTGATATGTGTTTTATCTGCGCCTAGTAATGCATTTAAGTTAAAGCGATTATCTCGAGCACAGAAGCTGCTATCATCAGATTGTGGCTTTCATGAGCTTTAACTCTATAAGAGCTTTCACTGCAACCTACAAAGCAGAATTAACAGAGCTCCTTACTGTGTTCTCTTGATATGTGTTTTATCTGCGCCTAGTAATGTTTTTAAGGAAAAGCGATTTTCTCGAACAGAGAAGGTGCTATCATCAGATTGTGGCTTTCATTAGATTTATCTCGACTAGCGCTTTCACTGTAAACTACAAAGGAGCATTAACAGAGCCCCTTATTATTCTCTCTTGTTATGTGTTCTATCTGCGCCCAGTAATGCTTTTATTGTAAACCGATTATCCCGAGCACAGAAGCTGCTATCATCAGATTGTGGTTTTCCATAGCCTTATCTCTACAAGATATTTCACTGCAAACTACAAAGCAGCATTAACAGACATCCTAACAATGTTCTCTTGATATGTGTTCTATCTGCGCCTAGTAATGAATTTAAGGAAAAGCGATTATCTCGAGCAGAGAAGCTGCTATCCTCAGATTGTGGCTTTCATGAGCTTTATCTCTACAAGCGCTTTAACTGCTACTATAGAAATCAGCGCTGACTAGCTTTTTATTAGATTTTCCTGAAATGTGATCCTTCAGCGCTTACTAAAGCATTTAAGGAAAAGCGATTAACTAGAGTACAGAAGCTGCTGTCATCAGATTGTGGCTTTCATTGGCTTTAACTCTATAAGAGCTTTTAGTGCAACATACAAAGCAGAATGAACAGAGCTCCTTACTGTGTTCTCTTGATATGTGTTTTATCTGCGCATAGTAATGCATTTAAGTTAAAGCGATTATCTCGAGCAGAGAAGCTGCTATCATCAGATTGTGGCTTTCATGAGCATTAACTCTGTAAGCGCTTTCACTGCAACCTACAAAGGAGAATGAACAGAGCTCCTTACTATGTTCTCTTGATATGTCTTTTAACTGCGCCTAGAAATGAATTTAAGGAAAAGCGATTATGTCGAGCAGAGAAACTGCTATCATCAGATTGTGGCTTTCATGAGCTTTAACTCTGTAAGCGCTTTCACTGCAACCTACAAAGCAGAATGAACAGAGCTCCTTACTATTTTCTCTTGATATGTGTTTTAACTGCGGCTAGTAAAATAATAAAGAAAAAGCGATTATCTCGAGCAGAGAAGCTGCTATCATCAGATTGTGGCTTTCATGAGCTTTAACTCTATAAGAGCTTTCACTGCAACCTACAAAGCAGAATTAACAGAGCTCCTTACTGTGTTCTCTTGATATGTGTTTTATCTGCGCCTAGTAATGTTTTTAAGGAAAAGCGATTATCTCGAGCAGAGAAGCTGCTATCATCAGATTGTGGCTTTCATGAGCTTTATCTCTACAAGCGCTTTAACTGCTACCTAGAAATCAGCGATGACTAGCTTTTTATTAGAGTGGCCTGAAATGTGTTCTAACTGCGCTTACATAAGCATTTAAGGAAAAGTGATTATCTCTAGCAGAGAAGCTGCTATCATCAGACTGTGTCTTTAATGAGCTTTAACTCTATAAGCGCTTTCACTGCAACCTAGAAAGCAGCATTAACAGAGCCCCTTACTATGTTCTCATAATATGTGTTCTTTCTGCGCCTAGTAATGCATTTAAGTTAAAGCGATTATCTCGAACAGAGAAGCTGCTATCATCAGATTGTGGCTTTCATGAGCTTTAACTCTATAAGCGCTTTAACTGCAACCTACAAAGCAGAATTAACAGAGCTCCTTACTGTGTTCTCTTGATATGTGTTTTATCTGCGCCTAGTAATGTTTTTAAGGAAAAGCGATTTTCTCGAACAGAGAAGCTGCTATCATCAGATTGTGGCTTTCATTAGATTTATCTCGACTAGCGCTTTCACTGCAAACTACAAAGGAGCATTAACAGAGCCCCTTATTATTCTCTCTTGTTATGTGTTCTATCTGCGCCCAGTAATGCTTTTAATGTAAACCGATTATCCCGAGCACAGAAGCTGCTATCATCAGATTGTGGTTTTCCATAGCCTTATCTCTACAAGATATTTCACTGCAAACTACAAAGCAGCATTAACAGACATCCTAACAATGTTCTCTTGATATGTGTTCTATCTGCGCCTAGTAATGAATTTAAGGAAAAGCGATTATCTCGAGCAGAGAAGCTGCTATCCTCAGATTGTGGCTTTCATGAGCTTTATCTCTACAAGCGCTTTAACTGCTACTATAGAAATCAGCGCTGACTAGCTTTTTATTAGAGTTTCCTGAAATGTGATCCTTCAGCGCTTACTAAAGCATTTAAGGAAAAGCGATTAACTAGAGTACAGAAGCTGCTGTCATCAGATTGTGGCTTTCATTGGCTTTAACTCTATAAGAGCTTTTAGTGCAACCTACAAAGCAGAATGAACAGAGCTCCTTACTGTGTTCTCTTGATATGTGTTTTATCTGCGCATAGTAATGCATTTAAGTTAAAGCGATTATCTCGAGCAGAGAAGCTGCTATCATCAGATTGTGGCTTTCATGAGCATTAACTCTGTAAGCGCTTTCACTGCAACCTACAAAGCAGAATGAACAGAGCACCTTACTATGTTCTCTTGATATGTCTTTTAACTGCGCCTAGAAATGAATTTAAGGAAAAGCGATTATGTCGAGCAGAGAAGCTGCTATCCTCAGATTGTGGCTTTCATGAGCTTTAACTCTGTAAGCGCTTTCACTGCAACCTACAAAGCAGAATGAACAGAGCTCCTTACTATTTTCTCTTGATATGTGTTTTAACTGCGGCTAGTAAAATAATAAAGAAAAAGCGATTATCTCGAGCAGAGAAGCTGCTATCATCAGATTGTGGCTTTCATGAGCTTTAACTCTATAAGAGCTTTCACTGCAACCTACAAAGCAGAATTAACAGAGCTCCTTACTGTGTTCTCTTGATATGTGTTTTATCTGCGCCTAGTAATGTTTTTAAGGAAAAGCGATTATCTCGAGCAGAGAAGCTGCTATCATCAGATTGTGGCTTTCATGAGCTTTATCTCTACAAGCGCTTTAACTGCTACCTAGAAATCAGCGATGACTAGCTTTTTATTAGAGTGGCCTGAAATGTGTTCTAACTGCGCTTACATAAGCATTTAAGGAAAAGTGATTATCTCTAGCAGAGAAGCTGCTATCATCAGACTGTGTCTTTAATGAGCTTTAACTCTATAAGCGCTTTCACTGCAACCTAGAAAGCAGCATTAACAGAGCCCCTTACTATGTTCTCATAATATGTGTTCTTTCTGCGCCTAGTAATGCATTTAAGTTAAAGCGATTATCTCGAACAGAGAAGCTGCTATCATCAGATTGTGGCTTTCATGAGCTTTAACTCTATAAGCGCTTTAACTGCAACCTACAAAGCAGAATTAACAGAGCTCCTTACTGTGTTCTCTTGATATGTGTTTTATCTGCGCCTAGTAATGTTTTTAAGGAAAAGCGATTTTCTCGAACAGAGAAGCTGCTATCATCAGATTGTGGCTTTCATTAGATTTATCTCGACTAGCGCTTTCACTGCAAACTACAAAGGAGCATTAACAGAGCCCCTTATTATTCTCTCTTGTTATGTGTTCTATCTGCGCCCAGTAATGCTTTTAATGTAAACCGATTATCCCGAGCACAGAAGCTGCTATCATCAGATTGTGGTTTTCCATAGCCTTATCTCTACAAGATATTTCACTGCAAACTACAAAGCAGCATTAACAGACATCCTAACAATGTTCTCTTGATATGTGTTCTATCTGCGCCTAGTAATGAATTTAAGGAAAAGCGATTATCTCGAGCAGAGAAGCTGCTATCCTCAGATTGTGGCTTTCATGAGCTTTATCTCTACAAGCGCTTTAACTGCTACTATAGAAATCAGCGCTGACTAGCTTTTTATTAGAGTTTCCTGAAATGTGATCCTTCAGCGCTTACTAAAGCATTTAAGGAAAAGCGATTAACTAGAGTACAGAAGCTGCTGTCATCAGATTGTGGCTTTCATTGGCTTTAACTCTATAAGAGCTTTTAGTGCAACCTACAAAGCAGAATGAACAGAGCTCCTTACTGTGTTCTCTTGATATGTGTTTTATCTGCGCATAGTAATGCATTTAAGTTAAAGCGATTATCTCGAGCAGAGAAGCTGCTATCATCAGATTGTGGCTTTCATGAGCATTAACTCTGTAAGCGCTTTCACTGCAACCTACAAAGCAGAATGAACAGAGCACCTTACTATGTTCTCTTGATATGTCTTTTAACTGCGCCTAGAAATGAATTTAAGGAAAAGCGATTATGTCGAGCAGAGAAGCTGCTATCCTCAGATTGTGGCTTTCATGAGCTTTAACTCTGTAAGCGCTTTCACTGCAACCTACAAAGCAGAATGAACAGAGCTCCTTACTATTTTCTCTTGATATGTGTTTTAACTGCGGCTAGTAAAATAATAAAGAAAAAGCGATTATCTCGAGCAGAGAAGCTGCTATCATCAGATTGTGGCTTTCATGAGCTTTAACTCTATAAGAGCTTTCACTGCAACCTACAAAGCAGAATTAACAGAGCTCCTTACTATGTTCTCTTGATATGTGTTTTAACTGCGGCTAGTAAAATAAATAAGGAAAAGCGATTATCTCGAGCAGAGAAGCTGCTATCATCAGATTGTGGCTTTCATGAGCTTTATCTCTACAAGCGCTTTAACTGCTACCTAGAAATCAGCGCTGACTAGCTTTTTATTAGAGTGTCCTGAAATGTGTTCTAACTGCGCTTACATAAGCATTTAAGGAAAAGTGATTATCTCTAGCAGAGAAGCTGCTATCATCAGACTGTGTCTTTAATGAGCTTTAACTCTATAAGCGCTTTCACTGCAACCTAGAAAGCAGCATTAACAGAGCCCCTTACTATGGTCTCTTGATATGTGTTCTATCTGCGCCTAGTAATGCATTTAAGTTAAAGCGATTATCTCGAACAGAGAAGCTGCTATCATCACATTGTGGCTTTCATGAGCTTTAACTCTATAAGCGCTTTCACTGCAACCTACAAAGCAGAATTAACAGAGTTCCTTACTGTGTTCTCTTGATATGTGTTTTATCTGAGCCTAGTAATGTTTTTAAGGAAAAGCGATTTTCTCGAACAGAAAAGGTGCTATAATCAGATTGTGGCTTTCATTTGATTTATCTCGACTAGTGCTTTCACTGTAAACTACAAAGGAGCATTAACAGAGTCCCTTATTATTCTCTCTTGTTATGTGTTCTATCTGCGCCCAGTAATGCTTTTAATGTAAACCGATTATCCCGAGCAGAGAAGCTGCTATCATCAGATTGTGGTTTTCCATAGCCTTATCTCTACAAGTTATTTCACTGCAAACTACAAAGCAGCATTAACAGACATCCTAACAATGTTCTCTTGATATGTGTTCTATCTGCGCCAAGTAATGCATTTAAGATAAAGCGATTATCTCGAGCAGAGAAGCTGCTATCCTCAGATTGTGGCTTTCATGAGCTTTAACTATATAAGAGCTTTCAGTGCAACCTACAAAGCAGAATTAACAGAGCTCCTTCCTGTGTTCTCTTGATATGTGTTCTATCTGCGCCTAGTAATGCATTTAAGTTAAAGCGATTATCTCGAGCACAGAAGCTGCTATCATCAGATTGTGGCTTTCATGAGCTTTAACTCTATAAGCGCTTTAACTGCAACCTACAAAGCAGAATTAACAGAGCTCCTTACTGTGTTCTCTTGATATGTGTTTTATCTGCGCCTAGTAATGTTTTTAAGGAAAAGCGATTTTCTCGAACAGAGAAGGTGCTATCATCAGATTGTGGCTTTCATTAGATTTATCTCGACTAGCGCTTTCACTGTAAACTACAAAGGAGCATTAACAGAGCCCCTTATTATTCTCTCTTGTTATGTGTTCTATCTGCGCCCAGTAATGCTTTTAATGTAAACCGATTATCCCGAGCAGAGAAGCTGCTATCATCAGATTGTGGTTTTCCATAGCCTTATCTCTACAAGATATTTCACTGCAAACTACAAAGCAGCATTAACAGACATCCTAACAATGTTCTTGATATGTGTTCTATCTGCGCCTAGTAATGCATTTAAGGAAAAGCGATTATCTCGAGCAGAGAAGCTGCTATCATCAGATTGTGGCTTTCATGAGCTTTAACTATATAAGAGCTTTCAGTGCAACCTACAAAGCAGAATTAACAGAGCTCCTTCCTGTGTTCTCTTGATATGTGTTCTATCTGCGCCTAGTAATGAATTTAAGGAAAAGCGATTATCTCGAGCAGAGAAGCTGCTATCCTCAGATTGTGGCTTTCATGAGCTTTATCTCTACAAGCGCTTTAACTGCTACTATAGAAATCAGCGCTGACTAGCTTTTTATTAGAGTTTCCTGAAATGTGATCCTTCAGCGCTTACTAAAGCATTTAAGGAAAAGCGATTAACTAGAGTACAGAAGCTGCTGTCATCAGATTGTGGCTTTCATTGGCTTTAACTCTATAAGAGCTTTTAGTGCAACCTACAAAGCAGAATGAACAGAGCTCCTTACTGTGTTCTCTTGATATGTGTTTTATCTGCGCATAGTAATGCATTTAAGTTAAAGCGATTATCTCGAGCAGAGAAGCTGCTATCATCAGATTGTGGCTTTCATGAGCTTTATCTCTACAAGCGCTTTAACTGCTACCTAGAAATCAGCGCTGACTAGCTTTTTATTAGAGTGTCCTGAAATGTGTTCTAACTGCGCTTACATAAGCATTTAAGGAAAAGTGATTATCTCTAGCAGAGAAGCTGCTATCATCAGACTGTGTCTTTAATGAGCTTTAACTCTATAAGCGCTTTCACTGCAACCTAGAAAGCAGCATTAACAGAGCCCCTTACTATGGTCTCTTGATATGTGTTCTATCTGCGCCTAGTAATGCATTTAAGTTAAAGCGATTATCTCGAACAGAGAAGCTGCTATCATCACATTGTGGCTTTCATGAACTTTAACTCTATAAGCGCTTTCACTGCAACCTACAAAGCAGAATTAACAGAGTTCCTTACTGTGTTCTCTTGATATGTGTTTTATCTGAGCCTAGTAATGTTTTTAAGGAAAAGCGATTTTCTCGAACAGAAAAGGTGCTATAATCAGATTGTGGCTTTCATTTGATTTATCTCGACTAGCGCTTTCACTGTAAACTACAAAGGAGCATTAACAGAGTCCCTTATTATTCTCTCTTGTTATGTGTTCTATCTGCGCCCAGTAATGCTTTTAATGTAAACCTATTATCTCGAGCAGAGAAGCTGCTATCATCAGATTGTGGTTTTCCATAGCCTTATCTCTACAAGATATTTCACTGCAAACTACAAAGCAGCATTAACAGACATCCTAACAATGTTCTCTTGATATGTGTTCTATCTGCGCCTAGTAATGTATTTAAGGAAAAGCGATTATCTCGAGCAGAGAAGCTGCTATCATCAGATTGTGGCTTTCATGAGCTTTAACTATATAAGAGCTTTCAGTGCAACCTACAAAGCAGAATTAACAGAGCTCCTTCCTGTGTTCTCTTGATATGTGTTCTATCTGCGCCTAGTAATGCATTTAAGTTAAAGCGTTTATCTCGAGCAGAGAAGCTGCTATCATCAGATTGTGGCTTTCATGAGCTTTAACTCTATAAGAGCTTTCACTGCAACCTACAAAGCAGAATTAACAGAGCTCCTTACTGTGTTCTCTTGATATGTGTTTTGTCTGCGCCTAGTAATGTTTTTAAGGAAAAGCGATTATCTCGAGCAGAGAAGCTGCTATCATCAGATTGTGGCTTTCATGAGCTTTATCTCTACAAGCGCTTTAACTGCTACCTAGAAATCAGCGCTGACTAGCTTTTTATTAGAGTGTCCTGAAATGTGTTCTAACTGCGCTTACATAAGCATTTAAGGAAAAGTGATTATCTCTAGCAGAGAAGCTGCTATCATCAGACTGTGTCTTTAATGAGCTTTAACTCTATGAGCGCTTTCACTGCAACCTACAAAGCAGCATTAACAGAGCTCCTTCCTGTGTTCTCTTGATATGTGTTCTATCTGCGCCTAGTAATGCATTTAAGTTAAAGCGATTATCTCGAGCACAGAAGCTGCTATCATCAGATTGTGGCTTTCATGAGCTTTAACTCTATAAGAGCTTTCACTGCAACCTACAAAGCAGAATTAACAGAGCTCCTTACTGTGTTCTCTTGATATGTGTTTTATCTGCGCCTAGTAATGTTTTTAAGGAAAAGCGATTTTCTCGAACAGAGAAGCTGCTATCATCAGATTGTGGCTTTCATTAGATTTATCTGGACTAGCGCTTTCACTGCAAACTACAAAGGAGCATTAACAGAGCCCCTTATTATTCTCTCTTGTTATGTGTTCTATCTGCGCCCAGTAATGCTTTTAATGTAAACCGATTATCCCGAGCACAGAAGCTGCTATCATCAGATTGTGGTTTTCCATAGCCTTATCTCTACAAGATATTTCACTGCAAACTACAAAGCAGCATTAACAGACATCCTAACAATGTTCTCTTGATATGTGTTCTATCTGCGCCTAGTAATGAATTTAAGGAAAAGCGATTATCTCGAGCAGAGAAGCTGCTATCCTCAGATTGTGGCTTTCATGAGCTTTATCTCTACAAGCGCTTTAACTGCTACTATAGAAATCAGCGCTGACTAGCTTTTTATTAGAGTTTCCTGAAATGTGATCCTTCAGCGCTTACTAAAGCATTTAAGGAAAAGCGATTAACTAGAGTACAGAAGCTGCTGTCATCAGATTGTGGCTTTCATTGGCGTTAACTCTATAAGAGCTTTTAGTGCAACCTACAAAGCAGAATTAACAGAGCTCCTTACTGTGTTCTCTTGATATGTGTTTTATCTGCGCCTAGTAATGCATTTAAGGAAAAGCGATTATCTCGAGCAGAGAAGCTGCTATCATCAGATTGTGGCTTTCATGAGCTTTAACTCTGTAAGCGCTTTCACTGCAACCTACAAAGCAGAATGAACAGAGCTCCTTACTATGTTCTCTTGATATGTCTTTTAACTGCTCCTTCAAATGAATTTAAGGAAAAGCGATTATGTCGAGCAGAGAAGCTGCTATCCTCAGATTGTGGCTTTCATGAGTTTTAACTCTGTAACCGCTTTCACTGCAACCTACAAAGCAGAATGAACAGAGCACCTTACTATGTTCTCTTGATATGTGTTTTAAATGCGGCTAGTAAAATAATAAAGAAAAAGCGATTATGTAGAGCAGAGAAGCTGCTATCATCAGATTGTGGCTTTCATGAGCTTTAACTCTATAAGCGCTTTCACTGCAACCTACAAAGCAGAATTAACAGAGTTCCTTACTGTGTTCTCTTGATATGTGTTTTATCTGAGCCTAGTAATGTTTTTAAGGAAAAGCGATTTTCTCGAACAGAGAAGCTGCTATCATCAGATTGTGGCTTTCATTAGATTTATCTCGACTAGCGCTTTCACTGTAAACTACAAAGGAGCATTAACAGAGCCCCTTATTATTCTCTCTTGTTATGTGTTCTGTCTGCGCCCAGTAATGCTTTTAATGTAAACCTATTATCCCGAGCAGAGAAGCTGCTATCATCAGATTGTGGTTTTCCATAGCCTTATCTCTACAAGATATTTCACTGCAAACTACAAAGCAGCATTAACAGACATCCTAACAATGTTCTCTTGATATGTGTTCTATGTGCGCCTAGTAATGTATTTAAGGAAAAGCGATTATCTCGAGCAGAGAAGCTGCTATCATCAGATTGTGGCTTTCATTGACTTTAATTCTATAAGAGCTTTTAGTGCAACCTACAAAGCAGAATTAATAGAGCTCCTTCCTGTGTTCTCTTGATATGTGTTCTATCTGCGCCTAGTAATGCACTTAAGTTAAAGCGATTATCTCGAGCAGAGAAGCTGCTATCATCAGATTGTGGCTTTCATGAGCTTTAACTCTATAAGAGCTTTCACTGCAATCTACAAAGCAGAATTAACAGAGCTCCTTACTGTGTTCTCTTGATATGTGTTTTATCTGCGCCTAGTAATGTTTTTAAGGAAAAGCGATTTTCTCGAACAGAGAAGCTGCTATCATCAGATTGTGGCTTTCATCAGCTTTATCTCTACAAGCCCTTTCACTGCAACCTACAAAGCAGCTTTGGCTAGCTTTTTATTCGAGTATCCTTCAATGTGTTCTAACTGCGCTTGCATAAGCATTGAAGGAAAAGTGATTATTTCGAGCAGAGAAACTGCTGTCACTAGATTGTGGCTTTCATCAGCTTTATCTCTTCAAGCGCTTTCTCTGCATACTAAAAAGCAGCATTAACAGAGCCCCTTACTGTGTTTTCTTGATATGTGTTTTATCTGCGCCTAGTAATGCATTTAAGGAAAAGCGATTATCTCGAGCAGAGAAACTGCTGTCATCAGATTGCGGCTTTCATTTGCTTTATCTCGACAAGCGCTTTCTCTGCATACTAAAAAGCAGCACTAACAGAGCCCCTTACTGTGTTTTCTTGATATGTGTTTTATCTGCGCCTAGTAATGCATTTTAGGAAAAGCGATTATCTCGAGCAGAGAAAATGCTGTCATCAGATTGCGGCTTTCATTTGCTTTATCTCGACAAGCGCTTTCTCTGCATACTAAAAAGCAGCATTAACAGAGCCCCTTACTATGTTCTCTTGATATGTGTTCTATCTGCGCCTAGTAATGCATTTAAGGAAAAGCGATTATCTCGGGCAGAGAAGCTACTATCCTCAGATTGTGGCTTTCATCAGCTTTATCTCTTCAAGCGCTTTCACTGCAAACTACAAAGGAGCATTGACAGAGCTCCTTATTATTCTCTCTTGTTGTGATTTCTATCTGCGCCTAGTATTGAATTTAAGGAAAAGCGATTATCTCGGGCAGAGAAGCTGCTATCCTCAGATTGTGGCTTTAATGAGCTTTATCTCTACAAGCGCTTTAACTGCTACTATAGAAATCAGCGCTGACTAGCTTTTTATTAGAGTTTCCTGAAATGTGTTCCTTCAGCGCTTACTAAAGCATTTAAGGAAAAGCGATTAAAGAGAGTACAGAAGCTGCTGTCATCAGATTGTGGCTTTCATTGGCTTTAATTCTATAAGAGCTTTTAGTGCAACCTACAAAGCAGAATTAACAGAGCTCCTTACTGTGTTCTCTTGATATGTGTTTTATCTGAGCCTAGTAATGTTTTTAAGGAAAAGCGATTTTCTCGAACAGAGAAGCTGCTATCATCAGATTGTGGCTTTCATTAGATTTATCTCGACTAGCGCTTTCACTGTAAACTACAAAGGAGCATTAACAGAGCTCCTTATTATTCTCTCTTGTTATGTGTTCTGTCTGCGCCCAGTAATGCTTTTAATGTAAACCTATTATCCCGAGCAGAGAAGCTGCTATCATCAGATTGTGGTTTTCCATAGCCTTATCTCTACAAGATATTTCACTGCAAACTACAAAGCAGCATTAACAGACATCCTAACAATGTTCTCTTGATATGTGTTCTATGTGCGCCTAGTAATCTATTTAAGGAAAAGCGATTATCTCGAGCAGAGAAGCTGCTATCATCAGATTGTGGCTTTCATGAGATTTAACTATATAAGAGCTTTAAGTGCAACCTACAAAGCAGAATTAACAGAGCTCCTTCCTGTGTTCTCTTGATATGTGTTCTATCTGCGCCTAGTAATGCACTTAAGTTAAAGCGATTATCTCGAGCAGAGAAGCTGCTATCATCAGATTGTGGCTTTCATGAGCTTTAACTCTATAAGAGCTTTCACTGCAATCTACAAAGCAGAATTAACAGAGCTCCTTACTGTGTTCTCTTGATATGTGTTTTATCTGCGCCTAGTAATGTTTTTAAGGAAAAGCGATTTTCTCGAACAGAGAAGCTGCTATCATCAGATTGTGGCTTTCATCAGCTTTATCTCTACAAGCGCTTTCACTGCAACCTACAAAGCAGCTTTGGCTAGCTTTTTATTCGAGTATCCTTCAATGTGTTCTAACTGCGCTTGCATAAGCATTGAAGGAAAAGTGATTATTTCGAGCAGAGAAACTGCTGTCACTAGATTGTGGCTTTCATCAGCTTTATCTCTTCAAGCGCTTTCTCTGCATACTAAAAAGCAGCATTAACAGAGCCCCTTACTGTGTTTTCTTGATATGTGTTTTATCTGCGCCTAGTAATGCATTTAAGGAAAAGCGATTATCTCGAGCAGAGAAACTGCTGTCATCCGATTGCGGCTTTCATTTGCTTTATCTCGACAAGCGCTTTCTCTGCATACTAAATAGCAGCACTAACAGAGCCCCTTACTGTGTTTTCTTGATATGTGTTTTATCTGCGCCTAGTAATGCATTTTAGGAAAAGCGATTATCTCGAGCAGAGAAAATGCTGTCATCAGATTGCGGCTTTCATTTGCTTTATCTCGACAAGCGCTTTCTCTGCATACTAAAAAGCAGCATTAACAGAGCCCCTTACTATGTTCTCTTGATATGTGTTCTATCTGCGCCTAGTAATGCATTTAAGGAAAAGCGATTATCTCGGGCAGAGAAGCTACTATCCTCAGATTGTGGCTTTCATCAGCTTTATCTCTTCAAGCGCTTTCACTGCAAACTACAAAGGAGCATTGACAGAGCTCCTTATTATTCTCTCTTGTTGTGATTTCTATCTGCGCCTAGTATTGAATTTAAGGAAAAGCGATTATCTCGGGCAGAGAAGCTGCTATCCTCAGATTGTGGCTTTAATGAGCTTTATCTCTACAAGCGCTTTAACTGCTACTATAGAAATCAGCGCTGACTAGCTTTTTATTAGAGTTTCCTGAAATGTGTTCCTTCAGCGCTTACTAAAGCATTTAAGGAAAAGCGATTAAAGAGAGTACAGAAGCTGCTGTCATCAGATTGTGGCTTTCATTGGCTTTAATTCTATAAGAGCTTTTAGTGCAACCTACAAAGCAGAATTAACAGAGCTCCTTACTGTGTTCTCTTGATATGTGTTTTATCTGCGCCTAGTAATGCATTTAAGTTAAAGCGATTATCTCGAGCAGAGAAGCTGCTATCATCAGATTGTGGCTTTCATGAACATTAACTCTGTAAGCGCTTTCACTGCAACCTACAAAGCAGAATGAACAGAGCTCCTTACTATGTTCTCTTGATATGTGTTTTAACTGCCACTAGTAAAATAATTAAAGGAAAAGCGATTATCTCGAGGAGAGAAGCTGCTATCATCAGATTGTGGCTTTCATGAGCTTTAACTCTATAAGAGCTTTCACTGCAACCTACAAAGCAGAATTAACAGAGCTCCTTCCTGTGTTCTCTTCATATGTGTTTTATCTGCGCCTAGTAATGTTTTTAAGGAAAAGCGATTATCTCGAGCAGAGAAGCTGGTATCATCAGATTGTGTCTTTCATGAGCTTTATCTCTACACGCGCTTTAACTGCTACCTAGAAATCAGCGCTGACTAGCTTTTTATTAGAGTGTCCTGAAATGTGTTCTAACTGCGCTTACATAAGCATTTAAGGAAAAGTGATTATCTCTAGCAGAGAAGCTGCTATCATCAGACTGTGTCTTTAATGAGCTTTAACTCTATAAGCGCTTTCACTGCAACCTAGAAAGCAGCATTAACAGAGCCCCTTACTATGTTCTCTTGATATGTGTTCTATCTGCGCCTAGTAATGCATTTAAGGAAAAGCGATTATCTCGGGCAGAGAAGCTACTATCCTCAGATTGTGGCTTTCATCAGCTTTATCTCTTCAAGCGCTTTCACTGCAAACTACAAAGGAGCATTGACAGAGCTCCTTATTATTCTCTCTTGTTGTGATTTCTATCTGCGCCTAGTATTGAATTTAAGGAAAAGCGATTATCTCGGGCAGAGAAGCTGCTATCCTCAGATTGTGGCTTTAATGAGCTTTATCTCTACAAGCGCTTTAACTGCTACTATAGAAATCAGCGCTGACTAGCTTTTTATTAGAGTTTCCTGAAATGTGTTCCTTCAGCGCTTACTAAAGCATTTAAGGAAAAGCGATTAAAGAGAGTACAGAAGCTGCTGTCATCAGATTGTGGCTTTCATTGGCTTTAATTCTATAAGAGCTTTTAGTGCAACCTACAAAGCAGAATTAACAGAGCTCCTTACTGTGTTCTCTTGATATGTGTTTTATCTGCGCCTAGTAATGCATTTAAGTTAAAGCGATTATCTCGAGCAGAGAAGCTGCTATCATCAGATTGTGGCTTTCATGAACATTAACTCTGTAAGCGCTTTCACTGCAACCTACAAAGCAGAATGAACAGAGCTCCTTACTATGTTCTCTTGATATGTGTTTTAACTGCCACTAGTAAAATAATTAAAGGAAAAGCGATTATCTCGAGGAGAGAAGCTGCTATCATCAGATTGTGGCTTTCATGAGCTTTAACTCTATAAGAGCTTTCACTGCAACCTACAAAGCAGAATTAACAGAGCTCCTTCCTGTGTTCTCTTCATATGTGTTTTATCTGCGCCTAGTAATGTTTTTAAGGAAAAGCGATTATCTCGAGCAGAGAAGCTGGTATCATCAGATTGTGTCTTTCATGAGCTTTATCTCTACACGCGCTTTAACTGCTACCTAGAAATCAGCGCTGACTAGCTTTTTATTAGAGTGTCCTGAAATGTGTTCTAACTGCGCTTACATAAGCATTTAAGGAAAAGTGATTATCTCTAGCAGAGAAGCTGCTATCATCAGACTGTGTCTTTAATGAGCTTTAACTCTATAAGCGCTTTCACTGCAACCTAGAAAGCAGCATTAACAGAGCCCCTTACTATGGTCTCTTGATATGTGTTCTATCTGCGCCTAGTAATGCATTTAAGTTAAAGCGATTTTCTCGAACAGAGAAGCTGCTATCATCACATTGTGGCTTTCATGAGCTTTAACTCTATAAGCGCTTTCACTGCAACCTACAAAGCAGAATTAAAAGAGTTCCTTACTGTGTTCTCTTGATATGTGTTTTATCTGCGCCTAGTAATGTTTTTAAGGAAAAGCGATTTTCTCGAACAGAGAAGGTGCTATAATCAGATTGTGGCTTTCATTAGATTTATCTCGACTAGCGCTTTCACTGTAAACTACAAAGGAGCATTAACAGAGCCCCTTATTATTCTCTCTTGTTATGTGTTCTATCTGCGCCCAGTAATGCTTTTAATGTAAACCTATTATCCCGAGCAGAGAAGCTGCTATCATCAGATTGTGGTTTTCCATAGCCTTATCTCTACAAGATATTTCACTGCAAACTACAAAGCAGCATTAACAGACATCCTAACAATGTTCTCTTGATATGTGTTCTATCTGCGCCTAGTAATGTATTTAAGGAAAAGCGATTATCTCGAGCAGAGAAGCTGCTATCATCAGATTGTGGCTTTAATGAGCTTTAACTCTATAAGCGCTTTAACTGCAACCTAGAAAGCAGCATTAACAGAGCCCCTTACTGTGTTCTCTTGATATGTGTTCTATCTGCGCCTAGTAATGCATTTAAGGAAAAGCGATATTCTCGGGCAGAGAAGCTGCTATCCTCAGATTGTGGCTTTCATCAGCTTTATCTCTTCAAGCGCTTTCACTGCAAACTACAAAGGAGCATTGACAGAGCTCCTTATTATTCTCTCTTGTTGTGTTTTCTATCTGCGCCTAGTAATGCATTTAAGGTAAACCGATTATCTCGAGTAGAGAAGCTGCTATCATCAGATTGTGGCTTTCATCTGCTTTATTTCTACAAGCGCTATCACTGCATCCTACAAAGCAGCTTTGGCTAGCTTTTTATTAGAGTATCCTTAAATGTGTTTTTACTGCGCTAGCATAAGCATTGAAGGAAAAGTGATTATTTAGAGCAGAGAAACTGCTGTCATCAGATTGCGGCTCTCATTTGCTTTATCTCGACAAGCGCTTTCTCTGCATACTAAAAAGCAGCATTAACAGAGCCCCTTACTGTGTTTTATTGATATGTGTTTTATCTGCGCCTAGTAATGCATTTAAGGAAAAGCGATTATCTCGAGCAGAGAAGCTGCTATCATCAGATTGTGTATTGCCATAGCCTTATCTCTACAAGATATTTCACTGCAAACTACAGAACAGCATTAACAGCCATCCTAACAATATTCCCATGGTATGTGTTCTATCTGCGCATACTAAAGCATTTAAGGAAAAGCGATTATCTCGAGCAGGGAAGCTGCTATCATCAGATTGTGGCTTTCATCAGCTTTATCTCTACAAGCGCTTTCACTGCAAACTACAAAGCAGCTTTGGCTAGCTTTTTATTCGAGTATCCTTCAATGTGTTCTAACTGCGCTTGCATAAGCATTGAAGGAAAAGTGATTATTTCGAGCAGAGAAACTGCTGTCACTAGATTGTGGCTTTCATCAGCTTTATCTCTTCAAGCGCTTTCTCTGCATACTAAAAAGCAGCATTAACAGAGCCCCTTACTGTGTTTTCTTGATATGTGTTTTATCTGCGCCTAGTAATGCATTTAAGGAAAAGCGATTATCTCGAGCAGAGAAACTGCTGTCATCAGATTGCGGCTTTCATTTGCTTTACCTCGACAAGCGCTTTCTCTGCATACTAAAAAGCAGCATTAACAGAGCCCCTTACTATGTTCTCTTGATATGTGTTCTATCTGCGCCTAGTAATGCATTTAAGGAAAAGCGATTATCTCGGGCAGAGAAGCTGCTATCCTCAGATTGTGGCTTTCATCAGCTTTATCTCTTCAAGCGCTTTCACTGCAAACTACAAAGGAGCATTGACAGAGCTCCTTATTATTCTCTCTTGTTGTGTTTTCTATCTGCGCCTAGTAATGCATTTAAGGTAAACCGATTATCTCGAGTAGAGAAGCTGCTATCATCAGATTGTGGCTTTCATCTGCTTTATTTCTACAAGCGGTATCACTGCATCCTACAAAGCAGCTTTGGCTAGCTTTTTATTAGAGTATCCTTAAATGTGTTTTTACTGCGCTAGCATAAGCATTGAAGGAAAAGTGATTATTTAGAGCAGAGAAACTGCTGTCATCAGATTGCGACTCTCATTTGCTCTATCTCGACAAGCGCTTTCTCTGCATACTAAAAAGCAGCATTAACAGAGCCCCTTACTGTGTTTTCTTGATATGTGTTTTATCTGCCCCTAGTAATGCATTTAAGGAAAAGCGATTATCTCGAGCAGAGAAGCTGCTATCATCAGATTGTGTATTGCCATAGCCTTATCTCTACAAGATATTTAACTGCAAACTACAGAACAGCATTAACAGCCATCCTAACAATATTCCCATGGTATGTGTTCTATCTGCGAATACTAAAGCATTTAAGGAAAAGCGATTATCTCGAGCAGGGAAGATGCTATCATCAGATTGTGGCTTTCATCAGCTTTATCTCTACAAGCGCTTTCACTGCAAACTACAAAGCAGCTTTGGCTAGCTTTTTATTCGAGTATCCTTCAATGTGTTCTAACTGCGCTTGCATAAGCATTGAAGGAAAAGTTATTATTTCGAGCAGAGAAACTGCTGTCACTAGATTGTGGCTTTCATCAGCTTTATCTCGACAAGCGCTTTCTCTGCATACTAAAAAGCAGCATTAACAGAGCCCCTTACTGTGTTCTCTTGATATGTGTTTTATCTGCGCCTAGTAATGCATTTAAGGAAAAGCGATTATCTCGAGCAGAGAAACTGCTGTCATCAGATTGCGGCTTTCATTTGCTTTACCTCGACAAGCGCTTTCTCTGCATACTAAAAAGCAGCATTAACAGAGCCCCTTACTATGTTCTCTTGATATGTGTTCTATCTGCGCCTAGTAATGCATTTAAGGAAAAGCGATTATCTCGGGCAGAGAAGCTGCTATCCTCAGATTGTGGCTTTCATCAGCTTTATCTCTTCAAGCGCTTTCACTGTAAACTACAAAGGAGCATTGACAGAGCTCCTTATTATTCTCTCTTGTTGTGTTTTCTATCTGCGCCTAGTAATGCATTTAAGGTAAACCGATTATCTCGAGTAGAGAAGCTGCTATCATCAGATTGTGGCTTTCATCTGCTTTATTTCTACAAGCGGTATCACTGCATCCTACAAAGCAGCTTTGGCTAGCTTTTTATTAGAGTATCCTTAAATGTGTTTTTACTGCGCTAGCATAAGCATTGAAGGAAAAGTGATTATTTAGAGCAGAGAAACTGCTGTCATCAGATTGCGACTCTCATTTGCTCTATCTCGACAAGCGCTTTCTCTGCATACTAAAAAGCAGCATTAACAGAGCCCCTTACTGTGTTCTCTTGATATGTGTTTTATCTGCGCCAAGTAATGCATTTAAGGAAAAGCGATTATATCGAGCAGAGAAACTGCTATCATCAGATTGTGTATTGCCATAGCCTTATCTCTACAAGATATTTCAATGCAAACTACAGAACAGCATTAACATCCATCCTAACAATATTCACTTGGTATGTGTTATATCTGCGCATACTATAGCATTTAAGGAAAAGCGATTATCTCGAGCAGAGAAGCTGCTATCATCAGATTGTGGCTTTCATCAGCTTTATCTCTACAAGCGCTTTCACTGCAAACTACAAAGGAGCATTGACAGAGCTCCTTATTATTCTCTCTTGTTGTGTTTTCTATCTGCGCCTAGTAATGCATTTAATGTAAACCGATTATCTCGAGTAGAGAAGCTGCTATCCTAAGATTGTGGCTTTCATGAGCTTTATCTCTACAAGCGCCTTAACTGCTACCTAGAAATCAGCGCTGACTAGCTTTTTATTAGAGTGTTCTGAAATGTGTTCCTTCAGCGCTTACTAAATCATTTTAGGAAAAGCGATTAACTAGAGTACAGAAGCTGCTGTCATCAGATTGTGGCTTTCATTGGCTTTAACTCTATAAGAGCTTTTAGTGCAACCTACAAAGCAGAATTAACAGAGCTCCTTACTGTGTTCTCTTGATATGTGTTTTATCTGCGCCTAGTAATGCATTTAAGTTAAAGCGATTATCTCGAGCAGAGAAGCTGCTATCCTCAGATTGTGGCTTTCATGAGCATTAACTCTGTAAGCGCTTTGACTGCAACCTACAAAGCAGAATGAACAGAGCTCCTTACTATGTTCTCTTGATATGTCTTTTAACTGCGGCTAGTAAAATAATTAAGCAAAAGCGATTATCTCGAGCAGAGAAGCTGCTATCATCAGAATGTTACTTTCATGAGCTTTAACTCTATAAGAGCTTTCACTGCAACCTACAAAGCAGAATTAACAGAGCTCCTTACTGTGTTCTCTTGATATGTGTTTTATCTGCGCCTAGTAATGTTTTTAAGGAAAAGCGATTATCTCGAGCAGAGAAGCTGCTATCATCAGATTGTGGCTTTCATGAGCTTTATCTCTACAAGCGCTTTAACTGCTACCTAGAAATCAGCGCTGACTAGCTTTTTATTAGAGTGTCCTGAAATGTGTTCTAACTGCGCTTACATAAGCATTTAAGGAAAAGTGATTATCTCTAGCAGAGAAGCTGCTATCATCAGACTGTGTCTTTAATGAACTTTAACTCTATAAGCGCTTTCACTGCAACCTAGAAAGCAGCATTAACAGAGCCCCTTACTATGGTCTCTTGATATGTGTTCTATCTGCGCCTAGTAATGCATTTAAGTTAAAGCGATTATCTCGAACAGAGAAGCTGCTATCATCAGATTGTGGCTTTCATGAGCTTTAACTCTATAAGCGCTTTCACTGCAACCTACAAAGCAGAATTAACAGAGTTCCTTACTGTGTTCTCTTGATATGTGTTTTATCTGCGCCTAGTAATGTTTTTAAGGAAAAGCGATTTTCTCGAACAGAGAAGGTGCTATAATCAGATTGTGGCTTTCATTAGATTTATCTCGACTAGCGCTTTCACTGTAAACTACAAAGGAGCATTAACAGAGCCCCTTATTATTCTCTCTTGTTATGTGTTCTATCTGCGCCCAGTAATGCTTTTAATATAAACCGATTATCCCGAGCAGAGAAGCTGCTATCATCAGATTGTGGCTTTCATGAGCTTTAACTCTATAAGCGCTTTCATTGCAACCTACTAAGCAGAATTAACAGAGCTCCTTCCTGTGTTCTCTTGATAAGTGTTCTATCTGCGCCTAGTAATGCATTTAAGTTAAAGCGATTATCTCGAGCAGAGAAGCTGCTATCATCAGATTGTGGCTTTCATGAGCTTTAACTCTATAAGAGCTTTCACTGCAACCTACAAAGCAGAATTAACAGAGCTCCTTACTGTGTTCTCTTGATATGTCTTTTATCTGCGCCTAGTAATGTTTTTAAGGAAAAGCGATTTTCTCGAACAGAGAAGCTGCTATCATCAGATTGTGGCTTTCATTAGATTTATCTCGACTAGCGCTTTCACTGCAAACTAAAAAGGAGCATTAACAGAGCCCCTTATTATTCTCTCTTGTTATGTGTTCTATCTGCGCCCAGTAATGCTTTTAATGTAAACCGATTATCCCGAGCAGAGAAGCTGCTGTCATCAGATTGTTGTTTTCCATAGCCTTATCTCTACAAGATATTTCACTGCAAACAACAAAGCAGCATTAACAGACATCCTAACAATGTTCTCTTGATATGTGATCTATCTGCGCCTAGTAATGAATTTAAGGAAAAGCGATTATCTCGAGCAGAGAAGCTGCTATCCTCAGATTGTGGCTTTCATGAGATTTATCTCTACAAGCGCTTTAACTGCTACTATAGAAATCAGCGCTGACTAGCTTTTTATTAGAGTGTCCTGAAATGTGTTCCTTCAGCGCTTACTAAAGCATTTAAGGAAAAGCGATTAACTAGAGTACAGAAGCTGCTATCATCAGATTGTGGCTTTCATTGGCTTTAACTCTATAAGAGCTTTTAGTGCAACCTACAAAGCAGAATGAACAGAGCTCCTTACTGTGTTCTCTTGATATGTGTTTTATCTGCGCCTAGTAATGCATTTAAGTTAAAGCGATTATCTCGAGCAGAGAAGCTGCTATCATCAGATTGTGGCTTTCATGAGCTTTAACTCTGTAAGCGCTTTCACTGCAACCTACAAAGCAGAATGAACAGAGCTCCTTACTATGTTCTCTTGATATGTGTTTTAACTGCGCCTAGAAATGAATTTAAGGAAAAGCGATTATGTCGAGCAGAGAAGCTGCTATCCTCAGATTGTGGCTTTCATGAGTTTAACTCTGTAAGCGCTTTCACTGCAACCTACAAAGCAGAATGAACAGAGCTCCTTACTATGTTCTCTTGATATGTGTTCTAACTGCGGCTAAAAGTAATTAAGAAAAAGCGATTATGTCGAGCAGAGAAGCTGCTATCATCAGATTGTGGCTTTCATGAGCTTTAACTCTGTAAGAGCTTTCAGTGCAACCTACAAAGCAGAATTAACAGAGCTCCTTCCTGTGTTCTCTTGATATGTGTTCTATCTGCGCCTAGTAATGTATTTAAGGAAAAGCAATTATCTCGAGCAGAGAAGCTGCTATCATCAGATTGTGGCTTTCATGAGCTTTAACTCTGTAAGCGCTTTCTCTGCAACCTACAAAGCAGAATTAACAGAGCTCCTTCCTGTGTTCTCTTGATATGTGTTCTATCTGCGCCTAGAAATGAATTTAAGGAAAAGCGATTATGTCGAGCAGAGAAGCTGCTATCATCAGATTGTGGCTTTCATGAGTTTAACTCTGTAAGCGCTTTCTCTGCAACCTACAAAGCAGAATTAACAGAGCACCTTACTGTGTTCTCTTAATATGTGTTTTATCTGCGCCTAGTAATGTATTTAAGGAAAAGCGATTATCTCGAGCAGAGAAGCTGCTATCATCAGATTGTGGCTTTCATGAGCTTTAACTCTATAAGAGCTTTCACTGCAACCTACAAAGCAGAATTAACAGAGCTCCTTACTGTGTTCTCTTGATATGTCTTTTATCTGCGCCTAGTAATGTTTTTAAGTAAAAGCGATTTCCTCGAACAGAGAAGCTGCTATCATCAGATTGTGGCTTTCATTAGATTTATCTCGACTAGCGCTTTCACTGCAAACTACAAAGCAGCATTAACAGACATCCTAACAATGTTCTCTTGATATGTGTTCTATCTGCGCCTAGTAATGTATTTAAGGTAAAGCGATTATCTCGAGCAGAGAAACTGCTATCATCAGATTGTGGCTTTCATGAGCTTTATCTCTACAAGCACTTTAACTGCTACCTAGAAATCAGCGCTGACTAGCTTTTTATTAGAGTGTCCTGAAATGTGTTCTAACTGCGCTTACATAAGCATTTAAGGAAAAGTGATTATCTCTAGCAGAGAAGCTGCTATCATCAGACTGTGTCTTTAATGAGCTTTAACTCTATAAGCGCTTTCATTGCAACCTAGAGAGCAGCATTAACAGAGCCCCTTACTATGGTCTCTTGATATGTGTTCTATCTGCGCCTAGTAATGCATTTATGTTAAAGCGATTACCTCGAACAGAGAAGCTGCTATCATCAGATTGTGGCTATCATGAGCTTTAACTCTATAAGCGCTTTCATTGCAACCTACTAAGCAGAATTAACAGAGCTCCTTCCTGTGTTCTCTTGATAAGTGTTCTATCTGCGCCTAATAATGCATTTAAGTTAAAGCGATTATCTCGAGCAGAGAAGCTGCTATCATCAGATTGTGGCTTTCATGAGCTTTAACTCTATAAGAGCTTTCACTGCAACCTACAAAGCAGAATTAACAGAGCTCCTTACTGTGTTCTCTTGATATGTCTTTTATCTGCGCCTAGTAATGTTTTTAAGTAAAAGCGATTTCCTCGAACAGAGAAACTGCTATCATCAGATTGTGGCTTTCATTTGATTTATCTCGACTAGCGCTTTCACTGCAAACTACAAAGGAGCATTAACAGAGCCCCTTATTATTCTCTCTTGTTATGTGTTCTATCTGCGCCCAGTAATGCTTTTAATGTAAACCGATTATCCCGAGCAGAGAAGCTGCTGTCATCAGATTGTTGTTTTCCATAGCCTTATCTCTACAAGATATTTCACTGCAAACTACAAAGCAGCATTAACAGACATCCTAACAATGTTCTCTTGATATGTGATCTATCTGCGCCTAGTAATGTATTTAAGGAAAAGCGATTATCTCGAGCAGAGAAGCTGCTATCCTCAGATTGTGGCTTTCATGAGCTTTATCTCTACAAGCGCTTTAACTGCTACTATAGAAATCAGCGCTGAGTAGCTTTTTATTAGAGTGTCCTGAAATGTGTTCCTTCAGCGCTTACTAAAGCATTTAAGGAAAAGCGATTAACTAGAGTACAGAAGCTGCTGTCATCAGATTGTGGCTTTCATTGGCTTTAACTCTATAAGAGCTTTTAGTGTAACCTACAAAGCAGAATGAACAGAGCTCCTTACTGTGTTCTCTTGATATGTGTTTTATCTGCGCCTAGGAATGCATTTAAGGAAAAGCGATTATCTCGAGCAGAGAAGCTGCTATCATCAGATTGGGGCTTTCATGAGCTTTAACTCTGTAAGCGCTTTCACTGCAACCTACAAAGCAGAATGAACAGAGCTCCTTACTATGTTCTCTTGATATGTGTTTTAACTGCGGCTAGTAAAATAATTAAGGAAAAGCGATTATCTCGAGCAGAGAAGCTGCTATCAACAGATTGTGGCTTTCATGAGCTTTAACTGTATAAGAGCTTTCACTGCGACCTACAAAGCAGAATTAACAGAGCTCCTTACTGTGTTCTCTTGATTTGTGTTTTATCTGCGCCTAGTAATGTATTTAAGGAAAAGTGATTATCTCGAGCAGAGAAGCTGCTATCATCAGATTGTGGCTTTCATGAGCTTTATCTCTACAAGCGCTTTAACTGCTACCTAGAAATCAGCGCTGACTAGCTTTTTATTAGAGTGTCCTGAAATGTGTTCTAACTGCGCTTACATAAGCATTTAAGGAAAAGTGATTATCTCTAGCAGAGAAGCTGCTATCATCAGATTGTGGCTTTCATGAGCTTTATCTCTACAAGCGCTTTAACTGCTACCTAGAAATCAGCGCTGACTAGCTTTTTATTAGAGTGTCCTGAAATGTGTTCTAACTGCGCTTACATAAGCATTTAAGGAAAAGTGATTATCTCTAGCAGAGAAGCTGCTATCATCAGACTGTGTCTTTAATGAGCTTTAACTCTATAAGCGCTTTCACTGCAACCTAGAAATCAGCATTAACAGAGCCCCTTACTATGGTCTCTTGATATGTGTTCTATCTGCTCCTAGTAATGCATTTAAGTTAAAGCGATTATCTCGAACAGAGAAGCTGCTATCTTCAGATTGTGGCTTTCATGAGCTTTAACTATAAAAGAGATTTCAGTGCAACCTACAAAGCAGAATTAACAGAGCTCCTTCCTGTGTTCTCTTGATATGTGTTCTATCTGCGCCTAGTAATGAATTTAAGGAAAAGCGACTATCTCGAGCAGAGAAGCTGCTATCCTCAGATTGTGGCTATCATGAGTTTTAACTATACAAGAGCTTTCACTGCAACCTAGAAAGCAGCATTAACAGAGCCCCTTACTATGGTCTCTTGATATGTGTTCTATCTGCGCCTAGTAATGCATTTAAGTTAAAGCGATTATCTCGAGCACAGAAGCTGCTATACACACATTGTGGCTTTCATGAGCTTTAACTCTATAAGCGCTTTCACTGCAACCTACAAAGCAGAATTAACAGAGTTCCTTACTGTGTTCTCTTGATATGTGTTTTATCTGCGCCTAGTTATGTTTTTAAGGAAAAGCGATTTTCTCGAACAGAGAAGGTGCTATCATCAGATTGTGGCTTTCATTAGATTTATCTCGACTAGCGCTTTCACTGTAAACTACAAAGGAGCATTAACAGAGCCCCTTATTATTCTCTCTTGTTATGTGTTCTATCTGCGCCCAGTAATGCTTTTAATGTAAACCGATTATCCAGAGCAGAGAAGCTGCTATCATCAGATTGTGGTTTTCCATAGCCTTATCTCTACAAGATGTTTTACTGCAAACTACAAAGTAGCATTAACAGACATCCTAACAATGTTCTCTTGATATGTGTTCTATCTGCGCCTAGTAATGTATTTAAGGAAAAGCGATTATCTCGAGCAGAAAAGCTGCTATCATCAGATTGTGGCTTTCATGAGCTTTAACTCTATAAGAGCTTTCACTGCAACCTACAAAGCAGAATTAACAGAGCTCCTTACTGTGTTCTCTTGATATGTGTTCTATCTGCGCCTAGTAATGTATTTAAGGAAAAGCGATTATCTCGAGCAGAGAAGCTGCTATCCTCAGATTGTGGCTTTCATGAGCTTTAACTCTATAAGAGCTTTCACTGCAACCTACAAAGCAGAATTAACAGAGCTCCTTACTGTGTTCTCTTGATATGTGTTCTATCTGCGCCTAGTAATGCATTTAAGTTAAAGCGATTAACTCGAGCACAGAAGCTGCTATCATCAGATTGTGGCTTTCATGAGCTTTATCTCTACAAGCGCTTTAACTGCTACCTAGAAATCAGCGCTGACTAGCTTTTTATTAGAGTGTCCTGAAATGTGTTCTAACTGCGCTTACATAAGCATTTAAGGAAAAGTAATTATCTCTAGCAGAGAAGCTGCTATCATCAGACTGTGTCTTTAATGAGCTTTAACTCTATAAGCGCTTTCACTGCAACCTAGAAAGCAGCATTAACAGAGCCCTTTACTATGGTCTCTTGATATGTGTTCTATCTGCGCCTAGTAATGCATTTAAGTTAAAGCGATTATCTCGAACAGAGAAGCTGCTATCATCACATTGTGGCTTTCATGAGCTTTAACTCTATAAGCGCTTTCACTGAAACCTACAAAGCAGAATTAACAAAGTTCCTTACTGTGTTCTCTTGATATGTGTTTTATCTGCGCCTAGAAATGTTTTTAAGGAAAAGCGATTTTCTCGAACAGAGAAGGTGCTATAATCATATTGTGGATTTCATTAGATTTATCTCGACTAGCGCTTTCACTGTAAACTACAAAGGAGCATTAACAGAGCCCCTTATTATTCTCTCTTGTTATGTGTTCTATCTGCGCCCAGTAATGCTTTTAATGTAAACCGATTATCCCGAGCAGAGAAGCTGCTGTCATCAGATTGTTGTTTTCCATAGCCTTATCTCTACAAGATATTTCACTGCAAACTACAAAGCAGCATTAACAGACATCCTAACAATGTTCTCTTGATATGTGATCTATCTGCGCCTAGTAATGTATTTAAGGAAAAGCGATTATCTCGAGCAGAGAAGCTGCTATCCTCAGATTGTGGCTTTCATGAGCTTTATCTCTACAAGCGCTTTAACTGCTACTATAGAAATCAGCGCTGAGTAGCTTTTTATTAGAGTGTCCTGAAATGTGTTCCTTCAGCGCTTACTAAAGCATTTAAGGAAAAGCGATTAACTAGAGTACAGAAGCTGCTGTCATCAGATTGTGGCTTTCATTGGCTTTAACTCTATAAGAGCTTTTAGTGTAACCTACAAAGCAGAATGAACAGAGCTCCTTACTGTGTTCTCTTGATATGTGTTTTATCTGCGCCTAGGAATGCATTTAAGGAAAAGCGATTATCTCGAGCAGAGAAGCTGCTATCATCAGATTGGGGCTTTCATGAGCTTTAACTCTGTAAGCGCTTTCACTGCAACCTACAAAGCAGAATGAACAGAGCTCCTTACTATGTTCTCTTGATATGTGTTTTAACTGCGGCTAGTAAAATAATTAAGGAAAAGCGATTATCTCGAGCAGAGAAGCTGCTATCAACAGATTGTGGCTTTCATGAGCTTTAACTGTATAAGAGCTTTCACTGCGACCTACAAAGCAGAATTAACAGAGCTCCTTACTGTGTTCTCTTGATTTGTGTTTTATCTGCGCCTAGTAATGTATTTAAGGAAAAGTGATTATCTCGAGCAGAGAAGCTGCTATCATCAGATTGTGGCTTTCATGAGCTTTATCTCTACAAGCGCTTTAACTGCTACCTAGAAATCAGCGCTGACTAGCTTTTTATTAGAGTGTCCTGAAATGTGTTCTAACTGCGCTTACATAAGCATTTAAGGAAAAGTGATTATCTCTAGCAGAGAAGCTGCTATCATCAGATTGTGGCTTTCATGAGCTTTATCTCTACAAGCGCTTTAACTGCTACCTAGAAATCAGCGCTGACTAGCTTTTTATTAGAGTGTCCTGAAATGTGTTCTAACTGCGCTTACATAAGCATTTAAGGAAAAGTGATTATCTCTAGCAGAGAAGCTGCTATCATCAGACTGTGTCTTTAATGAGCTTTAACTCTATAAGCGCTTTCACTGCAACCTAGAAATCAGCATTAACAGAGCCCCTTACTATGGTCTCTTGATATGTGTTCTATCTGCTCCTAGTAATGCATTTAAGTTAAAGCGATTATCTCGAACAGAGAAGCTGCTATCTTCAGATTGTGGCTTTCATGAGCTTTAACTATAAAAGAGATTTCAGTGCAACCTACAAAGCAGAATTAACAGAGCTCCTTCCTGTGTTCTCTTGATATGTGTTCTATCTGCGCCTAGTAATGAATTTAAGGAAAAGCGACTATCTCGAGCAGAGAAGCTGCTATCCTCAGATTGTGGCTATCATGAGTTTTAACTATACAAGAGCTTTCACTGCAACCTAGAAAGCAGCATTAACAGAGCCCCTTACTATGGTCTCTTGATATGTGTTCTATCTGCGCCTAGTAATGCATTTAAGTTAAAGCGATTATCTCGAGCACAGAAGCTGCTATACACACATTGTGGCTTTCATGAGCTTTAACTCTATAAGCGCTTTCACTGCAACCTACAAAGCAGAATTAACAGAGTTCCTTACTGTGTTCTCTTGATATGTGTTTTATCTGCGCCTAGTTATGTTTTTAAGGAAAAGCGATTTTCTCGAACAGAGAAGGTGCTATCATCAGATTGTGGCTTTCATTAGATTTATCTCGACTAGCGCTTTCACTGTAAACTACAAAGGAGCATTAACAGAGCCCCTTATTATTCTCTCTTGTTATGTGTTCTATCTGCGCCCAGTAATGCTTTTAATGTAAACCGATTATCCAGAGCAGAGAAGCTGCTATCATCAGATTGTGGTTTTCCATAGCCTTATCTCTACAAGATGTTTTACTGCAAACTACAAAGTAGCATTAACAGACATCCTAACAATGTTCTCTTGATATGTGTTCTATCTGCGCCTAGTAATGTATTTAAGGAAAAGCGATTATCTCGAGCAGAAAAGCTGCTATCATCAGATTGTGGCTTTCATGAGCTTTAACTCTATAAGAGCTTTCACTGCAACCTACAAAGCAGAATTAACAGAGCTCCTTACTGTGTTCTCTTGATATGTGTTCTATCTGCGCCTAGTAATGTATTTAAGGAAAAGCGATTATCTCGAGCAGAG
Source organism: Coccyzus lansbergi (assembly GCA_033558105.1). Classification (NCBI taxonomy): domain Eukaryota; kingdom Metazoa; phylum Chordata; class Aves; order Cuculiformes; family Coccyzidae; genus Coccyzus; species Coccyzus lansbergi. The sequence continues at coordinate 580,588 of JAUMJK010000839.1, forward strand.
AAGCTGCTATCCTCAGATTGTGGCTTTCATGAGCTTTAACTCTATAAGAGCTTTCACTGCAACCTACAAAGCAGAATTAACAGAGCTCCTTACTGTGTTCTCTTGATATGTGTTCTATCTGCGCCTAGTAATGCATTTAAGTTAAAGCGATTAACTCGAGCACAGAAGCTGCTATCATCAGATTGTGGCTTTCATGAGCTTTATCTCTACAAGCGCTTTAACTGCTACCTAGAAATCAGCGCTGACTAGCTTTTTATTAGAGTGTCCTGAAATGTGTTCTAACTGCGCTTACATAAGCATTTAAGGAAAAGTAATTATCTCTAGCAGAGAAGCTGCTATCATCAGACTGTGTCTTTAATGAGCTTTAACTCTATAAGCGCTTTCACTGCAACCTAGAAAGCAGCATTAACAGAGCCCTTTACTATGGTCTCTTGATATGTGTTCTATCTGCGCCTAGTAATGCATTTAAGTTAAAGCGATTATCTCGAACAGAGAAGCTGCTATCATCACATTGTGGCTTTCATGAGCTTTAACTCTATAAGCGCTTTCACTGAAACCTACAAAGCAGAATTAACAAAGTTCCTTACTGTGTTCTCTTGATATGTGTTTTATCTGCGCCTAGAAATGTTTTTAAGGAAAAGCGATTTTCTCGAACAGAGAAGGTGCTATAATCATATTGTGGATTTCATTAGATTTATCTCGACTAGCGCTTTCACTGTAAACTACAAAGGAGCATTAACAGAGCCCCTTATTATTCTCTCTTGTTATGTGTTCTATCTGCGCCCAGTAATGCTTTTAATGTAAACCGATTATCCCGAGCAGAGAAGCTGCTATCATCAGATTGTGGTTTTCCATAGCCTTATCTCTACAAGATATTTCACTGCAAACTACAAAGCAGCATTAACAGGCATCCTAACAATGTTCTCTTGATACGTGTTCTATCTGCGCCTAGAAATGAATTTAAGGAAAAGCGATTATCTCGAGCAGAGAAGCTGATATCCTCAGATTGTGGCTTTCATGAGCTTTAACTCTGTAAGCGCTTTCACTGCAACCTACAAAGCAGAATGAACAGAGCTCCTTACTATGTTCTCTTGATATGTGTTTTAACTGCGGCTAGTAAAATAATTAAGGAAAAGCGATTATCTCGAGCAGAGAAGCTGCTATCATCAGATTGTGGCTTTCATGAGCTTTAACTCTATAAGAGCTTTCACTGCAACCTACAAAGCAGAATTAACAGAGCTCCTTACTGTGTTCTCTTGATATGTGTTTTATCTGCGCCTAGTAATGCTTTTAAGGAAAAGCGATTATCTCGAGCAGAGAAGCTGCTATCCTCAGATTGTGACTTTCATGAGCTTTAACTATATAAGAGCTTTCAGTGCAACCTACAAAGCAGAATTAACAGAGCTCCTTCCTGTGTTCTCTTGATATGTGTTCTATCTGCGCCTAGTAATGCATTTAAGTTAAAGCGATTATCTCGAGCACAGAAGCTGCTATCATCAGATTGTGGCTTTCATGAGCATTAACTCTATAAGAGCTTTCACTGCAACCTACAAAGCAGAATTAACAGAGCTCCTTACTATGTTCTCTTGATATGTGTTTTAACTGCGGCTAGTAAAATAAATAAGGAAAAGCGATTATCTCGAGCAGAGAAGCTGCTATCATCAGATTGTGGCTTTCATGAGCTTTATCTCTACAAGCGCTTTAACTGCTACCTAGAAATCAGCGCTGACTAGCTTTTTATTAGAGTGTCCTGAAATGTGTTCTAACTGCGCTTACATAAGCATTTAAGGAAAAGTGATTATCTCTAGCAGAGAAGCTGCTATCATCAGACTGTGTCTTTAATGAGCTTTAACTCTATAAGCGCTTTCACTGCAACCTAGAAAGCAGCATTAACAGAGCCCCTTACTATGGTCTCTTGATATGTGTTCTATATGCGCCTAGTAATGCATTTAAGTTAAAGCGATTATCTCGAACAGAGAAGCTGCTATCATCACATTGTGGCTTTCATGAGCTTTAACTCTATAAGAGCTTTCACTGCAACCTACAAAGCAGAATTAACAGAGTTCCTTACTGTGTTCTCTTGATATGTGTTTTATCTGCGCCTAGTAATGTTTTTAAGGAAAAGCGATTTTCTCGAACAGAGAAGGTGCTATCATCAGATTGTGGCTTTCATTAGATTTATCTCGACTAGCGCTTTCGCTGTAAACTACAAAGGAGCATTAACAGAGCCCCTTATTATTCTCTCTTGTTATGTGTTCTATCTGCGCCCAGTAATGCTTTTAATGTAAACCTATTATCCCGAGCAGAGAAGCTGCTATCATCAGATTGTGGTTTTCCATAGCCTTATCTCTACAAGATATTTCACTGCAAACTACAAAGCAGCATTAACAGACATCCTAACAATGTTCTCTTGATATGTGTTCTATCTGCGCCTAGTAATGTATTTAAGGAAAAGCGATTATCTCGAGCAGAGAAGCTGCTATCATCAGATTGTGGCTTTCATGAGCTTTAACTATATAAGAGCTTTCAGTGCAACCTAAAAAGCAGAATTAACTGAGCTCCTTCCTGTGTTCTCTTGATATGTGTTCTATCTGCCCCTAGTAATGCAATTAATTTAAAGCGATTATCTCGAGCAAAGAAGCTGCTGTCATCAGATTGTGGCTTTCATGAGCTTTAACTCTATAAGAGCTTTCACTGCAACCTACAAAGCAGAATTAACAGAGTTCCTTACTGTGTTCTCCTGATATGTGTTTTATCTGCGCCTAGTAATGTTTTTAAGGAAAAGCGATTTTCTCGAACAGAGAAGCTGCTATCATCAGATTGTGGCTTTCATTAGATTTATCTCGACTAGCGCTTTCACTGCAACCTACAAAGCAGCATTAACAGACATCCTAACAATGTTCTCTTGATATGTGTTCTATCTGCGCCTACTAATGAATTTAAGGAAAAGCGATTATCTCGAGCAGAGAAGCTGCTATCCTCAGAATGTGTCTTTCATGACCTTTATCTCTACAAGCGCTTTAACTGCTACTATAGAAATCAGCGCTGACTAGCTTTTTATTAGAGTGTCCTGAAATATGTTCCTTCAGCGCTTACTAAAGCATTTAAGGAAAAGCGATTAACTAGAGTACAGAAGCTGCTGTCATCAGATTGTGGCTTTCATTGGCTTTAACTCTATAAGAGCTTTTAGTGAAACCTACAAAGCAGAATTAACAGAGCTCCTTACTGTGTTCTCTTGATATGTGTTTTATCTGCGTCTAGTAATGCATTTAAGTTAAAGCGATTATCTCGAGCAGAGAAGCTGCTATCATCAGATTGTGGCTTTCATGAGCTTTAACTCTGTAAGCGCTTTCACTGCAACCTACAAAGCAGAATGAACAGAGCTCCTTACTATGTTCTCTTGATATGTGTTTTAACTGCGGCTAGTAAAATAATTAAGGAAAAGCGATTATCTCGAGCAGAGAAGCTGCTATCATCAGATTGTGGCTTTCATGAGCTTTAAGTATATAAGAGCTTTCACTGCAACCTACAAAGCAGAATTAACAGAGCTCCTTCCTGTGTTCTCTTGATATGTGTTCTATCTGCGCCTAGTAATGCATTTAAGTTAAAGCGATTATCTCGAACACAGAAGCTGCTATCATCAGATTGTGGCTTTCATGAGCTTTAACTCTATAAGATCTTTCACTGCAACCTACAAAGCAGAATTAACAGAGCTCCTTACTGTGTTCTCTTGATATGTGTTTTATCTGCGCCTAGTAATGCTTTTAAGGAAAAGCGATTATCTCGAGCAGAGAAGCTGCTATCCTCAGATTGTGGCTTTGATTAGATTTATCTCGACTAGCGCTTTCACTGCAAACTACAAAGGAGCATTAACAGAGCCCCTTATTATTCTCTCTTGTTATGTGTTCTATCTGCGCCAAGTAATGCTTTTAATTTAAACCGATTATCCCGAGCACAGAAGCTGCTATCATCAGATTGTGGTTTTCCATAGCCTTATCTCTACAAGATATTTCACTGCAAACTACAAAGCAGCATTAACAGACATCCTAACAATGTTCTCTTGATACGTGTTCTATGTGCGCCTAGAAATGAATTTAAAGAAAAAGCGATTATCTCGAGCAGAGAAGCTGCTATCCTCAGATTGTGGCTTTCATGAGCTTTAACTCTGTAAGCGCTTTCACTGCAACCTACAAAGCAGAATGAACAGAGCTCCTTACTATGTTCTCTTGATATGTGTTTTAACTGCGGCTAGTAAAATAATTAAGGAAAAGCGATTATCTCGAGCAGAGAAGCTGCTATCCTCAGATTGTGGCTTTCATGAACTTTAACTCTATAAGAGCTTTCACTGCAACCTACAAAGCAGAATTAACAGAGCTCCATCCTGTGTTCTCTTGATATGTGTTTTATCTGCGCCTAGTAATGTTTTTAAGGAAAAGCGATTTTCTCGAACAGATTAGCTGCTATCATCAGATTGTGGCTTTTATTAGATTTATCTCGAATAGCGCTTTCACTGCAAACTACAAAGGAGCATTTACGGAGCCCCTTATTATTTTCTCTTGTTATGTGTTCTATCTGCGCCCAGTAATGCTTTTAATGTAAACCGATTATCCCGAGCAGAGAAGCTGCTATCATCAGATTGTGGTTTTCCATAGCCTTATCTCTACAAGATATTTCACTGCAAACTACAAAGCAGCATTAACAGACATCCTAACAATGTTCTCTTGATATGTGTTCTATCTGCGCCTAGTAATGTATTTAAGGAAAAGCGATTATCTCGAGCAGAGAAGCTGCTATCATCAGATTGTGGCTTTCATGAGCTTTATCTCTACAAGCGCTTTAACTGCTACCTAGAAATCAGCGCTGACTAGCTTTTTATTAGAGTGTCCTGAAATGTGTTCTAACTGCGCTTACATAAGCATGTAAGGAAAAGTGATTATCTCTAGCAGAGAAGCTGCTATCATCAGACTGTGTCTTTAATGAGCTTTAACTCTATAAGCGCTTTCACTGCAACCTAGAAAGCAGCATTAACAGAGCCCCTTACTATGGTCTCTTGATATGTGTTCTATCTGCGCCTAGTAATGCATTTAAGTTAAAGAGATTATCTCGAACAGAGAAGCTGCTATCATCAGATTGTTGCTTTCATGAGCTTTAACTCTATAAGCGCTTTCATTGCAACCTACAAAGCAGAATTAACAGAGCTCCTTCCTATGTTCTCTTGATATGTGTTCTATCTGCGCGTAGTTATGCATTTAAGTTAAAGCGATTATCTCGAGCAGAGAAGCTGCTATCATTAGATTGTGGCTTTCATGAGATTTAACTCTATAAGAGCTTTCACTGCAACCTACAATGCAGAATTAACAGAGCTCCTTACTGTGTTCTCTTGATATGTGTTTTATCTGCGCCTAGTAATGTTTTTAAGGAAAAGCGATTTTCTAGAACAGAGAAGCTGCTATCATCAGATTGTGGCTTTCATGAGCTTTAACTCTGTAAGCGCTTTCACTGCAACCTACAAAGCAGAATGAACAGAGCTCCTTACTATGTTCTCTTGATATGTGTTTTAACTGCGCCTAGAAATTAATTTAAGGAAAAGCGATTATCTCGAGCAGAGAAGCTGCTATCCTCAGATTGTGGCTTTCATGAGCTTTAACTCTGTAAGCGCTTTCACTGCAACCTACAAAGCAGAATGAAGAGAGCTCCTTACTATGTTCTCTTGATATGTGTTTTAACTGCGGCTAGTAAAATAATTAAGGAAAAGCGATTATCTCGAGCAGAGAAGCTGCTATCATCAGATTGCGGCTTTCATGAGCTTTAACTCTATAAGAGCTTTCACTGCAACCTACAAAGCAGAATTAACAGAGTTCCTTACTGTGTTCTCCTGATATGTGTTTTATCTGCGCCTAGTAATGTTTTTAAGGAAAAGCGATTTTCTCGAACAGAGAAGCTGCTATCATCAGATTGTGGCTTTCATTAGATTTATCTCGACTAGCGCTTTCACTGTAAATACAAAGGAGCATTAACAGAGCCCCTTATTATTCTCTCTTGTTATGTGTTCTATCTGCGCCCAGTAATGCTTTTAATGTAAACCGATTATCCCGAGCAGAGAAGCTGCTATCACCAGATTATGGTTTTCCATAGCCTTATCTCTACAAGATATTTCACTGCAAACTACAAAGCAGCATTAACAGACAACCTAACAATGTTCTCTTTATATGTGTTCTATCTGCGCCTACTAATGTATTTAAGGAAAAGCGATTATCTCGAGAAGAGAAGCTGCTGTCATCAGATTGTGGCTTTCATTGGCTTTAACTCTATAAGAGCTTTTTGTGCAACCTACAAAGCAGAATTAACAGAGCTCCTTCCTGTGTTCTCTTGATATGTGTTTTATCTGCGCCTAGTAATGTATTTAAGGAAAAGCGATTATCTCGAGCAGAGAAGCTGCTATCATCAGATTGTGGCTTTCATGAGCTTTAACTCTATAAGCGCTTTCACTGCAAACTACAAAGCAGAATGAACAGAGCTCCTTACTATGTTCTCTTGATATGTGTTTTAACTGCGGCTAGTAAAATAATTAAGGAAAAGCGATTATCTCGAGCAGAGAAGCTGCTATCAACAGATTGTGGCTTTCATGAGCTTTAACTCTATAAGAGCTTTCACTGCAACCTACAAAGCAGAATTAACAGAGCTCCTTCTTGTGTTCTCTTGATATGTGTTTTATCTGCGCCTAGTAATGTTTTTAAGGAAAAGCGATTATCTCGAGCAGAGAAGCTGCTATCATCAGATTGTGGCTTTCATGAGCTTTATCTCTACAGGCGCTTTAACTGCTAGCTAGAAATCAGCGCTGACTAGCTTTTTATTAGAGTGTCCTGAAATGTGTTCTAACTGCGCTTCCATAAGCATTTAAGGAAAAGTGATTATCTCTATCAGAGAAGCTGCTATCATCAGACTGTGTCTTTAATGAGCTTTAACTCTATAAGCGCTTTCACTGCAACCTAGAAAGCAGCATTAACAGAGCCCCTTACTATGGTCTCTTGATATGTGTTCTATCTGCGCCTAGTAATGCATTTAAGTTAAAGCGATTATCTCGAACAGAGAAGCTGCTATCTTCAGATTGTGGCTTTCATGAGCTTTAACTACAAAAGAGATTTCAGTGCAACCTACAAAGCAGAATTAACAGAGCTCCTTCCTGTGTTCTCTTGATATGTGTTCTATCTGCGCCTAGTAATGAATTTAAGGAAAAGCGACTATCTCGAGCAGAGAAGCTGCTATCCTCAGATTGTGGCTATCATGAGTTTTAACTATACAAGAGCTTTCACTGCAACCTAGAAAGCAGCATTAACAGAGCCCCTTACTATGGTCTCTTGATATGTGTTCTATCTGCGCCTAGTAATGCATTTAAGTTAAAGCGATTATCTCGAGCAGAGAAGCTGCTATCATCAGATTGTGGCTTTCATGAGCTTTAACTCTATAAGAGCTTTCACTGCAACCTACAAAGCAGAATTAACAGAGCTCCTTACTGTGTTCTCTTGATATGTCTTTTATCTGCGCCTAGTAATGCATTTAAGTTAAAGCGATTATCTCGAGCAGAGAAGCTGCTATCATCAGATTGTGGCTTTCATGAGCTTTAACTCTGTAAGCGCTTTCACTGCAACCTACAAAGCAGAATGAACAGAGCTCCTTACTATGTTCTCTTGATATGTGTTTTAACTGCGGCTAGTAAAATAATTAAGGTAAAGCGATTATCTCGAGCAGAGAAGCTGCTATCATCAGATTGTGGCTTTCACGAGCTTTAACTCTATACGCGCTTTCACTGCAACCTACAAAGCAGAATTAACAGAGCTCCTTCCTGTGTTGTCTTGATATGTGTTCTATCGGCGCCTAGTTATGCATTTAAGGAAAAGCGATTATCTCGAGCTGAGAAGCTGCTATCATCAGATTGTGGCTTTCATGAGCTTTAACTCTATAAGCGCTTTCACTGCAACCTACAAAGCAGAATTAACAGAGCTCCTTACTGTGTTCTCTTGATATGTGTTTTAACTGCGCCTAGAAATGTTTTTAAGGAAAAGCGATTTTCTCGAACAGAGAAGCTGCTATCATCAGATTGTGGCTTTCATTAGATTTATCTCGACTAGCGCTTTCACTGCAAACTACAAAGGAGCATTAACAGAGCCCCTTATTATTCTCTCTTGTTATGTGTTCTATCTGCGCCCAGTAATGCTTTTAATGTAAACCGATTATCCCGAGCACAGAAGCTGCTATCATCGGATTGTGGTTTTCCATAGCCTTATCTCTACAAGATATTTCACTGCAAACTACAAAGCAGCATTAACAGACATCCTAACAATGTTCTCTTGATATGTGTTCTATCTGCGACTAGTAATGTATTTAAGGAAAAGCGACTATCTCGAGCAGAGAATCTGCTATCCTCAGATTGTGGCTTTCATGAGCTTTAACTCTATAAGAGCTTTCACTGCAACCTACAAAGCAGAATTAACAGAGCTCCTTACTGTGTTCTCTTGATATGTGTTTTATCTGCGCCCAGTAATGTTTTTAAGGAAAAGCGATTTTCTCGAACAGAGAAGCTGCTATCATCAGATTGTGGCTTTCATGAGCTTTAACTCTGTAAGCGCTTTCACTGCAACCTACAAAGCAGAATGAACAGAGCTCCTTACTATGTTCTCTTGATATGTGTTTTAACTGCGCCTAGAAATGAATTTAAGGAAAAGCGATTTTCTAGAACAGAGAAGCTGCTATCATCAGATTGTGGCTTTCATGAGCTTTAACTCTGTAAGCGCTTTCACTGCAACCTACAAAGCAGAATGAACAGAGCTCCTTACTATGTTCTCTTGATATGTGTTTTAACTGCGCCTAGAAATTAATTTAAGGAAAAGCGATTATCTCGAGCAGAGAAGCTGCTGTCCTCAGATTGTGGCTTTCATGAGCTTTAACTCTGTAAGCGCTTTCACTGCAACCTACAAAGCAGAATTAACAGAGCTCCTTACTATGTTCTCTTGATATGTGTTTTAACTGCGGCTAGTAAAATAATTAAGGAAAAGCGATTATCTCGAGCAGAGAAGCTGCTATCATCAGATTGCGGCTTTCATGAGCTTTAACTCTATAAGAGCTTTCACTGCAACCTACAAAGCAGAATTAACAGAGTTCCTTACTGTGTTCTCCTCATATGTGTTTTATCTGCGCCTAGTAATGTTTTTAAGGAAAAGCGATTTTCTCGAACAGAGAAGCTGCTATCATCAGATTGTGGCTTTCATTAGATTTATCTCGACTAGCGCTTTCACTGTAAATACAAAGGAGCATTAACAGAGCCCCTTATTATTCTCTCTTGTTATGTGTTCTATCTGCGCCCAGTAATGCTTTTAATGTAAACCGATTATCCCGAGCAGAGAAGCTGCTATCATCAGATTATGGTTTTCCATAGCCTTATCTCTACAAGATATTTCACTGCAAACTACAAAGCAGCATTAACAGACAACCTAACAATGTTCTCTTTATATGTGTTCTATCTGCGCCTACTAATGTATTTAAGGAAAAGCGATTATCTCGAGAAGAGAAGCTGCTGTCATCAGATTGTGGCTTTCATTGGCTTTAACTCTATAAGAGCTTTTTGTGCAACCTACAAAGCAGAATTAACAGAGCTCCTTCCTGTGTTCTCTTGATATGTGTTTTATCTGCGCCTAGTAATGTATTTAAGGAAAAGCGATTATCTCGAGCAGAGAAGCTGCTATCATCAGATTGTGGCTTTCATGAGCTTTAACTCTATAAGCGCTTTCACTGCAAACTACAAAGCAGAATGAACAGAGCTCCTTACTATGTTCTCTTGATATGTTTTTTAACTGCGGCTAGTAAAATAATTAAGGAAAAGCGATTATCTCGAGCAGAGAAGCTGCTATCCTCAGATTGTGGCTTTGATTAGATTTATCTCGACTAGCGCTTTCACTGCAAACTACAAAGGAGCATTAACAGAGCCCCTTATTATTCTCTCTTGTTATGTGTTCTATCTGCGCCAAGTAATGCTTTTAATTTAAACCGATTATCCCGAGCACAGAAGCTGCTATCATCAGATTGTGGTTTTCCATAGCCTTATCTCTACAAGATATTTCACTGCAAACTACAAAGCAGCATTAACAGACATCCTAACAATGTTCTCTTGATACGTGTTCTATGTGCGCCTAGAAATGAATTTAAAGAAAAAGCGATTATCTCGAGCAGAGAAGCTGCTATCCTCAGATTGTGGCTTTCATGAGCTTTAACTCTGTAAGCGCTTTCACTGCAACCTACAAAGCAGAATGAACAGAGCTCCTTACTATGTTCTCTTGATATGTGTTTTAACTGCGGCTAGTAAAATAATTAAGGAAAAGCGATTATCTCTAGCAGAGAAGCTGCTATCCTCAGATTGTGGCTTTCATGAACTTTAACTCTATAAGAGCTTTCACTGCAACCTACAAAGCAGAATTAACAGAGCTCCATCCTGTGTTCTCTTGATATGTGTTTTATCTGCGCCTAGTAATGTTTTTAAGGAAAAGCGATTTTCTCGAACAGATTAGCTGCTATCATCAGATTGTGGCTTTTATTAGATTTATCTCGAATAGCGCTTTCACTGCAAACTACAAAGGAGCATTTACGGAGCCCCTTATTATTTTCTCTTGTTATGTGTTCTATCTGCGCCCAGTAATGCTTTTAATGTAAACCGATTATCCCGAGCAGAGAAGCTGCTATCATCAGATTGTGGTTTTCCATAGCCTTATCTCTACAAGATATTTCACTGCAAACTACAAAGCAGCATTAACAGACATCCTAACAATGTTCTCTTGATATGTGATCTATCTGCGCCTAGTAATGTATTTAAGGAAAAGCGATTATCTCGAGCAGAGAAGCTGCTATCATCAGATTGTGGCTTTCATGAGCTTTATCTCTACAAGCGCTTTAACTGCTACCTAGAAATCAGCGCTGACTAGCTTTTTATTAGAGTGTCCTGAAATGTGTTCTAACTGCGCTTACATAAGCATGTAAGGAAAAGTGATTATCTCTAGCAGAGAAGCTGCTATCATCAGACTGTGTCTTTAATGAGCTTTAACTCTATAAGCGCTTTCACTGCAACCTAGAAAGCAGCATTAACAGAGCCCCTTACTATGGTCTCTTGATATGTATTCTATCTGCGCCTAGTAATGCATTTAAGTTAAAGAGATTATCTCGAACAGAGAAGCTGCTATCATCAGATTGTGGCTTTCATGAGCTTTAACTCTATAAGCGCTTTCATTGCAACCTACAAAGCAGAATTAACAGAGCTCCTTCCTGTGTTCTCTTGATATGTGTTCTATCTGCGCGTAGTAATGCATTTAAGTTAAAGCGATTATCTCGAGCAGAGAAGCTGCTATCATTAGATTGTGGCTTTCATGAGATTTAACTCTATAAGAGCTTTCACTGCAACCTACAATGCAGAATTAACAGAGCTCCTTACTGTGTTCTCTTGATATGTGTTTTATCTGCGCCTAGTAATGTTTTTAAGGAAAAGCGATTTTCTAGAACAGAGAAGCTGCTATCATCAGATTGTGGCTTTCATGAGCTTTAACTCTGTAAGCGCTTTCACTGCAACCTACAAAGCAGAATGAACAGAGCTCCTTACTATGTTCTCTTGATATGTTTTTTAACTGCGCCTAGAAATTAATTTAAGGAAAAGCGATTATCTCGAGCAGAGAAGCTGCTATCCTCAGATTGTGGCTTTCATGAGCTTTAACTCTGTAAGCGCTTTCACTGCAACCTACAAAGCAGAATGAAGAGAGCTCCTTACTATGTTCTCTTGATATGTGTTTTAACTGCGGCTAGTAAAATAATTAAGGAAAAGCGATTATCTCGAGCAGAGAAGCTGCTATCATCAGATTGCGGCTTTCATGAGCTTTAAGTCTATAAGAGCTTTCACTGCAACCTACAAAGCAGAATTAACAGAGTTCCTTACTGTGTTCTCCTGATATGTGTTTTATCTGCGCCTAGTAATGTTTTTAAGGAAAAGCGATTTTCTCGAACAGAGAAGCTGCTATCATCAGATTGTGGCTTTCATTAGATTTATCTCGACTAGCGCTTTCACTGTAAATACAAAGGAGCATTAACAGAGCCCCTTATTATTCTCTCTTGTTATGTGTTCTATCTGCGCCCAGTAATGCTTTTAATGTAAACCGATTATCCCGAGCAGAGAAGCTGCTATCACCAGATTATGGTTTTCCATAGCCTTATCTCTACAAGATATTTCACTGCAAACTACAAAGCAGCATTAACAGACAACCTAACAATGTTCTCTTTATATGTGTTCTATCTGCGCCTACTAATGTATTTAAGGAAAAGCGATTATCTCGAGAAGAGAAGCTGCTGTCATCAGATTGTGGCTTTCATTGGCTTTAACTCTATAAGAGCTTTTTGTGCAACCTACAAAGCAGAATTAACAGAGCTCCTTCCTGTGTTCTCTTGATATGTGTTTTATCTGCGCCTAGTAATGTATTTAAGGAAAAGCGATTATCTCGAGCAGAGAAGCTGCTATCATCAGATTGTGGCTTTCATGAGCTTTAACTCTATAAGCGCTTTCACTGCAAACTACAAAGCAGAATGAACAGAGCTCCTTACTATGTTCTCTTGATATGTGTTTTAACTGCGGCTAGTAAAATAATTAAGGAAAAGCGATTATCTCGAGCAGAGAAGCTGCTATCAACAGATTGTGGCTTTCATGAGCTTTAACTCTATAAGAGCTTTCACTGCAACCTACAAAGCAGAATTAACAGAGCTCCTTCCTGTGTTCTCTTGATATGTGTTTTATCTGCGCCTAGTAATGTTTTTAAGGAAAAGCGATTATCTCGAGCAGAGAAGCTGCTATCATCAGATTGTGGCTTTCATGAGCTTTATCTCTACAGGCGCTTTAACTGCTAGCTAGAAATCAGCGCTGACTAGCTTTTTATTAGAGTGTCCTGAAATGTGTTCTAACTGCGCTTCCATAAGCATTTAAGGAAAAGTGATTATCTCTATCAGAGAAGCTGCTATCATCAGACTGTGTCTTTAATGAGCTTTAACTCTATAAGCGCTTTCACTGCAACCTAGAAAGCAGCATTAACAGAGCCCCTTACTATGGTCTCTTGATATGTGTTCTATCTGCGCCTAGTAATGCATTTAAGTTAAAGCGATTATCTCGAACAGAGAAGCTGCTATCTTCAGATTGTGGCTTTCATGAGCTTTAACTACAAAAGAGATTTCAGTGCAACCTACAAAGCAGAATTAACAGAGCTCCTTCCTGTGTTCTCTTGATATGTGTTCTATCTGCGCCTAGTAATGAATTTAAGGAAAAGCGACTATCTCGAGCAGAGAAGCTGCTATCCTCAGATTGTGGCTATCATGAGTTTTAACTATACAAGAGCTTTCACTGCAACCTAGAAAGCAGCATTAACAGAGCCCCTTACTATGGTCTCTTGATATGTGTTCTATCTGCGCCTAGTAATGCATTTAAGTTAAAGCGATTATCTCGAGCAGAGAAGCTGCTATCATCAGATTGTGGCTTTCATGAGCTTTAACTCTATAAGAGCTTTCACTGCAACCTACAAAGCAGAATTAACAGAGCTCCTTACTGTGTTCTCTTGATATGTCTTTTATCTGCGCCTAGTAATGCATTTAAGTTAAAGCGATTATCTCGAGCAGAGAAGCTGCTATCATCAGATTGTGGCTTTCATGAGCTTTAACTCTGTAAGCGCTTTCACTGCAACCTACAAAGCAGAATGAACAGAGCTCCTTACTATGTTCTCTTGATATGTGTTTTAACTGCGGCTAGTAAAATAATTAAGGAAAAGCGATTATCTCGAGCAGAGAAGCTGCTATCATCAGATTGTGGCTTTCACGAGCTTTAACTCTATACGCGCTTTCACTGCAACCTACAAAGCAGAATTAACAGAGCTCCTTCCTGTGTTGTCTTGATATGTGTTCTATCGGCGCCTAGTTATGCATTTAAGGAAAAGCGATTATCTCGAGCTGAGAAGCTGCTATCATCAGATTGTGGCTTTCATGAGCTTTAACTCTATAAGCGCTTTCACTGCAACCTACAAAGCAGAATTAACAGAGCTCCTTACTGTGTTCTCTTGATATGTGTTTTAACTGCGCCTAGAAATGTTTTTAAGGAAAAGCGATTTTCTCGAACAGAGAAGCTGCTATCATCAGATTGTGGCTTTCATTAGATTTATCTCGACTAGCGCTTTCACTGCAAACTACAAAGGAGCATTAACAGAGCCCCTTATTATTCTCTCTTGTTATGTGTTCTATCTGCGCCCAGTAATGCTTTTAATGTAAACCGATTATCCCGAGCACAGAAGCTGCTATCATCGGATTGTGGTTTTCCATAGCCTTATCTCTACAAGATATTTCACTGCAAACTACAAAGCAGCATTAACAGACATCCTAACAATGTTCTCTTGATATGTGTTCTATCTGCGACTAGTAATGTATTTAAGGAAAAGCGACTATCTCGAGCAGAGAATCTGCTATCCTCAGATTGTGGCTTTCATGAGCTTTAACTCTATAAGAGCTTTCACTGCAACCTACAAAGCAGAATTAACAGAGCTCCTTACTGTGTTCTCTTGATATGTGTTTTATCTGCGCCCAGTAATGTTTTTAAGGAAAAGCGATTTTCTCGAACAGAGAAGCTGCTATCATCAGATTGTGGCTTTCATGAGCTTTAACTCTGTAAGCGCTTTCACTGCAACCTACAAAGCAGAATGAACAGAGCTCCTTACTATGTTCTCTTGATATGTGTTTTAACTGCGCCTAGAAATGAATTTAAGGAAAAGCGATTTTCTAGAACAGAGAAGCTGCTATCATCAGATTGTGGCTTTCATGAGCTTTAACTCTGTAAGCGCTTTCACTGCAACCTACAAAGCAGAATGAACAGAGCTCCTTACTATGTTCTCTTGATATGTGTTTTAACTGCGCCTAGAAATTAATTTAAGGAAAAGCGATTATCTCGAGCAGAGAAGCTGCTGTCCTCAGATTGTGGCTTTCATGAGCTTTAACTCTGTAAGCGCTTTCACTGCAACCTACAAAGCAGAATGAAGAGAGCTCCTTACTATGTTCTCTTGATATGTGTTTTAACTGCGGCTAGTAAAATAATTAAGGAAAAGCGATTATCTCGAGCAGAGAAGCTGCTATCATCAGATTGCGGCTTTCATGAGCTTTAACTCTATAAGAGCTTTCACTGCAACCTACAAAGCAGAATTAACAGAGTTCCTTACTGTGTTCTCCTCATATGTGTTTTATCTGCGCCTAGTAATGTTTTTAAGGAAAAGCGATTTTCTCGAACAGAGAAGCTGCTATCATCAGATTGTGGCTTTCATTAGATTTATCTCGACTAGCGCTTTCACTGTAAATACAAAGGAGCATTAACAGAGCCCCTTATTATTCTCTCTTGTTATGTGTTCTATCTGCGCCCAGTAATGCTTTTAATGTAAACCGATTATCCCGAGCAGAGAAGCTGCTATCATCAGATTATGGTTTTCCATAGCCTTATCTCTACAAGATATTTCACTGCAAACTACAAAGCAGCATTAACAGACAACCTAACAATGTTCTCTTTATATGTGTTCTATCTGCGCCTACTAATGTATTTAAGGAAAAGCGATTATCTCGAGAAGAGAAGCTGCTGTCATCAGATTGTGGCTTTCATTGGCTTTAACTCTATAAGAGCTTTTTGTGCAACCTACAAAGCAGAATTAACAGAGCTCCTTCCTGTGTTCTCTTGATATGTGTTTTATCTGCGCCTAGTAATGTATTTAAGGAAAAGCGATTATCTCGAGCAGAGAAGCTGCTATCATCAGATTGTGGCTTTCATGAGCTTTAACTCTATAAGCGCTTTCAATGCAAACTACAAAGCAGAATGAACAGAGCTCCTTACTATGTTCTCTTGATATGTGTTTTAACTGCGGCTAGTAAAATAATTAAGGAAAAGCGATTATCTCGAGCAGAGAAGCTGCTATCAACAGATTGTGGCTTTCATGAGCTTTAACTCTATAAGAGCTTTCACTGCAACCTACAAAGCAGAATTAACAGAGTTCCTTACTGTGTTCTCCTCATATGTGTTTTATCTGCGCCTAGTAATGTTTTTAAGGAAAAGCGATTTTCTCGAACAGAGAAGCTGCTATCATCAGATTGTGGCTTTCATTAGATTTATCTCGACTAGCGCTTTCACTGTAAATACAAAGGAGCATTAACAGAGCCCCTTATTATTCTCTCTTGTTATGTGTTCTATCTGCGCCCAGTAATGCTTTTAATGTAAACCGATTATCCCGAGCAGAGAAGCTGCTATCATCAGATTATGGTTTTCCATAGCCTTATCTCTACAAGATATTTCACTGCAAACTACAAAGCAGCATTAACAGACAACCTAACAATGTTCTCTTTATATGTGTTCTATCTGCGCCTACTAATGTATTTAAGGAAAAGCGATTATCTCGAGAAGAGAAGCTGCTGTCATCAGATTGTGGCTTTCATTGGCTTTAACTCTATAAGAGCTTTTTGTGCAACCCACAAAGCAGAATTAACAGAGCTCCTTCCTGTGTTCTCTTGATATGTGTTTTATCTGCGCCTAGTAATGTATTTAAGGAAAAGCGATTATCTCGAGCAGAGAAGCTGCTATCATCAGATTGTGGCTTTCATGAGCTTTAACTCTATAAGCGCTTTCACTGCAAACTACAAAGCAGAATGAACAGAGCTCCTTACTATGTTCTCTTGATATGTGTTTTAACTGCGGCTAGTAAAATAATTAAGGAAAAGCGATTATCTCGAGCAGAGAAGCTGCTATCAACAGATTGTGGCTTTCATGAGCTTTAACTCCATAAGAGCTTTCACTGCAACCTACAAAGCAGAATTAACAGAGCTCCTTCCTGTGTTCTCTTGATATGTGTTTTATCTGCGCCTAGTAATGTTTTTAAGGAAAAGCGATTATCTCTAGCAGAGAAGCTGCTATCATCAGATTGTGGCTTTCATGAGCTTTATCTCTACAAGCGCTTTAACTGCTACCTAGAAATCAGCGCTGACTAGCTTTTTATTAGAGTGTCCTGAAATGTGTTCTAACTGCGCTTACATAAGCATTTAAGGAAAAGTGATTATCTCTATCAGAGAAGCTGCTATCATCAGACTGTGTCTTTAATGAGCTTTAACTGTATAAGCGCTTTCACTGCAACCTAGAAAGCAGCATTAACAGAGCCCCTTACTATGGTCTCTTGATATGTGTTCTATCTGCGCCTAGTAATGCATTTAAGTTAAAGCGATTATCTCGAACAGAGAAGCTGCTATCATCAGATTGTGGCTTTCATGAGCTTTAACTCTATAAGAGCTTTCACTGCAACCTACAAAGCAGAATTAACAGAGCTCCTTCCTGTGTTCTCTTGATATGTGTTCTATCTGCGCCTAGTAATGCATTTAAGTTAAAGCGATTATCTCGAGCAGAGAAGCTGCTATCATCAGATTGTGGCTTTCATGAGCTTTAACTCTATAAGAGCTTTCACTGCAACCTACAAAGCAGAATTAACAGAGCTCCTTACTGTGTTCTCTTGATATGTCTTTTATCTGCGCCTAGTAATGCATTTAAGTTAAAGCGATTATCTCGAGCAGAGAAGCTGCTATCATCAGATTGTGGCTTTCATGAGCTTTAACTCTGTAAGCGCTTTCACTGCAACCTACAAAGCAGAATGAACAGAGCTCCTTACTATGTTCTCTTGATATGTGTTTTAACTGCGGCTAGTAAAATAATTAAGGAGAAGCGATTATCTCGAGCAGAGAAGCTGCTATCATCAGATTGTGGCTTTCACGAGCTTTAACTCTATAAGCGCTTTCACTACAACCTACAAAGCAGAATTAACAGAGCTCCTTACTGTGTTCTGTTGATTTGTGTTTTATCTGCGCCTAGTAATGTATTTAAGGAAAAGCGATTTTTTCGAGCAGAGAAGCTGCTATCATCAGATTGTGGCTTTCATGAGCTTTATCTCTACAAGCGCTTTAACTGCTACCTAGAAATCAGCGCTGACTAGCTTTTTATTAGAGTGTCCTGAATTGTGTTCTAACTGCGCTTACATAAGCATGTAAGGAAAAGTGATTATTTCTAGCAGAGAAGCTGCTATCATCAGACTGTGTCTTTAATGAGCTCTAACTCTATAAGCGCTTTCACTGCAACCTAGAAAGCAGCATTAACAGAGCCCCTTACTATGGTCTCTTGATATGTGTTCTATCTGCGCCTAGTAATGCATATAAGTTAAAGCGATTATCTCGAACAGAGAAGCTTCTATCATCAGATTGTGGCTTTCATGAGCTTTAACTATATAAGAGCTTTCAGTGCAACCTACAAAGCAGAATTAACAGAGCTCCTTACTGTGTTCTCTTGATATGTGTTTTAACTGCGCCTAGAAATGTTTTTAAGGAAAAGCGATTTTCTCGAACAGAGAAGCTGCTATCATCAGATTGTGGCATTCATTAGATTTATCTCGACTAGCGCTTTCACTGCAAACTACAAAGGAGCATTAACAGAGCCCCTTATTATTCTCTCTTGTTATGTGTTCTATCTGCGCCCAGTAATGCTTTTAATGTAAACCGATTATCCCGAGCACAGAAGCTGCTATCATCGGATTGTGGTTTTCCATAGCCTTATCTCTACAAGATATTTCACTGCAAACTACAAAGCAGCATTAACAGACATCCTAACAATGTTCTCTTGATATGTGTTCTATCTGCGACTAGTAATGTATTTAAGGAAAAGCGACTATCTCGAGCAGAGAATCTGCTATCCTCAGATTGTGGCTTTCATGAGCTTTAACTCTATAAGAGCTTTCACTGCAACCTACAAAGCAGAATTAACAGAGCTCCTTACTGTGTTCTCTTGATATGTGTTTTATCTGCGCCCAGTAATGTTTTTAAGGAAAAGCGATTTTCTCGAACAGAGAAGCTGCTATCATCAGATTGTGGCTTTCATGAGCTTTAACTCTGTAAGCGCTTTCACTGCAACCTACAAAGCAGAATGAACAGAGCTCCTTACTATGTTCTCTTGATATGTGTTTTAACTGCGCCTAGAAATGAATTTAAGGAAAAGCGATTATCTCGAGCAGAGAAGCTGCTATCCTCAGATTGTGGCTTTCATGAGCTTTAACTCTGTAAGCGCTTTCACTGCAACCTACAAAGCAGAATGAACAGAGCTCCTTACTATGTTCTCTTGATATGTGTTTTAACTGCGGCTAGTAAAATAATTAAGAAAAAGCGATTATGTCGAGCAGAGAAGCTGGTATCATCAGATTGTGGCTTTCATGAGCTTTAACTCTATAAGAGCTTTCACTGCAACCTACAAAGCAGAATTAACTGAGCTCCTTACTGTGTTCTCTTGATATGTGTTCTATC